>OX387386.1:20653811-21853811 GCA_947563715.1 Lycia hirtaria | reverse complement strand
CCAGCGGATACCTTCCACTCCACCCACAACATCATTTACGAATATAATCTGTATATAATGCAATTAAAGAACCGCTCAAATAATCAAATAATTCACAGAATTAAATAATAAGCAACTAATATTTGTTTAATTAGGCGCCATTTTGGGAAGTTGTGATCTGAATGACTGACTGACGGGAGATTTAGGCACGCGTAAAAATATCATTGTTTGTTTTTTTTTTTTTTTAATCGAGTCAAGTTTACGCAATCGTTTTTGACTCAGGTTTTACCCTAGGATTTTATTTAATAACCATAATTACAGTTTCAAGTATTATCTATAAACAAATTACAATAACACTTGGAAATATCTTTCTAATTCTTGATAATATATGGTTCAAAGCCGAATAGGTAAATTTGAACATGGTTTGAAGATCCGGAAAAGTTTAGCTAAAGCATTTCATTCGGGCTTTTGGAATATCCACCATGAAACGATATTGCTTTTTGTGTTTCTTGTCGTCCGATAGAAAAAAGTGCAGGGCTGAAGGCTACTATTTGATTTATCACTCATTCTCCACTCGCTGATACGATTTAGCGACCACTTTGGGGGGAGAAGGATAATATCATGCAGATCAGATACTCATTCATCAAAATGTATCTGATAAACAAAAAGCTACGAGGAATGCATTTGTTTGTTTGGTTGTGACAGGGACAACCCTCGCGAGATCCGCAACAAGGCGGAGAAGCAGCGGCGGGACAAGCTCAACCAGTCCATAGCCGAGCTGGCGTCGCTGGTGCCTCCGGTGGTCCACTCCACCAAGAAGATCGACAAGACAGGTGTGCTGCGGTACACAGCGCACTACCTCCGAGCTCATCAGTATGGTGAGTTCACTGACATGCTGTCATATTGCTTGTATTTTAACAGATTTAGAGCTATGTATGAGCTGAGTAAGTACTCTTCTTTTTCTTTTTTGTGTTGGACTCACGCGATTAGCGACTTGCCAGTGTCAAGTAATTGGATTTTTTCAAGTTTCTTGAATAATACAAGTCTAGTTACAAACTAAATCACATATACAGTCATTTCCAAGGTCGAATCCTGCTTCAGTAATGTGGAGTTTTGCTGCCAACGCGAAGAAACGCGTTTTGCCGTTTTATTTCATTTGCCCACACTCACGCACTTGACAAACACTTAATGAATAAAACACCACCATTTTTGTACCAAATAATACTTATTTAGGAAAATAAAAATAATAATAGACACGTGTTATCTTAAAAATCACGTGTTAAAAGTATTAGTGCTCAATAGAAAATCAAACAAACTTTCTAAGTTTGATGGAATCATATTTTTAGGTTCACGGCAAACGTAGTTGTAGTTAATTTATTATACATACAATATTCAACACATCCGTAACTTCCTAACTAATAATATAGATGGTAACTCTGTCTGTCTGTTACCTTCTCATGCCTAAACGGCTGAACCAGTCGATATGAAAGTTGGAACAGACCTAGATAAGGATATAAAGTTTTGTAGGTAATATTTTTGAGTGTTTACATACTGAAGTATCTACAAATTTAAGGCTCGCAGGTACCGATCGGGATAATGCGGGTTCGTAACTCGACGGATGTGTGCAATTCAGTCTATATTTGAAGGAAATATTTTGTCATAATCATCATCATAGTTTTTCATCTCTACACGGGTGGAACCGCGGGGCGCAACCTGTTACACATAATTATGCGTTTACTCCGATTTCATTTCGCAAAAGGCCACATTACCATAAAATTATTATAAAGGTGCTCCCTCACCGGGAGCATTGACGTGTAATGTAATGTAACATTATAGATTTGACTTT
Source organism: Lycia hirtaria (assembly GCA_947563715.1). Taxonomy (NCBI): domain Eukaryota; kingdom Metazoa; phylum Arthropoda; class Insecta; order Lepidoptera; family Geometridae; genus Lycia; species Lycia hirtaria. The sequence goes on along the minus strand of OX387386.1, from coordinate 21,851,986 downwards.
AAGCATTACATTACAAAACTACCTCCCTGACTGACGAGCATTCGCGTGTAATGTAACATTATAGATTTCATTTGACTTCACATACTCGTTTTGTATGTTGTTTTGTGCGCGCTGTAATGGTCGGTTTTCTTCTCTCACCGATGCTCGATATATGTAACGTTACATTACACGTGAATGCTCCCGGTGAGGGAGCACCTTAACGCGATGTTTAAAGATTTCTCATTCCATAGTTCACGGCGCAATCAATAAAATAAATGAATAAATGATCCAGTTGTACGTTTTAATTTGCAAATTAGTATTTTCTAGTTTCCCCACATTCCGAGCAGTAATTGTATTCTGATGGAATTCAAGCAGACCCATACCAATAGCATATTACACGGCCAAATAGCTATGTTTGTGATACGGAACGATGTGGGTAGGTATCAATGTAACTTGGTAGTGTTTATTCTTCCATATTCCACCACCCGGCAGGTGTGCCTGTCCATACTTTGTAATGTATACCTACTGAATGTCCATTTTCCATGAGATGTGATAAGTACTATGGTGTTTGTGGATGAGTCTGGTAACAAAACATAGCTAAGTTTACGTACATGGGCAAGGTTTCCACAATACTAATCACAAATGATTATTATGGTCAATAATTTTTCTATTAAAAAACCGACTTCAAACTTACTAAATCCTTCACGATTGTAAACCTTTTAAAGAGACCTCTTTTAACTCGCTCTATTTTTCTTTTGTCAAGAATGCGATTTGTCATTAAATGTCAAATGCGATAATCCTTAATATTTGACACTTTTGCAAAGAAAAACGTGTAGGTGGAACTCTGCGATTCTATAATCTGACGCACTTCACTCAGGAATACCATGAAAGTATTTTAATTTTTTAAGATTATTCAAAGAGTAGGTAATAAAGCGATGTTTATAAAATAATTACGGGACCAACTTGGGAGCTTTCTCTATACATCAATTCAGTGTACATACATAAATATATATATATATATATACGCTACGAATTGATAACCTCCTTCTTTTTCGAAGTCGGTTAAAAAACCTGAAACAACTGACTTCAAAATACGCAAGTTCGTTTACTTGGAGGCAATAACATTCGATAATGAAAGCTTGGATGACTTATTTTATCAGTTATATTATTTTAAAAACCAAACTGCTGAACCGATTTTAATGAAATTTCTATATCTGAAAGCTTTTACTTTTAAAATATTTTTTCAATCCGGTTTATAAATGACAGAGTTATGAGGTAGTAATATAACAAATATTTAAACAAGTACATATAAGTCTAGAAAACTCAAAAAACCCCGACAAAAAAAACGGCTAAACTGATTTCGATGAAACATAGCTAAGAACACTCCCGAAAAATTCACCTATCAAACAAAAAAAATATTAAAATCGTTTCATCCGTTCGGAAGCTACGATGCCACAGACAGACACACACACAGACACGTCAAACTTATAACACCCCAATGCAGTCGGGTAAAAACAAAATCAACCATATCTCATATGAAGTCGCATCGCTTGCTCGGTCAATAATCGTTCCTAGATTATGGTGATCTTATAAATTACGCACTACGCGCCATATATACCATTAATTAGCATTGTAATGTAAGACTCACTGACTCATTGCTGTGGAATATTAATTTTAAGAGTCCGTACTCCGACCATCGTCCGTCTCGCTCGCGCACACCCACATTTTTGAAGATATAAAATGATTGAATGAACCTTTGTAAAACTAGAAAATAACATCACAAATATTCGACAAATAATTTCAATTTGATCCCAGTCAATTTTAATACACAAAAATCATTTTTGCGTTATTAATTTCTAAAAATGATTTTTAAGTTTGAAAGTTAACTTGGATCAAATTGAAATTTTTGTCGTATATTTGTGATGTTATTTTCTAGTTTTACAAACGACGAAATTAGTAAGTAGTTTATACGTTCACGCAATTATGTTATATCATCAAAAATGTGGGTATGCGCGAGCGAGACGGACGATGGTGGGACTACGGACTCTTAACAAGTATTTATATTAAAAGAAAAACAAAATACTCGTCTGCAGAAAAGAGGTTTTTGCATTCTAGCTTACGATTTCATTACGCTATTGAGTGTGCGTGTTTTGTGAGAAAGTATGTGAAAAAATTAATATTTAAAATGCGCATTTTTAGGAAGCCTATGGACTTCTTGTGGCTGAGATGATGACGACAATAATTCTAGTAAAACCACTTGTCTATTACGAAATAGTTCGTTGGTGGTTACGAAACTGGTTTATTTTTTATTTTTGCATGATATTTATTATTATTACATAAACACAGAAAATGGTTTAGGTAGTAAATCGGTAAGGAGTAATCGGTCCACATACGTAAAAAACCGGACAAGCGCGAGTCGGACTCGCCCACCAAGGGCAAGGTACAAACTAGTAGATAAAAGGGGGAAATCACAGAATTCGCCATAAGGCGAAAAATAGTGTATTTATGCAAGGAATGAGGGTCCAAATTTTAAAGTGAATTAACCGTATCATGTGGGGTATCAGATGAAAGAGCTTCATTAGCATAAGCTAAAACAGGTTTTTAAATATTTTTACGATGTATATTTTTCTGTTTATGAAGGAAAATATAAAAAATGTAGGATGTCCCCTTTTATCTAGTTTGTACGGAACCCTCGGTGGGCGAGTCTGACTAGCACTTGTCCGGTTTTATTTCCTTTATGTGTACTATAACAATGCTTCTTGCCAAATTTCACAGAACGGGATAGGTTTTGATTCCCTTGCGAGTGTCGAAATGTGCGTTTTTGCGATATATTCGGCTGTAACTTTTTTTAATGAAAACTGAGATTATTGATTTTTCTATCTGCAGCAAGAGACTATGGATCTGCGTATATAAATTTAATTTCAACTCTCCACTTTCACGCGATCCCGGATACAAGTCTTGACACCCGGACGGACGGACAGACGGACAAACGGACAACAAAGTGATCCTATATGGGTTCCGTTTTTTTTCTTTTGAGTACGGAACCCAAAAAATACATACAGTCGAACGTAGAACCTCCTCATTTTTTGAAGTCGGTTAAAATGTGAAGTTTAAACCTCATTGCACCGCACGGGAAAGCGATATTCATAATTACCACCCTGATTATGCGCATTTTAGTTTAACAGTGTTTCGTTCCGTTTTCGCACGTGACAGTTCCCGCCTGACAGAGAGTGACAAGTCCTTATTTTATACAATGAATTTATAAGTAAGACGGAATGTAGTTAACGGTGAATAATAGTAGATCGTTATACAAGGGGCTAAAACGACCCATTGTAACGAGGTAGATTTCCCGATACTCCCGAGCTTTAGCGAGGGAGTAAATAGAAACCGAGTTACAATGGGTTTTTAGCGCCGTGTGTTACACTCTACTTTTCACTACCAGTGCGAGAAAATAAAATAATCCAATACAATAATTAAGTTTATTTTATTAAAATAAGTTTATATATAAGTGTAAATAAGTTTATTTTATTAAAAATGATATGTACAATTTGTACAATTCTGGATATTTAACGAGATGTTTGCAAAGAGAATGTAAGTAAATATATTCCAAAGAGATTATTCTACTTTTGAATAAAGACTGTTTCGTGTATATTCGTAGGCTCTTTGGTAACAGATAAAATTAAAAAAAAAATTACTTTATCCCCTAGAGCATTATAATGCTATTTTATCCCCGCTTTACTACGCTACAATGACGGACTTTTAGAGCAAGAGTAGTGAAAATATAATGATACACCGGGTTCGCGCATGCTTTCTCACAAAGACGTACACTAAACATCATATCAAGCCTAAGTTACACTAGGTAGGTACTAAAATTTTTCATAAACTAGATGTACATAGATAGATATTCTAGATATAAATCTAGTTTATCTTTTAATGTACCATACGATACTTCTTATTGGTTTCAATTTGGTGGAAGTTATTTCATATTTTTATACAAAGTCCACAGTAACAGCTAGTACACGCATACGCTCGAAAAACCTTTCCCTCTATTAGCTTACTCAACTGTAAAAGTACGCACAATTCGCACAAATCACGCGACTTACAATGTCAATATCCTTAAAAACGCTGATTGAGATATGTATAATTGTGTTTAAAATGTGCGTGAATGAGTAATACACATAAGCAGGTAATAAGTAGTTTGTTTGTTAGATTCGTGTGCGTGCGCAGTAACGTGATTATATTGCCATGCGCGCGCACGTGGGCCGACATGCTTACGAGCTAAGGCCTGTGACACACGCGGTGAAACAAACCTATACTTGCACAAAGCCCGGCTTTTACCTTGCTCTTCCTAACCGGGGCTAAAACTTGATAGTGGCGCCTCTTTCTTCAGCGTTTGAGATACAGTACTTTAAAAAACTCACAAATAAATCTGCGTGGCGCTTTTTTTAACCGACTTCCAAAAAGGAAGGAAAGGAGGTTATCAATTCGGTCTGTGTGTTTTTTTGTATGTTTGCTCACCGATTACTCAATGGTGCATTGATTTTGATGATTCTTTTTTTGTTTGGTAGATCATCCTTTAGAGGTAGTCCCATATAAATTTTATCAAAACCGATGCAGTACTTTGGTTTTAATAATAAAATAATTGGTAAAATGCCGTTCGTCAAAATGAGTTTTTCAGAAGGAAGCATGATGACCTATATTAAAAGTAAAACAAGATACCCGACTGCAGAAAAGTATTATTTGCAGTCTAACTTATGATGTCGTTACGAAGTTAAGTGCACGTTTTTAAAGTCGCTGTAAAAGTTTATAAATGCGATTGTGATAAAATCACTTATTTATTACGAGAAAGTTCGTTGAAGGTTACTAAAAAGCAATTTATTTTTTTATTTTTGCGAGAGTAGAATGTTTATTATTACTTACAAAAAATTGTCTATGACACTCATAGTGAAGACGAAAGGACATCTCGTGCATCAAAATCGTTCATGCCGTTTAGGCTGTAAGAGATAATAATTATAATTATGTATACACTCAAAAAACATAACTCCCCTACGCAGTCGGGTAAAAACACTTTTACGGCCTTACCGAAAAACGATACTTAATTAACTTTAAGCATTGCTTAACATATTTTGTCAACTTCTCGCTGACATGAAATGATACTTGCGAAAAGAAGACAGAGAATTTAAGTCGATATTTAAAGTTAAGTAACGATTTTCGGTAACGCCGTTATTGTTTACTTAAGAGCCAGTTTCGTGTCATCGTTCTACAACTGTACATCCATATTTACAGTGTTATATAAAGTTTGCGTTTATTGTATTAATGCATACTTGTATAGAGACGTCCGCATAATCTTGACCCGTCTTAATATAGTAGCTCTAGTCATACTCATCGACGCTGTTAACTCTAATAAACTACTGCGTTAGTGTAAAATGTAACAGAAACATAAATTATTCGATTATGGTTATTGCAAAGCAGTAGTTCTAAAATTTTTTTTGTTGCGAGGGACCATTTTTTACCCCTCTGCGTAAGGAGGAAGGTTATGTTTTCCGAATGAATGTATGTATGCAAGGGTGTATGTATGTTTGTGGGTAATGTATGTAGCTTAAACGGCTTGATCGATTTGGATGTGTGAAGTGTCTTTAGATTCGTTTTCATTCCCTGAGTGTCATAGGCTATATTTTTTGTAATAATAATAATACATCTCCTGTAAAAATAATAAATGCTATTTTTCGTAACCTTCAACGAACTTTTTCGTAATTAACAAGTGATTTTACTAAAATTATTCTAAAGAATGGCACAGGAACAAGGAAGATGGCAAGACAAGAGAGAGGCCTATACCCAACAGTGGGATAAAGAAGGCTGTGGATGATGATGATGATGATTCTAAATAATGTGCATTTATAATTTTTACAGTGATTTTACCATGCATACTTTCTGACAAAAAACGTACACTCAATAGCGTATCAAGCTCAACGAAATCGTAAGTTAGACTGAGAAAACCTCTTTTCTACAGACGGGTATTTTGTTTTTCTTTTAATATATACTTGTTAAAGTAATCCTTTTGCTGTTGACCACCAAATGTTCTGAGCGTCAAAGCTGCCATTTCAATCGTTATTCAATGTTATGGCTAATGTTGGTCAATGGCTTTCTATTAATAAATCTAAGGCTGGTATTAGACTACATTTCCCATTCTCGCAAAATATATCGACGAAGAAAATAGAAGCCTGGACGCCCTAGATACCTAGATAGTGTTTGCTCACTCATTGGCGTAGACATATTGATATTATTCAAAACCAACAACCCATACATACCACTCCAAAAAAATATTCATAAGGTATGAGTATTGTTTTTAATATTCATAAGGTATGAATTTAATTTGGGGTTATATAATTATATCAATTTGTGTAAGAAACAGGTTTTTTTCACTGCCATATTACTGTTTACTGTGGTTTACCATTTTCTTTAAATGTAGTAAGCAACCAAAATTGATAAAAAGTGTTTCCTTGTTTTTAAAATAAACCGAACAATTTAATTTCGGGGCACAGTACAACAATCATATTGCGTATATACTCGTATCATAAAGCCTAGCGGAAGAGGAGAAAATATGCCTACATACTGTGGTCATGAAAATATGCCTACATACTGTGGGCATGAAAATATGCCTACATACTGTGGGCATGAAAATATGCCTACATACTGTGGCCATGAAAAAGAATTGAGACAGCCATTTGAAAATTTGACAGTAATAGAATCTTCTAGTCAATATAGCTCGATATTAGTAGTACGTAAGTTATCTCTGTTTTATTAAAGCTTCTAGTGAAAGATAATCTTCCATTAAAAAATTAACTGTCGTGACTTTATTGTTTACATGGAATTAAATAATTTGGGCATTTTTTCTTCCATGTCTATTTAAAAGTTAATTATATCTGTGCGAACCATCTTGGATGGTCAAAGTGGACCGCGGCCCACTAGTTTAGAACCACTGGCTCAGGTAAATAACAACAAAGTCTATGAGTTATGAAATTTACGAGTAGTTGGCAGGACTCCATCGGGTCATCTGATTATACATTATACCTACGCACATGATACATATTATCACACATATCTCTCTACCACTAATAATACACATGTGAAAGTTTGTTTATTTATTTCATATAGAAACGTACAAAGGTCTACTGATTGAGATATGAGAATGAGTTAGCGTGGATATTGAGACTCATAGTTTGTTACACGTTTTTAAACAACTTCCAAAAAGAAGGAGTAAAAATAAGATCTGTGACAACATAAAAGACAACTAAGTATATTGTTATTTAAATGAATGTACTGGTGTTTTGAAATACATTTGACACAATTTCATAATGATATTATAAAAGCTAATTTTGTTACCATTACACGCTCAAACGGCTGAACCGATCGTTATGAAAATTAGTATAGAGATAGCTTTGGTCCTGGAAACGGACATTAGCTACTTATCATCAGTGTTTCTCAAAATTACGCGAGTGATACCGCGGAACACAGCTAGTCTATAAATCGGGGATTATTGTTGATCTATGATTTTTCGTTATTTTCCTATCACAATTTCAAAGAATCCCTCCTACTGCAAATACTGTGATCTGCTCCATACAAACGGATTTATTTTTACTAGACTAGAGATTATCAATTCGTACGTGAAATAAACAAATTTTTAAGTCTTTGAATTTTTTTTTTTTAATGAGAGTGTTTAGTGTTTTATACATGAACACTCTCGTTCATGTATTGTGTCATGCATGTCAGCCGGTCCGCGAGTGAAACTCTTACTTTGCCGGAATGTTTTTTTATTATTTTATTTTATTTATTAACCTATTAGGTTAGTAAAAAAAAACCGGCAATGGATATATGTACATATATTAATATATATATATAAATATATTGTCATTTACCTCCACAAGTCACGGTCCTGCGTCATCTGCTGCCAATTTAATTTGGCGGATTAATGTTAAAATGTTTGTTATATATATATAAATATATTGTCATTTCCCTCCACAAGTCACGGTCCTGCGTCATCTGCTGCCAATTTAATTTGGCGGATTAATGTTAAAATGTTCGTTATTCTCCCCCAGTGTTCAGGTCGTCGCCGCTGAGGTCGCCGCAGTTCTCTCACTCCTCGGCGCAGGCGCTCCTCAGTCTGATGAACGGGTTCCTCCTCTCGACCACCTACAAGGGGCTCATAGTCGTCGTCTCGCAGAACATCAACGAGTACCTCGGATACACTGAGGTCAGGGTAACAGCTCGCTACTTTGTTACTTGTTACTTTGTAACAGCCTGACGATTTTTTAATGGCAAGTGACCGCACGAGTGAAGTGCCTTATGTTAACTCTTGCATTCGTTTAAATGAAACAAATTTTAACGAATTCCTCGCGTATATTTTACATAATTTTTAACCGACTTCCAAAAAGGAGGGGGTACTCAATTCGTCGAAATCTTTTTTTTTTAATTTTCTATGTATGTTCTCTGATTACTCAAAGACACCTGGACCGTTTTCTGTTTGATAGTGTATACAGGCATATTTCCCAGGTGGTCCTTTAGAAATTTTATCAAAATCGGTTCAGTATTTTGGTATTTAAAAAAAAAGTACTGTGAAAATATGTCATCCAAGTAAGTAAACGAATTGCGTACTTTGAAGTCGGTTTTTTACGATTACTTGTATGACCTCATAAAATAATAATTATAATATAATAATCTCATAATTTGGGTGATAGCTTAATAACATAGAGATGTATTTCAGCTGGAGCTACTCGGGAAGAGTATTTTCCCCATAGTGCACGAAGACGACCACCAGTTGCTGCGTGACCAGCTGATGCCCAGGTCTCAAGCGCTGGGGCACCAGGGCGAGCTGCTGTTGCCCAACGACTTGCAGGGCAGGAAGAAGGCGGCTAAAGCGTTGGCTAACGAGAAGCGACGGTTCATGATCAGGTATGATCACTGCAACAGTTATACTTCAGGCACGCGCTTGCCTAAAAGGTACCTATTGTTAAATATTAAACGATACGCTTTAAAGACACCATTATATCCAAGCGGAAAGACCCATTCAGGAAGCATGTTCCACATCTTAGAGGTACGCACATTAAAAGTGGAGCTAAAGCGTTTCGTTCGAGTCTTTGAAATATTCACCATATAACGAAGTCGCTGTTTCGTGCTTCTTGCCGTCCGATAGAAGAAACGGGCATGGCGGAATAAGATCATGTAAATCAGATGCACACTCAACGAAATGTATTCGATAAAAAACCGATAGGCTACCAGCTTTGCGACGATGATGTCCCAGAACCGAATGGATTTCAAGGTATGAAGCCTCGTTGAAGTAATTTATTTGAGGTTTTTAAATAGTATTTATAATATTTTTACATGCTAAAAACAGAATATTCTCTAAAGTAATATATTTTTAAAATTGGATGATACATACCTACATATATTTTTTTACGTATTTATTGTATTTTGTTTTTATTATATAGGTAACCTCATACAAGTGGCGGGAAGACGCTGGATGCAAGCCGCTTCCAATAGGTCTTTTTGGAAATCCATGGGGGAGGCCTATGTCCAGCAGTGGACTTCTTATGGCTGAGATGATGATGATGATATGATATAGGTAACCGTACAGACTTAGGTACACGCCCAGTTTTGATTTTTTAACCAACTTCCAAAAATAAGGCGGTTATCAATTCGATCCATATTTTTTTTGTATGTTTGTTCACCGATTACTCCGTCATTCGTCAACCAATTTTTGTGTTTCTTGCATTGACATATAGAGAAAGCTCCCAAGTTGGTCCCATTATTATTTTATAGAAATTGCTTTATTACTTTTTGAATAATATCTAAAAAAAAAAAACCTGAGTGAAATGCGTCAGATTATAGAATCGCAGAGTTCCACCGACACGTTTTTCTTTGCAAAAGTGTCAAATGTTTAGGATTATCGTATAAACATCTGCACATCTTCTAATCTTCAAAGACGAAGCCTTTGACATTCAATGACAAATCTCATTCTTGACAAAAAAAACGAGCGGGTGAAGGGAGGTTTCTTTAAAATGTTTATAACCGTGAAGGATTTAGTAAAAGTAAAACCTTCTTACTCCTCATCCAATGTGCTTAAGGTGAAAATAGAGTTACTTCGACGATTAAGCGTTTTGTTTAATTATTACCCGACTGAGCATGATGATATGCACTTTATGTATCCTAATCCTTTCTAATATTACAAGTAACGAAGTAGCGTACTTTGAAGTCGGTTGTTTCAGTTTTTTAAACTATAATTATTTCGTGTTATTTATTAGGTTGTTTTTTTTTAATTACTTTTTCACTCCTCTTGCTCAAAAAGTCCGTCATTGTAGCGAACTACAGCAAGGAAAAAATAGCTTATTTGGCTCTAGGGGGAAAAGTATTTTATTTTTATTTTTATCTGTTACCAAAGAGCCTACATAAACGAAACAGTCTTTTTTCAACAGTAGAATAATCATAAATAAAGACTCGACTTATTACTGTTTCACAAAAAAAGAACAACGTCATATTTTTGAAAATGGAACTAAAAACGGCGATCTCTATAAAGTATATTTACATTCTCTTTGCATTCTCCTCGCTAAAGCTCGGGAGTAAAAATCTACCTCGTTACAATGGATCTTTTTAGCCCCTTGTATAACAATCTACTATTATAGACAGATACATTCGTAGAAAATATAACTTCGTGGTTGGTGTGTGGTGTTAGATCACGCTAGGACCGAATTTCGCTTACTTCACTAAACATTGTAAGAATGTCTCTGACAACACCGTAGTATGTTACTGAGAAAGCGCTACGAGTATGTAATGTCACTCGTTCCGCTAACTATCATACGATATTACTAGAAATATAATCTTTGTTTAGTTCTAGCTAAAGGGAGGGAGTTCCTCTTCGTCGACACTTTTTGATATTCTTTGAAAGCCGAATCATAACAAAGTGTGGGGTTACTTGTGTATTTGCAAAAGACAACTACTGTATGTATGTTATTTTGTAAACATACGTACTATATCAATTCGCCGTTTGGTTTCACGCTCTTTATGTATTTGCCAGTCTAGTTAGTTTTTCAAGTCAGCCCGAAGTAACCATGGGGGCACGCCTGAGACCAATTTTCGGCAGTACTTTACAATGTTTTATATTTCTATTTTTTTAAATGTTTTTATACAATAGAAGAAAATTGTTTTCAACCCCCTAATATTGTCCCATTGTTGATTATTTTTTGACCCCCTGACCCAAAAAGAGTGTGTTAAAGTTTGAGCTATGTATCTGTATATCTATATATCTGTGGCATCGTAGCTCTCAAATGGATGGACCAATTTTGTTCTAGTTTTTTTTTTAAAGAGGATTTCATCGAAAGTGTTCTTAGCTACGTTTCATCAAAATCGATTTAGCCGTTTTTTTCGTCGGGGGTTTTTGAGTTTTCTATATTTATACTTGTATAAGGTTGGCCGCATAGATGGCTATTCTTCTACGGTGTGCTTTTTTTTTCAAAATATAAACTTAAATTTTTTTTAACTGTGATTCGATATTTTTTTTTAAATATTTAAACCGAATGCAAATATTTTATTCATAGCCCCGTAGTAAAGCGTAAAAATAATCTGAAGTAAGATAATATTTAGTGGTCGATAACAATGTTTTTTTCTGTCTTGCATGAAAAACGCGCGCGGACCGTTATTTTCACTAAACACTGAAACCCTTGTAAATAGGGCCACGAATTCTGTTACTAAAACCTTATTACAATGGTTTGGTTATCCGACGAGTCATCAAATAAGCTTTCGGAATTTTGATACTGTCTTATGAAAAAAAAAATTGTATTCGGGGAATTATTTTCGACGTTTCGATTCGAATCATAGATGTAAACAAACACTCCACCACACACACACACACATAATCTTTTTAAGATATTTTTCAACCGACTTCAAAAAAGGAGGAAGTTCTGAATTCGACTGTATTTTTTTATGTTTGTTACCTCATAACTTTCGACTGGATAAACCGATTTTGATGATTCTTTTTTTTCTTTATTTGAAATCTGGTGCTTTCCGTGTGGTTCCATTTCAATTCGGTCCAGTCCTGACAATGGCATCCATGAGAAGTCGGTTGCTTCAGTTTTTTAAACTATAAATTTTCGGTATGTTTTAATGTTTTTCTTTGCCCCAGGCTCCTGAAGCTCAGCCAGCGCTCGGAGCCCAGCCGGTACGTCACCTGCCACGTGGAGGGCTCGTTCCGCATGTCAGACCAAGCACTGCAGGGGCACAACCGCTGCTGTCAGATGGTGCGCCGCGCGCGCGCACGGGGGGACAACCCTTGCTCCAGCGGCAACGACGTTGTTAGTATGCCACCCCAGACTAATACTATTGTACAAAAAAACCGGACAAGTGCGAATCAGACTCGCCCACTGAGGGTTCCGTATAAACTAAAATAATTATTGGCGAAGCTAGTCATTGATAAAAGGTTTTTTTTTTTAATTTTTGGTCATAATTCGAAAATTATAAGTAAAAACTAGTTACCTTTTACATATGATACGGTTAACTCACCTTAAAATTTGGATCCTCATGCCTTGCATAAAGACCCAAATTTTTCGTGATAATTTAAAAATGAACAGTTTTCTTTTATGTGTAGGTACTATTAGTCAATGCTTCTTGCTAAATTACATAGTTCTAGTTCAACCTAAAGTACCCTATAGGTTTCGATTCCTTTGTTTTATCATTAAAAAAAGTTACAGCCGTAGCTGTAACTTTTTTTAATGATAACAAAGAAGTTTGATTTTTTCACAGCTGCAAGGGACTCTCGTTCCTCTACGCATTCCCGAGATAAGAAGGTCTTGATAGACGTACAGACGGACAACAAAGTCATCCTATAAGGGTCCTGTTTTATTCTTTTTGAGGTACGGAACCCTAAAAATATTTTAGTTGACGCAGCGAACCAAAATGTGGCTTGGCCTCCGATACTAAAAGACCGTATCTAGGGGGATTTTGGGGGGTTCTTATTAAATTCGCCGATTTTCGGGTGGCCGTGACTGAAACCTTTATTGAGGGTTGGATCCGCGACTGCGTAAAAAGGAGGACTATATTTTTCGAATGTATGTACGTTTGTTTGTATATATTTTTTACCATACATACATAGTATGTATGGTAAAAAATGTATATATATATACTCGTATGTATTCTATCATAATACATCTCTCGCAAAAATAAAAATAAATGCATATTTTGGTAACCTCCAACGAACTTTTTCGTAATAAACAAGTGATTTTGTTAGATTTATTCTAAAGAATGCATATTTATAATATTTTACGGCGATTTTACGCATACTTTCTCACAATAAAACGTATCACTCAACAGCGTATCAAGCGTAACGAAATCGTAAGTTATGCTGCAAGTACTGCTTTTCTGCAGTCGAGTGTTTTATATTTCTTTTAATATAGATACTTGTATACTACTTGTATTTTCTAAACCCCCCCGAAACTAACACCTGGCTCCGGCCGTGCTTTCAGGTGTTTATTGGAGTGGTCCGTCCTTGCATGGAGAGTTTCATCAACGAGAGTGTTCTGGAATCGTACCAGATGGAGTACAGGACGAGGCACTCGATCGACGGCGAGATAATCGAGTGTGAGCAACGCATTGCGCTCGTCACCGGCTACATGATGAGCGAAGTGAGCGGAGTTAACGCCATGAACTTCATACACCGGGACGAGGTGCGCTGGGTGATCATCGCGCTCAAAGAAAGTAAGTGCACTATTAAAAGAAATAAGTGGCCAGGGTCGAATCGAGACACGGCATATTTAGGGTTCCATAAGTAATGTTAATCTAAAAGAAGATCACTTTGTGAGTCACTATACTTGGATTTTTCGACTCAAAACAGACGTGAATGACCCGTAGTTTTTATTTAAAACACTTGGTGATTCTTATTATTAGGGTGCCGTAGTAAACAAGGAACTCTTATAGTTTCGCCGTCCGTCTGTCTGTCCGCGGCTTTACTCAAAGGCTGTTATTAAGTACCTACTAGAAATCTGTAATTTGGCATGGAGGTGCAATGTGCATATTAGTTATGCTGATAAAGTCTTAAAATAATATTTTCTTTTATTTTGGTACCACAGGAAAGGATTTTTTTTTCTCATCTATCCTATCGTGTCATATCGGGGTACCGTGGAATAGGTTATCGAAAAATATTGGGGGTTTGCGTAAACCGTTTATCAATTAACATTTAACTCATAGTATCGCCATTAAATTATGATGTGCAACTACAGAATCCTACTTTGGCACGACACGCACTTGGCCGCTTATTTGTTTACACTTTGCAAAAAGGACAATGACTTCCGTACCATTACGACTTTTGTAACATATTATTTATCGTCTTAGCTCAAACAGATGTATACACACAGTGTTCAAAATATTTTTATTGCACTGTTTTGATCTAACGCAATCATGAATTTCTAGGTTATAAAACCTAAACTATAAAGTTTAGAGTTCTCCCGCTCCTTCCTCCCGCGACCAAGCAAAATGTGGAATGTCCTTCCTCGGAAGGTTTTTCTGCGGAGCTTCAACAAAGAGCGTGTTAAAACGGGTGCCTACAAACACCTTTCCGGGCTAGCAAAGCAACAGTAATGTCACTGATGTTGCAGTTGTCCATAAGCGACGATTATCGCTTACCATCAGCGGAGCCGTCTGCATTTTTGCTTCACCTTTAAAAAAAAAAGAATTGCTGTGGGACACAGTTTTTTTCACCTTTGGCGGGCTGCCTATATCTCGCACAAATCACATCTGAGTAGAACATTATTTTATGAAACATATGAAAAATAAATTTCAGCCCTTTTTACCCGACTGCGTATGAAGGGTTATGTTTTTCGAGAGCATTTATGTTTTGTATGTGGGTACATACCCACATACGTACATACATACATACATATGTATGTTATTATGTGAACCCCTACAGCTCCGACGGCTTGACCGATTCATATGTGTGAGGTGTCGTTAGATTTGTCTTCACTTCCTGAGTGTCATCTACAGTCTAATCTACACTAATAATAAAGAAGAATGATTTGTATTTTTGTATGTTTGATATGAAATCACTCAAAAACTACTAGACCGATTTCAAAAATTCTTTCACCATTAGAATGTTACATTATTCCTGAGTAACATAGGCTATAATGAGTATTAGAAAAAAATAGGGATCCCTACTAAAACTTTAATAATGTAACCCAAGGTGTGAAAATATTAGCCATAAAATGTCTTTCATTGCATACGCTGCGCTAACTATTGATGATAGATCATAAAAATGTTCTACAATATTAAAGAACATACCAATATCTACAAAAAACGTCGCGATAGCATATGTCCAACTATAGTTAATATGCCACTATAACTACTTTTTTACATTTAAAAAAGTTGTTAGAAATGCCGACCAAATTCAGACCATGTTATCTATACCTTGGTATTAATCCTTATCCAAATAAATTGTTTAGTATTCAAGGCTATTTCAATACCTGTAGATTACTTTTTGAATTATTCTAATCGGACATTCCATTCAAAAGATATTGCGAGTTTAATAATGTCAATATAAACAAAATACTAATAGAAAAATTAAAGCTGTCGCGTCGCCGCGCGCCGTGGCCGGCGGCGGCACCACGCATCGAAAAACGTTACGAATTAACCTACTCTTATGCAATATTCAACATATTTTGTCAACTTCTCGCTGACACGTAATGACGCTTTCGGAAAGAAGAAAGATAATTTGAGACGTTGATCAAAGTTAAGTAACGTTTTTCGTTAAAGCCGTAAACTTCTTACATCGCGTGCACTGCGAAAAGTATGGAAAATAGAACGAAAATAATGTGCAAAAATATTTAAAAAAACCGCGAGTGCGAGTCGACTAGTAGTAGACAGTGCGAGTCAGACTAGTAGTAGACAGTACAAACTAAATAAAAGGGGGAAATCATATATTTTTTTATATTTTCCTTCATAAACTGAAAAATATACATCGTAAAAATATTTAACACATTCCTTGCTCACCACTCGGATCCAAGTAGGGGCTATAGTAGCGGCACCTCCCACTCGGATCCGAGCGAGCGAACATTTGAGGCAGCCCTCATTCCTTGCATAGAGACACAATTTTTTTGTGATTAAATAAAAAATGACCAGTTTTCGGATTTTTTCCTACATTATGTGTACTCTAACACAATGCTTCTTGCCAAATTTCAGAGTTCTAGGTCAACGGGAAGTACCCCATAGGTTTTGATTCCTCTGTGAGTGTCGAAATGTGCGTTTTTTACGACATATTCAAATTCAATTCAATTCAAATTCGTTTATTAAAAGACAACAAAGTCCACTTTTCCTAAAATAAAATAAAATAAAATTAAAAACTACATTAATGATTTGAATTAAGTTAAAATGTATGTCCGACACTTCGTGCACACGATTTCAAAAATTTTTACACTTTCTTTTTTGGTCATCGTCTGCACAAGATGTCTGACTGATGGCGAGAACGGGTCCTCAGCCATAGTTCTTAGGATGATGTTGTCACTACGTCGCAGTCTACTCGTCAATGATGCTACTTTTTTCCTGATGACGGCGTGAAAGCCGTCTGTTCGAGCCTGAGCAAACATCTCTGAGGCACTACAGAAGCGAGGTAGTTTCAACATCATCCTAAAAATGTTATTATATTGGACCCTTAGGGTCTCTAGCGATTTTTTTGTGTAACTACTCCACAGTCCACCCGTGTACATACCCTGACAATACGCTTTAAAAAGCGTTATTTTGACCTGATCTGTACAACGGGCAAATCTACGAGCCAGCATATTTCCACGCACCGCTAGAGCCCTACGTTCTCTCTCGATATCTACATCGTCTTTAAGGTCATCGGTAAGTATATGTCCTAGATATTTAAATTGGAATACTCTGTTAATATTCTTGCCGTTTAAAGTTATTGGCAGTACGGACTCAGGACATTTACCGGCGGCCTTAAAGACCATGTACTCAGTTTTTTTAACATTATATGCCAGACCATGTGAGGCAGCATACGCTTCACATACCCTTAGCATCTGTTCAAGGGCTCTCACAGTCGGACTCAGCAGCACCATGTCATCCGCGTAGCTGATGTTGTTCACGTTTACACCCCCTATCCGGCATCCGACACGCATGCTGCTGAGCTCGACTATGAGGTCGTTAACATAAAAGTTAAAGAGCCTCGGAGAGGTCAACCCCCCTTGCCTCACACCGCATTCCAGCTTATATGCTACAGAGAGTGTATTTGACCATTTAACATTATTCGATTGGTGTGCGTACCAATATTTGAAGATGCTTAGCATCTCCGACGGTATACCCCTGTCTGCCATCTTTCTCCAAAGCACATCATAAGAAACGAGATCGAAGGCTTTGGAGAGATCTAGGAAACAAGCGTACACCGGCGTCCTGCGATGGGTGTAATATTGAACAGTTTCCTTGACACACATAATTGCGCTTTCCGTTGATAGTTTAGGCCGAAACCCAAACTGTGCGTCATGAAGGTTTAGATATTGTTGAAGATATGAATCAAGCAAACTGTCCAACACCTTCGCCACTGCCGTTGCGAGTGAAATTGGACGATAATTTCCCTTATCCGATATGTCTCCTGTTCTGTTCTTTACTATAGGCACAACTGTCGTTCTCATTAAGTCGTCAGGTAAATAAGAATGACTAATACATAAAGTGAACAAAATCGACAGCAATCTCGGCAGGTGCACCCCCGCGTACTTTAGATGTTCGATGCTGAGCCCATCATGTCCGGGAGATTTACCTCTGCTCATGCCTTGGATTACTGATTTAACTTCCTTAGCTGTAATTCTCAACAAGGGTTCCTCTCGTCGTGCATGCGGCTCAGCATCGACCATCATAACAGAAGGCCCAATGGGAGATCTCACCTTAAAATGCTCCATGAACATATTAGCTATGTCTTCCGGATCACTTTTGCCATTGACGCTAGCCGGAAGGCCGGGCTTAATATCCATTTTAGCAGTAGATTTCCAGAACTTTCCAAAGTTTTTATTAGCTCTGTGCTTTGCCAAGATATCCATCTTTATTTGGTCCTGGTTATTTTGGCACCACTTTAACCGCGCTTTAAAAATCTTACGAGACTCTCGCATTTGTTCGAAAACTTTACCTGAACTTGGTCGACCGTTGAGGACCCATAAATGGAATTTAAGCCCGGCGTCTCGGTGAGCTTCCCTCACATGGTCATTCCAACCTGACAGATTCCTTTTAGCGTTAGGTAGAAGTCTAATTTTTGTTTTGGTTTGCACCGCCGCTTCACTAAGGACTGTTACAATACTTGCATATAATCTATCAATAACACCCCGGTGTTCAACCAAGCCACACGGTCCATGACTGCACTCTGTAAACTCAAGAGGGAAGTCGATAAGTCGCAATTCGTTGTGGCATAAATTATGGTAATGATTAATCTGAGATTCGTCTCTTTCTCCCCAAATTACTGCACTACGAGGTGAGTCATGTGTCGCTAGCTTAGGCCTTACTGCATTTAAATCACATTCTATATATATTGGTAAATGATCAGATATAAACACATCTTCAACTATCCCTACTTTCACAATAGTCTGCCAAGCTGAATGAGAGACGACACAATGGTCTAGCCAACTCTTAGATCTATGGTACAAGTCGATAAACGTGTAACTGTTAGAATCAGTTCCCAATATTTCCACATCCGCACACACCCAAGACCGATCAAAACAAAATTCGGTTAACTCCTTAAAGAATAGACCTTTCGGGTGAGCATTAAAATCACCGAGTACAAATACAGTTTCGACATTGCTACTTTCTTCGATTGCACTTATTTCGCTAAGAACTTCGGTAAAAATGGGTAAATTTTCACAAGATTTTGTAGGCATGTATACAGAGATTACTAAGATGGTACGTCCACCAACGGTGGCTGTGATGCCAGCTAGTCGGTTGCTGTTGCATTCTATAATAGATACTGCCTCAAAAATACCTTTGCGCCATAAAATACTTAATCCACCGAAAGGTCTACCTCTCAGGATCTTCTCCCCTGTGTCCACAGAAGTATTTCCGGTATATTCAAACTCATCACTGACTGTTCCCAGCAATGGTATATCATGGCCTAGAAGCCAGGTCTCCTGCAAACACACTACATCAGATGTTTTACAAATTTTTCTAACATCATCAATCGAATTTTTAAACGAATGACAGTTAAAACTACTAAGTTTTAGATACTTTTTGTTACAGTTCATTATAATATAAATTAATTCTTATTCACTAAAAAAAACATGACAACTAAGCCATAGGACTATTATGTTTAGATCCATACATAAAATGCACAAACCGTCTAAACGTAATACCATCCGGCCAAAATTCATCATTTAAAAATAAATCTAGTTTATTTTTTGAAACAAATAATTTATATGCATTGTATTTCTGACTAGATTTCATTTTAATCATTTTCAGAGATATTTGTTCATTCGTCTTATCTTTAATATAGCTTATAATATCCTGCTCACTGGTTTCTTTACTAACGTTAGAAATAAATAACGGCACTTTTATATCTGCAGCTTTGAATTTACCGCCGGGCTGTGTAGACGCGCGACCTTTTTGTCCAATAAGTTTATATCTTTTGGAGGTTTTAGTTTGTACAATTTGCCATTCATTATTCTCCTCTGGTAGCTGGGTACAATTTTTAACCAATAAGTTTTCGCTCGACATTTTCGGGGCAACACTACATGTATCTGTTTGTTTACTAACGTCGGTGAACGTTGCTTGCGCGCAAATTGAATCAACAGGTTGGTTCGAAACAGGCATCCTTTCCGATGCCTCCACGCTCAACGAAGTCTGCTTATTGACTGCTATTTCCGTCCCACTCACTCTCGCACCTCTGTGTTGCACCAAACTGGTTGCATAACCACTTGCATTCGCACTCACAGAGCCTATAGTATGTGCCTCCACGAGCCTGTTCGATGAGTCATTCGGCTGCTCGCATTGAAATGAAACTGATTTGTCTTTGTTATTTATGTAGGTAGACGACCGAGTCGGTGTCGAATGCCTATTCACGTCAACAGCTGATTCTTGTGTAGTTTTTATAGGTACATATTGGAGGCCTATAGGACCACTATTAAGTTCATAGCTATCTTGGATACAAGCACCTCTCCGCGTATTTACGTAGGCATGAGATGGAAGGTTTTCTACTAACGACGCATGTTTCATATGTTCTAGTTCTTGTTTAAGTGCATTGAACATTTCTATTGTGACGACACTATCTTGCAAGGAGCTTACTTGATTTTGGAGCCTTGTAATGTCCTTTAACAGCCGTGTACAATCGATGTGGTCAAAACCTACACTTGGCACTAGATGTAGGTCTCTAGCGACGAAAATCGGAAACTTATCTGCACTTGTACTTTTCATGAGGCAGATGATATCGTCTAAGTCACGAGACATCCTCTTTTTTCCTTCTCTTCGTCGCATTGGCATCTTCGAGTTAGGAAACGACTCAAAAAGCAAGGATTTTGCTTTTGCAATTTTCTCGACATTAAAAGACGAAGTGACTAATTGATGTATGCTATCTTCATCCATAAAATCCAGTACATTGCTTAGAAACGCAAGAAGTTCATTAATAACTACATTACAATTCGCACATTTAACGGTACTTGAGGCCATTATGTCCTCAGCGTTGAGTCACCGGCACGGTATGACGCGTCCGCGCTCAGTGGAGAACGGAGAAGGACTGATATTCGGCTGTAACTTTTTTTTACGAAAACTGAGAAATTTTATTTTTCTTTCTGCAGCAAGATACTATGGATCTGCGTATATGTGGTTTTAATTTCAACTCGATACCTTCACGCGTTCCCGAGATAAAGGTCTTGACACCCGGACAGACGGACGAACAGACAGACGGACAGCCGGACAACAAAGTGATCCTATAAGGGTTCCGTTTTTTTTCCTTTTGAGGTACGGAACCCTAAAAATACAGTCGAATTGAGAACCTCCTCCTTTTTTGAAGTCGGTTAAAAATATATGTTCCCATCGTACATAACTACACAATATGATATACTAACGTGAACCCGAAAAACATTACCTCCTTGCGTAGTCGTGTAAAAAGACAATATCGTGGAAAACTATAGGTACTATGTTTACTGAGTATTGTGTATTGACGTCACAATAGACGCAATAGACAATGGTAGTGTTGATCCTGAAAACTGTTCCAAGTTCTGTTCCGATATTATACCCACTACTACCTGTCTTCTTCTTTTTACCCCTCATGGGTTTTGGACTTGCGTTTAGAGTCTAGTAGAAATAAATCCGTTTGTATGGAGCTGATCACATTAAATGCACTTTTAGAGATTCTTTAAAGTTATAAAAGGAAAATATCTAAAAAACATAGATTCACAATGATCCCCGATTTATTAATTAGCTGCGTTCCGCGGTTTCACTCGCATAGTTATGAAAAACGGTGATGATAAGTAGCGTATGTTCGTCTCCAGTCCACAGCTATCTCTATACTAAATTTCATAACGATCGGTTCAGCCGTATGAGCGTGTAAAGGTGTAAACAAACTCCGATTTTATAATATCATTATGAAATTGTGTCAAATGTATTTCAAAACACCAGTACATTCAATTATAACAATATTCTTAGATGTCGTTTATTTTGGCACAAATCTTATTTTTTAACCCCTGACGCAAAAATGACGGGGTGTTATAAGTTCGACGTGTATGTATGTGTGTCTGTCTGTGGCATCGTAGCTTCCGAACGGATGAACCGATTTAGTTTTTTTTTGAAAGTTGAATTAGTAGGTAATAAGAACACTCCCGACTAACACATTGTATTTTTTTTTTGTTTGATGTTGGCATCATGCTTGCACATTTGCCATTTGTCCAGTTTATCCTTGTATTTTTAGTTGAACGTAAAGAAAAAAATCCGGCAAAGTACGAGTTTCACTCGCACACCGAGGCTTCCGTACTTCCTATGCATGACACATTGAGATTATATAAACTAAATGGCATGTCAAAGAAAGTTTTCCCGGTGTTTTTACATTTATAGTATAAGTTACTAGATGGCGCTATAAGTCGTGCTTAAAACACGCAAGCGTTTGTTGCAGCGATTATAGGAAAAGTACGTGACATGATGTCTATTATCAGGCTTAAATGGGCTTGACCCCCAACTCACTTGATGAATTTTTAAATCGGCTGCGCTTGATAGAGTCGCACCGTTAAGTTATAGTATTTATAATAATGAAATAGAATGCCCTTAAGTGGCAGTTGGCCCCGTTATTATAATATACATCTATAAGACTGAAACGGGTCAAAATCTGTACATTCAATATTTTTGAAAAATGTTGATTGGAGGATGCATTTCGATACAGAAGCTAGAACAACAATATTCAACATTTATGTCTGTCTGTACGGTGTCTGGTGGACGCTGAAACTACTGGACGGATTTGGACGAAATTTGGCAGGATTATAACTCATACTATGTAAAGGTTCTGGCATACTTTTTATTCCAAAAAAAATGACAGTTCCTGTGGGATACACTAATATAAACAATAACAACATAATCGATCACCACGCGAGTGAAACCTCGGGGCGCAGCTCATAATATAATATTTATAATGAAATAAAATGCCGATAATGTAATATAATATAATATCCTCTAGAATACTCTAGATAGTATAAATCTCCCGATAAGAGAGTACTAATTTTCTTTGGAATACATTTTCTTTGTATAACATCTAAACCGGGTTGTTTAATAATCATTATTTAATGTTATTAAGCGACTTTCCCCCGTGCTGATACTCGAGGTGAAACTTGGAGATTTTAAATAATGGGTACTAATTGTATCACATGTATAATCATGTGTATTTACTTTTTCGTACAAAAAACATTTTCGTCACGAAATTAAAAAGTTTAATAGTAAAATATATTATGTTTTCGATTTATTATGTTGATCGCTGTCAATTGAACCGGAACAGCTCATTTTATATTTCAGGATTGGTCCCATAGTAAAAGTTGTTCGTAATTAATACAACGATAAAATCATATTGCTGTTTAATTTAAACTCGATACTTTCACGCGTTCCCGAGATACAGGTCTTGATAGACGGACGGACGGACGGACGGACAACAAAGTGATCCTATAAGGGTTCCGTTTTTCCTTTTGAGGTACGGAACCCTAGAAATGTATGTATGTACATTTTGTAAATATACGAATAGATACGGAACGAAATGATAAACTCTGATTGACTTAAATAGAGGTAGACTGCAGTAGGTGTAGACGTTCGGTAAATAAAAAGTAATCATCTCAATATAATTATTATTATAAGGCTTATCTACAAGCGCGTCGCCAGCCCAGGGCCCAGGGAGGGGAGGGGGGGGGGGCAAGTTATAATATTACGGAGGATGAGAAAAATATGAATTGTAGGTACAGGTACAATTGTACGGCCTTAGGACTTTGGTTGCTTTGCAGTTGGCTACATTTTTTAAATCTCTAGGGCGGGGGGGCAACTGCCCCCCTGTCCCCCTTGGCGATGCCCTTGCTTATCTTCATAATAAACCGTCGGAACGGTTCGATGAAGCGTCGTATAAAAGAGCCAAATTACCATCTGATGGTAATTTAGCCGCACCATATTCGATCGTCTGTTCATCATCAAAATGTAGACCCATTCCAACGATAAAGATGTGAGTCCAAAGAATTTTCCAACATAAGACCGTTTTATAAATTCCAGTGTACAGCCAAAACCAACTGTACGGCGAGTCGTGCTACCGGCTGATGACGAAGAACAGCCAGTTCATATACATGAGAACCCGCGGCCGACTAGACGTGGACGCGTCCTCGCGATCTGTCACCAGCTTCGTCTGCACCAACACTGTGGTGTGCGAGGAAGAGGGGAAGCATCTCATCAGGATGATGAAGGAGAGGTTCACACTGCAAGCCAGCTATGAGGGCCATCTGCTAGAGGATATCAAGGAAGTAAGTGTTTTATTAAAGATCGGAACGCGGCGGTGATGGAGGGCCTGGCCCGAGAGGAGACGACAAAACTGTAACAACAAGTATTTATGTTATAAAAAAATACCCGACTGCACAAAAGCGGTTATTGCAGTGTAACTTACTGTGAATATCAAATAAAAGGGCTTATTTAGATCATTCCAAAATGTATATCTTACATACTATTTTACGCAAAATAGATCTACGATTAACCACCAACTCACTTGATGTTAAGCGACGATGTGGACGAAGATGGAGCTAGTCAATGTAGTCAATGTGTATCCACTCTAGGCTTCAAAATTCCAAGATTGTAGTTCTCAGGAAACAGATAAGGCGGCAAGAAATTCTGTTCCTGTGCAGTACGCATCAAGAACGCGTAAATATATAATATAATTAAATAAATAATTACCTAAGTACCAATGAAATAAATAAATTATGCTTTTTAGGGTTCCGTAGCCAAATGGCAAAAAACGGAACCCTCATAAATTCGTCATGTCTGGCTGTCTGTCCGTCCGTATGTCACAGCCACTTTTTTCCGAAACTATAAGAACTATACTGTCAAAACTTGGTAAGTAGATGTATTCTGTGAACCGCATTAAGATTTTCACACAAAAATAGAAAAAAAACAATAAATTTGGGGGGTTCCCCATACTTCGACCTGAAACTCAACATTTTTTTTCATCAAACCCATACGTGTGGGGTATCTATGGATAGGTCTTCAAAAAGGTTTATAATATAATATTTTTCTAAACTGAATAGTTTGCGCGGGAGACACTTCCAAAGTGGTAAAATGTGTGAACTTCTAAAATAAGAGAATGATAAAACTAAAAAAAAAATATATGATGTACATTACCATGCAAACTTCCACCGAAAATTGGTTTGTACGAGATCTAGTAAGTAGTTTTTTTTTAATACGTCATAAATCGGAAACCGCAATTTACCTTTCATTCAATCAACTCAAATATAAAAAATAATAAAAAAAAACATATAATTTCATAAAGATAAACCTTATGCATAAGCCGTATACCATTATTTTCTAATAATAAATCTGTAATAAGTGCCTAAGTAAATAATAATTATAACTCGCGCGGGGTGTGGCTTGATCGGTAGCGGGTGCGGAGCGCGCGGGGGGCAGGTTCCCGACTGCGCTTACCCGAGCGGGCAGACACGTTTATGTTTTTTGCAACAACAACATTACTTTTTGGAGACTTCAACGAAGGTTTTTAAAAGATAATTGTATACTGTCATTCATGCAGAACGCTGGATACAGGACGTTATTACCACCTTGTCCAACTACGCGAGGAGGCACACAAATTGATAATATTTTTGGAAATATTTCTTGTCAAACTGGAATATATATTAGCTTGTTTAGCTATAACAAGCCTATATGGGTTCGCATATAGTTAGATCTAAATCCCATCATTTAGGTACCTAATTATAATGTTTACTTATCAATAACTTAATTAATACACTATTATTAAAACATCGATCATAGTTACAACGAACTACAAGAACTTTTATATTATGTTACTTGCTGCTACGGAACCCTTCATGGGCGAGTCTGACTCGCACTTGGCCGCTTTTTTGTGTAGTAGTATAGTTAGTTGAGTTTGTATATTGTTCTGTTGTAGTTCATAAAAGCACTTGCTCGTTTAAAAATAATAATTACAGAACTTAAAGACATATGTGGCTAGGATTTACTTTAGCAACCTATAGATTGTTACCCTAATAGGAAGAGTTTAGCTTACCTATATAGAAAAATATATCCCAGCAAAAACATACCCATTGCAACACATAAAGAGAAATTATCTCAAATACGCAGAAACAGTAATTTTTCATAAAATAGGATATGTAAATATAATTATATAAATATATAAGTAAACAATTGATTTGTTTGATATTTTATTTTCAGAGTAGCGACAGTCAAGCTGTAGAGGACCCAAGGCAGCTAGAAAAAGAGATTCTTAACATGGTGACTACTTTGCCCTCTGTAGATGAAACAAGCAGCCCCGACATGTCCCCCTCTGATGGAGAACCCACACAGAAACTTGCCTTAATTCCACCTGAGAAGAAACGCATAGTCAGCGCCATTGAAAAGATATACACTGTCATCAAGACGATACCTAAACAACCTAGCTTTGAAGAAATTGACCCAGAGATTTACGAGGACAATCCACATATGTACGAAGAAAAACTGCCAGTGGATGAAATAATACAACCATTCGAAGAAATAACAGATGCTATAACGCCGACTCGTTCAGAAGTGTCTAATCTTCCACAATTTAATCCATATTTTCAAACACAAAGCAGCTCTGAAGCGGAAAATTCGGAAGTATACAGTCCTGTTCCTTCTTCAGACTTTGACAGCGTCATGACCGATTCTCGCGAGGAAATGGCATCCGTGATGGAGATTGAGTATATTGAAGACATGGAATTCGAAATATATTCTACAAATGAATGCGAAGAATCTAACAATCCATTACCTGGTCAGCAGGAAGTTGCAGGCAGCATTCTACCTAATGAAGGAGTTAAACACCCGATTTGCGAAGACGAAAAAATTACGAGCAAGAAAAAAACAGTCGTTAAAAGCACCGCTGCAAATGATTCAGCATCTGATCATAATGCTCCAACGCTAGAAACATTCTTTAATGATGATGGTATGTATGATTAATTAAAATTAGTGTTAGTTATCTTTTGTGTTGAAAAGTAAATATAAATCGTTATTATTTTGGACTGTATTTTACCTGGCTACCTGAGACTGTAACGTTTTTCGGGTGTATAGATAGACACGTGTCCAAAAAGTACTTGTACTATATTATTGTAGATAATATATATAAAACCTTTGTTAAATATTTTTATACGGTTATGGTGATCTGAGGTTCCAGTTTGTCGTCATCGTCATCCCTAATGAGATGAGGAATCAATTGTCTACCCATGTAAAATTTTTTTTGTCTATATACTGCGCCGTCACCTATTTTGTCTAATTCTTCAGTTTCACCTTCATTTTCTAATCAGTCGGTTTTTTCTACCCATATACACCTTTAGAGGGTGAATAGATGATAAATCAGAACGCTTCAAGTTAAGACAATGTGCAGTGTGGTCCAATACATCCCATGTGGTAAATCGAAACCTTGCTTTATTTCGTTGGCTGTAATCTTAGTTTCTTCTGCGATAAAACGTTCATCTTTTTCTGAACAGCCCATCTATACAGTTTTTATTTATTTATTTATGGACATTTCACCCAACACCATCTAGCCCAAATTAATCAAAGCTTGTGCTATAAATGAAATGAAATAAGTAAATGAAAATAATTTATTCCAGACTTTCATTCATATTGAAATTAAAATTAAAAGTAAATTATTATTACATTAAATTAAATAGAATAAAATGAAAATTATTAAATGGTTATGGGAACTAGATGGTTGGTAGAATACTTATTGTACTTTTTGTAAATATATGTATACTTATTATTTATAGAAATATCCAGACACAAAACAAACATCCATGCTCATCACACAAATTGTTTGTCCTGAGTAACGAGGATGGAGTTCACCAATCTAGAAGATTCTATTCTTTTCAGTCTTAACTAAGTTACTTATTGTTATTGACGTGACAACGTCTAATAAATCGATGAACGCCGGCTGCACGCACGAAAAAGGATGACTCATTGTCCCGTTTCGCTCATTGTAACGTTTGCATTTCATCAATGTTTTGTTATGACGTTGTCACGTTAAACTATCTATCGTCCGTAAACCGATTTTACAGACAACCAATTTTTTTGCTTAACTTCGTCTGCTCTCTTTTCTGAGTAAAGTTTTTGTTGTTTCATACTTAATTTATTTTCTTATTCCAACCAAATTTTGTGGTCGATAAATATTTTTTTTTAATGAGTTAAGCACCAATATTTTGAATATCCGAAGTAGTTAATGTTTTAGTGAATCCATTTCGATTAAAATATTTTTAAATTGAACACTAGTGCACATTACAAATATTATTTTTCAATATTAATTACTTTTAATGTATAAGTGAATTTTGTTACTCTGTATGTATTTCAATATTTGTATGTTTATTTCAGTTATGATGGGCCAAATACAATCTGCAATGGAAGCATTGAATGAAATGGAGCCCGGTTTTACTGATTTTCTGGTGAGCCATATTGGATACTTATATAATATATTAAGTATTTAGAAGGAAATAGTCAAACGATTGGTCGAGGTGACAAAGTGGCCAGAATGCCGGCTCCTACTTTGCTCAAAAAGTAAGTATTGCCATCCAATGGGCAATGCAGCCAGCATTCTAGCCACTCTTCCCACTACCAGGGGACTTTTTGAATAAATTTTATTTTATTTGTTTTCTGTTTATATATTTTCAAATTGTTTTTTATTTTATTTTATATTATGCAAGATAGATCTACGATTGACCACCAACTCGCCTGATGTTAAGCGACGGTGGGGATGTAGTGTAGGTGTAGATAGTAAAGGTATAGTCATAGTTCTTAGTATAGATTTTTGTATTTTATTTTACATGACATGTTCTTTCTGTTAGTAAATATATCAGAATACAGTATTTAGTATATGTTTAGAAAAAAGGCAGCGTAATTTTGGTATGTAATTTTATCGAAATCCGCTCCATGATAAAACTGTGTGAGTCATAAACAAATTAAATTTTATATAGCTGTTACACGAGTAACATTAATACCTATATACGTGCCACGACAGTCAAACAACATTTTATATAATTTGTTATTTTACAGAGTACCAGGGAAGTGGAAGACATTCTAGGCCCAAACCAAAGTGAGACTACTTGAAAACTAATAATTATACGACGTATGTTGTACAACTGAAATAATCTATATTTTTTTTATTTTAATATGTTGATATGCTTCTCTTTTCATTTTAATATGCTAATATAAGAAAATATGCGATTTTCGCACTTATTTTTTTTTTATCGTTCTTGGATTCGATGCAAAGAGTTTTAGACCTTACGCCACCCAACATTGAAAATAAGTTACTTATAAGAACTTAACATTAATATAATTTATCACGAATGCGGGTAAATGGCAGGCGAACAGATGGCCAAAGATATTAAAAAGCTAATGGTATCCTACTTATTTGGTGAAATAATGTGCCATATATGTCACTAGTTTGGTCATTTAGAAAAAAATAAAATTTCACTACACAAAAGGCTTATTTTAGAGTTTGGCGTTATCCACCACACAGCGCATATCAGGGTCCGGCACGTCCGGGAACGCTGACGTTCCGGACGCACCTGACGCGGACGTGTGAACAGATTCTTGGAAATGGCGTAAAAATTAAATAAATGCGGTTTTCTCCATCCGAAAACCCTGATGTGTATGGATAAATGGCTCATTTCCCAATTATTCCATACTCAAAATATATATTTTTCGAAATACGCCTTGCCCAAAGTTGATGTCTATTATAATTTAAGATTACGTAATTTGAAATACGTTTTTTATTTTTATTTTAGAATTTTAGCATTATTTTTAAAATAATCATATAATATCTTTAAGATCTATTTTTTACTTCTTTTTAATAACCTACAACTATACATACTTACGGCAATTATCTTTTTACGTACTTATATAAAATTGTCGTTAGTATATAGTTGGTATAGTACCTAAACTTACTTAGATATAAGACTGTGCATAAACATTTTTGGATAATAATAAGTGTTTGAAGTTCAAAATACGGGTTATTCGTTTAAATATTGTTTTCAGACTGCGTCACGGTTGTCATTCAATATTTGATTTTAAGGTGTGACACTTATTAAGTGTAATTTTCAACGAGCTAACGGTCATAGAAACTAATCCTGTGATCTTGTTTTGCCAATAGATAATCGATCTCTTTTTAAATTCGATTAATTATTTTTCAAAAGTCGGAAGGTCTCTAGATATTATATTATCTAATTTTATATAGATTAATATCTATCTAATACCTTTAAACGAGCAATTCTTGATCGTGGTTAAATTATAACCACCATAATTTAGATTTTGAGACATGTAATGACGATTGTCATTTTATTTATAAAATAACCCGAGAATCGATCAATCAGTCCGTCATAGTCTACAACTTACAACCACAACCCTACAACTTATGATAAATCGTTAAAATATTTCAAGACTGAGTATATTAGTTGTCGGATTTTAACTGACTATATTGTACGTAAAGCGTTTGTTGTATTTAATGTTTACCAACAGTCAAAAGTATGTGGTAAGTTCTTATTTATCCTATATTGTTTTGCTAGCGCCCCTTCTAGACTTGCTTGTCTTTGTTTTTAATCTTTACTGGATTATTTAGTCACTTTGTCTGTGCTAAGCCAAAACGTATATCACTATTAACTACAGACACAATTCGAAAATCGCGAAAAACTCTCAAACTATAGTTGTGACAATACTAAAACTTGTTTAGGATGATACTTTTTAGTCTTAAATACAGAACGAAAAATATATAAAGTAACTATTTATTTTGATTACCGAAACAATCTATGTTGTTTCCATATTCATCATTCAAAAATATAATCTACATATTTTTAAATAGGGAAAAAATAACCTATGTTTTACTTTACTTATGTATATATTTTTTCTACTATTCCGCTCAAACTCAGCTTTCGCTCTTTTTTATCTTGTTTTGTCTGCAGCTCGAAACAAAGCTTTTGAGTTGTAATTTCGAAGTTAAACTTCTTTAGACACACTTCACTTCATTTACTTCACTTTATTTTGTGGGTATGAGTGAGTGATATTGAGTCGTCGCGCTAGGCTGTGTGACGCTCGTTTTGGTAAAGTTGGCTCGCGACAATTAAGGGATTGACAAATAATATGTACTCAACGTGATATTGAGTCGTCGCGCTAGGCTGTGTGACGCTCGTTTTTGGTAAAGTTGGCTCGCGACGATTAAGGGATCGACAAATAATATGTACTCAACGTGTTATTCAGTCGTCACGCTAGGCTGTGTGACGCTCGTTTTGGTAAAGTTGGCTCGCGACAATTAAGGGATTGACAAATAATATGTACTCAACGTGATATTGAGTCGTCGCGCTAGGCTGTGTGACGCTCGTTTTTGGTAAAGTTGGCTCGCGACGATTAAGGGATCGACAAATAATATGTACTCAACGTGTTATTCAGTCGTCACGCTAGGCTGTGTGACGCTCGTTTTGGTAAAGTTGGCTCGCGACGATTAAGGAATCGACAAATAATATGTACTCAACGTGTTATTGCTACGAACAAAAAATACTATTCCTAGTGACCGTACTGGGACTGCTGTATTGCTATTGCGTATTCCGCCTTGGTGAAGTTTTCACTTTTATCGTGTAGTCTTGCACACACAATATTATTGTATAATCGTTTTAATTTTTGATTCACTTTCTAAATTGCGGAAAAGCAAGATAAAAAGAGTGTGAAACAACTATGAGCGGTAATAAGAGATCATGGTACAGGCCCAAGCTTTGAAGACCTCTGCATAAGTTTTATAAAAAATATAATACACGGTATTTTTCATAAAAATATTCCAGGCATCTGACATCAGGCGACCCTATGCCTGTGACCAAGAACCCAGTGTTTGAAACAGCTTAAAAATATGTAAAATATACTTACTCGATAAATCCGCTTAATCGTGAAAACCTGAAATACTAAGAATAAGACAGCTTTATGTTTGAGCATTGGAATGCGTGGCCGTCGGTGAATCCTAAATACAGGGACCATTAGACTATACTGTATATTTCATCATTTTGTTCTTTTCTCCATTTTCTGCGCAGCCCCGCTTCTGGTATCTACGAGTATGTTAGTATATTTCATCTTTTACATATTATTAAGCCTATAATGTTATAGTTATAGATTAGTAGATGTATGTACCCATGAATGCGTTTTTAGCATTTTTATTTGCATTATGAAGTATGAATAGCTTCATCAATCGGTTTATTTGCTAGCTTGATCTTAAGTCTGTAGTTCAACTATCGTCCGTCTCGCTCGCGCATACAAACATTTTTCTAGATATAAAATGACTGAAGTTTAAAAAAAAATCGTCCCATATAACACCAGAACAAGTTTTTTTTCATCACAAGTTTTCGACAAAATTTTCATTATGGTCCAAGTTAATTTAATTTTCGTACATAAAAATAATTTTGCAATAGTAGTGAAGTGTGTTTGAAAATTACACATTGAAATAAGTAGTAAGTGTTATTTGTATATGCAATTTTTTATTTCAAGCAAAACGAGTCAATACCAATAAAAATTTATAAATAAAAGTAATAAAAAAAATATATATATCGACTTCAAAACTGAAAAGGAAGAAATAACAACTGTTACATAATACCGGCAAATTAAATCAAAACTGGATGTCTACATAAGTAGATAGGTACCCCAACTATCTTTTTGAGGTCTTGTGTTTGTCTAGGACTTACTTGGTGATAGATTAGGACTTGGCACCGCCCTCAAAAATATAGTTGGGGCACCTACCTACTTAGGTAGACATCCAGTTTTAATTAAATTTGTCGGCATTATTAGTATTAATTTGTCAGTTGTTATTTCTTCTTTTTCAGTTTTGAAGTCAAATATTTTTTTTTATTGCTTTTATGACGTTAATAATTTGTAAAAATCATTTTTATATAAGTAGACAAATTATCTTTGATAAAAAGTGATTTTTTTGTCAAAATCTTGTGATATTGCTTTCTAGTGTTTTGTGGAACGATATTTTTTATAAATTCATTATGATATTATATATCTTCAAATATTAACGGCGATTACATGACTCACCTTCGGTTTGCCGACGATATTGTAGTCTTGGTAGAGTCGATGGAAGATCTCAGTACGATACTCGAAGACCTCAATAGAGTTTCCAAACGGGTGGGCCTCAAAATGAACATGGACAAAAGGACGAAGGTTATGTCGAACGCCCATGTAGTGCCCACCCCAATATCTGTGGGGAACTTCACTCTTGAAGTTGTTGACGAATACGTCTACCTAGGACAAACGGTCCGATTAGGCAGGTCCAACTTTACGATCGTCGTATCCAACTCGGCTGGGCAGCGTTCGGGAAACTTAAAAGCGTCTTCTCGTCCAATATTCCCCAGTCCCTCAAGTCGAAAGTTTACAACCAGTGTATGTTACCAGTGATGACATACGGCACTGAAACGTGGTCCCTAACTATGGGCCTTATAAGGAAGCTCAAGGTCAAGCAATGGAGAGGGCTATGCTCGGAGTCTCTCTACGAGATCGAATATCAGAAACGAAGAGATACGTAGACGTACAAAAGTTACCGATATAGCACAGCGGATTAGCAAGTTGAAGTGGCAGTGGGCAGGGCACATATCACGTAGAACTGATGGCCGATGGGGCCGAAAGGTTCTCGAGTGGAAACCACGTACCGACAAGCGCAGCGTAGGAAGACCAGCCACGAGATGGACAGATGACCTCATAAAAGTGGCGGGAAGACGCTGGATGCAAGCCGCTTCCAATCGGTCTTTTTGGAAATCCATGGGGGAGGCCTATGACCAGCAGTGGACTTCTTATGGCTGAGATGAGATGATGTTATCTTCAAAAATGATGGTATGCGCGCGAGAGACGGACAATGGTTGAGCTTTTAAAACATTTTTATTTATTTAAGAGACTATACAAATAGAGGTCGTATCGCGCTCACGCGTTTTCAATATTTTAAAGATATAAATATACACTATGCAGTTACGACGAATCTGTACTTAAAGAATCTCGTCAGTTTCACAAAAAAAACTGTCTTTAATTAGATATATTCCCTTTCATTAAAAATATTTCTAGTGCACATGAAATCGATTAAAAATAGATTAAATTCTAACGTATAAAACCTTATTTTAACTAAAATTTAATTTTGTGTAAAACAAATTATACAATGCTATTGTCGAGATTCCTTACGTATTGATTTGTTATAAGTACAGTTAGTCAGTATACCTTTTATCTTTCTAAATGTGGTAAAGAATGAGGAGGGTAGCGAGCTCTATTCTTATAGGCCCTTAATTGTGTCATCAAAATGTTTATTACACGTTAGCGAGTAGTCGCACAGTTGAAATCTCTTTATACCTAGTATAAGATTTAAATATTAAGTATACTGTTTCTATTATGTTGAAAATACTTTTATTATCTAAATTTAAGCATTATATAACTTTAGATTCAAGGTCATCGTGTTAAAACGGTCAAAAATGCCTGCAGCACGATTAGAATATAATTTCTCCAAACATGGACCAGTTACATAATATTACCGATTTATTATGCACATTACTTGGGACTCACGTTTTCTTTAGAAATAAACGAACGATAGACGAAGGAAACAGCGCTCGGAATTAAATATATCAAGGTGTTACCTTTCACTAAAGAGTCACAAAAATCATAGCAAGTCTCCGATTGCATACTAACATTGCTTAAAAGATTTACGAGACTTGGCTCTTTCTAGTGTACTTTTTTCGTAAGATTTGTAAAATTACTTGTTATTAATAATTATTTACAAATTAACCGTGAATCACTATGCGTAGACATTAGCCATGCAACATTAAAAAGTATACTGGTTCATAATAATATTAAGTTACCTATTTTAAATGTTTAAATTTTGACATATTTTATATTATTATTTTTATATTGATCTTCTTTTTTTTTATTATTTAAAAATAAACCTTATATATTGCTATTTGAGTTTTATTTAAAGAAATCCTCAATATAGTCTATATTTAGAGAATTTACTTTACGAGGTTTTCCATACTGTCATATTTCTTAATTTCATTGTTGGATTTTGGTAATTGGGCAATCATTTTTCTATAAAGCACATATCCCATCTTACTTATAAAGATATGTTAAAATCTTATTCAATGAATAAGTCCTTGTAACTTTGTGTCAGACAGGAACTTAGTATATAAAAATAAAACAATAATTTCTAGTTGGGATAACTGCTATATATTATTATAATTAAATACTACATACTTAAAATATTACAACAATTATTTGTCTGTTTACTTATTATTCAAGTAAAAACAAAAGGAATCATATGAAACAATAATTTTATTTACATATCTAATTATATATTACATTCAATGCAATTACAGGACTGTGAAGCATGGACTAAATATCGTCGCTCGCATGACTAACTGTACCATCTCATTTCAGTCATTTGTTCAGTACAATAGTTTTTCTGTTCTGAGATTATATTGATTTTTCAAAAATATTTAAAATTTGACGTTTTTCATACCTTATAATAGTAGCTCCCATAGAGGTTATTTAGATTTTAATTTAAATTTGATACTTTTAATGTATTTGCATTCTAAATATCTGTTCTTATTATTTGAAAAATGAGATAGGACAGTTAGTCATGGGAGCGACGATATATGCAAGGGTGGTCTATGCCTAGAGCAACACTGTCACCCCTCCATTGGAATACTTCAATCAGATCTATTTCAAGAAATAAACTTTTATAACGTGATACCTAAATAAAATAAAATAATTGTTTCAATTTCTTTCTTTTTGGCACACCGTACCAAATGATTGATTGTAGATTATTTTCCATTTCAATAATCACGGTATACATGTAATGTATATTACATAAGAGGTAGCCTATCATTTAATTACTTTTTTAAATTTAAAGGTTCTCGAGTGGAGACTACGTAGGTACCGGCAAGCGCAGCGTAGGAAGACCAGCCACGAGACGGACAGATTATCTCATACAAGTGGCGGGAAGACGCTGGATGCAAGCCGCTTCCAATCGGTCTTTTTGGAAATCCATGGGGGAGGCCTATGTCCAGCAGTGGGCTTCTTATGGGTGAGATGATGATCATTTAATAAAACGTCTATTTGTGTATCACACAGCTGAATTGTGACGTTAACAACACTAACAGGCGTTTAACAATCACGACTGTTTTTTTTTACCCGACTGCGTAAGAAGAAGGGTTATGTTTTTCGAATGTATGTTTGTACATACAAACATACATAGACTTGAAAAACATGTATGTGGATAAATATATATATATATTATTTATTTATATAATATATATATATATATTTATTATATAAATAAATAATAATAATAATAAATATTTGTGAACATTTCATACAACACCATTTATTCCAAACTAAGCAAAGCTTGTACTATGAAACTAGATGGCTGATAGAATACATATATAAACATCCATGCTCATCACACAAATGTTTGCCCTGGGTGGGGATTGAACCCACGACCTACAGCACAGCAGGCAGACATACAACCAACTGAGCCACAAGGCCAGTCATATCATGTCATATGTTTCTATATGAGCGCCTACAGCCTAAACGGCTTGATCTATTTTGATACGCTAGGTGTCGTTAGATTGGTCTTCACTCCATGAGTGTTGTAGGCTATATTTGGATACGCTAGGTGTCGTTAGATTGGTCTTCACTCCATGAGTGTTGTAGGCTATATTTTGATACGCTAGGTGTCGTTAGATTGGTCTTCACTCCATGAGTGTTGTAGGCTATATTTGGATACGCTAGGTGTCGTTAGATTGGTCTTCACTCCATGAGTGTTGTAGGCTATATTTTGATACGCTAGGTGTCGTTAGATTGGTCTTCACTCGATGAGTGTTGTAGGCTATATTTGGATACGCTAGGTGTCGTTAGATTGGTCTTCACTCCATGAGTGTTGTAGGCTATATTTTGATACGCTAGGTGTCGTTAGATTGGTCTTCACTCCATGAGTGTTGTAGGCTATATTTTGATACGCTAGGTGTCGTTAGATTGGTCTTCACTCCATGAGTGTTGTAGGCTATATTTTGATACGCTAGGTGTCGTTAGATTGGTCTTCACTCCATGAGTGTTGTAGGCTATATTTTGATACGCTAGGTGTCGTTAGATTGGTCTTCACTCCATGAGTGTTGTAGGCTATATTTTGATACGCTAGGTGTCGTTAGATTGGTCTTCACTCCATGAGTGTTGTAGGCTATATTTTGATACGCTAGGTGTCGTTAGATTGGTCTTCACTCCATGAGTGTTGTAGGCTATATTTTGATACGCTAGGTGTCGTTAGATTGGTCTTCACTCCATGAGTGTTGTAGGCTATATTTTGATACGCTAGGTGTCGTTAGATTGGTCTTCACTCCATGAGTGTTGTAGGCTATATTTTGATACGCTAGGTGTCGTTAGATTGGTCTTCACTCCATGAGTGTTGTAGGCTATATTTTGATACGCTAGGTGTCGTTAGATTGGTCTTCACTCCATGAGTGTTGTAGGCTATATTTTGATACGCTAGGTGTCGTTAGATTGGTCTTCACTCCATGAGTGTTGTAGGCTATATTTTGATACGCTAGGTGTCGTTAGATTGGTCTTCACTCCATGAGTGTTGTAGGCTATATTTTGATACGCTAGGTGTCGTTAGATTGGTCTTCACTCCATGAGTGTTGTAGGCTATATTTTGATACGCTAGGTGTCGTTAGATTGGTCTTCACTCCATGAGTGTTGTAGGCTATATTTTGATACGCTAGGTGTCGTTAGATTGGTCTTCACTCCATGAGTGTTGTAGGCTATATTTTGATACGCTAGGTGTCGTTAGATTGGTCTTCACTCCATGAGTGTTGTAGGCTATATTTTGATACGCTAGGTGTCGTTAGATTGGTCTTCACTCCATGAGTGTTGTAGGCTATATTTTGATACGCTAGGTGTCGTTAGATTGGTCTTCACTCCATGAGTGTTGTAGGCTATATTTTGATACGCTAGGTGTCGTTAGATTGGTCTTCACTCGATGAGTGTTGTAGGCTATATTTGGATACGCTAGGTGTCGTTAGATTGGTCTTCACTCCATGAGTGTTGTAGGCTATATTTTGATACGCTAGGTGTCGTTAGATTGGTCTTCACTCCATGAGTGTTGTAGGCTATATTTTGATACGCTAGGTGTCGTTAGATTGGTCTTCACTCCATGAGTGTTGTAGGCTATATTTTGATACGCTAGGTGTCGTTAGATTGGTCTTCACTCCATGAGTGTTGTAGGCTATATTTTGATACGCTAGGTGTCGTTAGATTGGTCTTCACTCCATGAGTGTTGTAGGCTATATTTTGATACGCTAGGTGTCGTTAGATTGGTCTTCACTCCATGAGTGTTGTAGGCTATATTTTGATACGCTAGGTGTCGTTAGATTGGTCTTCACTCCATGAGTGTTGTAGGCTATATTTTGATACGCTAGGTGTCGTTAGATTGGTCTTCACTCCATGAGTGTTGTAGGCTATATTTTGATACGCTAGGTGTCGTTAGATTGGTCTTCACTCCATGAGTGTTGTAGGCTATATTTTGATACGCTAGGTGTCGTTAGATTGGTCTTCACTCCATGAGTGTTGTAGGCTATATTTTTTGTAATAATAATAATTCGTATTGTCAGAAGATCCCTATGTCTATAGTCTCACCATCGGCACCTTGCCCAGTTGTCGGCGGCACTCTAGTTTTTAAGTTTTTTTATACTATATATGTTTTTTATATATTTATTGTAATAAAACCTTAAAAATTAAGAAAACAAATAAATACGAGGTATAATAAAATAGGTAATACATCTCTCGCAAAAATAATAAATTCGTTTTTTCGTAACCTCCAACGAAATTTTTTGTAATAAACAATTGATTTTACTAGAATTATTCTAAAGAATGCGCGTTTACTATCATATACAGCGATTTTAGTTTTAGTTTTACACGAAAAAACGTACACTCAACAGCGTATCAAGCGTAACGAAATCGTAAGTTAGACTGCAAAAACCTCTTTTCTGCAGTCGGGTATTTTGTTTCTCTTTTAATATAGATACTTGGGGGGCATTCATAAACTACGTCACATGATTTTC
Source organism: Lycia hirtaria (assembly GCA_947563715.1). Lineage (NCBI taxonomy): Eukaryota > Metazoa > Arthropoda > Insecta > Lepidoptera > Geometridae > Lycia > Lycia hirtaria. Next base: position 21,813,200 of record OX387386.1, on the reverse strand, counting down.
TTGGTTTTTTGACCCCTCCCTCCCCTTTGTCACAGCTGGCTTAGGACCCTTCTCACCCCTTGTCTTACAATGTCACACTTCGTCAACCCCCTCCCCTCCCATTAACGTGTGACGTAATTTATGGATGGCCCCTTATGATAGGACTCATAGGTTTTATCGATAAAACCTCGTGCCAGCATCGATGCAGTGACACATTTTCGATTCAATCACTGCAGGTACACGTCGGCGTCTGTATCTCGAATAAATCGAAGCAACAATTCAATTTGTAAGCGGCCTTTGATTGTGTCTATATTTCTTCTAATCGTAATTCTTATTCATTTAGTTATGTAAGTTGTGGGAAGTTTCTCGCCGGTTTTTTGACACCACGCCGCTTGTCGAAGGGGCCACCTGGAATCACACAAAATACTGTGTTCAGCAAATAAAATTCAAAAGATATGCAAAATAAGTAAAATGTAACTGTTACGTTATGAAGTTGAGTGTACGATTTTGCGATAAAGTGTATGCAGCGACGGCTCTGCACACACACACTTTATCGCACCACTATTTACCACCATTACCACATTTATTCGCCACATATTTACTTCCAGACGTCATGCAGTTCCTATTTTTTACCACGATAGAACTATAAGTAAACAGACTCTACCTATTATTAATTAATTAATAAACCATGAGGATATCTACATGTCTGAGAGTTCTTAGCGTTCTTGAAGATATCTTCCAACCCGCACTTGGCTAGAACAATATGAAGTTTCTATGCGATATTGAAAATATAGCCCGCGTCAGCGCAGTGGGGCAGTTCATTCAAACAGGACTGCTTTTCCCTCACCTGGGTTCAGGACCAGCGCTGCTGCAAGCGGTCTCGCTCTTGCATGAGGAGTTCTGCTTCTCTCTTCAGGCGGTCCGACTCCTGACTCAGCCACTCGCGGTCGGTCGCGCTGCCTTCTCGCTCTTGCCTCAGCTGTGTTATAGCGAACACCATTTCTGAAATAATTTTAGTTGAAAAAAACTGAAACAACCGACTTCCAAATACGCAATTTCATTTATTTAGACGACATATTTTTACCCGACTGCGTAAGAAGGAGGGTTATGTTTTTCGAGTGTATGTATGTTTGTATGTATCTATGTGGTATGTATGTATGTTTCTATATGCCAGCCTACAGCCTAAACGGCTTGACCGATTTTTATGTGCAAGGTGTAGGCTATATTTTTTTGTAATAATTATAATACATATATCTCTTGCATAAATAAAAAAAAACGTTTTTTAGGGTTCCGTACCTCAATAGGAAAAACGGAACCCTTATAGGATCACTTTGTTGTCCGTCTGTCTGTCCGTCTGTCCGTCCGTCCGGGTGTCAAGACCTTTATCTCGGAAACGCGTGAAGGTTTATATGCGTATATGGTTTTAATTTCAACTCGATAGTTGAAATTAAAAACATATGCGCAGATCCATAGTATCTTGCTGCAGAAAGAAAAATAAAATTTCTCAGTTGTCGTAAAAAAAAGTTACAGCCGAATATGTCGTAAAAAACGCACATTTCGACACTCACAGAGGAATCAAAACATATGGGGTACTTCCCGTTGACCTAGAACTCTGAAATATGGCAAGAAGCATTGTGTTAGAGTACACATATAGGAAAAAATCCGAAAACTGGACATTTTTAATTTAATCACAAAAAATGCAAGGAATGAGGGCCCCAATTTTAAAGTGAATTAACCGTATCATGTGGGGTATCATATGAAAGAGCCTCATCAGCATAAGCTAAAACAGGTTTTTAACACATTCTTCGCCCCCTGCAGACCCTTCACTTCAGCTGGGAACCAAAACTTTTTAGGCGAATATTGATTAAGTACAGAGTGGCCGCGCAAAGCAACGTTGACTGCCTCAAACGCCGGCGGTTTACTGACTACTACAAAATGAACGGGATGCTCGCTCGGATCCGAGTGGTGAGAAAGGAATGTGTTAAATATTTTTACGATGTATATTTTTCGGTTTATGAAGGAAAATATAAAAAAATATATGATTTCCGCATTTAATTTAGTTTGTACGGAACCCTCGGTAGGCGAGTCTGACTCGTACTTGTCCGGTTTTTATTTGTAACCTCCAACGAACAAACAAACCAGTAAAAAACAAGTAATTTTAATAGAATCATTCTAAAGAATGTGCATATATAATCTTTTATAGCGATTTTACTCTTACTTTCTCACAACGTTAAAACGTACACACAACAGCGTCTCAAGCATAACGAAATCGTAAGTTGGACTGCAAAACCTGTTTTTCTGCAGTCGGGTATTTAGTTTTTCTTATAATATAAGTACATAGTTGTTCAGTGACGTAAAACAGAGTTCTATCGTAAACTTACGGTTCAGTTCAAAATAATGAGCTTCGTAGAGCAACAGGTCGAAGTAGGGGAAGTCTGTGGGCAGCAGCAGCTTCTTGTTCCTCAGGAAGTTGAGGATGTGGCGGAACATGGCGCCGTCGCGGTCTATGAAGTAGTGCTGCTTGAGCGTGTCTAGCACGATGGGTATGGTGCCGTTGAACATCTTGCATAGGCGGGACTCTGGGAACCTGGAATCAAAAGTGTTATATAAACCCGACCCAAAAGTGGATGTTACATGTTTGACGTGTGTATTTGTGTATCTGTATATCTATGTATATGTCTGTGGCATCGTAGTTTACAAATGGATGGACCGTTTTTTAGGGTTCCGTACCTCAAAAGGAAAAAAACGGAACTCTTATAGGATCACTTTGTTGTCCGTCTGTCCGTCTGTCTGTCTGTCTGTCTGTCCATCTGTCCGGGTGTCAAGACTTGTATCTCGGGAACGCGTGAAGGTATCGAGTTCAAATTAAAACCACATACGCGATCCGTAGTATCTTGCTGCAGAACGAAAAATAAAGTTTCTAAGTTTTCGTAAAAAAAAAGTTACAGCCGATTATGTCGTAAAAACTCACATTTCGACACTCATAAGTGAATCAAAACCTATGGGGTACTTCCCGTTGACCTAGAACTATTAAATTTGGCAAGAAGCATTGAGTTAGAGTACACATATAGGAAAAAAAACCGAAAACTGTACATTTTTAATTTAGTTACAAAAATTGAGGTCTTTATGCAAGGAAGGAAGGTCCAAATTTTAAATGGCTTTAACCGTATCATGTGGGGTATCATATTAAAGAACTTAGTTAGCACAAGCTAAAACAGGTTTTTAAATATTTTTACGATGTATATTTTTCGATTTATGAAGGAAAATATATAAAAAATATATAAATTCCCCCTTTTATCTACTAGTTTGTACGGAACCCTCGGTGGGCGAGTTTGACTCGCTCTTGTCCGGTTTTTTTTTCGTATAGTGTTCTTAGCTAAGTTTCTTAAAAATCGGTTCAGCCATTATTTTTGTCGGGGTCTTTAATTTTATAAGCTTATACTTGTTATACGAGTATTATGCATATAAGCACTGCAAAACTATGAAGACACAAAAAGAACAGAAAGACTTCAGATGAAAGGAAAAGTGGCAAAAGACAGTAATGGCTGCCTATGGATTTGAACACAGGACCTCCGAAATGCAAGTTATTATGTGTCCCAACCAGGTTTCCGCAAATTATATGGTACGATTATTTTCTAAGTGTTATACTGGTATTCTACTTTCATCGTGCGTACTGTTTCTCAAGTGTGGAGAACACGCGCCGGCAAGCACAGCGTAAGAAGACCAGCCGCAAGGTGACAAACCACCACATACAAGTGGCAGGAAGGAGCTGGAAGCAAATTGCTTCCAACCGCTCTTTTTTTTTAAAAAATTGAGGAGGCCTATCTCCAGCACTGAATTTCATGTGGCTGAGATAGTGATGACCATGGAAAATATGAAAACTCTTTTCAACGTGGGGTCTTTACAGATCTAGTGTTCTTTAAATCACGATTCTTCTGGGTAGGCAAGTGAGTTAGCGGTCAAGCGTAAGCCTACCACGTAATTATAAAAGTGTCTTACGCAGTTAATGTTTCCAGTGACGACGTATAGATTGTACCACCCACGTCAATATGCACTGGGGCGTTGTATTTGGTGGTAACAGCGACGCGGGGAATACCCGAGATGGGCTCCTTTTTGACGGAACCCAGCCCATCCGGCTGGGGGCTTCCCGGCTTGATAGGCAACATGGTGAATCTGGAAAGAGAAAAAATATCATCAACATCATAATCATCAGCCCACTTTTATTCAGTGTTGAAAGCAGCTGCTAATCTTTTTATGATGAGCATGGATGTTGGTTCTAAATATCAGTACCTGGGTGAACAGCTCCGAAATTCTTGATGAATTTTGGTATGTAGATTCCGGGACGATAAATAAATCGATCTAGATATAGGTTTGATTTTTAGTGAACCCGGGTTTTGATAGATAAGTGTGTTTATAATTTGCGAAGTAATCAAGGAACAAACATATAAAAAAAATCAGACGAATTGAGAACCTCCTCCTTTTTGGAAGTCTTGCCGTTAGAAAAGTAAACTGCAAGTCGCGTATGTGTTGCGTGTTTTGAAGTCGTTTTTTTCAGTATTTTATATTATAATTATTTACTTATGTTTGTTACTCACAACTCTATTATTTATAAAACCGATTTGGACCATCCTTGTTTTTTTGTTTGAAAATATATTCTTTCAAATTGGTCCCATATAATATATAAATTTCATCAAAATCGGGTTAGTATTATGTCTTTTAAAAGAAAATTGTGCATTTTCTGATCGATTGCTTCAGCGTTTTAAACTATAAATAAACCTGTATAAAATATACAAGTATACAAGCTCAGCTCACACACAATAAATATTTTAAATTGTTCTCAATATCGCTATCGCGTACTCGGTGCATTAATCCTGAAGTTTCTTAATCCATGGGACATGTGACGCATTGAAATGTGGGTGACTACAGCAGTTCTATAGACCGTGCTTCAGCATCAGTGTCCAACATACCGGAGAGTCGTCGATAATGAGTATGTGTCAGTAAATTGGTGAGTGCAGCGAAGCCGTGAGATCACCGCAGGCTCTCGTGGGAGCCGCGACCCAATGCAGCTCTCTGAGCGCCGTATTAGCCACACATTATACCATTAAATAGATACAGCATGGATGTCTTCAAAGTATTCCATGGACAAGAGTGCTTCATCTTCGACTTCATCGCTTTCCATCAGTTGAGTTGTGCTCAAAACTTAGGTAGCTTATTATTTTAATCATAAAAAATATAGTGTAGACCGGTAGCACTAATTCCACTGTTGAGATTGTTTTTCTTTGTATTGGACCCGCGTGAAGTGCGCATTTGTCAGCGTTTCAATAATTGAGATGTCTTCAAGCTTTATTGATAATACAAGTCATTTATGTACCTACTTGATAAAGAAACACACACACAAATTCTACAGTCGTGCTTCAGTAAAGTGCCCGCACAAAGTTTTCAACACAATTCATTCGTAAAGCATTTGTTTTACTATTGCCCCTTAAAGAATGGAATCATTTCTGTCAAAGACATTGAGGGAGGAATAAAAATGAGAAAAAAAGTCATGAAAATAGAGATATAATATGTCTTAGTCAATAACAGCCAAGTAATATTAAATAAGAAGTCTGTAGAAACTAGTCTGTAGAGACACATAATTTAATGCAGAAACGGTATTCGTTACTCGTAGGATTTTTTGCAAAGTCCAACTGAGAAAGTATCACATTTTATGCAAGTAAATCACAGGCCAAGCAGTAGGTGTGCGTTAAATGTGGATAATATGGATTGAAAAATTCACCGAAATTCCCGTGTAAAAAGAAATTTAATATCTTAAGCTTTACTGTGGCAAGCTTAATGTATTATCGCATTATCACTCGAGGGTTTTGATTTTTCTCAATAGAGTTGGTAAATAAGGACAGAATTGACGCTTATAAGAGACTGGGTCGGCTCGTCTATCATTCAGTTTCATTAAAAAAAACACATTGCAGGTCAACAGATTGCCGGGTTTCATCTCAGAAACGTGTAAATACACATGAATAGACGTCAGGTGTGAGCGAGATATCTCTACTGGAGATGTATTCATGAGATAAGAAATCCTAGCTAAACATCCATGTAAAAAATAAGGCCAAGTTCAACGCGTAAAAAATATGACTACTTTGACTCTCGCAGGCTTCCAATAAGGCTACCCAAAACAAATTCATATCTATATTTTTTATGTTTGTTTATTTGCGATAAAAATACAACACACAAACGAAAATTTGTAAAAAAATTTAATGCCAAAATTAAATTCACATTCATCAACATGAAGTTTGATCAATCAATGCTACGAGCATTGACATTATCAAACAGTGAAGACACGTGATGAACCTAAAAGTTAAAAAAGAACCCACCATACTGAGTTCACCGGACTCAGCGGGATACCTACACTCACGTTTAGTCCGCACTTCGACCATAGCCGTGAATGCCCACGTTAACTACCTTTGAAAGTGCCTACACCTACATACCTTCTTACCTTTGTCTACATCTAGTTTGACATGCGCAATGCATGTCAGAAGAAAATTGTATTTTCTCTAGCAATTGTTAGGTCTAAGTTTTTAGGTTGCTATTTGACCGCGTCACACGTCGGTTTGAAAATGTTATTGGTTATGAGTATCCAAGTTCAAATATTTCGTGCACAAGATACATTTCCCAGTCGTTTCGCTTCACCTAACTTGGCTTGTCGTACTACCTCTTAGCTAGATAAATGGAGTCTGAATGTCCGAGGTGCCGCCGCGGGCAAGGCGGCGGACGGTGGCGGCTAGAACACCCCGCGCTGACTGCAGATATGTCGCCTTACAGTCATTTGTGTTTAACACGAGCTGGAGCCGTTCGGCATCAACTAACTGTTATTATATAAGCGAAAGCAAGTCATTAGTTTGTTACCCTGTCATAATCAAACGACTGAACCAATTATGAATTTTAGTATGGATGTAGCTACGAACCTGGAGTTGGACATAGGCTACGTTTTATTATCGTCATCACCATTTTTCATCACTTCGTGTATGAACTACGGGAATCTAAAAATGTAAACGCATATAAACAGACTATAAAAATGTTTTGCTGCCAAATCTATGACATAGATATTCTATCTATGACATAGATATTCTATCTATGACATAGATATTCTATCTATGACATAGATATTCTATCTATGTTTTTCATTGGTGACTGTCAAAGTTGATAATATTTAGTACAAACATTTGGTATTCGATTCTGAAGAAGAACCTCAAAAACTTGCAAAAATTAGTCAAGAAATCGCCAACAGAAAACTTTGTGAGTCTCCGTTAAAAAAGGTAGAAGTATGCTATGAGCATGCTACTAGGCCATTTTTATCAGCTGATTTTGATATTTGGCATTCAGTACTCAGTTCTACACAAGAATTTCGAATATGAGTAAAATCAGTTATTTTTAGGGTTCCGTACCTCAATAGGAAAAAACGGATCCTTATTACCTTAGGATCACTTTGTTGTCCGTCCGTCCGTCCGGGTGTCAAGACCTTTATCTCGGGAACGCGTCGAGGTATCGAGTTGAAATTAAAACCATATACGCAGATCCATAGTATCTTGCTGCAGAAAGAAAAATAAAATTTCTCAGTTTTCGTAAAAAAAAGTTACAGCCGAATATGTCGTAAAAAACGCACATTTCGACACTCACAAGGGAATCAAAACCTATGGGGTACTTCCCGTTGACCTAGAACTCTGAAATTTGGCAAGAAGCATTGTGTTAGAGTACACATATAGGAAAAATCCGAAAACTGGAAATTTTTAATTTAATCACAAAAAAATAGTGTCTCTATGCAAGGAATGAGGGCCCAAATTTTAAAGTGAATTAACCGTATCATGTGGGGTATCATATGAAAGAACCTCATTAGCATAAGCTAAAACAGGTTCTTAACACATTCTTCGCCCTCTGCAGACCCTTCACTTCAGCTGGGAACCAAAACTTTTTAGGTGAATTTTGATTAAGAACAGAGTGGCCGCGCAAAGCAACGTTGACTGCCTCAAACGCCGACGGTTTCCTGACTACTACAAAATTAACACTCGGATCTGAGTGGGAGGCGCCGCTACTATAGCCCTACTCGGATCCGTGTGGTGAGCAAGGAATCTGTTAAATATTTTTACGATGTATATTTTTCGGTTTATGAAGGAAAATATAAAAAAATATATGGTTTCCCCCTTTTATTTAGTTTGTACGGAACCCTCGGTGGGCGAGTCTGACTCGCTCTTGTCCGGTTTTTTTTTAGCTCCACAGTCACCGGGATCCGCAATTTTTGCCAGGATTACAAACTATTGTTAACTACAAATACATATATACAAGCTTATTATAGTGTTGATTACAGTTTATTTTAGCAACTTAAAAATAGAATAAAATAAATAGAATATATGAAAATTAAATGAAGTTTTTCGAAAATCAGAGATTGTCAAGATATAAGGCCGTGCACTCTCTCTTTGGAACAAACTATAAGTATTTTTGCTTAATAATAAATGAAACAATCGTACTTTCAAATCACATAATTATTTTCGTTGAAGCAAATACGCTATTTGAGGTATGTGATTTCCTCGTGTGATTCTTCTCACTAACTTGATTCAGAAACAGCTGAATGATAACATAAGTCGGAACCGAATTATTGAAGAAATCACGCAAAAACACAAATTGTGTTCGTGAGGTCTTCTGTTCGCAGAATTACTATTTTCTATTGGGCTACAATGCGACGAGATCTAATTTTTATAAGTAGGCGGACGTCCGAAGCGGATTATTTATTCGAGTTAGGGATGGAAAGTAGGCACAGTATTTTTTCAGCATGAGCAGACGTCGAGGAAAGCGCCCGAAGCACCAAGGTGCCTCGAGGTACGTAGGCCCTAACTCACTTTCTATCGTAATTAAAACCCTTAGGCGAACTAGCACCGCTGAAGCGGCCGGAAAAACTTTATTTACCGTACAGGCGGCGGCGGCGAGGGAATATAATAAACTGACTGCGCCCCGCGGTTTCACTCGTGTATGAATAAAATTAGTCAAGTGCGTGTCGGGTCACGCACAGTACAGGTTTCCGTAGTTGCATTTCACAATATGCGGACTTAGAACAGGGCTTCTTGTTATTATTAACACATGAGTTTTAATTGAAACCAAATACCAAATTTTATTTTTTACTTTTCTTTGAAGTGGGTCGACTGTTATTCGTTAGGACCTTGTAAAGCTGTGATAGTTTTGCTTTTAATTTCTTTACGTATATTTTATTTTTGCTACTTTTTCGTCGTAGTTAATATAAATGTATACAACTATACCTACTAAATCGATCATTCCCCGATTTATAACTTTCTAGTACTAAGAGTATTTGAGCTAAGCCGGGGACGGACAGGAAACATTGTTTGTTGACTACGGAACCCTAACAACATCTCGATAAAGAAAATGATAGCCACGCTTTAATCATAAGCTGTATTCAGACTCAGAGGTTTATTTATTTTATTTTATTAATTCATATTTATTATTGGGACTTTTATTATTTAAACATGACATTCCCATTGTATATTCTTAAGCTATTGATTACTTGAGATGACTTACACAGTTAAACAACTCTATAGCTGCGTCAGAGTTAGGATCCGCTAAAATCCTATTAAATCAGTCAACGTCCAGCTTGTTCAAGTTGTAAGTCACCTCAAGTGGACGTCTCTCCCGCTGAAGCCGGACGTAGTATTCCACTAGCAAGTGGTATACGTCCTACTCCACTCAACATACGTCACAGTTTGGTGAGTCTGCTTTCCCCATTAGTAAACAATTTTTTTCAGAGGCATGTGTTCCTCAACTTGTGCCCTGTAACTATAAGCCTACGGGACAGACATCTTATTATTATACCATCATTGTACACAGTTTATACAATAAATATTTTCTGATTTTGATATTGGTATTTCGCTTAGGGAGTGAAGACGAATCTAACGACACCTCGCTCATCAAAATCGGTCAAGTCGGTAAGTCAAAGCTGTGGGCTATAGAAACATACATACATATAAGCATAAATACACTCGAAAATCATAACCGTCTTTTTTAAGCAGTCGGGTAAAAATACAGCCGAATTGAGAACCTTCTTTTTTGAAGCCGGTTAAACAGCGGAAATTCTGTCATCAGTCAGTTTACTCCACAGACGTATTTTTCACTACGTTCAGTCTTTGGTTTGCTCCGTCTAAGTATTTAATAATCCAACATAGGTACACTACTAACATATAAATGATCTTTGCTAGCTGCCTACGTAGACAACCACATAATGCTAGCGCAGACGAGGTAAGCGCCAAAGAACCGGCGGGGTACACACAATGGCTCCACGGCACACAATGTAGTTTATACCCGAGGGCGATGCCGCCAGCAATGCAGGCGCCCTGCCCGCTTTATCAATACTTTATGTTTTACCTTAGGCGAGCGGCGCAGGGGGCTCGCCTGTGCTGTTCTACCCATAAATAGAAAGTTGATTTAGGTTTACTGTATGCCCGTGCAAATAAAACAATATTCTCGAAATATACGTATGGTATTGATATGAAACTTTGCTAATTTATGTAATATCTGTAGATATTAATAATTTATAGTTTTATTTTATTTTTATTTCGTCTACGATATTACAAAATAAAATACGAAATAAGAATGTAATACCATCACGCAGATCTGATGGTGGAATTATGAATGAGTGAAACTTTTCAATCGTTTCTAATTGATCTCATTCGGTTTGATTAGTTTGTCTCATTACAGGCCTCATGGCTCAGTGGTAGTACGACTGCCTCCTGAGCTTGTAGGTCAGGGTTCGATCCCCACCCAGAGCAAACATTTGTGTGATGAGCATGGATGTTTGTTCTGTGTCTGGGTGTTTCTATGTATCATAAGTATGTCTTTACAAAAAAAGTATATATGTATATAAATAATAAAATATAAATGGAGTTTGTGAACAAGTGTTAAGTTGGTGAAAATTTAAATTATAAAACTATCGTAAAATAAGGTAATATGGAAAGAGAAAATTTAATGTCGTTTTACAATGTGGATTAACTTTTAATTGTAAAAGGGAAACCATGTGTTGCTCTTTAAACAAAGATTTTAATTTTAACATTTTGTTTTTAAACAAAGACACAACATTAAAGTTTTTCTTTCCATATTAACTTATTTTACGATAGTTTTTAATTTCAATATTCAGCAACACACAAACTCCATTTTAATCTCCATCTTGAATTCTTATCTACACGACTGTAGCTTGATTGGCGGCAGTGCGGTGCGATTTCAGGACTGCTTTATCGACGACGTGAGCGCGCCAATATTTGAAATTATTATCAAATAAATATATTTTCTTTACATGTATTCTATCAATCATCTAGTTTCCATACTACAAGCTTGGCTTAGGTTGGGCTACATGGTGTTGTGTGAAATGTCCACCAATATTTATTACTATGGTACACATAAAGCGTGTTTTTTTAATTTATTTTAGGTTTCCTTAGTTAACAAGGAACCCTTATAGTTTCGGCATATCCGTCCGTCTGTCCATCTGCTTATGATTTTTTCTTAAATTCATTCGAAATTAAATTAGGACTTTTTTAAATTTAATTTTTAGCTCCACAGGTATCGGGGTCCGTGACCTTTGTCAGATTTACAAATTATTATTAACACTTTGTTAGGGGAAGACAAGATTTATTTTTAATTAAAATTTAGGTATTAAATTAGGATTTGTTTATATAATTAGCAAGTTATTTAGATACAAGTGTAGCTTATTAGCTTCACTTGTAATAACTTGTATTCAAGTTGAGAAAACTTAAAACCACCGACGTAACGAACGACTGAACTGATTTTGTTGAAACATAGCTACAAGGAAACCCTCTTCAAAAAACTAGATCAATTTCGGCTCATTCACAGACACACATTTAGGACCTTACTGAAAAATGTTACTTAACTTCAACTATCGTCTTAAGTTTTCTGTCTTCTTTCCGCAAGTGTCATTACGTGTCAGCCAGTAGTTGACAAAATATTATGTTAAGCCGTGTACCCATGTACGAACAAATTTCTTGCGTTGCATGATACGCAACAACGATGTTCGCACGTGCGTACCACTAACGAACATCGAACACTTTGTTCGTCAAACATGTTCGCGACGATCAAACTAGTATGTTCTGTATGGACGGTGTTCGAAGATCTATCCGTTACTTCACAACCGACCACGTCCAACGGCGCCGCCATGCGGATAGAGTTTACGACTGTTGTGCGCCCACACGATTCGAACTATGTTCGCGTTCGTGTTCAAGTATGCCGTCCATACGTACGAACCAAATGTTCAAGTTTGATATTTGTGTTTGCGATGTTCGTGTTCGTACGTGCGTACACGGCTTTAAGCATTGCTTAAAGATAAGTAACGTTTTTCGGTAAGGCAGGTAGAGTCTATAATGCGTTCCGTTTGAGTAGCGGGGGAGGGAGGGGGGAGGACTTAGATATACTAGGTACCACCTTTTAACCAAATAGTAGTCATCAGTAGTTGAGTAGAGTCCAGTTCATCCAGCGATACTTACCATGTCGTTTAGCAAACTAGTTTTATGAGGGTAGATTGCACTACGTCGTGTGCAACTTAACATCATCATCATCGTCAGTTGCGCCCACTCTTTAGAATTAACTTTAGAACTTACTTACTTTACTCATTGGAGATTATTTTATGTACTTAGTATGTATTTAAAGTTGTACCTACGGTGAAGGTGAACGTTTGTGAGTGTGTTTGTATGTTTTTTACTTCTTCACGCTCAAACGGCTAAACCGATTTTGATGAATTTTAGTATAAAGGTAGCTGATACCCTAGATTAACACATAGGCTACTTTTTATCCCGATAAATAATATTTCCTTTGATATAATTTACGTAAAACAGTAGGTAACACCGCGGAACGCAGCTAGTAAGAAATAAAAATAAGTTATTTTAGAATAGAACACCTAATCGAAGGTAAAACTTCCTTCGATTATGTTTCTTGAACATCACCATAGCAGACACTAGGGCTGGCCACTCAGTCTATACGAACTTACTTACCTTGGCAGAAGAACATCTTATTTGTCAATCCCATCTGGTTGAATTTATTAACCGACTTCCAAAAAGGAGGAGGTTCTCAATTCGTCTGTTTTTTTTTTGTATGTTTGTTCCGCGATTACTTCGCCAATTATAATCGATTTTGATCATACTAGTCATACTCCAGAGGTGGTCCCATATAAATTTCATCAAAATCGGTTCAGTGCTTTGGTGTTTATAACAAAGTAACTGGAAAAATATGTCATCCAAGTAAACGAATTACGTATTTTGAAGTCGTTTTATTTAGTTTTTAAACGATTACTTGTTTATGTACATGATTGGATTTAATTTGGTGTCATTAAATTGCAAGTGACTCGGATTCGTCTAGACAAGCTTACTCCATCGTAGACCGAATTTCAGGTGAGTTAGCGGTCAAGCGCAAGCCTATTCATATATCTAAAAATTCCAAGACCTGTAAAATCGTACATTAGAGATAGAGATACATTCTGATGTGTATGTTATTAGTATCGTAGTGTGTATACGGCCTTACGTTAAGTAGGTAATCACCTGCTACCGGTCACTGCGCAGCTTTGCACTTATCCTGTGTATTAGCTGTAACTAGTGGACCTATTTAGATATAATAATAGCTTAAGTTTAACATTTCAAAAATACACGTATTATAGGTAAAAAGATGATCTACAGGAACCATACATCTGAACAATTATGTAACATGTTTACGTAGATAGGTTTTCCCCGGCTCTACGTAGCAAGTCTCAAGTAAGGTAATCGCCCGACTGGTCTTTAATCGCGACACGTCGCACAACGCTGTTAGACGCGTGTCGTGAATAGTGAAGTGACAATGTCACCCAGTGTGTTTGTAAAGTGCAACACCAAGATATATAAGGCCAAGATACTAAAAGGCCTTTAGGATGAGGTCTTATCCTCAAAAGTGCTGAGAACTGAGATTTACCTTGGTTTTACTTCATATTCAATGAGTATAACATAAATAAAATCTCACTGCAACTGAGTGCGTATTTAATTGCAACTTTTTAGTCAAAATTGAAGCGTTAGGTCTACAGAGTCCGTCCAGGGATCATGTTCCATCCAGACAGCGCACTGTAAACGCATTCGCATCTATGAAATATAATGCGCGCAGCTATCTCTCTCGGGCATCTCAACATTTTTAATCACATAAAATCATTGATTTTAGAAAAGTGAGAAACGAATGTATTTATTTTAATAGGAGAAATATATAAGTTTTACTTTGTTATCTTTTTAATTGGCTAAGGATTATATGAAGCCAGTAGGTATAAGTGATATTTGAATACAACTCGTTTTTAAATATTTCTCCTATCTATACAAACAAATTCGTTACTCAATTTTCTATTAGACTCAATAAAGGTCGTGAGTTGTGACTGTGGGTGTGATACGCGAGAGAGACAGCTGAGGACAAGTTTTTGTTTCAAAGCCTTCATATTCATATACAAATTGTAATTGTAGTGTAACTTGAGTGTGTTTTCGCGAAAAAGTAAGTGCAAAGATGGTTTAGACCAGGGGTGCTCTAAATTGCACCGTCGCTCGGTGATCAAGAACATAATTATGGGAGGGTGTCAAACCGCTTTGAGCTCTTGTATCAAGGAAGTTTTATCACATTGGAAGAAGCCATACACTTTGCCTGTTCGATACTTACAGTAAAATTATGAAAACAAGCTTAGGGCCAATTATTTATTACGTAACGACTATTTTATGTTTGTTTTACAAAGTAACAATTTTTAGGAATGTTTATTTGTACTTTTATACACATCCGAGCGCACTTCGGCATTCGCGCGGTTGCCCGCGCTTTTTCAAAGTTTAATTTTAACTTATATTTTAATTTTTGTGATCTTACGTAAGAACTATCAAGACTCCCTCCTACCCCCATAGTCATAGTCAGCCACGCTGGCCAAGTGTGGGTTGGCAGACTTCACACATCTTCAAGACCATTGAGAACTCTCAGACATGTAGGTTTCCTCATGATGTTTTCCTTCACCGTTTGAAGTTGGCGGCAATCAACAATACGCACATAACTTCGAAAAGACAGAGGTGCGTGCCGTGGGATTCGAACCCAGGACCTGCGGATCGCAAGTCACGGGTCGGGGGTTAAAAATACAAATCAGTTGCGACACAAAGATTTGTTATTTCTAAAAAAAAATTATTTTGAATAGATAGAATATTAATGAATACGTGATAAAGTCTCGACTCCTTAAAAATAAAAATTCGGAACCTTTTCTGACTAACAATTTTCGCCATTGGACTTTTCTTTCCTTTGACTGAATTCCTTTGCAATTTGATGTTATTTTACCTTTTTTATATGGTAGTATTATACAAAATATCTTTGCGAGCTCTGCAACGGTTGTTTGCATTAAGACATTTCACGAGTACCTACTTTCGAGTGGAGATTTCTCGAAACTTTAAAAACCGTCCATGTAGGTATCACGATTTGCCACAGGCTGTTTTAAAGTAACATACCGGGGTCATAAATAAAATTATTTAAATACGAAAAGCTTATGCAAATAATGATCATTTTATATTTATACCGCGTTTGGTAAGGCGTGCATTACCAGCCCTGTCTTAGACAAAAACTGGAGACTAGTTAAAAAAAACTACCTATGGATATCTTAAAAATATACAAATATGCAAATTTTGCTTGAATTGTTGCAATTTTCCCCCGGCTTCGTAAGAAGTCGGGTTATGTTTTACGAGTGCGTGTATGTTTGTGTTATGTATATATGCATCTCTTTATATTACATCCTACAGCCTAAATGGCTTAACTGATTTTGATGTGCAAGTGTGTCTTACTCTTTTACTCCCTGAGTGTCATATGCTATGTATTTTTTAATACTTAACAATAATAAACCTCTCTCAAAAAAAAAAAATGTGCTTTTTCGAAACCTTCATTTATAACTTTTTACAGCGATTTCTCACAAATAACGTGCACTCAACAGCGTATAAAGCGTAACGAAATCATTAGTTTGACTGCATTAACCGCGTTTCTGCAGTCGGGTGTTATGTTTTTCTTTTAATATACCGTAGATACTTGTTTATAAAATTAAAGACGCAGTTTTACTTTCCAAATTAATTGTATATACATATTTAACTTACTTATTAGTTTCATATTCATTTATTTTTTATACGATTTTTTACCCGACTGCGTAAGAAGGAGGGCTATTTTCACAGTAATTATTACATTGCCAATCACTACAAGTGTACATAAAAAAATACCTTAATGAGTGCTCGGTAAGTCGAAGTACACATGCATATATTATGTGTATAGAATATCAGGCCAGTTGAACGCCGAAAATGGAGTAAAATTTGACCAACAATTTATAACCTACAGACAAAATACCCAAGAGAAATGAAACGAAGTGAAAACTTTAGTAACATTAACTGAAAAAAATATTTAAAAATAAGTATTTTTTATAAGTAAAATTAAAAATATATTTATTTACATTATTTTTGATATTTTTCTTAACAATCCATTTCATTTGATACCCTACCATCGGTGTGCATAATATATAATTGATCCGTCTTCTATCGGAGTCCAACTTTGTCATCAAAACAAAAACGTTGCTAAGTAAAATTTATTTTAAATGGATTGAGATGAATCCATTGAATATAACTGGCTCAAAATTCAACTGCAAAACTCTATCCCATAACGAAGCAAGTAAATACAAATCCACAAAAAAAAACTGTTTAAAAACTAGACCGTTCGAAAACCGTAGATCTACAGCTAAGCTCGTACGGTTGGCAACACCGGCAAGGGCGGAGCGTTCGAACCGCCGCGCCGCAAGCAACGCCTCGGGCTCACTCTCCGATATAAAGGCGAGCTAGCGCTTGTGATGCCCCGGGCCCCGGCTCGCTCTGCGCCGGAGGGTTTCATCTACAGAACAATCATTTGGAAAATTATTTTGAGAGTGCCCGCGGCAACCGGGTCGGAGGCCCCCGGCGGTGGAAGGTACAGCTTCGTCAATACCAAACTAGGCGTGCACACTTCGCGAGATGGATAAAAATGCTACATGGAAATGAAACAAAACGGATTTATCGCGTATATTTTACATCATTATGTGACCTGACGTTTCGAACACTTTCCAGCGTCCATGGTCATAGGTGAGACTAGATGACAGTTGTCTTTTTAACCGACTTCCAAAAAGAAGGTTATCAATTCGGTATATATGCTTTTTTTGTAGGTTTGTTCACCAATTACTTGATGATTATTTTTGTATTTGGTAGACCATACGTCAAAGGCGGTCCCATATACATTTTATCAAAATCGATGCAGTACTTTGGTTTTATAACAAAATAACTGGTAAAGTATCATCCAAACAACTGCAAAAAAGTGAATAGCAAAGTCGTGTATATGCGTGCATCCACTTTCCTGCAGGCGTAACATATTGCGAATTTTAATGTCGGATTTTTAAAAAACTGTATAAACTATAATTTTTCTTTTATTGCATTATTTGTTATGGAATTACCTAATATTTGTATGCGCTCCGTTGTGAAGTCTACACTGAAGAAGTCGCTCACGGTGTCAACAGAATCGCAGATCTGTGTTTTGTATTTTCAATGAGTAGCAATTGCGAAAACCTTATAAAACATTAAGGAGGGTATGTTTTCGTGTGTGTGTGTGTATGTATGTACATGAGTATATGGGTGTTTAAGAATGTAGGTATGTTTCAGTTTCACATTACCTACAGACTAAACGGCTCTAGGAGATATTTTTGGGTAGATTTTGATGTGAGGTTAATGACATAATATTATAAGTCATTAGATGCCTCCTTACTTTCCGAGTGTCCTAGTCTCATTATTTTTGTAATAATAATAAAAAAACTCTATCAATAACTATAGTTTAAAAAAACTTTAAAAACTTCTTCAAATTTCTTCAAAATGCGTAGTTTTGGTTTTAAAAAGAAACTACTACACCGATTTTAAGAGATCTCTATGAAACCAATCTGAAAGCATATTATTATATCTTCAAACTAAAAATAATTTTGCAAATAGTGGAGAACAAACAAATAATTATAGTTTAAAAAACTGAAAAAACGAACTTCAAAAACGCAATTCGTGGATGATATTTTTTCAGTTATTTTGTTATAAAAACCAAAGTACTGAACCGATTTTGATAAAATTTATATAGGACCACCTCTGAGGTAAGTACTACCTACCAAACAAAACGGAATCATTAACAATTCATAATTAGCGGAGTAATCGCTGAACAAACATACAAAAAATAACAGTCGAATTGAAAACTTCCTTTTTGGAAGTCGGTTAAAAATACAACCAAATTGCGAACCTCCCCCTTTTTGTAGTCGATTATAAGCTGTACAAAAATAGCAAGTATATATATTTTTCATCACATAATACTTAATATCCAATGAACGGTAGCTGTCGTGGTAAAGTTTGTTCAGCGACATACTGGAAGCGAGCTACAAATATCTACCCACCCCGAGGCGGCGCCGGCGGCGTTTGACCGCAGCGCGCCCGATAAAATATTATACTCGATGCAGATAAACACATATATACAATATACACATAGACACATAATGTACATGTCGCTGGATTATGATGAAACTAGACGTAGTAGAAATTTTCTAAGTCTTGTCTAGCGTGTGCTGAACTTGTATTGCCAACATGGCCGCTTGATACCAATATAAAATGGAAAAGTGCGGGTTAGATTCGCATGCTGAGGTTTCCGTAGTAATACAAGGTAAACAGAAATACAAAATTTTTCTGGTTTAATTATAAAAGATAAAATGACAAGTGAAACTCGTTAGCAATACAAAATAAGTCATAAATTATCATTTGTTTTTTAAAGTTTGAGTATCTTATAAATTTAATGGAAAATGTTCTGAATTTCATTTGGCAATGAAATAGATAGAAAGATAAACTCTTTATTGTTTACACCTTAACTAAAGCACAAATTACATAGCCAAAAGAAAATTAACAACAGACGGCCTTATCGCTAATAGCGATCTCTTCCAGGCCACCTTGCAATAAATATAAATAATAATAATAGGGTCAGATACAGAAGGCAGTCATCCTGGACACGGCACGTATTGCCAGGAGGTTCCTCTCTCTGTAGCCCCTACCACCGGCAGCTTGAGCCCCGCCCCGCTGCCGGCGGCACCCTAGGCTTAAGTTTTTTATGATATTTATATTTTTGTATTTCTATTGTAAACAACTTAGATTTAAGATTTAAATTGAATAAAGTGTATAATAATGTGGTAAAAGTAAATAAAACATATGTAATCTACATTTTCACTCCCACGCTTATTAAGATCTGTTTGAACCTTTGAACGAAGAGTTGGTATTGTTGCTTAAAATCCTGATTTCTTGAAATATCCGCGGCACAATATATACCTATGCACGTATTTATGTAAAACTTATAATTATGTATTTTTTTATCTGGTCTCCCCCGTTAAAAGACATGCCCCGGGCGGCCCGCTCGAGGCCGTCTACAACTCATACTCTTGGAAACTCTTGGATGAATATTTCTGTAGGCAGAGAAACTCGTATGTCTGAACGTTTTAGGGTTCCGTAACAATTTTCAGTACTCGTAGTTTTATCACAGTTTTTTAAAAGTTAGATAGATCTACGAATGACCACCAGCTCACTCAACTCAACAAAAACAAATTAAAACTCGACCGGTGACTCGGCTCGATCGGTGTTGATTGACAAGTTATCAAGAAGCTATTTAGTCTCGAGCACTGCCGTAAAGTATTTTCTGTCTATTTTCTACAGGATTCATTTCGGGGAATGTGCGCAAGAGCTTCACGACCTAATTCCTCCCTCCCCATTTCACTACAGGACTAGCATAAAGCATAAATAAATTACCATCCATTTTTCGTTGAAATGCCAAAAATCCGTACTCAACGATATCGATTCACATTCTTGATGCGTACTGCACAGGAATGGAATTCTTTGCTGCCATCTCTGTTTCCTGAGACCTACAATCTTGGAATTTTCAAGGCTAGAGTGAATAGATATCTTCAAGATCGATGAGCTCCATCCTCGGCCACACCGTCGCTTAACATCAGGCGTGTTGGTAGTCAATCTATCAAACAAAATATATTTATCTTGCATAAAAAAAACTTTGTTACCCGCACTAGGCTAAGCCTGTGCCGCGTCAACAATAAAACAATAGTTAATATAAAGAACTCTATCCGCACAACACTTTTGTAAACTATCACGGTCATTCATTGATACATTATTATTATTTAATATTTTTCTATCCGCACAGCCCCTTAAAACCACTGTGGAGAGTCTAATACCTAATTGAAGTAGGTATTGGAGCGGCTGATTTGCGGCTGCCCCGGGGAGGGCTCGAGGCTGTCCCGGCTGGTTTGCCGGCGGGCCTCTCTTGTACAGGACGCTACACTAGCCGTGCCTCGCGGCTTCACCCGGCAATCTTCGCCAATCATGAATTGATTTTGATGATTTTTTTATCTACTTCAGAGGTAGTCCCATATACCCATGTAAATTTTATCAAAATCGGTTAAGTACTTTGGTTTTTAAAACAAAACTGTAAAAAATATGTAATTCAAGTAATCGAAATTGCTTATTTCGGAGTCGGTTTCAGTTTTTCACCGACTTCTAAAAAGAAGGTCATCAATTCGACTGTATGTTTGTTCAGCGATTACTTCGCTAATTATGAATTGTTTTTGATGAATCTTTTTAATTTGGTAGGTAATACCTCCGAGGTGGTCACTTATAAACTTTATCAAAATCGGTTTAGTACTGTGGTTTTTATAATAAAATAACTGAAAAAATGTCAGTCAGTAGTTTTGAAGTTGGTTTTACTATTAATTTTATTTATGTTTGCTACCGCATAACTCTGTCATTTTATAAACCGAATTGTTTTATTTTATTTAGAGGTTTGTTTATGCTTCCAGATTGGCCCCATATAAATTTTATAACATTTGTTTAGTAGTTAGGTTTTATAACAAAATAATTGACAAAAATATGTTAACCATGTAAACGAAATTATATAATTATTTTGAAATGATTTGTACCAGATTTTAAACTACATAATTATAATAAATAATAAACCGTTGAAAATTTGCGGCAGCAAAAAAGTAAACAACAAAATATCTGCACTACGAATAATTATTGATTGTGCAGTGATAATTCATAATTACGAATCATAAAACAACAAATAAGTATGCAAGTACCTATATTTTTTGTTGTAGTTAATAGGCTCATAAATTAAATTAAAAAATTAATGGCCCTCTCTACTGATATAACTCTTTTTAACCTACTTTACAATAGAAGGAGGGTATATGTTAGTTTGGATATACGCTAGCTAACTACTTGCAATTAGCACACTCTCGAAGAAAATAATCATATCCCTCGACAGTACAAAAGGAAAAATATTAAAATTATTTTGATACTACCTCGATTTTTTTTTAATTCGCTAATAAAATTTAACAATTATTCTTTTAATACATAAAAATATTTTTAGCATTATAATAATGCTTAGTTTATATTATGCCTAATTTAGGTATTAATTTCTGTAAAATATTTAACGATTTTAGAACAACATTCTTAATCCAAAATAGGCAACACAGGAGCATAACTATTAATTCAGCCAATGCACCTGTATACACAGCCTTTAATAAATAAAAACTATTAATTCAATAAAAAAATAACTTACCAAAACTTGAAAAAAGAACACGAATTAAATTCAGCGATACGTGAACCAATCAGGCGTTGGCGCTGTTGATACGACCGCGCGCGAACGTTGCTTAGGGGTGACTGGCAAACAGTGTTGCCTGCTCACTTTTTAAAATATAGCCTTAAACCTTACCTCAACCATAGAATATAACTAAGATTTTTTGGGTAAATATACCGTACTCCATCTGCGTAAAAGTGAAGCTTTTGCGCTTTATATTATTATAAATAAATAAATGTACCTTACCGTGGGAAAGTCTATAAATAATTTTATTTCATTCCAATAAATATAGCCAATTTAATGTAGCCTTTTCAAAATCCATCAAACCTTTTTATCTACATGGGAACTACTTATATTCAATCAAACATAGCTGAAATCAAAACACTATTATTATTATTAACGGGATATTTACCGTGGTAAATATCCCGTGGTGTATAGCTGAAATCATTACAATTTTTAACTGGTCGAGTAAAAAGTAACTAAACTCCCAGAAAAAATATAGCTCAATTGCTAAATATATAATATTTTTTGTTTCTGACGTAATTGAATTGTAGCGAAATCTAGCTATGAAAACTCTTAGTAACAACACTAGATTTAACCTAACTAGAATAAAGGCCACGAAGAGTCTATATTTCAGTACTCAGTGTTTTAAATTTTCTTTGCTGCGATAACTTTATTATTTTTACCGACTTCAACAAATTATCTAGTATATTAAAATAAAAACAAAATACTCGACTGCAGAAAAGCAATTTTTGCAGTCTTAACTTACGATTTCGTTACGCTTGACACGCGTTGAATGAAAGTTTTTATGAGAATAGATTTTAAATGCGCATTATTTAGAATATTTCTAATAAAATCACTTATTTATTAAGAAAAAAATTGTTGGAGGTTATGAAGAAACATTTTTATTTTATTTTTTGCGAGATTTGTATTATTATTATTACAAAAATATATAGCCTATGACACTCAGGGAGTGAACACGAAACTAACGACACCTCGCACATCAAAATCGGTCAAGCCGTTTAGGCTGTACGCGATCATATAGAAACACACATACAAACATACATACATACCACATACAGACATACACATAAACATACACCCGGAAAACATAACCCGCCTTCTTACGCAGTCGGGTAAAGTAAAAAGAACCTCCAGTGAACGATTCGGCTGTATTTATAAAAATATTTACTATCGCATAACTCCGTCAGTGAAGGAAAACATCGTGAGGAAACCTACATGTCTGAAGAGTTCTCAATGATCTTGAAGATGTGTGAAGTCTGCCAACCCGCACTTGGCCAGCGTGGCAGACTATGGCCTAACCCTTCTCACAATGAAAAGATGGCCCGTTCCCAGCAGTGGGACAGTTTGTACAAACAGGACTGATAAAAAATAAAAATAAATAAAAACTCCGTCATTATTAAATAGATTT
Organism: Lycia hirtaria; assembly: GCA_947563715.1. Taxonomy (NCBI): domain Eukaryota; kingdom Metazoa; phylum Arthropoda; class Insecta; order Lepidoptera; family Geometridae; genus Lycia; species Lycia hirtaria. The sequence continues at coordinate 21,790,060 of OX387386.1, read as the reverse complement.
TAATTAAAAAAAAATCTTTGAAAGAATAATATAATTACACTTTCAGATTAGTCCCATGGAAATTTCTTCAAAATCGGTCCAGTAGTTTGGTTTTCAAAACAATTTGAAGTCGGTTTTCAGTTTTTTTAACTATAATAACAAGACTATCCAAGAAGAAAGATTTTATTAAACATAATATGCTCAGTAGGTAAGTCATCATTATCCTCATCTCAGCCACAAGAAATCCACTGCTCACTGCTGGACATAGAAGGCCTCTCTGCATCCAGCGCCTTCCAGCGGAAAGGGTATTGAATGCGATTTCTACAGTTGCATCCAAATTTGTAACATTTTATCGGACTGGACTCTGGAGTAAGTCGAAGTCTCCGCTTCGAGACTGACTATGATGATGATCTAGGCTGTGGTGTGTGTTCAGAATCTTATAATACAGATTGATACAGTGTTTTCAAAATTCGAACATCAACGTAACGCCTGATCTATCTATATTGTAACATTTGTCTAACTGCTATCACAAACTAATCAGGCGCTTAACTACATTATTTTCAAAATTACGCATTACCATACCATACGATACATTCCACGTAATTCTGTTGTTTATTAGTTAGAGATCATTTCGAGCTCATTTATATAATTTCAAGTATTCACTGTAAGTATTGGCTGAGATTCACGGTATTCGCTCCATTCTGATATCAGGTTGGCGGCACAATTACATTTTGCAATTATTCAAAATCTAGAAGGAGTAAAATATACAATTTTTGCGAACACTTGACTAATTTCCTAAGCTTGCATTAAATGTATATTTCAAATTTTTGCCATGACTGATACCTACACCCGTCATTCACACACGGGGTGCGGAGCTCAATCTGCTTTAGTCCGCCGATATCTTTGTGTCGTTATCATCTATTGTGAAAGTGCCTATTGTGTTTTTCTTCTCTGTTTTGCCAATTATAACATTAATTAGATTGTCTCTGCGTGTTTAGTCCTATGCGTCGATCCCGGTCTAATTATTTGTGATATCAAAGGCTGTTTTTGTTGTTTCCCCCATCCAATTCACGACGCGGATCAGATTATTTTAAAAAGCTTTTTAAGCCTTTCAAGCTTTTAATGCATCGTTGTTTTAGTACCTTATTTTCTATGATCATCGGCTAAGTAACGTAAAAGAGTTTTCATTAAATATTAAACTATAATAACACAAGTTTAAAGTCTATTTTTCTATCTAAGCTTGATAACAAAACCATAAGCCATAAATGCGTTTATATTACCAACATGTGATGTGTTGAACTCTTTTTGACCAAATCATAGGACGAATCGGCCTATGATTTGGCAGTGGCGTAGCTAGGCGTGGGCGAAAGTCCATCGCCCACGGTCCATCGCCCACGGCTTCGCACTTAAAGGGGCCTCTTTAAATAAATAAAAAAGATTTGATTTGAAAATAAAACTTTTTTCAAATCTATATGTTTTTCAATATTCTCCCTCCTCGCATTTATATTTTTTCACATTCATGTATCGTGTCAAAGTATGTTTGATGACATAGATTTATTGGGTAGATCTTGGGAATGAGTTCGCCCAACGTCTATAATTAGTCCACGCTACGCCACTTCCATCTCAACAGTTAGATAATAATGGCGATGACTATTTGGACAATTGTTATAAATGTAATTTTATTGTGAGCTTTGATTATATAATATATCTCTAGTATCTCAGTGTGACGAGCGCATTACATTGCCATGCATGGTTTTAAACGGTTAAAGTTCAAATTTCTGGGAGACACTGAACTAATACGGGGATTTTTTCGATGTCAAGTTAACTTCAGAATTCGGTGGAAGGTTTTTTTAACATATTGTAATTGTAATTTAATAAAAATAAACTTACCAAAAGATAGACGAGCAACCGAATCGTTTGATATATATTTTTTTACCTCGAAAATATACTCTTACGTGCTAAGATGACGCTTACCATCAGCGACTAATTCTTCTTGTCAGTCTTGTCACTCTGTTTCATAAAAAAATCTGCCTGGCCGGGAACTGAACCTGCGACACGTGCCACCATTGACCCAATCAGGCTTCTCCAATTATATAGCCAAATAGGGGCTAAACTGGGTATGTTTATTCTCTATCATGATTTATAAAATAACCAATTCAAAATCATTTCATCATTAATTTAATCGACTCAATAACAATGTGGTTGTCAGAAGTCATCTTATGCTACTTTAATAAATAGGTGCATCTTACAATAAACTTAAAATTAATTAAGTGTAGGTATTCTTAATATTACTAATGTTATATAATAATAAAAGTAAGTACGTTAATCGGTGTTCTGGTTCTTGCGACACTGGCGGTAGTCAATGCTGAAAAAAAAACTTTTTTTAATAAAAATATCTCAGACAATGATTATTGAGGTAGTTCACAATTTTTGTCTGTATATAAAATGATATTATTTGGGTTGTTCATTCATCAATTTTGGTTGATATTCAAAAATCTGTGGAATACGCTTCCTGAATGGGTCTTTCCGAATGGATATAATCTAGGAGACTTCAAATCGCAAGTGAATAGGTCCATTCTAGGCACGCGCGCTCCATCGTAGACCGTACGGTCGCCAGGCGAGTCGGCGGTCAAGCGCAAGTTAAATTACTAAAAAAACTCTGTACGATGCGCTTTGGTACCACTTTTCATGAACTTCTAATTGTGAAAAACGGTGACTAGCCGTCTCTCCGACAGATATAAACCGAGTAAATATAAGGTTTGGTGGTGGTCAAGCGCAAACTTATCAATGGTAAAAAAAAAAAAAAAAAAAATGAAATTTATCCACAAAAATCCGATAAGCCGTTATAGCGTTATGTGTAGTTTTATGCGTTTCATTTTTCATTCAAGCGCCTACCGTGAATGTCATAGCAAAACACATCAGTATGTTTCTCTGATATTCGATGCAGGACCGCGGGTTAGTTAACTTTTTTTTCCTTTTTCTTTTTCTCCACGCCTACTCAAACTCATAAAAACTCATGAAACTTACAAAAAAAAACCTTGTGGTCGTGCTCGTGATTCTAAGAACGCTTAGGTTTTGATTTGTTAGCGAATACCTATCCAAAGATAAAGCGTAAAATGGCAAAAGAAATTTAAATTAAACTATTTTTAACGGATTTATCGTGTATATTTTCATAATTTTATGACCTTTTCTAGGGTTCCGTACCTCAATAGGAAGAAAAGGAACCCTTATAGGATCACTTTGTTGTCCGTCTGTCCGTCCGTCCGGGTGTCAAGCAAGACCTTTATCTCGGGAATGCGTGAAGGTATCGAGTTGAAATTAAAACCATATATGCAGATCCATAGTATCTTGCTGCAGAAAGAAAAATAAAATTTCTCAGTTTTCGTAAAAAAAGTTACAGCCGAATATGTCGTAAAAACGCATATTTCGACACTCACAGAGGAATCAAAACCTATGGGATACTTCCCGTTGACCTAGAACTCTGAAATTTGGCAAGAAACATTGTGTTAGAGTACACATATAGGAAAAAATCCGAAAACTGGACATTTTTAATTTAATCACAAAAAATAGTGTCTCTATGCAAGGAATGAGGGCCCAAATTTTAAAGTGAATTACCCGTATCATGTGGGGTATCATATGAAAGAGCCTCATTAGCATAAGCTAAAACAGGTTTTTAACACATTCTTCGTCCCCTGCAGACCCTTCACTTCAGCTGGGAACCAAAACTTTTTAGGCGAAGTTTGATTAAGTACAGAGTGGCCGCGCAAAGCAACGTTGACTGCCTCAAACGCCGGCGGTTTACTGACTACTACAAAATGAACGAGACGGTCGCTCGGATCCGAGTGGGAAGCGCCGCTATTACAGCCCCGCTTCACTCGGAACCGAGTGGTGAGCAAGGAATGTTTTAAATATTTTTACGATGTATATTTTTCGGTTTATGAAGGAAAATATAAAAAAATATATGATTTCCCCCTTTTATTTAGTTTGTACGGAACCCTCGGTGGGCGAGTCTGACTCGCACTTGTCCGGTTTTTTTTTACATTATAGATCTACGATTGACCACCAAATCGCCTGATGTTAAGCGACGGTGTGGCCGAGAATGGAGCTCGTCGATCTAGATTATATATTCACTCAGCCTTGAAAATTCCAAGATTGTAGGTCTCAGGAAACAGAGATGGCGGCAACGAATTCCATTCTTGTGCAGTACGCAACAGGAATGTGGATCGATATCGCTGAGTACGGATTTTTGGCATTTCAACGAGAAATGGGTGGTAATTCGCCGACTTTCTGCTAGTCCTGTAGTGAAATGGGGAGGGTGGAATTAGGTCGTGAAGCTCTTGCGCACATTCCCCGAAATTAATCCTGACGTTTCGAACACTACAGCGTTCGTGTTCATATGTGAGACTAGATGACAGTGTTGTCTTTTTTGTTAAAAAACATATTAATTACTACCGCTTATTATTTTTATGAAAAACATTCCCTATGCATGCAAGACTTCTGCGTGCATAGGGATTCTCACGGTCAGTGTCAACAGGTATCGCAGATCTGTGTTGAGGCTGAATTTTATTTTGAGTTGCCAACAACCACCTTCTCTATATTTCCTAATATCAATAGCCTCGCGTAACATCCTTGGTACAAGCCGCGTCTCTCTATCCAAGATTTGAGGATTATCAAAACGGATGTAGTGGTTTGGCTTGTCTAGTGCATGCTCACACACTGCAGACCTGTTAGAGCGTCTGTTCATATCCGCAATCATCCGAGTGTAGGAACACATATGCGGATTCGTGGGTTATTGGGGTTCGTGTTACTTTTAATTTCAATGAGTAACAATCGGGAATATCTTAAAAACATGACCAGTGAAAATATGTACTCAGGTACATAGTAGTAACACACGACTCTGGCTATGTCTACTCTCTCTCTGGGGGATTACTTATGATAACCTCCCAGAGGTGCACCACTCACTCACTCACTCTATGTCGATTGCAGTCGTCTCGCTCTATGCACATGCCTTCTTTCACAGCGCACGCCGCCTCTTGGCCTATCACATCTTGTACTTACATAATAGCAACATACGACTCCTCGGTAGCTCTGAAGAGGACAGAGGTCCGCCACTCGCACTATGTCGCTCGGGTTGCAGTCGTCTCGCTTCATGCACATGCCTCCTTGCACCGCACACGGCGCCTCTTGGACTATCTCCCTTTGGTCTGAAAAAATTAACGAACATAATCATTGATTCGTCCTTTTGAACATCTATAAGAATCATTATTATTCCACTATCATTAGACAAAACTCCGTGGATGCATGTTATATATTTATTTGTTTATTACATCGCAGCTAAGCATCGCAGATTCTAATATTTTTTTATGTTTCGGGTTTCAGATTACGTTGGTTCATCTATAGTAACAGAAAAGTGACTATATTGAACTCTATACTATTATTTTACATACATATTTTTCTACAATATTATCTCGCAGATGTGAAAAGTAGAGTAGACACCTCGGGAATCAAGGTGTTTTTTTTTGTGGAACTTTTATATTCAAAATGTCATTCGACATTTATGTCTGTATGTATGTATATCAGTGTTTTAACACTGATTTATCCTCTTTTTGCTTACTCTACTATTATACCCTCTTTGGCTGAAAACTTTGTCCTTCACTCCAAAACTCAGTAATAATAGCTTACATATTTGGATAAACCAGCAAACTTATGGCACTTTGCGGTTTTTGCAACTCTTATCTCTACAAAGGGGAGGTAAGACAAGCAACATAATGTTTTAAATATTTTGTGCCTCTAAGGTAAGATTGAAATGACTTACCCTGGAGCAACTAAAACATCGGTTTCAATTTCGTCTCTTCCTCGTAAAGAAGTCCTTGTTCTATTCTTACTATTTCCTACAGTCCATGTTTTGGTTTACGTCATGTAATTAGGCCAATGCCGGTTGTCTGACGTGCGTCTGTGTAATGTGTGTACGTATTCCGCATTTAATTTTACTTTAACACTGGCCTCTTTAACAGCACGTTAAAATCGGTCTCTGGTTTTACGCGCGTATTGTGTATGGTTTCTTAAAAACTAACATAAACTATTACGACACGAAATGAAAATAACATATTTCCGAAGTACTAGTTCCAGGTTCCAGGCATAACAATGAATAAATAAATAATAATATCAGCCAATGTTCCCTGTGTACTCAAACCACCGGGACTCAGCAGGTCCGACGGGAAGCGTCCGGACGGTTTGACTCTGGTGCCATGGAAAAACGGCAGGTGCTTGGTCCGGGACGCTACTTGCGTCAGCACTGTCGCGGCCTCGCACCTGAGTCGCACCGTCCACGCGCCAGCAGCAGCGGCGGAGGATGCCGGTTCCAAGAAGCATTTAAAGTATGCGGCGATGGAACCACATTATTGTATTTGTATTTTGTGCCCATTGCGGTGGAGACTTTGGCCAGTTGGGGGGCGGAGGCCCAAAGGCCTGATAACTTAAATTGGGCGCCGTATTGCCAATAACGGTGGTGACTCTCACTCCGGTTCGTTCCTAGTGCAGAGGTTGGCCATTGCAATTCAGCGGGGTAATGCTGCCAGTTTTATGCACCTTTGCGCCAGGATCGATTCGGGGCAGGTTATTTGAATAATTTTTATTTTATATATTTTATATAATTCGTGTAAGCTTTTTTGTGGTTTATAAATCTCGTTAAATAATAATAATTTAATAATATGTTGCGAATCGTGTTAAGAAACTTATAAGCGACAATTTTCTTGCCTACGCTAAACTTGGAAAATCGCATCGCCGCAAAGTTGTTTTTTAACGGATTCATTGCAGTGTGTGTGCATCTGATCTGAATCATCTAACCCTACCTTTGCCCTTTTAATTAACGGACAGTTAGAAACGCGTGAATGCCTCATCGTGTCATGTTAGGTATCTCAAAAACCCGAATGAAAGAAACGGTAGGGTTTCTTTCGCGCAAACTTCCATAAAACAAAACTATACCTTCTGTCAAGGAAACAGTGGTCTGATCTATCATCTAATTAAAATATTTACTGAGCATCAGTTAAACTATGTCTCGATCTGTCTGATCTATCATCTGATTAAAATATTTACTGAGCATCAGTTAAACTAAGTCTCGTTCTGTCTGATCTATCATCTAATTAAAATATTTACTGAGCATCAGTTAAACTAAGTCTCGTTCTGTCTGATCTATCATCTAATTAAAATATTTACTGAGCATCAGTTAAACTAAGTCTCGTTCTGTCTGATCTATCATCTAATTAAAATATTTACTGAGCATCAGTTAAACTAAGTCTCGTTCTGTCTGATCTATCATCTAATTAAAATATTTACTGAGCATCAGTTAAACTAAGTCTCGTTCTGTCTGATCTATCATCTAATTAAAATATTTACTGAGCATCAGTTAAACTAAGTCTCGTTCTGTCTGATCTATCATCTAATTAAAATATTTACTGAGCATCAGTTAAACTAAGTCTCGTTCTGTCTGATCTATCATCTAATTAAAATATTTACTGAGCATCAGTTAAACTAAGTCTCGTTCTGTCTGATCTATCATCTAATTAAAATATTTACTGAGCATCAGTTAAACTAAGTCTCGTTCTGTCTGATCTATCATCTAATTGATCTTGTTCGTATTTGTATTGCACCTATTTTACTTATTAAAAGGTTTTTATTTATTAATTTTTACTTTTTTATGCTTTTAGTAATTGTACGTGACCAATGTTGTATAAACAATAAATAGCGTCATACTGCGAAAAAGTGTTATTAATTTTACACAAAATGTTTTATACTTACATAAACAGTAACCAGAAACACCCTCTATACGCAATCGCGAAAGTGCGATAAAATGCCTGTCTTTACGCATACTATACAAATTCCTTCATTACTTATATATTGTATTGATATTATAAACGTAATCATATATGTTAATTTAAGACGTCTACGCGGGAATTTCCATTTTCTTTGACCACTTCATAAAATAATGGGGTACAGTAGAAATAGTAGGTATCAAAATCGGTTCAGTATTTTGGTTTTTTATAACAAAATAAGTAAAGTAAGTATAAGAAAAATATGTCATCCAAGTAAACGAATTCCGTATTTTGAAGTCGGTATATTAAGTTTTTTAAACGATTACTTGTATAATTAAAACTTTGATTGGTATTTTTTTTGGACTCAAGTGAACGCTACGCTACAGTGACGCATTAAAGGCCTTACCGAAAAACGTTACTTAACTTTAACCATCGTCTTAAATTATCTGTCTTCTTTCCGCAAGTATCATTACGTGTAAGCTAGAAGTTGACAAAATATGTTAAGCATTGCTTACAGTTAAATAATGTTTTTCGGTAAGGCCGTATAAGATGTTGAGGGTAACGTTTTCGCTCGTATGACTTACAGTTTTAACTCATTTTAAACAACTGTTCAGACAAGCGTTTTTCGGTTCTGAAATTACCTTTCATATAGTTTATTTACACTTTAATTTCTTATTGATATTTAAAACGTATATTTGCATTCTAAACACCTGTTTTTATGATTTACAAAAGCATGCGAGCAACCATATAATTTGCATTGCCGCTGTACAATTTGGAGTACTAAGGCTATATTATAGTATATAACTTTAAGCCAATGCTCGGTATCAATCTAAGCAAATAATCAATATCCTATATTTCCCAAAATAATAAAATCCCACGAATACCAAAAAGCAAAACAGTGGAGCTCCACTGACCCATTCCGAGCCTTATGTAATCAATACACGTCAAATATTAATCAACGCCAGCGCACAATTAAAAGTAAACAATAAGCACAAACACAGCACGCACACAAACAAGTGGGGATACATGTAGCACACATGCTTGAAAGCACATGACTTCCGACGCCGGCGCCCGCACCGGTATCTGAGCCAGATCACGTGAACTACGCTCGTATCACTGGACGAATTGACGAACTGCCCTAATGGGTCAGATTGTTTTTAGTGTCGATATATGAGATATACCTACAACATTTGTTTCATTCTAGAAGTGGCCGCCGAAAGAAATTTTCGCAACATTTTTAACCGACTTCCAAAAAGAAGGAGGTTTTCAATTCAACTGTGTTTTTTATGTTCATTCAGTGATTACTCCGCCAATTGTGATTTTTTTAAGAATATTTTTTGTTTGTTAGGTAATACCTCAGAAGTGGTCCAAAATTGAAATTTTAAGGATCCTATATCCTCTTATGATAAGAGGTTTTCCTCAAGGATCTGCGCTTGGGCCCTTTTTATTTTCAATATACATCTATAAAAATGATGGTTTTTGATTATAGCTAAAATTGATGTTATATTTGCGGATGACAACGTACTTTTTTTTTTTAAACAAGTACCTACAAGTAAATATACATATCACTTTAAAGAATGTGTGTAATGTAAACAATAATATGCAGCAAAAACAGTAAACAGGTACGTTCCTTTCCATATTAATTTTAAGCACGAGTGAAAATATTGCATTTTCTTTGATGTTGAAATATTCAAATTACAAAATAGGCGGCTAAGTATTTGGATATGGAGGATAATTTATCTACACAAGAAGAAACCCATAAGAGAAAGAAAAACGCATGAAAGGCTATTTTCGTTTGTTATTATTAATTTTATCAACTGCAAAATTATTATAGAAAGCTTGTTTGTATGGATTGAACACCTTTACCAACCAATAATAATAACCTACCTAAGGTTATGGTACTCAATACTGCTACACTATATACTTTTTCGTTAGTTGAATATTACACTAAAGTAAATTATTACGTCATTTTAATTGATTGATTACAAATGGATAGGTTATAGTTGGACGGGGTACAACAAGATAGTTACAGGTGGACAGGTTACAGCTGAGCGGGTTGCTGATGAACAGGATACAGATGGGCAGGTTGCAGATGGACAGGTTACAACTGTGCAAGTTGCAGATGGACAGGTTACAGATGGCCAGGTTGCAGATGAACTGGTTATGGGCCATTCATTTATTACGTAAGACGGTTTAGAAGGGGGCGGGGGGGGGGGGGGGGGGTCGACAATGTCTTATTTTTTTCTTACAAGGGGGAGGGAGGGAGTCTTGATTAATGTATTAAAACACTATTATTATTAACAGGACATTTACCGTGGTTCGCGTTAATAATAATAATATTTTAATGAATGACCGTGATAGTTTAAAAAAGTGTTTTATCAAAATATATGCTATACGTTACTTTTAGTGAACAAATAACACAAAAATACAATCCAAATAATTCGCTACCAGCAATTTGTATATTTTGTAAAATAAATTATAACAAATATTCATATCAACAGCATCATTGGCCTATTCAGATCTAATGAGATATCTCAGTGGATGCCAATATTCTGTCAAATCCAAATTATCCCTGATACGCTACCCATTATCGCTTACCAAAACATTGACACTCATGTTTAATGAAATGGTAGAGATAATCTGGAACTGACATCTGGTGATAGTAATACATCATTACATCTACGCTAACAGCGAAAGAAGCCGTACGAACCCCTAAGGGTGCGACAAAAGAGCTAAAACAAATAGCAAGAGAAGCTAGCTCCTATTCCAGCCTAGTGTTAGGTGAACTGTACTTAAATAGTAGGAAAAAAAAACTAGGTCAACATTTAATAGATCATAAATCCGTATTAAATTGCAACCAAAAATACGCATATCCTAAAAATATACACACATTACCTAGGAACACAAACTCTTACTTCTTGGAGTATCAGGAGTATAATCTTATGGCAATAACTACATAGTAGTCTACCTACTCGTTTAATCGATAGATATTTATATATACTAGATCATAGAAATTAGCAATATTCACTTTGCTGATTTATGTGATTAGACATACCTAAATAATAGGTAAATATAGATTATCTAGGTTGATGTATATACTTTCTTTCTTTTCTATTCTACGAAGTAAGTAAACTTCTTAAAAAAACAACTAATTATAATGGGCACGATAGAGGGAAAACGACGCTCTGGAAGAAAAAAGAAATGAGTTGGTTGAGAAATGTTAGAAAATGGAGCGAAAAAGCTTTTCGCTTAGCCAGGATAATGATGAATTTGCTAAGCTGACGACGAACCCCCAATAGTGGAGAGGCACCAGATAAAGATAATGATGAATAAACACGTAGTTATATTTGTTAGCCTTTAATTAAGACTGTGACAGGAACAGTAATTAAAAAAGGTTAACAATGAAATGTACAATTAAAGGCGCCTTCTTTTAAACTAAAAGTTCAAACAAGCGGTTATCTTAGCCGATAACTAAGGCGGATGTAAAAAAAAATAAAGTCCTATTGATATTTTCAAAAGCACATTTTATCCGTACCTTCGTATAACGCGGTGGGTCTGCTCAATGGACTCGCCAAAACTTCCAAAACTAATAGAAACGTAAGCGCGAACACTGTTTTAAACATTTTATTGTTTATTTTATGTGAATATTGATTGATACAATACGCCGGCGTAGTAGTAGAACGACTGATTGTGATAGTGTACGGGCCCGCCGCTGCGTACGCGCATTTATATGGACGCAAAGATAAACAGACAGATGCGACGGTGCCCACAAATAACGCTTATGTTATTTATGTGATCATGAGATTTTTAACAATTTTTTTTTTCGATATCTCTGCACTAAAACTTCCTTGAGTAGTAATTCCGTAATTGGTCGGAAGACATCGCTCTTTTGACAGAATATTATCGTGATACATATTGATTAAATAAGTTAAGTACCAACCTTAGAATTTCAGTTCAAAGGTTGTGTAAAATTTAAGCAATGAGCATGAGGAGTGCAGAATTTAAGAGTAGAGTAGTAGAGTAGTTGAGACCGCAAGTGTCACCAGTACATTGCGAATTGTTTTATAAAATTGGGGAAAACTGTTTCCTAACTCTAAATATTATCTGATTTCGAAGATTATTTTTGTACATGGAACCATAACTAGCGAGGCTTCTATGTTTTACTTTTATTAATAAAATTTTGTAAAATAAAAGACTCCAGGGCAAAACATAGATGCTTTGACTGCGGAGTCTTTAGACTCTTTTACAATAAAAAAAAATCTAATAGAAAAATAAAACCGGAAAAGTACGAGTTTGACTCTCACATCGAGGCTTTAGACAGATGGATACTAATAGACTCCCGCACCTTTGAGCATAGAAGCCTAAAATTGAGCCAACTAAAAATAGGTGAAAATATAGTCGTAGGTTTTTTTTAAATGTTGGATAGATCTACGATTGACCAACTCACCTGATGTTAAGCAACGGTTAGGGCGAGGATGGAGCTCGTCGATCTAGAAGATATCTATCAGTCTAGCCTTGAAACTTCCGAGATTGTATTATAGTTCTCAGGAAACATAGATGTCGACAAATAATTTCATTCCTGTGTAGTACGCGTCAAGAACCGTTCTGATTCAAAACTGTCGGCGTAAGAAAATATCAAAACAAAATATCACAGAGATATTAGTATATATCAGTATCAGATATCAGTGGCTGCTGGCAAGCTGGATTTGAAACTTCTATCGCCCAGGCGCGCCATGACGCAGAGATATTTCGATAAGCACAATAAAAGGAAAGCCAATTTCTGCCTCTATTCCAGATTAGGTGTATCTTTGATCACACCTTTACTTCACACTAAACGTAGAAATAAAAAGATCTCTAGAAAAACATATATCACTGATATAGCACAGCAGATTAGCAAGTAAAAGTAACAGGGTACAAAGCACGCCGAACTGATGGCCAATAGGGCTGAAAATTTTTCGAGTGGAAACCACGAACCGGCAAGCACAGCGTAAGACGACCAGCCACAAGATGGACAGATGACCTGATGATACAAGTGGCAGGAAGAAGCTGGCTGGCAGGCCGCTTCAAACCGGATCAACAGCAAAAAGGGCCATTCAGATGTTTGCAAACCCTTGCACTGTACTTGTATTGTAGCTAAATTAGCAAAACGGCGTCTCTGCTACTTACTGGAAAGATTTAAGATCTATAATATTTTTCAGATTTATTTACTATAACTTCATACAGGTCATAGGAAGACGCTGGATGCAAGCCGCTTCCAACCGTCCTTTTTGGAAATCCTTGGGGGAGGCCTATGTCCAGCAGTGGATTTCTTGTAGCTATGATGATGATCTACTAATACCTATTGAAACTATGTAAAAATGACTTATGAAAACATCACGTGAAAGATATCAGTTTGAATGCGATAGGTACTTTTATTTCTGGATAGTCAGCGACCAGACACGAATCGTATTGTGTATGTAGTAAAATTCACGTGACGAGAGTAACCTGATATTGTATGTAGATTATGACACTAATGAACCTCCAAAGCTTCCTATCATGTTCTCTATTCAGAGTGCTGATGTAACAGAACACCTTCCTTTTATTAAGTCAATCAAGTATATAAACAACACGGGACGCTATAATGAAGGTTCAGTAACAAGCTGCCAAGATGAGAACTTATTAAAATGCTCACTGTACAAACAATAGTTTCATCGTAGATCTGTGTGTGTGTAGAATCGGTTTTAGTCTTTAGTCCCACTTTTATTACCCGACTGCGTTAGAAGGAGGGTTATGTTTTTCGAGTGTATGTTTGTTTGTACGTACCTATGTTTCTATAGAGCCTAACTATACTATACTATTCTATATGGCCTACAGCCTAACGGTTTGACCGATTTTGATTTGCTAGGTGGCATTAGATTCGTCTTTGCTTCCAGAATTTCATAGGCTATACTTTTTTGGAATAATAATAATACATATCTTGCAAAAATAAAAATGCGTTTTTTCGTAACCTCCAAAGAACTATTTCTAAACAAGTGATTTTACTAGAATTATTCTAAATAATGCGCATTTATAATCTTTTACGATTTTACGCATACTTGCTCACATAAAACGTACAGGTACACTCAACAGCGTATCAAGCGTAAAAAAGGCGTAAGTTAATCTACAAAAACTGCTTTTCTGTAGTCGGTTATTTTGTTTTTCTTTTAATATAGATACTTGTTGTGCGTACCGCTAAAACGCTTCCTGAATAGTTTTTTTCCAAATAGCTATACTTACCTAATCTGTGTGTCTCCAAATCGCGAGTGAATAGGTTCCTTTTAGGCAAGCGCGCTCCATCGTAGACCATAAGTGTCGCTTAACAACAGCCAAGTTGGCGGTCAAGTGCAAGTTCATTATTGAATAAAAGATCTACGCCTACCTGATGGTAAGCAACAGTATCGTGAGCTGAAAATGGTACTTACGTAGTTATTGTATTATTTTTACCCGACTGCGTAAGAAGGAGGGTTATGTTTTTGAGTGTATATATGTTTACTTATATACTATCGCCTACAGCTTAAACGGCTTGACCGATTTTGATATGGGAGGTGTAGTTAGAATTGTCTTCACTCCCTGAGTGTCGTAGACTATAAAATATATTTCATGTAAAAATAATACTAAATACATCTGTCGCAAAAAAAAAAAAACGCATTTTTTCGTAATTTTCAACGAACTTTATCGTAATAAGCAATCGGTTTTACTAGAATTATTCAAAAAATGGGCCTTTATAATCATTTACAGCGATTTTACGCATACTTTCTCACAAAAAACGCACACTCAACAGCAGCATGTCAATGTGGAAGAAATATATTCACTCTAACATTGAAAATTATAAAATTGTAGTAGGTACTCAGAAAATATAAATAGGTAAGGCGGTATGGGGTTCTACTCTTTTACTATACGTGTTCGCATATTCTAGTACAGTACGCGTTAACATGTGAACCGAAATAGTTATTTCATCTGCGAGTATCATCCCATAGACACCGTTTCATCTCTGGGATGCTATCTTCAATCTAAATATCATTACAATCTAGTTAATACTTTATCAAATATCTGGTTAGTAGTTTCAGCCAGATTGATTGTTAAGCGTTTAAACATTCAAACGACCACATTATACTTATTTATTACCCCACGACTATTACTTATTTATTACACTTATTTATTATTTATTACACAAACAGGGCTGCAAAAAAAAAAAAAAAAAAAAAATTACCCCACGAATTTACGCTATGATTGACAAATTACTAGTAGGTAAAGGTTTTTGAAGAATAACATATTCTGGAATAGGTCGTCGCTCATTAACCGCCTCTGACCAGACCTGGGGGGTTACCATAATATTATTTAAATATTAGTTTGACCTTTGTCTTGCTCTCTCAACTGTAGTAAGAGCGAGACAAAAGCCAAAGTAATATTGAAATAAGACTGCTTGAACGCTTTTGATACGGAGGCCGCAGTAACGCCTTCATAATCGTTGAAAAGTGGAACTAAACTATACCTACTACATAATGTTTATTGTTGGTATGGTTTATAGTTACGTACATACGAGGGACCCGCGGCCGGTCCGCTTGCGATAAGGAGGTGGGCCTCTCACGGCCCCTCGTAATCTAAACTGAAAAAGGTTAAGCTCTACACCTCGCATAACTCCTGTTTTCAAGTACAAGTTTAACATAAATGATGTAAACCAAAGCGCCAGTAGACTGTGCGTTGTCGCTGACCGCAGTCATAGCGATCAGCAATAGTATACTTACAAAATTCCTTGAAAAACAAAATAACGAGATCTCATTGCCTCTAGTTCCGTACCCTTATTACGTATCTTGACACTTGTCTTAAATATAAAGTAAGAAAAAATCAAGTTTACTTAGCGTTATGCGTCCCATTTTACACAACTTCCGGAATGAACCAGCTGGTCGATTGAGGATCTAAACCTACTCTGTAATAATGCGCGACTACCTTAAAGTCTAACTACATCTTGTTCTTCAACACAAGTTGCTCAAGTAAAGATCAGTATAGATAGAGTAGCACAGATCCAACATTACACTCCTTCAAGATCATGTAAACGGGATGTAACCGGAATTGCTATGTAAATTTGCCAGCCACAAAAAATAAATCAATTAAAGGTATTTATGTGGGAAGTACACATGCTCCCGTCTCGAACGCGATATCAGGATTATGAGTACATTAGTATGACGTAAAGTGTTAATTCGGGAATCTCTTAACCTTGACGATATGTTTTGTTATTCCGGTGACCTAGGCTGTGATCCGGCTCATGTGACTATGTACTTGGAAGTGTTTTGCGTGTATCTTGATACCATTCTGGGAACTGCTGAGTCATAATATCTGTCAATTATGTTTTACCCGGCAATTTAAAAGAGGGGTATAGTGCTTTCCTATTGTGTGAATGTAGATAAATTAGAACTATTGGCGAAGCAAGTGAACAAGCACTTGCATGAAGGAAGTAAGAAGTCTGAGTTGTAAAAAAAAATACTTTTTATTTTAAAATATTTTTTAACTATAATTATTTACGTTAGATAGATGTACGATGGACGACCAACTCGCCTGATGTTATTTTTTTAAGAAGAATTAGCAATTCTTTTAGTTTACCATCACTATTTCTATTTATCTTCCTATTTAATTGCATAACACATTTTTTTAAATCCAAACATTGGGAATATGATAGATCAAACAATCCAAAAATAAGCCGATATTGCCAAAAATTCTGCACATCTGTTTTGTTTACTAGACGTGCCGTAAAATCCAGAAAACGATAAAAAAATGGGTCACGGCCAACAGATAAACACAATCTTATTTATACAGATGTTGCAAGTCAGGAGTGCGAGTAACGTTACGTGTAGGTACCATACACAGACATAGTAGACGACGCATGCGACTTCATTTATATGAAACCTTGCGTGCCACATTTTTTGTATCGACCGTGACGTCACACAATCGATTTAGTGATAGAATATCCATCCGCGCGCAATCGATTCAACTCAATGCATTCACGCGCTTGCACGCTAGTAACTAGTTGACAAAATATCGAATCGAAACTACATTTATATATCAACTGAAACTAAATAAATCTTAGGGCGTCAACTGTGTGTTTTAATCTTCCTGTTGACACGCTAGGTACATACACTTGGGGTATCTATAGAAGTCTATGGTACCATAGATCTTAGAACCTAGAGATAAACTCCCCGTGTACCTAACCACTTAAGAGATAGCGATATTGATGCGAATTTATAATATCTCGTAGAAAGCAGGCAAAACACAAACACAACTTAGCTTCAGTAAACGCGATGATTACGGATTTATGGTCAGAGGTTATTATAAAGAAAATACATATAAAAAAAATATGAAAATCTAATATATTGTCCACTAAATATCACCAAGATTTGTATCTGCGACAAAAAGTTATACCGATAAAGACAAAAAATTAGTACATTTTCCTCTTTCACGCTTACTATAATCAAGTTACGCTGTTTCACTGGGGAGTGAAAGAGAAAGAAATGTGACGTACTCTATTGCTTTCTCTCTCTACGACGTGTAGTATTCGTATACATGGAATGCATGCACATACTGCGTTAGTTTGAACCCGATAGAGCGATGAACAGACTTTTTTTTTGCAACGCTCAGAACAGAACGACAAAGCCCCACGCTTTGTCGTTAGAAAAAAGAGAGAAGTCCAATTCAAACGCGCACCGAGTGGAAAATAAATAACGATAAAAAATTGGTTGTCTGTAAAGTCGGTTTACGGACGATAGTTTAACGTGACAACGTCATAACAAAACATTGATGATGTGATGATGATGATGATGTAACGGGACAATAAGTCATACTTATTCGTGCGTGGAACCGGCGTTCAACGATTTATTAGACGTTGTCACGTCAAAAGGAGTAAACAAGGACAAGACAAGTATCCATATTAAAAGAAAAACAAAATACCCGACTGCAGAAGAGCTATTCTTGCAGTAATACTTACGATTTAATTACGCTTGATATGCTGTACGTGACGAGTGTACGTTTTTTTTGTGATAAAGTATGCGCAAAGTCGCTGTAAAAGGTTACTTATTTTTTACGAAAAAGTTTTTTGGACGTTACGAAAAATGCGCATTTTATTATAAATTTTAGTTCAAAAGTACACTAAAGTACCAATATAAACTGCATAGGTAGGTAATGTCTCGATTGATACTAATTGAAATTATACAAATTTATTTCATTTTTATTTCTTTTACTTACTTTACGGAAAAAAAAATTTTCTTTTTTCTAATCTCACCTGTGACCACAGACGCTGCAGTGTTAGAAACGTCAGGTCATAAATTTATGTAAAATATACGCGAAAAATCCGTTAAAACTTGTTTAATTTCAATGAATATAAACTGCAATGAAAATGTTTCATTTATATTTATCACAAATTATCATTTCTAAATGTTGAAATTCAGAATTGTTTAAAATTTCTATTTTACAATTAATTAATTAACTGTATTTATACAATTCATTTTCGTAACAGATTTCAACTGTCATGGTACCTACATCTTATACAATTTATTTAGCGACGCGTAGTCGCTTCTTTTGCAAATGTCCGAGTATGTGTGTGTACAGGACACAAACACAACCAAAAGCCGTTGGCAATCGAGTCTTTCAGTAACTTTATAGGTATAAGAAGAATAATAATTTAATTCATACTATACGTAGTAAGTACGGCTGCTGATTTCAACGTTTCTTGGAAGACGGGTATCTAAGGTAATTATTTTGTATATACCTACAGTAAACAAGCATGTAAGAGTATGTAGTTCGACCATCATATACGCTCACGCATACCAACATTTTTGAAGATACAAAATAACTGAATGAACTTATAAAAAATCGTCGCACTAAACACTAGAAAGGAACATATTTTATCATAAATTTTCGGCAAAAATTTAATTTCCATTCCATCCAAGTTAATTTTTATACATTAAAAATATTTTCATGTTTGAAAATACTTGGATCAAAATATTTTTTTTTTTGTCTATATTTTTTGTGATGTTGCTTTCTAATTTTCAATGTTATGAATTTTTTACCCGAATGCGTTAGAAGGAGGTTTATATTTTTTATACGTTCATTCAGTCATTTTATATTATCAAAAATGTTGGTGTGCGCGAGCGAGATGAACAATGGTAAAACTACAGGCTCTTAAAGGCTTATTTTTTTACACTACCCGATTTCTCAGGCCGTGTGCTTGTCTGGGAACTATGGGGCAAAGAAAATTAGTACTCTTTACCTATGAGGATCGGGACCCTATCTCTTATTACACTACACTGTCCCTGGCGACACAGGGCGCGAGAAATATAGTCGTGTAAAAAGTTTTTTAACTTATGAAGTAGTACAGTTTGACAGTAATATTTATTATTCTACATTTATGTGGTCCATCTTCGGCCACACCGATGCTTACCTTCAAACGAATTGATGGTCAAACGTAAAATAGATCTACGTAGAGTTATTTTATTGACTAGACTTTTATCTTATTGGTACCGAAATTATTCGCCAAAATACAAAACTAGTTGGTCAAACACAAATAACAATCTAGTTAAGAGGGTAAGAAAATATTTTTCACTCCTCTTGCTCAAAAAGTCTGTCATTGTAGCGTACTAAAGCGGGGAAAAAATAGCATTTTAAGCTCTAGGGGATAAAGTATTTTTTTAAGGGTTCCGTACCTGAATAGGAAAAAACGGAACCCTTATAGGATAACTTTGTTGACCGTCTGTCCGTCCGTCTGTCCGGGTGTCAAGACCTTTATCTCGGGAACGCAGATCCATAGTATCTTGCTGCAGAAAGATAAATAAAAATTTTCAGTTTTCGTAAAAAAAAGTTACAGCCGAATATGTCGTAAAAAACGCACATTTCCACACTCACAGAGGAATCAAAACCTATGGGGTACTTCCCGTTGACCTAGAACTCTGAAATTTGGCAAGAAGCATTGTGTTAGAGTACATAAATAGGAAAAAATCCGAAAACTGGTCATTTTTTATTTAATCACAAAAAAATAGTGTCTCTATGCAAGGAATGCTTCAAACGTTCGCTCGCTCGGATCCGAGTGGGAGGCGCCGCTACTATAGCTCTTACTCGGATCCGAGTGGTGAGAAAGGAATGTGTTAAATATTTATACGATGTATATTTTTCGATTTATGAAGGAAAATATAAAAAAAAATATAATTTCCCCCTTTTATTTAGTTTGTACGGAACCCTCGGTGGGCGAGTCTGACTCGCACTTGTCCGGTTTTTTTTAAATTTGTATCTGTTACCAAAGAGCCTACATACACAAAACATTATTTATTCAAAACTAGAATAATCTCTTTGGAATATATTTACATTCTCTAGAAATGTAAATATTTTCATTATGTCTCTGGTATTTTGATAAAGTATTTTCAGAAAAAACATTAAAACATTTTCTTTTCTTTAAAACATTTTCAGATCAATTTTAGAAATTTCATACTTTGTTATTTAAATTTCCACTGTGAATAAATACTCTATATTAAATGAAATTATATATCCTTTGCTAGCTTGCTATAAGCTTCCTTCATTTTGTTGAATGAGTCTCATCTTCTGCCTTTTTTCTCTGGTCTGAGATTAATACCTATAGTGAATGTATCATGTTTGTGGACCTACAGAATTTTTACAATTTAAATATTAATTAATTTTAAAAATATTAATATTAATTTAAATATTATAATATTTATATACCTAGAATAAGTCATATAAATGTAAGATCTTTTGTTATTTCCTCTATTATTGAATAAAAAAATATTATTATTATTATTGATTGTCCGTGTGCATGTTTTATTAGAGTCTGTTCTTAGAGAGATAATGTGGCATCGAGGGCGCTGTTGTCCTTATTTCATTATTTTGTTCGACTAACAACACAATCGTGACGTCAGTTCCCATTTCTTGCTACGATAGAGTGCTTTTCATGAAAGAAGTCCCACGGAAAACAGTGGAACTACTGTATTTCTCAGGTCGGTCGATATTCCGTTGCGCGATGACAGCGCCGCGGCTGTGGGACTTCTCTTATGAAAAGCCCTCGTTTTCTTTCCAGACAAAAACTAGAACTAAAATTAAATCTAACATCACATCTCTTATGAAAAGCCATCTAGTTTTCTTTCCAGACAAAAGAACTAGACTAAAATTAAATTAACATCACATTTTTGTTTTAAGCCTACTTAATCTTTACTGTCCCTCCCACTGCTGGGCAAATGGAAGTAATTAAAAACTACTCTATAAGTACATTTTGATATCATTTTTAAAAGCAGAAAAATATATAAATAAAAATTTCAGTCTCATCGCTCGTAATAACCAATTAATAAAGTAAAGCAAATTACAAAAATCGTAATTCGTACTATGTAACTAAAAATAAATAAAATATTTCAATAACGATAATAAAAAATAAAAAAAATAATAATATCACAACAAAAGTAAGTGCCTGACAACGTGGGTCACCTAAAAAGAACGCTGAGCGGCAGTGGAGGGGATGTGTCTGCACACATGTGTCTGTGATTGTACACATGCACAATCACGTCCTAAAGTTTTAGCCTCTTGGTAGCTAGTACTAGTCTATTGTTTTATAATTTCAGTGTAACAACAGGCACCATTTCTAGCTACTTCCGGCTTATTTCAAAGTACTAATACTTTGAAATAAGCCGGAATTAAAAAATAGATAATATTTAGAAGAGCATTATTTTTTGTTTCGATCTTAAAATATTAAATAGTTTGTAGCAAGAAAATTTACGATATGACTTTAGTTTTGAACCAATCGAGTTGAGACTTCATATTTTTTCGAAGATAGGTCTTACCCTGGGTAGTGTAAAGTATTTCGCATCGAATCCCAATACTTTCCGAGAAAAAAAAACGCAAAATTTCCTTACAAAATAACGCACAACTTTGACGAGTTTCAATATGCTCCGTTTCATCTACTGCGCATATAGATTAAACATGGGAGTTCGAAAAACAGCGAGAAATTCTGAATTTTTCGCAACATTTACTATACGACTAACTGTAATCTCAGAAGTTTTAGTTGCTTCCGTAGCCCGTTTAATATATTGCTTTAAATTACTACCTGCTTCTCGTTCAGCAGCTTTCTTTATAAAACAATCATCGTCATCATTTCATCATTTATTGGCGCAGCGACCCAAAATGTGTCTTGGCCTCCGATACTAGACGACGCCACTCTTCTCTGTTTTGTGCAAGTTCGTGCCAAGCATGAACATCCAGCTCCCTCAGATCTTTCTCTACTTCGTCTCTCCATCTATACTTGGGGCGTCCGACGGGCCTTCTCCCTTGCGGGATTCCCAAGTAGGTCCTTTTTGTGGCACGATCCTCCCCCATCCTTTCCAAATGGCCGAGCCAGCGAAGTCTGTGAGATTTTGTTTCACCAATAATATTGGGCTCCGCCACCAGCTCTTCTATTTCCTTGTTCATAATACAATAAACACTATAAATAATTTTTCTTTCCTTCCTATGTAAAACCATCGTCGTGCAAAGTAAGTTGTGTGTGCGACTGTACTTTGAGAGCAAATGAAGCAAAATCCCAGCACGGGAAGCGAGGATCGAGTGACGAACCAATAGCGTGCGGTCGGCTGAGCGTTCCCCCGTCGACTCCCCTGTATGCCACCATTTTGACCGCTAAATCGCTCAATGCGCAGGTTCAAGGTCAGCGTTCTTTTTAGGTGACGGGAACTATACATAGCCTTTTTAGAAGGTTCTTGATATTTTCCCAAAAGAGTAGTAGTCAAAATTACTTAGCAGTCGTTTTGACTACTAATCTTTTGGTAAAAATATCAAGATTTTTTCAAAAGGCTATGTATAATGTTAGACACGGAGTCAAAGTTACCCACGTTGACTGTAAGTACGTACATAGAATTTTGGTTTAAATATACGCAGTGTAACATTGAACGTTGGACCCGCTTTAAGAGATCAAATCTATTTTATAAGACTGTACCAGGTCCAAATTTGTACATTATTTTTTTAGGGTTCCGTAGTAAACCAGGAACCCTTATAGTTACGCCATGTACGTTTGTCTGCGTCTGTCTGTTGTATCCGTGGCTCAAAGTCTAGAAAGAACTAGAGAGATGTAATATGGTATAGACATACATATTAATCATGCCGAAAGTCGTAGATAAAATCTTAATAAAATATTTTTTTCTTATTTATTATGAAAACATTCATACTATTAGCATATATAACATGCGTAGCGCTCGTGGCGTAGCTTGACTAGGTGTTCCCGAACGATCACCAATGTTAAGCAACGGACGGACCGGTCAGTCATCGGATGGGTGACCGTGAGTGGCATTTCTTTCTGAGCGCTACCGTGTGTCGGTTGTCACGTTAAATTGTAGGTTCCGGTTGTTCAGCAATCGTCAAGCCAAGTCAGAGGCCTTTCGGCGGCTTAATAACTCTGACAATAGGGCTGGCCACTCAGTCTATACGATCTTACTTACTTATTAGCATATATGATGAAATTAAAAGGAAAATTATCACGGCTATGTAGGCTACAAGTAAACGGGTAAACGATCAAATTAAACATTTACTTAGAAAAGTTAAAAATGAATATTAAATTTAAACATAAGTTAACTGGTACGTTCATAGTATCAAACAAGAGACCCTGTTTTCAGTTCACATAAATTTGGATGTGTAACTACGAAACCCAACATTGCGTGTGGTACGTACGACACGCACTTGGCCTTTCATGGCTCCACTTTGTGGCTGGACTGACTGGATTGGAATGAATGTGTGAATTGAATCGGAAGGAATGAATGAAATGATTACCAAATTTTAATCAGTTATTGATATCTGTGCGAATCCTATCAGCGCCTTGTCGTCAAACTGTTCGTTCGGTCCAGTTGGAGTCTGGAATGTACCAAATTATAATTATTACACTTAAACAAGTTTATATAATAAAAGAAAAACAAAATACTCGACTGCAGAAAAGCAGTGTTTGAGATGTGAAGAATCTATAAAAAATAATCCAAAGCTTTTTTGGTCATTTATTAAATATAATAAAAATAGTCCAAACACTCTTCCTTCCTCTATGACTTATGAAAGAGAGACAGCGACTTCAGGAGAGGACATATGCCGTCTCTTTTCAAGCTATTTTCAGTCGAATTTCCTACCTCCCTCTGCTAGTCAAACTATGCAGCCCAACCCACCCCAGCCAGACTCTTCTCATATTAACACAATTAGTGACATAGAAATAACTCCTGACGCAGTAAATAAACTCCTCAAATCACTAGATCTTACTAAAGGAGCGGGACCGGATAAATTAACACCACTATTCTTAAAAAACTGTGCAGACGTTCTAACGAAACCTGTTGTAATATTATTTAGGCGCTCTGTTATTGAAGGAATCGTCCCCAGAATATGGAAATCCGCTTTTGTGACCCCAGTTCATAAAAGCGGCAGTAAAAATGATGTTAAAAACTATCGTCCCATCTCAAAATTATGCATCCTTGCAAAGCTCCTGGAACGATTGGTGCATACTCAAGTTTATAACGCATTGTCTAAGTCATTTATCCAAGAACAACATGGTTTCCTCAGAAATCGTTCAACTACCTCAAATCTATTGACATTTACAGACTTTATAACTTCTGGCATGGACGCTGGCGGACAGGTAGACTCTATTTTTACCGACTACAGTAAAGCTTTTGATCGGATTGATCACAATTTACTTTTAAAAAAGCTCTTCTCCGCTGGTATTCATGGTAACTTGTTTAGATGGTTCACCTCGTATATTGAGAACAGGTCTCAGGCAGTTGTTCTGAATGGCTATTCTGCTTCGTGGAATTACGTACCCTCCGGTGTTCCCCAAGGATCCTTATTAGGGCCATTACAGTTTAATTTTTTCGTCAACGATATTAGCTCTTGTTTTAAATATTCCAAATTTCTCCTATATGCTGATGACATGAAAATTTTCAAACGAATTCAAAGTATCGATGATTGTCTTCTCTTACAGGAGGATTTAGTCAGATTTGAAAATTATTGTCAACTCAATAAATTGGATCTAAATGTCTCAAAATGCCATTCCATAACTTTTACTCGCAAATCCAATATGATCGAATTCACATACAAACTAAAGGGACTGGACCTAAAGAAACTAAATGAGGTGCGTGATTTGGGAGTTATCCATGATTCGAAGCTAACATACGAAAATCAAGTCGAAAATATTGTTAAAAAGGCTAATAAATCTATGGGCTTCATTAAAAGGTCGTGTTTTCAATTTAACAGCATCAAATTAATTAAAATTCTTTATTGCTCATTCGTGCGTAGCATACTCGATCAAAAAAGTAAAATAAATCTAACCTAAATTATGTAAATCACCGTTTATGAAGATTTACCGCTATCGAAATGAACGGGAGTCAATTTTACCCACATTCGCGTTTAACTTTGGCATACCATTTAAACGCGATTTTCTTAAATATTTTCCATACCTACTATTGGACTTGTTACTTCTTTACTTTAAAATTGACCACGAAAGAACACGCTTAAATAAGTAAAATACTATTAGACTCATACATTAATACTTTGAAATCGTCAAAAATATGAAAAAGTGTGTGTAAAGTTACCCACGCTGACAGTATGGCCAGAGTTTATATTTTAAGAGCAATATATTGTTACGGGAAGTGGGTATAGGGATTGGAAGGAAACAACGATGTTATTCAAGCCCGTTTAATTCACTGACACGTGGTATCTTCTACAGAGCACTCACAGTCACGAACACACGAACATCGACAATAATTACAGAATCAACGCGCTACAAACACACAAGAGACCGTGTTCCGACCAACACACTACTACTATAACGTCTCTTCACTATACTGTTCACTTCAACACTTTACTTTCACATGTAACTTTTTTCTTCTTTCCTGTATGCTACTTGTATCTGAACTGCCCTCTGTCCGCGACTGAAGCTCCTTATATACCCCGCAGAACCTTCTAGAAGCTTTTATTTCGATAGTCATTTCGTTCGTCATTTGTTTCGTTCCAGAATGTTCAATTTCGATCGTCTTTTCGCTCGTCTTTTGTTTTTATCATTTGTTTCGAACTTTCTAGAACGTTGACGTGATTCTTTATTTAAATAGTCAAGGAGCATTTTCTTCTAGAAATTTCACCATCATCATCATCATCGTTACACAATTTAAAAAAAAAGTGTAAATATATTTCCACATGTCACCAAGATTTTTATTATACTTGAATTTTTAATCAGACGGAGTAACTCTCAAATCATAGTGATGGGATTTAAGTCACAGTTAAAAAAGGTTGGAACACGGAATGAAAATACCTAATAGAAAATTAATAAATACATCTTGAAACGTTTATGTCAGTGTATCACTTTTATTGAGTCAGCAACAACCTTAGAAGAAGAGGAATGTATTTTACTGGTTTTTCTGAATAAACTCAGGAATTAAGAAGTGATTCCATAACTGTATCACTACACTATACATTAAAATAATATAATTATTACACTATAACTGTATCTCCGTTTAGTTATAGTGTAATAATTATTTCCTAAGAAACATATAAGAAGATCATTGTAGGTATGTTATATTTAGTTTAAAATCTTTGATATCTATTACTAGTTAACAAATACACAATTTGACAAAAATTTAGATTTTTAGGAAGATCTAGAATACAACGTAATGAAATATATCACTTAAATGAATTAGTTCATTTTAGTAGCTCTTTTTAGCACAGCACTATTTTCATATCATAAAAAAAGTGGTAACATTTGATCTGTCAGTTTACTCCGTTTAATAAAAAATCCAATTAAATATCAAGACAACCGGTTACACTGATATGATAAAGACAATTAGAACGCTAGGCGGCGCTACTCTCGACTGTTTACATTTTTTATCACTCGCAAACAAAAAATAATTTAAAACAAACAAAGTGCAATAATTTTAAAACCTTGCATATCTTCATATAGTGGTGTTAATAATTGTGAGCTATATTCTGCTGCTAGATCACGCTAGGTGGCGCTTTTTACTTACTTTGCCCTACACTATTTTAATACATAAATCACCTGGCTATAATGGATTGTATTTGTAGTGGCTGTAAGCGTCCACTTGCGCTAAATGATAATAAGCTCTGCTGTAGGTCTTGCGATGACTACTATCATAATGAATGCCTTAATATTAGACACGAGCAATTCTCCTTGTTGCCGAGGGACTTCGTATCTAATTGGAAATGCCCTTCGTGCAGTAATGTGACGCGACGTGAAAAGCCGAACCTTAATACACCTGTCCATGCAACGCAAGTGCCTCAGGCTCTGTCTAATACTTCTATGGATTTTTCTTTTAACAATATAATAATAGGAGACTCCCCCAAAACATCCTGTAACATCACAAATACGAAGAGTTTCAATGAGTTCGACCTCAGCGCTTTCACTCAAACGTTGTACGGGAAATTGCAGGAGTGGTGCCACGAGACCAATAATAACATACTCAGCATAAAAGATGACATGAAATGCTCACTCTCGGAAATACGTGAAGAGCTAAAGTCATTAAGAGCCGAGGACATAGGCTTCAAAGCAAACTTGTCTGTATTAAACAGCGAGTTATCTTGCCTCAAAAATTCTATCCAATTTTGTAGTGGTGAACATGAAGACCTCAAATTGCGCGTGGAAAACTTATCCCGTAAAAGCGCGGACATCGAGAAGAGTCCAGCTCTCGCCAGTTTGCAAGCTCAAATAGACTTATTGGAACAACAAGCGAGACAATGCAATATTGAGTTATGTAATGTACCAGAAAAAAATAATAAATACTTACCCGCTATTATAAACAACATAATATATACTAGGAGACTTTTCCTTGTAACATTATTTGACAAGCCATAGTCGACCCAAAAGTAACAGTTCTTATAAGTCAGTCTTCTAGTTTGCTTGAAGACTTACTTTAAAACAGTTACACGACACTTTTACTAGTAATAGCATTCCATAAGTACATATTCTAAAACTGTTTGATCTTATATCTTACTCTTATAGTTAGCTACAAGATTGTCTTATAAGTTACTTACAGGAAAAAGTATCTTATAATTTACTACAATAAGTAAACTAACAGTTCTTAAAACTATTTTGATCCTATAGTAGCATTTTGTAAGAGAAAAGAAGTATGAAGAAGGAGTGAAACCAGACCCTTCAGGCACAGAATTCGCCCTATTACATAGGACCTAGAAGGATAATCTCCATACAAACCGCCTTTTAAATTCGGGCCAATTTTATTTTTTCAATTTGACACTTCATTTTTTTATAAATTTATTTTTAACCGTAGATACACGTTCATTTGCCAAATTTATCTACAAAGTTGCCTTTAAAAAGGATGTCTCCCGATTTGATCGGGTAATCATGATTAAAGTCAGAATGGTCCATGGGAGATTCATACAATCATATAACTGAAATAATAGTAACTTTGAAGACTATTGTTTCAGTTTTTAAACTATAAAATTATTATATTTGTTATTTTGACCGAAATTTTGGTATAAACGTGAAAATTTTGTCGGTTACACATTTATCACGGTCAAAATATCACATATAAAATAACAGCTACTGTTAATACATTGTAATAGTGTTCTTATGACTCTGAAAGAAAATCTGAAATCAAAAATGAAATCAGTAATTTAAATAATTTTATATCTATGGGTGCCGCGTGCGAGTGAAACAGGCAGCGGCGTCACTTTCATCACTTTATAAAAGAATCTAATGTATTTTTATTTTGTAAATAAAAAATACAGTTCATGATGATAGTATTTATTAAATAAGTTTATACACGCAATTTACAATTTGTGACGTCATATAACTGATGTCACAACGGCAATGAATCGACTAATACCTCATTCATAAAAAAATAACTCAGTAGCTCAGTAGAAGTCATTCGCAGTTATTTTTTTCCAATAAACTTCATTTCATTTCAATTTGACTCTGATATGTCATATTTTATTTTAGTAAACTTTAAGCCGGCCTTAACACGGACTTTGAGTTGCACGATCTGTTGAGAAGAATAAGAGTCAAAGTAATTGTGACTGGAAAGACTATATTTTTATGCTACGGCGAAACATACGTGTGTGTGTGTGTGTGTGTGTGTGCGTGATAAATGCGTACATAATGTAGGTTAAGATCACGAAGGTTCTTTTTGCTTTCGCATCAGTTGACAGTCAGGTAAACATATATTACGTTTTTTTTTGTTGGAGTGCAACAGTCCACGCCCAGCTATTTCATTCGGAACTTCATTTTTGAAAATAGGATAAAACAGCAAATGTTTATTTTATTATAGCAGAGTTCCTACATTGTGGTTAACGTAGCACAATTTTTTTCCTCCGTATTCATTAACACATTACTGCCTCTCGAAATCTAATGGATTTATCACAATACTTAGATAAGTATGTCAATGGTTAATTCGTAGCACCAGTAATGGACCAAATTAATTTGATTAAATTCTACTGAATAAATAAATTTTCACACCTATTTACAAACAATATAGTATAGGTAAATACAAATGATACAGGGAAATTGAGAAAACATATACTGGCAATACTGAAATAAATAAAAAAAACCTAATGACATTAAGCCAGAGATAGACCAAGAGGTATTAAAGTATCGATATCGATAAGTAATTATAGGTACAATTATTTTTTTTTTGTAATGTTTCAAGAAACATCCTTTTATTAGGGTTCCGTAGTAACTACGGGGAACCCTTTAATTCCGTCATGTCCGTCTGTCTGTCTGTCCGTATGTCACAGTCAATGTCATTTTACTCGGAGACTATTAACCCTATAAAAACAAATTTTTATACATAATTGTGTTTTGTAAGCCGCTACAAAATGCCGAGGTAAAATTTTCAAAAAAATTAAAAATAGAGATTGGGTTTTTCTTATATACAATAAAGACTGGATCATTTTTTAACCCCCACCCTATCGTGTCTCAGGTGTGATATGTGCGAGATATAGCTCGCTAAAGTTAAAAAGTTGTGTGTCCCCCCCCCCCCCCGCCCTCCCCCTACATTTCTCAACTAAGACCTAAAAATTCATTATTAACCATAATAGTAGACCATATTAAATACTTTCAATGAAAATTATTTTGAACATTCTGTGATTCCAACTTCTCTATGTTCTCTTCTCATCAACTATATATAAATTTAAATTTGAATAAATGTTATTAATGTCATGATTTTATAATTCAAAGTAACCTTTGAAGGTATTGCTCAATGTTGTAAACGCTGGCGCCCTGTTTTTGTTATGTATTTACATTTATTGTGGAAATTCACTGAACAAATTGTTAAGCGAGAATTCGGTTTCCACCAAGATCATTTTGACTTCGCCTTACTATATATCTGCCCAATGTTCTGCTTGTACAGCATCAACTAGAAAATCTAAACAGAATAGTTAGCATGGTGCTGTGTTAGTTTGAGAATAAAAAATAAATTAAAATTAAATTTATCGTAAAATCAAATACCATGTTTCACGTACAAAGTTCACCGACATAGCACAGCTGATTAGCAAGTTGAAGTGGCAGTGAACGTTGAACTGATGGCCAATGGGGCTGAAAAGTTCTCGAGTGGACACCACGCCCCGGCAAGCGTAGCGTATGGACCAGCCACGAAATGGACAGATGAACTTATACAAGTGGCAGGAAGATGCTGGATGCAAGCCGCTTCCAATCGGCATTTATAGAAATCCATGGGGGAGGCCTATGTCCAGCAGTGGACTTCTTATGACTGAGATGATGATGATGATTCACATATCATAATTATTATAGTTAACAAAACTAGAATAACCGACTTCAAAATTCGCAATTTTGTTTTAAAAACCAAACTACTGACCGATTTTGAGATTTGAAAGGAATTTTAAATCAATTTAAATGACGAAATCATGCAATCATATAAGAAAAATATAAGCTAACTGATAATCTCGTTTTTGAAGTCCGTAAAAATAATAATTGTTATCGATAATTTATATTACATCGACCCATCTCTAATTCTTTGCAGTAATTTGTATAAATAATAAAATCAATTTATGAAATGAAATGCATATATGCTTTTATACTAATATTCGCGAATGTTATTTATTGAAATGAAATAAATTTCAACAATTTCATCGCGTATATTTCACATAATTTAAGACCCGATTTTTCAAACACTGGAGCATCCGTGGTCATAGGTGAGACACGAACATACGCTACAAATACGTAAAAATTTGTTTCATTTCGCTTTTTATACTGTTAGAAATATATTTTTGCTACTTAGAGATGGAAGGTGATAATGTTTTCCATAGTTTTTTAAAGAAGTTTGTAATTTTTACAAGATTGTTTAACACAGTTCACCATCTTGGCACCGTAAGAATTGAGAAGTGATTGCTATGAGATGACGTTTAAGATTAAATGACGTTTGTGACCTGTCATTAGCAAACACCTGATTTTGGTGTTAAGTTTTTGGAACAATATTTTGTATCGCATTAGGAGTCTTGTAAGTCTTTGCCTTCAGGAATAAATTCAACAGGATCAGTAAATAAGTCAAGTGCAGGTGAAAGAAATGAGGGTTCTACAATCAAAAATATTTCTTTACCTTTACCTCATCAGTCGGAAGACGAAAAAATTGAAAATTGCGAAGACGAATACGATTTTGATATCGAAGAAACTACCGACTATGAAAATATCAGGAATTCGTTAAAGAAATACAAACATGGGCTATAAAATTTAGTATATCTTATCTAGCCTTGAATGAATTATCTACAATTTTGAATAAAAGATTATATTTTAATTTTGTTTTTGTGTAACTAATTGAATTGTGATAAACTTTTTTATGAGCTAAAAATATCGTGTATATTCCCCATTATGCGGACTATATATTATTGAATTATTATTATTATTATTATATAATGGTCATCCTATTGAAAGCAAGTATAATATAACAATATATTTAGCTACAAATTAAATGTGAAATAGTAGGTATCATAGTAATTGGTTTTAATAAAATTTCTATGGAACCATTCTAAAAGTATATTCTTTCAAATACAAAAATATCGTTATAGAAACAACTGCGCTTCCTCAAGTGTAATACAGGGCTTCGTAGCATAATGTGAGTAGATTATAAGTTAGTTATAGAAATTAATGCTCCTATAACTGCGCCCAAATCCAGCTTTGTAGTATGCTACAAGCTGAGGCTACAAGTTTCTTATAAGTGCCAATATAAATAGTCTTGAGATCGTTATAAGTACTGATTTTGCTAGTTGGGGTAAAACTAAATCGGGCATTCCATCACGAATGAGCTATCTAAGTAATCAATCATCTGTCCCTGAGACTATATGCAGCATGTTCTCTACTTTTTTTAAATCTGTATTTAAATCTTCTTCCTGTAATTATGATCAATGGACACCACCTTCGGACACAAATAATTCCAATGATACTCCTCTGAGTAACATAGTTTTTAATAATATCACGGTACTAAAGCAGCTTGAACTGTTAGATCCCTCTAAGGGTCCTGGCCCAGATGGAATACCACCTAGTTTTTTGAAACAGGCGGCAGCAACAATAACGTGTATTGTTGCTGCCCTTAACAATAATTTTTAATAAATGCATGTCACAAGGGGTTTTTCCATTAGTTTGGAAATGTGCATTTATTACCCCTGTTTACAAAAGTGGTGATAAGCACGACATTGAGAACTATCGGCCCATTTCTATTTTGTCTTCACTGTCAAAGCTTTTTGAGAGGTTGGTTCATGATGAAATCTATCCATACCTCCACAAAACGATTATAAAAGAGCAGCATGGATTTGTTAAGCGAAGGTCTACAACTACTAATTTAACTATTTTTGTAAGTAATCTCTTCGAGAACATGGATAAGCGTATACAAGTAAATGCCATTTCTACCAATTTTAAAAAAGCGTTTGACAAAGTCGATCATGAAATTCTTCTTAAAAAGATCGCATTTAATGGTATCCGTGGTAATCTTCTCCGGTGGTTCTTATCCTATATTACTCGTAGAAGTCAAAGGGTTGTCGTTAACGGCTACCAATCTGAGAGCGTTCAAGTCACTTCCGGTGTGCCCCAGGGCTCCATACTCGGACCTCTGCTGTTTATAATCTTTGTTAACGACATAGGTCAATGCTTCCTAAACTCTCAAATTCTCTTGTATGCTGATGACCTCAAGGCATATAAACCAATTACATCTGTGGCTGATTGTGCCTCTTTTCAACAGGATCTTGATAGACTTTCAGCGTATTGTATAAATAATAAATTGCAGTTAAGCATCCCAAAATGTAACACTATCAGCTTCACAAAAAATAAAAACATTTTCTTAAATTCTTATTATATTAACAACACCCCTTTAAACAGAGTTACTTCAGTAAGAGATTTGGGAATTCAGCTTGATAATAAGCTTTGCTTAAACGAGCATGTTCAAAATATAATTAACAGGGCCTTTAAGATGTTCGGTTTTGTCATGAGGTCTTCAGTTAATTTCAAAAAACCCTCTACTTATTTATATCTGTATAAGAGTCTTGTGCGCTCTCAGTTGGAATATGCCGTACCTATCTGGAACCCATATTACAAGAAGTACATTGTTGCTATTGAAAAAGTCCAGCGCAATTTTTTGCGTGCTGTGAACTACAGATGTTTCCGCCATTACTCCACATATTCTGACTTACTTCAGAAATATAAGCTTTTATCTCTGGAGTCTAGACGCCGGTATCTAGAAGCAGTTATCCTACGTAACATTGTTAACAATTGTTATGATTGTACGGAATTGGTTCGTAAGCTTTGTTATGTTGTTCCGAGAAAGACTGTTGTACGAGATGTGCGTGTTCGCTCTATCTTTTCCTTAAATGTATGTCGTACTAACTCTGGTTTTCGTTCACCGATTCGTCGCATGGTTGAGTCATTTAATAAAACTTTTGGAGATATTGATATATTTCAATTAACATATTATAATAATTCTAAAACAATATAATTCAATTACATCTCCAGGAAAATACCAATTCAGGCACTAACTAAATCTAAATTTAAATAATCTTTTGTATTGTTTTAACATTAAATATTGTTTAATTGCCCGTCTAGCTTAAGCGTATAAACATGTATAAACTTAATCTGTGGATAACGTAGTTGACTACATTTTTATTAAGTTATCGCAACTAAGTTTTATATTACTGTGTAAGATGTAGTTGTTTGTTGTTCCCTAATAAATGAAGACAGTACATCTTTCTCTTTCACGCTTGCTGTAATCACATTACACTTTTTCACTCAGGAATGAGAGAAAGAAATGTGACGTAAACGTAATAGCGAATTGCTTTTCTGTTTACGTGTGTGTGAGTGTGAGCAAGTGAAATAAAGCGGTAAAATTTAGCTTGTTGGCAAAACTAAATAGAAGCTTCCACTAGTCACCACCACTTTGTTTAAAGGCGACGAGGACTTGACTGTAACTTGTTTTACTTGACTTTGACTAGGACTTTATTGAAGATAATAAAAGAAAAAATGAATTAAACTCAAGGGTGGAAATTAAAGCTCACAGCTATCTATCTCATGCGCCACAACATTTTTAAACATATAAAATCATTGAGTAGAGATATTAGAAAAGTGAGAGCCGAATTTGTTTGTTTAGATAGAAGGAACATAAAAAAAGTGTTATTCAGATAACATTTATACTGGCGACGGAGTTGTGAATAAACATATATTTTCCCTCTCCTCAACTAGTTTAAAATATATGTGAACTTTTTTTAAATGTTTCTCCTATCTAAACAATTTTACTCTCACTTTTCTAATATCCCTACTCAATGATTTTATAAGTTTAAAAATGATGTGATGCGCGAGAGAGATAGCTGCGAGCTTTGAGCGAATCTTTAATAAATAAATACAAACAACAGTGTGTTCATGTTAATCAATTTTAATAAATGTCAAAATTCAATATTCACATTTTTTTCACCTAGCAAGTAGTATGATATCTTTTGGTTAAAATTTCATAAGTCCCCTGGACGCCGTGTCGACATCAGCCCATGAAACAAATACGAACAATCAAAGAATTCAAGTACATATAGATCGCTGCAAACAATAGATAATATTTGCTTTTGTACTGTGGCTACATTAATTAATTTTAATTAGCAAAATTATAATCAAATTTATTTTTCACTTCAGTAGCTCAAACTTGTAGGTTTTGCTGCCTGAAATCAGTGAGCAAAATGCGATTTTGCTCACTGAGTGAGACAAAGTAACTTTTAATTATAATACTAATATTTTTTTTCAGAAAGCCGCGAATATCTTATTCAGATTCGAAACATTCACACTTTATCTCTTTCCCGCCATTAGAAAAAGAGAGAGACAAAGACCAGCCCTTTCGAAGTTCCGATTTTGAATTTGACCTCAAAGACAAACACGTTCGAAATTTCGTACTAACTAAAAAAAAATTGCAAAAAGATAATTGTCTTTTAATGTAATTTATTGATTTTTTTATTTATTGTTGTATTTAAACGAAAAAAAAGTATTTACTGCAAATAAAACTGATATTTAACCTGTAAATATTTATTTCTAGTTTCAATGTTACGTAAAATATTTTTATCTCCTTAAGTGTTCTCGCTGCTGAAGTGAAAAGTTATGTGTCTTACACGAGAGCAAAGTGTTTTGCATCTCGTGCCTTTGAATCCCTCGCCACACTCAGGATTCAACTTTAGAATCACTCGCTACGATCGTGATTCAATCGGACCAAATCAAAAGCGGCTACTAATGGCGCACCAACAAGACATCCGCTCGCCCCATCGCCTTTATCATAAGAGAGCGAGGAGGGCCTGACCCCTCGCAACTCCAGTGGCAGCGTGTCAAGCATGGAAAGCGAGCCTCCGACGTCACAGCCGCTACAAAGACCAGCGCGGCGAGGACGTCCTCCGCTGCCGACTATTATTGACTATTATGTATGTAATGTATATTAACTAATATAATTGGTGAATACCGTTTTAGTTAATTAAATAAATAAACAAACATCGTTGAATCCTTCGCTTACTTAGGATTCAAAATCAGCACTCGCAGCAAAAAACGACTTTGCTCTCTTGTTGCACAAATAACTATTTTGACTTCGTGCGAAGTGTCTTTCGGTTAGATGCCACGTATTACCGAGACACAGCATCGATATCGACCCGCAAAATTAATACAAATAATGAATAATATTTCCAAGAGGAAATATTATCTATTATACATTATTTTATTAAAATTAATTAACGGTAATAAAATTAATTTTAATAGAAGTTTATAATTCCTTTTTCGCCATCAACCTAAAACCGTATTATTAAAAAAATACATGAAATGTGATAGTGTTTTTTTAGATATGAATTCATTTTGTTTTTGAACTATTTTAAGGAATTGATTTCGTTTTTATATTTTTATGTATTTTTTTTTAGTTTTATAGTGGGTAACGCTATGACGCCATACGCCTAGCTTTTCCTTTTTGTCGAGGGATTACCATTTAGTTCCTTTCCTTTTATTTGATGTCCCATTGTTCCCAAAAAAAATACTTATACAGCGTTTAAACCCACATTACATAGTAAATAAACACCGTATAACTACTAAAGTATTTTTATTTCATAAACTAAAATGGGAATCATTAGTCAAAAGTACTAATCGTGACACCACATCCCTCTCCATTACAAAACAATGAAAAATTTCTTTAATATTAATATTTCAAAAGTTATATTATCCCCGATAACATTTAAGGTTGGGCTCAAAGCGCGCAGCTGCGCGAGAGATCCCTCTCGAGAGATCAAAACATTTTTACATATTAAATCACTGAGTAGGGATATTAGAAAAATGAGAGATATTGTTTATTAGACAGGAGACTAGAGATATAAAAAAAATATTATATCATTGATATAGGCGGCGGAGTAGTGAAAAAATATATATCTTGCTACTACTCAGCCAAGCTATAAGATATCGACGGAAATCTTTATGTAAAACATTTTCCCTATTTAAATAAACATGATTATAAAAACAAAAAAAAAAACAATGTACTGAACCTATTTTGTTAAAATTTATATAGCACCACCTCTGAGGTACCTACCAAGCAAAAAATATCATTAAAAACTCACAATTGGTAAAGTAATCACGTAACAACCATAAAAAAAAACTAAGTCAAATTTGGGAAAATCTTTAGTTTTGAAAGTCGGTTAAAAATATCTCTTACTTTTCTAATATCCCCAATTCAGTGATTTAATATGTTTAAAAATGTTGTGATGCGCGACCGATAGCTACGCGCTTTGGGCTCAACCAACCTTCTATAGGTTCCATGTTTCACATACAAATAAACAAATACCTAAAAATAACTTTACATATCCCATTCCTAAACGCTTTTTTTTTATTATGCAAATATGACGTTTCTTGGCTAAATCCCTTATGAGTATGCAATGCCGATATCTGCTCGCATAACAATCACAAACAATATATACATCAAAAACAACACATATTTTTTTCTAATTCGAGTTTGGGATATAGATTAACAAAAAATATATTAATATGTAAAAAGTAAACTAATATTCTCTTATTTTTGTTTTAATTCTTAAGTTTAATTTCCCGGAATGCAGAGCAAATATCGGCTCGCAAAATAAACCAAAACAACGGTACACCAAAAACAATACAAGTACTTCCAGATAAAGATTGGGCTTCGGCAAAAATCAGAAATGTAGAAAGAGAAAATTGGTTCCAAAAAATACTCGCAAGTAATGCAGTATTGGTTTAAACTAAATGTTTTTTTTTTTCTATGTTAATCGAGTATAATCAGTCCAGCGATAATCATTTATCGCGACCAAGTTCGTATTACACAAATACTACATTGCGCAAGCGGCGTTATCGGCGGCCGGAGGCGCGGCACCGTTACACTATTACTAATGCACGTTATACACGATTATAATAAACGATAATATAACTATAAGCAGCGAAATTTCAAATTATCTGGGGACGGGTTAGGTGACGTCATATCTACCGTGACGTCAGATAGCCCGTCGACGACTATCGTTACAAGCGACGGCGACGGGCGGCGGCGTGTACACAAACACACCCTACAAAAAAAATCATTTATAAATACAATCGAATTTATCCATTACGGTATCGGAAAACTTTTAGTACAGACACCGTGGAGCGGTGCACGCAGCCGCGCTTCTAACAAAACTTCATACGGTAGTGACGACCTCTGTAGCGCCGCTGCCGAACCACCGTCCGAGCCTCCGCCCCATTTCTGCGTCCAATAACGAGCTATTATATTACGTAAGCGATATTATCTGACAGTGTAATAATATAGTTGTAGTGGAGACGTGGGCGAGCAGGAACGGTAGAGCGACGGCGGCGTATGCTAACTGAAGAGGTGTTCAGTGGCGCGCTCTAATTCCCAGTCGCATATGGAGAGCGCGACGCGAGCTCGGTGCTCGTCCACCCCCATGTCGGCGAGCTGTTGTACTTTAGCGTCGCAGTCGGGACAATGCGAGCCTGCGCTCGCATACACGTCGCTCCAATGCCGCGCCGTCAGCTGGAACAGCGACTGGTTTTCCTTGTACTGCTTGGCGACGACGGCGTCCTGCGGGTCGTCGGGCTCCGCGGCCGACAGCAAAGCCTGGATGGAAAGCAGCACCGTACGCAGCGTCAGCACTGCCGCCCACTGGTCCTTCAGAATGTCGAGGCAGATGGCTCCCGTCACGGACGACACATTCGGATGCCAGATCTTTGTCATGAACCGGATCTGAAAGGCACAGTGCACACGTCTCTTTTACGCTTTCATGGCTACTTCTCCTACACATAAACTAACAACTTCTTACTTGTTTATCAAATACTACGTTATTATGATATGGTTTTTACCCGACTGCGTAAGAAGGAGGGTTATGTTTTTAATATAACGTGGAATATTAATGCAACAAGTCGGACCGTCACTAA
This sequence comes from Lycia hirtaria, assembly GCA_947563715.1. NCBI lineage: Eukaryota > Metazoa > Arthropoda > Insecta > Lepidoptera > Geometridae > Lycia > Lycia hirtaria. The sequence continues at coordinate 21,751,348 of OX387386.1, read as the reverse complement.
CAAGTTTGACGGAACGTTAGTACGTTAGCGGTATACATCTTGCAGCCAATTTAAAGAATACAAAGCATTAAATTATGACACGCCGATTTACAAAACGGCATTATTTTCTAGTACGGCGTACTTGACAGTTTATACTCATGATTCGTTTTTCGAAGCCGCGACCAACATTTAATGGAATTGTTGACAGGAAAAATATAGAATGATCATCAACATTAAAAGACAGAAAAACAATTATGTATTTTAACTTTTTTCAAGCGCAAAACTAATATTATTTGTACTTGTATATATTATTGGTTTTTTCTAGGTAAGCGCGTTCCATCGTAGACCGCAACGTCACTTAACATCAGGCGAGTTGGCGGTCAAGCGCAAACCTATTACTTTATTTTTATTACAACATAAAGAAAAAAACTGTCAGAACGTGGTAGCTGTGTGTATTAGGTCACTTTTATTTTTAACCTACTTCCAAATAGGAGGATTTCTCTATTCGGCGGAATAATTTTTAAAATAATTTTTTATCTATGATCACCGATTACTCGAACCTGGACCGATTTGAAATATTTTTTTTTAAAGGTAGTAGTAGATAAGTACCAAGCCCCATTCAAATTTTATCAAAATCGGTTCAGTATATAGAAAGAAATAACTGGAAACATATGTCATGCAAGTAAACGAATTTGTATATTTTGAAGTCGATTTTTTATATTTTTTAAACGATTACTTGTTATAATATCGCACCGGCGGCGATATTAGGAACTAATGAACTTCAAAGAGGCGTCAATATAATGTGCCAAATAGTATTCCAGCGGTACATTATTCAGTCGCTTGGAAAACGATGTGCTCAAATAATACAAAATAGTAGGTACGTCCAGTCCATTTTCAGGCGAATTGAAATCCGTATAAACATGGGACATACGAATTAGAAGATAACGGCGTTTTATAAACCGGCTTGTAATATAATACGTCAATTCTACAAATTGGCTGCGATATACACATGCAAAGTTGTTTTATATCATGCAACAAATTTGTTAGTTATATGGATACACAATTATAATTTGCAGGTCCTTGGAGGTACGCACACATTTCATGTGTGTGGAATTGAATTGCACTGTATGGTAAAAGCTTGTAGCATTTCAGGAGTATGACGAATGCACAATACACCCGGCGGGACGCCAGTGCAGGACTTATCGCCCCCATCTCGAATAAGAATAAGAAGAAGAATATGAGTATGACGGCAGTGAAAATATGGAAGGAATGGTCGGGAACAGTCACGACCAACTGGACTGGACTGTAGCATCAGCTGTGACCCACATAACAGTAGTTTAAGCTGCAAGAGTTGCATCATGCATCTTTCTCTAACACCCCCTATGCCTTATTATAGTTATAAAATTATTTACTATGTTAATGTTACTATTACTAAGTATAAAAAATAGTGTGACAATTTTTTTTGGTACATCAATAGTCTTTTGATTATTGAAAAATGTCTTTTATAATTTCATTGTCTCTGCATCCTAAATTTGAATTAAAATACCAGATAATATTATGTATTAAGTGGTAGGTAATATGAAGGAACTGGTTGTGCTGTGTTGTTAAGCTTGAATAACCTGTATGATGTATAATAATAATTTGTTTTGACAATCATATTATACTGCATTAATAATAACGCGGTAACTACTCTACTAAAAATATTATTGTTATAATCGCATAATTTCATGTTATTAACTGCTTGTATGCTTACAAAGCAGGATCTGGCAGATTACTTAATTGTTAATACCAACTTACCTTGTACCCAGGCCCACAAGCTAAATAAATGAATTTATTAAAAGACAACAACACATACAAAAATTAAGTACAGTGAGAATATTACTATTGCTAGCTATAATGGCGTGTACTCACTTTTGGAGGGTCAAACGGATACGTCTCTGGGACTTTGATTTCAAGGAGGAAGCGGCCGCCTTCATATGGTGTGTCTGGGGGTCCTATTATCTGGGCTTGTAGCTCGTACCAGCTGTCATTCACCTGCTCCAACTTTATTGCACCTCCCACCACCTGGAATTAAAACACCTCTTGTCAGACCTGCAAAGCCATTGTTGACCACGCGATTGCAATGGAGTTGTAAATATATGAGGGTGTTACAATAGATCTTCAAAGGTTGACTCACATGAGCTAGCTCGGGATGCTAGCAGCTATTGTAAAATAAAATATTTGTGAAATTTGTAATATTTATTAAAATGGCTAGCAGCCGATTACATTCAATCAATTAATCAATAACACATTAATGAAATGAAATGAAAATAATTTATTCCAGACATAGTCTTGATATTTTTGAATGCCAAATCAAATAAAATATGTATTTGTTACAAAAAGAGGGTACATGATAAACTTGAAGCCTCTGGTTTCCAAACTGGTTTAACTCTGTATTTCAGATACCAACATCTTCTCCCTCAATATATAGAAACAATGATTATTTTTATATCTAACTTAATATAATAGTAGAATAGTGCACAATACTAACAGGATACGGTTTCAGAATATTTATTTTCTCATAAGAATTACAAATTCACTTACTGAGATAATACTCTTGAAATGTAAAGTATTTAAATCATAGTGAGCAAAAGATATCAATACTAAATACTAATTACGTTTCACATTCTTGCGATGCCAAAAAACCATAAATCAGTTATATTGATGCGTACTGGTATGTAGGGTAGTTTATAAAAACATACATATGGGATAATCCAACTTTTCAGACCGTCAAGGGACCAATATATACATAATAAAATTATGAGATCAAATTATGAAAGTTTAATAGTTACACTTTACAGATTATCTATTTTTTTGTTGTTACAATAAAACTACTCACGGATGAAATTTCTAAATTCAATTCACTATATACATAAGTACCATAATTATGAAGCATTTTGTTGCTCCAATAATTTATTGATGAAAATAATGAAAACTTGTGATTATGGGAAATTTTATAGTGGTTGTTACAGAAACCACACATCTTTCTTTCTTTTCTTTACATAGGTATGTATATCTTGTATTCATTTTCCTCGCGAGAGTATGTTTGATCGAACAATGGGAAACTCTTAATGAGTGCTGAATCATGCCTGTAAACATCTAAAATCAGTAATACCGACAATCATGACTTGCTCGTTAAGTTTTAGAAACAGTTAACAATTTCGAATGTTTTCTACGTAAATTCACTACGTTTATAGAAAATATAAGAGCAAAAGTGCAAGTATATATGGATTTATTGTGCGTGTTATATATTGATGCATATATACGGTAATATTGTGTATTCTCTCACCTCTTCGTTTTTCTTGACCTCCATGAATTCTCGTTTGATGCGTTTCGCTGCTATAATAGACATTTTAAAAGGCGTTCTAAATCAGTCGGAACGATGTACACAACAAAGTTAAGCAAATTTTTTCCCAAGGCGGGAAAAAAAAGTGTTGCCAGCAGGGTTGGATTCTGGCTCTCGGAAAATTATTGTCTATAGATGTAAAAAAGATACTACTTGAGCAAAAATCATACTACGGGTATTTTGGAGTTTTGGCGGGAACGTTATAGAAACACTATATTGGTCTATTTTATTTTCCTAAACTTATGTTATTTTGAATATTAATGCGATAAAAGTGGTGATGTTTTAGGCATTAAGTGTCCGATCAAGTGCATGAGTGTGGGCAAATGAAATAAAGCAGTGAACGTTTCATTTTACGTTCAATACTTGACACTGGCAAATCACTAATTGCGGGGTCCAAAAGGTACTTTGTCACACGCTTACATGAAAAGCTCAGGTCTACGCATGAAAAGTGATGCCATCTCTCTCTGTCATTAAGTCGAGAAACTCAGTGGCGTAGCAAAGGGGGGGCGGCGGGGGCGAGCCGCACCGGGTGTCACCTGCTTTGGGGTGACACCCACCCGGTCTCGCAACTTTAAGAACAATGTACAAACAAAAAAAATCGATAGCACAAAAATTTCTTTTTCGGGAATTCCTCCACTAGCACTAGCTCAGCTCTATGTATAATTCGGGGATTCCCGCAAAAGAGCCTGACGCTGTCGTGAGGGGTTCCCCGTTCCATAATCGCGATCTTTGACGTCTCAGTTGCAACATTTCTCATTTGTTTCGTGAAGTGTGTTGTGTTTGGTTGGCGTGAATTGTTAAACGTGTATTTATTATTGAATAATATGATAATAATAAATGATCCATGACCTTTATCATATAAAATTTATTGCTTTTTACTTTCGATGGGGTGACACCACCAACTTCCGCACCGGGTGCCACCCAATGTAGCTACGCCACTGGAGAAACTACTTATGACGCAAAAAACCGTGCAGGGAAATCCCAACTCAGATTCTGTATTGCCACATGAAAGTAAATTCCATAAACTGGTGGTAAAAAAACGAAGTAACCCAAATCTAAAATTATACTACATTCGCGTAGTATCCTAGCGTTAGGATACTATATACTACACATAACGAAATTATACTACAAATTGTATAATTATACTACAAATTCCAACCCTGGTTGCCAGCTTCCTACAGAAAAATAACGCTAAATACGTAAAAAAAACGCCAAGTACTATTTTGTTTAGTACACCAAGGATATACACTCTTTTCCCCCCTATTGAACTTCATAAATCATGAGAACATGTCTTGATGAAAAAACAACAACTTTATAGCTTATTTTTTAATTCAAGGTCACTGATTATCACCAACAAATCATTACGTTCAGCAACATTGTTGTATTTTAAGAATATATTATCACTTATATAAAAAAAATCGTGAAGAACTTAAAATATCTTAAAAGCCAAAGCCAAGTCTTGTAGATTTTGAATAATCGACTTATCAAGATAAAAACTTAAATGCATAATAATATCAAATAATTTGAACATCTCGACCAATTGAGCACTTTTTAGACAATGTCCATGAGATGTACACTTAATTACCATCACAAACGTGTACAAAAAATATTTTCTTTTACAATGTTATTAAGTAAAAATATAATAGAAATAACAAATATTTCAAAAATTACAGGTTACACGATAACATAGTGAGATGAAGGAAATCTGTATCTTCAGTGAAAGATGTGGACTTTTGGGATATAAACATACCCAGGTTATATTTATTGGAAAAACACTCACTCGGGACTCGGGAAACCATTTCTCAATTTATCGGTCCCAATAAAAGTGGAATTAAAGCGTTTCTTTCGGGTTTTTGGAATATCCACCATAAAATTGTCTTGAAAATATAATGTTCATCATTAAAGCATATTTATCTGGGGGCACGGCCGTGCACCCACCATGTGAGCCAGCGGGTACAGCGGATACATCTTTTCTCGAAGAGATTCGTCGGATTTTTAGACCCTCATAGCTTCTGCCTCGATAACACTAGAGTTCAAATTTTCAGGATCAAGTGTGGTCCGCGGTCTAATAAAATGTTAAATGTTTCATGTATCTAGCTTTTATACTTTCGATTTTATTGATACCTAAAATACGCAGATTTGGCACAAATTAACTGATGATCATCAAAAAGATTAAGTACTTGCTGATGTCCTAGAAAGCTGAAATTTGGTATGTAGGCTACAATTTGCACACAAACAATAGAAAAATTAAGACATTTGTAACTTTCACCCTCCAACCCCTATTTGGGGTTATCCCGTTATCATCATCAATAATCTAGGGTACTTCCAGAAGTCCTAGAAAGCTGAAATTTGGTATATGGGCTAAAATTTGCACACAAACAACAAAAAAATTAAGACATTTGTAACTTTCACCCTCCAACCCCTATCTGGGGTTATTTGGGGTTACCCCGTTCTCGTCATCAATAATCTAGGGTACTTTCTGAAGTCCTAGAAAGCTGAAATTTGGTATGCAAACTACGACTGGTACAAAAACAACAAAAAAATTAAGATATTTGTATTTTTCACCCTATACCCTTATTTGGTGGCTATTGCGTTATTCTCATCAATAATTAATATAAGGTACAACCTGTAGTTCTAGAAAGCTAAAATTTGGTGTGTAAGCCAATATTTACACATGAACCACGAACAAATTTACATATTTTTACTTTTCACCCTCCAACCCCTATTTGTGAGTGCACGCCCCTTTGAGTGTAATCAAAAAGATAGGGTACTTCCTGAAGTCTCAGAAAGCTGAAATTTGGTATGCAAACTACGATTGGTACACAAACAACAGAATAAAACCGGGACAAGTGCGAGTCAGACTCGCCAACCGAGGGTTCCGTACAAACTAGATAAAAGGGGGAAATCATATATTTTTTTTTATATTTTCCTTCATAAGCCGAAAAATATACATCGCAAAAATATTTAACACATTCCTTGCTCACCACTCGGATCCGAGTAGAGTGGGGTTATAGTAGCGGCGCCTCCGACTCGGATCCGAGCGAGCGTCCCGTTCATTTTGTAGTAGTCAGTAAACAGTAAACCGCCGGCGTTTGAGGCAGTCAACGTTTCTTTGCGCGGCCACTCTGTACTTATTCAAAATTCGCCTAAAAAGTTTTGGTTCCCAGCTGAAGTGAAGAGTCTGCAGGGGGCGAATAATGTGTTAAAAACCTGTTTTAGCTTATGCTAATGAGGCTCTTTCATATGATACCCCACATGATACGGTTAATTCACTTTAAAATTTGGGCCCGCATTCCTTGCATAGAGACACTATTTTTTTGTGATTAAATTAAAAATATCCAGTTTTCAGATTTTTCCCTATATGTGTACTCTAACACAATGCTTCTTGCCAAATTTCAGAGTTCTAGGTCAACGGGAAGTACCCCATAGGTTTTGATTCCTCTGTGAGTGTCGAAATGTGCATTTTTTACGACAAATTCGGCTGTAACTTTTTTTTACGAAAACTGAGAAATTTTATTTTTCTTTCTGCAGAAAGATACTATGGATCTGCGTAGATGGTTTTAATTTCAACTCGATACCTTCACGCGTTCCCGAGATAAAGGTCTAGACACCCGGACGGACGGACAGACGGACAGACGGACAACAAAGTGATCCTATAAGGGTTCTGGTTTTTCCTATTGAGGTCCGGAACCCTAAAAATTAAGATATTTGTATTTTTCCCCCTCCAAACCTTTTAAAGGGTGATCTTGCCTATATTCATTTAACACAACATAATTTCGATATGGATAATGCTAGAGAGCCCAAATTTTCAGGATAAAAAGTAATCAGTACATTTATAAAATATACAAAGTTTCATTCATGTAGCTTTTATATTATAGGTTTAATTCACATTTAAAATACGTCTACTTTGCCACTCACACACTATTAGTTTCTAACGGCGACACTAGATGGCATGCGCGTAGACGTTAGCACACGCTATCGTTTCGCGCGCTTTGATTGCGTTGCAAAATTAGTACTCTTGTTGCGTAACTTATACATCCTGCGCGCAGTGCACACGTATGGATGGATACTTAAGGATAGTGTACCTTTTCGTTCGTTGTTTGTTTAGTAAATATGGGTTTGTATTTATACATTATTCGACTTTAATTGATGATTTGGTTTGTTTTAGGTAGTACTTAGGGACTTATTTACACAGAAAACTATAATACTTTCAACCGAGAGCTTATTTAGAAGCTTGGATTCGGGACCGATCTTGTTAGAGAAGGGGTATTAGGTAATTAGGTTATAGGTTAAGAATTTAAGTTATTGAATAATAGTCTGGATACAAGAATAATCTCAAGTTGGTTTAGTGGACGTATTCCTATAAAAAGGAAATGAGACGAACAATACGAGTGACGAAATAATTTCTTTGGGAGAAGGGCTAGGACACTATCGTCTATACTAGGTACAGTTCATAGTATGCCTGGAAATGGTTCATGCCTTTTCCATTCATTGACATTTACTCAATCTATAGAAGACCGTATTTGATGTGGCGTTGCAAGTTAAGGTGTGCTATTGTTCGTTATGTTGTAGAACATTGGGACGAACTGCAACTTTATACTTGTGCTGAAAACTGAGAAGTGTATCTGGATACCGACTCTAGTATGGCGCCACATTTTAAGTAATAAGTCAACAAGAAAAACAGGCTATGACAGAGTGTGCTGCAAAAAAAATATTATAACAGATACACAGGGAAATAAATTCCATTAAAACAAAATGTTGCAGAAATTGCAGGGTCTCGTACAAAAAGAAATGAAATCCCACCAAAAACATTTCATGTAAATTTGGTTGCCATGTGTCGCATTGTCATGCCACTTTCACTGACAAAAAGATATCAGATGAATCTGAAGAGCCAAGCCACTAACTCTACAAAATCTAACGCTACAATACTTATCTCTGTAAGCCTCAAATCTTGGTCAAAAAGCATGGCTTGGTCGTTTAACTTTCATGGAACTATTATTACATTACTATTCTAATTATACAATATTCAATAGCAGAACTTTTAATTTATTTCTTTTTCTTCCTTATATAAGTCCATGTACGACATGTTATGCGACATATGTTTGTAACTGACAGCGGGAAAACGGCCAAGCCATGCTTTTTGACCAAGATTGAAGGCTTACAGGGATAAGTATTGTGGCGTTAGATTTTGTAGAGTTAGCGGCTTGGCTCTTCAGATTCAGTCAGATCTCATCTGATATCTTTTTGTCAGTGAAAGTGGCATGACAAATGACAATGCGACACATGGCAACTAATTTTACATGAAATGTTTTTGGTGGGATTAAGTTATCGCAACTAAGTTTCATATTACTGTATAAGATGTAGTTGTTAGTTGTTCCCTAATAAATGGAAAAAAAAAGAACATTTTTTTAACCAACTATAATGCCGTGACAAAAAATGGTATGACACTCATTAATTCCGTCACGACCTCGTAAGCTTACTGGGTAAACCAACTCTCTTGTGTGAGCATGTGCATATACAAAATTAATTATTATAATTTTATTATCATGTAAATATATAACTTAAGTACCAAAATAGTTAATCAAGTATTTACTACAATCATAGTCAAATCTAATCTTACTAAGTCAAGTCCTAGTCCAAATTTTGACTTATGCAGTAAAAGTGAAAAGACACATTTGACAATAGCAAAAAACAACATACGAAAACAAATAGAAACAATCTACTGCATCATATTTTTTCTACATTCCAGCCAAATATCAAACTCAATATTCAATTATGAGAATATCCCTTAAAATTTAAAAACTTAAGTTTTCCCAACTGAGAAAGGTAAGTAAAAAACTTCAGAAACTAATTTACCTAGAGTTTCATGCTAATTTTATTTAATAAGCCTTTAACTTATTAAATACTATCCGGTCCGGATTTGAGTCCATATATGCAAATGTGCAATGTGCAATTACAGAACTTTACACTGCGCGTGGTCTGGCTCGCATTTTATCAGTTATTGTATTTAAATTTATTTTCAGCTCGATCTCCATATTATCGAAAAGGCCACTAAATATTCGAAATATTGCTAATTTTAAAATAATTAGCTAGCTGATTATTGGCAACTTTGGAACCACTGATACACAAATGCATACAAAGGTGAAAAGGTTTGAATGTGTTACAGTTTTTGTCTATGTGTGCTCACGCAGCGCGTTTGTTTACATTATTTCTACGCAGTAACATCTTTACGGCCTCACCGGAAAAAGTTTTTAAAAAGTTAGCCAATTGCTAGACAAATGATTAGCGAAAATCTCACCGAAAAACGCTTCGGAAAGTTATGAATATGCTTAACTAGCTGTCAAATTTAAACAACTAGTCTAGTAAAAATAAATCCGTTTGTATGGAGCAGACCGCAATATTTGCAGTAGGAGGGATTTTTTGAAATTATGATAGCAAAATAACAAAAAATCATAGATCTACAATAATCCCCGATTTATAATACATATTTCCTTAGTAATTAGCAACAAAAGATGTTTTATTTGATTTTGATCTATTGTAGGTTTAATATAACATATGGTTTTTTTATGTGATTCGATAGCATTAATTTCTGTTTATCAGAAATGACAAGAATTTCCAAAAAATCTATTGAAGGTTTTAAATAATTCAGTAAAAACACAAAATCTCGCGGATGAATACATAAGTACATTGATGTAAGTATTTACAAACCGCAGCGCGAAGCGGCGCGGGCGGCCGGTCGTCGCGGCGGCGCGGCGGTGCGCGGGGCAGGGGAGGCCGGCCGGCCACCTCATACTCGCGTACCTATATTTCAATTTCGTGTGTAGGTACAAAGACATTTTTACGCAACTGCTCAAGAAGGATAAGTTTTAACTGTTTTATCTGCTTATTACATACTCGTAGTCGTCGATACCATATTATTAATTTCCTATGCAGAAAATATTGGAAAGAGAATTTGTCTATTTTTCGTAGGACAGACAGGCAGTTATCAAACACACGTTTATTGTTGCGTAATTACTTATCAAGTACCTTAATAACCCCCTCCTTTTATGAAGTCAGTAAAAAATAAAAGAACAACTGCGTGCTAAGCTATACATAAGTATATATATAAGTAGGTATATGTTCGTTTAAATAAAATTGCACAAAATTTTCATATTTAGGGTTCCGTACTAAGGGTGCGGGAGCCTATGAGGCTACAGTGTTTGTCCGCCTATGTTTCCTACACTTAAACGGTTGTATTTTTAGATACAAGTCTCAAAATTGGCAAGATTATAGGGTTCACTTTGATGGAAATCGAAAAATAATAATTAAATATCAAACTCTAGTCTAACATTATCAGTTTTATACCATTTTAATAATAATAATTATAGTTTAAAATAATTGAAAAAACCGAATGCAAAATACGCAGTACAATACATATGTACGCAACTGGCTGTTCACTTTTCTACAGGCGCTTGGATGATATTTTACCGGTTATTTTGTTAGAAAAACTACAGTACTAAGTACATAGATTTTGATAAAATTTATATGGGACCATCTCTGAAGTATGTCCTACCAAATACAAATAACCGGACAAGTACGAGTCAGACTCGTCCACCGAGGGTTCCGTACGAACTAGTAGGTAAAAGGGGGAATTTATATTTTTTTTTTATATTTTCCTTCATAAACCGAAAAATGTACATCTTAAAAATATTTAAAAACCTGTTTTAGCTTATGCTAATGAGGCTCTTTCATATGATACCCCACATGATACGGTTAATTCACTTTAAAATTTGGGCCCGCATTCCTTGCATAGAGACACTATTTTTTTGTGATTAAATTAAAAATGTCCAGATTTCGGATTTTTTCCTATATTTGTACTCTAACACAATGCTTCTCGCCGAATTTCATAGTTCTAGGTCAACGGGAAGTACCCCATAGGTTTTGATTCCCTTGTGAGTGTCGAAATGTGCGTTTTTTACGACATATTCGGCTATAGCTTTTTTTTACGAAAACTGAGAATTTTTATTTTTCTTTCTGCAGCAAGATACTATGGATTTGCGTATATGGTTTTAATTTGAACTCGATATCTTCACGCATTCCCGAGATAAAGGTCTTGACACCCGGACAGACGGACAACAAAGTGATCGTATAGGGGTTCCGTTTTTTTCCTTTTGAGGTACGGAATCCTAAAAATCATCGAAATCAGCTGGCATCGAAACGATTGGCTGAGTAATCGGTGAACAAAGGGGTAGAAATGGGGGTAAACAATGTATGAAAGTTCCTGGGTTTTGATATTAGGGGCCTGAAATTTGGTATTTGGGTTACATAATAGATATAAATGAACAATGGTATTATATTTTAGTGACAGGGATAAATTAAGGTGGTCAAAAGACGGTTAAAAATTTGTATGAAATTTCTTTAATAATAATTTTCTTTCTTTTTTAATTTTATTATTTTCTTTAATAATATTTTTTTGTAATTTATAACCTTATTTTTTAGTCGGGTACTTTGTTTTGTATTTTATTATATATACTTGTTGGCAAATCTCATTTAAACGGAAACTAAAAATAGTATTTTTCCTATCTTAATCCTAATCATAGGATGATTAGTATGTAATTATTATAAAAGCGAAAGTAATTCTGTCTCTGTCTGTTACTTATTTATGAAAGGGCTACATAAGACTGATCTCGTTGATTTTCTTTCTCATTCTACAATTTGATAACTTAACAATCAAAATAATTTTTCTGTCAGTAGGTCAAAAATGTACTTTAAAATCATAATTTATTGCATAACCCGATCCAGCGCCATCGCATCGCTGCGCGCATGCGCACAGCTCCCCGCTGCGCGGCGGTCGATAGCGCGCGGGAATTAAATAAATGATTAATGAAAATAACTCATTTTATCTATGTTTCTACTAAATTACCCTGATGATTATAAATTAAGTATATCCTTAAGTATAATTCTCAATAATTATCAATCAATATGAATGTTTTGTTTAGCTATAAACTTGAAAAGCACAACTTTAGGTATTTTCATGGTATTTCTCAGGTTCTTCACATCTCATAACTACGACTATGTGACAAATGTATTTCCAAACACCAAGACTATCACATAAATAACAATTTTCTATTATTGCATTTTATGAGGTCAAAATTTTACTTTTACTGGACTAAACGTCGGGAGGTTGTTTAAATCATTAGGAGCCATTATGGCGGCTTTTTCCCAGCTGTTATGTATGTTCCAAATTGTGTTAATACTTAACCTAGCGCAATTATTTGAACTTTTTTCTTCAAACATTTTCGAAGTGTTCGAAGCGAAGTCGATAAATTACGACAATTCAGTCTTTGAGGATAAAAAGAAAACTAGAAGATTAGAAATACTCCGTTTCAAGACCTTACCGACGACGAATTTCGTCTGAGGCATCGCTCCAGAAAATATACCATGAGCTGTAATTTATAGGAAGTCTCATCGATAATACCGACTACCCATATATCCCTCATCTCATAACACCGGTTCAGAAACCTAGCACTGAAGAAGTGGAACGTTTTAAGCAATGAACACACAAATGTATTTGATATAATTGCTTTGGTATCTTGAAGCAAAGATTCAGATTATTAGAATGGGTAATTATGACACATACTTACTTGTGTCATGTGTACCGCCATAAAGGAGCTACCTTCGCCACTACCAAAGCTACAATTGGTCATTTCACACAACGCCATCTAGCCCAAACTAAGCAAAAGTGCGGAACGGAACGGAGTGGGAATCAGGAGAAAGTAAAATGAGAACAAAGTGGGAGTGCGAAAGGTGCGAGGCAGAATAGCGAGTGAGTGTAGGGTGGAAATGGAGTGAAAGCGATATGAGATCGGGAAGAACGGAACAGGAACACGTTGAGAGCCGAACGGTAGCAGGGCTGGAGCGGGGCGAGAAAGGTATGAGAGTTTATTTTTCATTGAAATACATAAATCTACGTTATACCACTGACTCGACATTAATAGATTGGGTCGGAAGATTGGTTGAAGCAGGACCGAAGTGCGGCGAGATTGAGTTAAGAGTGAAACACGAGCAGGGCAGATGCGGTACAGGAGCATTAACTTGGTGGGGGTGCAGTGAGTGCAGGTAGGAGCGTGACATGAACGAATTTCTTACGCGTACGAAGTCGCGGCGGGCAGCTAGTATGATTTATAAAATTTGGAATGGTGTCATTAGAAAGCTATTAGACCGATCTAGATATTTATGTAATTACTTAGTCTGGCCATAAATACTGTTACAGTTAAAAATAAGAAAGATATTACATTTGAATTTGGAATCTGTCATTTTTATACGATTGTTCATTGAGTTTTCTAATTTTGGCGCCAATACATTGTACAATATTTTGCGATATTAAAATGGAGTGGGGTGATAAAGAGAACCGAATCGCTGTGATTGCATTACACAAAGTTGGTATGGAGCCAAATGCAATTTTTAAAACTCTCCATACGCTTGGTATTAGTCAAATGTTTGTGTACCGGGCTATTAATAGGTACAATGAGACCTCCTCTGTTTGTGACAGAAAAAGATCTGGCCGTCCACGTAGTGTTCGTACGAAAAAGGTGGTCAAAGCAGTAAGGGAAAGAATTCGAAGAAATCCTGTCCGAAAGCAAAAGATTTTATCTCGGGAGATGAAGATAGCACCCAGAACCATGTCGCGTATTTTAAAAGATGACTTAGGACTTGCAGCCTATAAGAGGCGCACTGGTCATTTTTTAAATGATAATTTAAAAAAGAATAGGGTAGTAAAATCGAAACAACTACTGAAGCGGTACGCAAAGGGAGGTCACAGAAAAATTTTGTTTACGGATGAGAAAATCTTTACAATTGAGCAACATTTTAACAAACAAAATGACCGTATTTATGCTCAAAGCTCTAAGGAAGCTTCCCAATTAGTCGACAGAGTGCAACGTGGGCATTATCCGACTTCAGTGATGGTTTGGTAGGGTGTTAGCTATGAAGGAGTGACTGAGCCTTATTTTTCTGAAAAAGGTATCAAAACATCGGCACAAGTGTATCAAAATACCATTCTTGAGAAGGTAGTTAAGCCTCTTAACAACACCATGTTCAATAACCAAGTATGGTTCTTCCAACAAGACTCGGCGCCAGGTCATAAAGCTCGGTCCACGCAGTCTTGGTTGGAAGTGAACGTTTCGGACTTCATGAGAGCTAAAGACTGGCCGTCGTCTAGTCCTGATCTTAATCCGCTGGATTATGATTTATGGTCAGTGTTATGTACTACATGTGGGTAGTTCGAGAAAACCAGTCTGGTTACATCATCCTACCAAGTAAGATTGTGTTTCTGTGTTCTATCATAAAATACTCATATAAAATATTGGCGACGAGGAAAAACGGTGAAAAGTGCGCGAAAATAGTATTGTGTTGTGTTAAACATTGAAATATTACTATGGGTATAAAATTTAATGAGTTTGATGTGGACCATGGTTGTTGGAAAAATTACATTGAAAGGTTTGGTTACTGCCTCCAGGCAAGTGAGATAGAGGAAGATTCAATGAAAAAAGCAAATTTTTTCGCAGTTTGTGGTTCTGATTTGTATGATTTAGTAACATCTTTGGTTTCACCAAGGAACATAAGTGAGGTAACATTTTCGCATATTGTGGCCATTTTGAATAGCCATTTTCACCCAAAACCAAATGAAATTGTAGAATCATACAAGTTTCACACAAGAGATCAAGAAAGTACTGAAAAAGTGAGAGACTATATTGCCCAATTGAGAAAACTAAGTCTACATTGTAATTTTTCTGATTTAAAACGTACACTGAGGGACAGGTTAGTGTGTGGCATAAATGATAAGGAAATACAAAAAAAGCTGTTACAACAAAGTCAGTTAACTTTTGAGCAGTCTTGTGAGATTGCACTGTCACATGAAACCGCTAATCTGGATGCTAATGCTATTGTGCAAGCTGGGCTGGCCACAAGTGGCCTTTCCCAGGAGGTGGTGCCAATGGAGATTAACAAGGTTACCAGCAAAAAAGGTATTAAAGAATTTAGCAAGTCTGATTGTTTTCGTTGTGGCAGACAGCATAGAGGTGAATGTAGATTCCGTTGGAGCAAATGTCACCACTGCGGGAAAATAGGACACATAGAAGCAGCGTGCATGGTCAAAACTAATCAAACAAAACACAATTCTGAATGTAATGGATTGTATGAGGTTGGTCTTCATAGTATTAGACAAGACAAAGTCAAACCATTCCAAATTAAAGTGTTACTGAATGAGTCAGAACTACTGATGGAAGTGGATTCAGGCTGTCCATACACAATAATTAATGAGTACATAGCCAGACTCATATGGGGAGGGAAGTTACCACAAGTAAAGAGATCGGATATAGGATTGAAGTCCTACACAGATGGTAAATTGACATTACTGGGCCAAGCCTCAGTACAGGTGAAATATAAAAACATTAATAAGCCTATGGAAATATTAATAACAAAAGAAAATGGTACTAGCTTGGTTGGTCGAAATTGGTTTGCCGACCTAGGCATAGTAATACACGGAATTAATAATGTGAAAATAGCTTCACAGGACAAGGATCAAATACAACAATTACTCAATAAATATAAGCAGGTATTTGAACCAGGATTGGGTAAATATACGGGACCCGTGGTTAGTATAACACCAAATGAAGGGTCAGTTCCAAAGTTTCTGAGGAGTAGACCTGTTGCATTTGCACGAAGAAAGGAGGTTTTTAAAGAGATTGATAGATGTTTTTAAAGAGATTGATAGATTGGTAAGTGAAGGTGTCCTCGAACCAACTACTCACTCAGACTGGGCAACACCCATAGTGGTGGTTCCAAAGCCGAATGGGAAGGTACGGTTATGTGGAGATTACCGTTCCACAGTAAATGAAGTTACTAATACGGATACATACCCATTGCCTACATTGGATGAAGCTTTTGTAGAATTACAAGGGGGGGTAGTGTTCTCAAAAATTGATTTAGAGCAAGCGTATACCCAAGTTCAAGTAGATGACGGTACTGCTAATCTGCTTACCCTCAACACTCCTAAAGGATTGTATAAAGTAAAGCGTTTGGCTTTCGGAGTAAAAGCGTGTCCAGGGATATTTCAGAGATTAATGTCTTCATTGCTAGCAAGTATCCCGGGCACAGCAGTACTGTTAGATGACATAGTTATATGTGGCAGTAATATTAAACTCCACAATGAAAGACTACAAATGGTATTACAAAAATTACAAGAATCTGGTCTAAGGGTAAACAGAGAGAAGTGTGCGTTTGCTGTGCCAAGGGTACAGTTTCTAGGATTTATCATTGACGAATCTGGAATACACCCGACTGAAGAAAAGATAGAGGCAATAAAAACTATGGATTCGCCTAAAAATTTAAAAGAACTGCAAGCATTCCTTGGTCTCTTAAATTTCTATGACAGGTTTTTGCCTCATAAAGCTACTATAGCTGAACCATTGTATAGGTTATTGGAAAAAGGAAGTGAATGGGCATGGAACAGGAAATGCCAAGAAGCTTTCAAGAAGTTAAAGACAATGCTGTCCAGTGAGGACACATTAGTGCACTATGATAGTGAAAAGAAGTTAATAATGTCCTGCGATGCCTCAGAATATGGGCTCGGAGCAATTTTAGAGCTTGAGATGCCCGATGGGACAGTACGACCAATAATGTTTGCATCAAGAACAATGAATATTCATGAACGAAATTATGCACAGATAGATAAAGAAGCGGCTGCGATAGTTTTTGGCCTGAAAAAATTTCACCAATATATCAGTGGACGAAAAATAACCATTAAAACGGATCACAGACCTTTATTAGGCATTTTTGGACCAGGTAAACCTATTCCAAACATTATATCTCCTAGAATGCTACGTTGGGCACTGTTGTTAAACTCATATGATTATGAGATTCAATATGTAGAAGGTAAAAAATTGGGTAATGCTGATGCATTGAGCCGTTGGCCATCGAAAGAACTAAACGAATCTAAGACAGATGAAGAATATTTAGGAGTTCTACTGATAGAAGAGACACCTATAGGACTGGACTTGACTGCTGTAAAAGTGGCTTGTCTGACTAGAAAAGACCCAACATTATCTAAAATTCTGTATTGGATTAGGAATGGCTGGCCGATGAGAGTAGATAAACAATATCAAGTATTCTGGCAGAAACGGAATGAGCTGTCTGTGCATAGTAATTGCATATTATGGGGCAGTAGAGTAGTTTTGCCTGAAGAGATGCGTACATATATATTAGAGGAGTTACATAAGAACCATGATGGCATTGTTATCACAAAAGCTTTAGCCCGGAGCTACTTTTGGTGGCCATCCATGGATAAAATGATTGAAGAAATAGTCAAGAATTGCAACATTTGTTCTGAAAATAGGAATATGCCAGCACAAGTAACTCACCAATGGATCAAAACTGACAAAGCTTGGTCTAGACTACTACAAGGAAAAACTTTTTTGATTCTTATTGACTCATATTCTAAATGGCCAGAAGTGAAAATTGTAAATGACATGATTAGTTCTACATTAATAAGAACTCTCCGGGATATATTTGCAGAACAAGGCTTACCCGATTCTTTAGTAAGTGACAATGGGAGAAGCTTTATATCTGATGAGTTCAAGAATTATCTTCAAGAGAACGGCATAAGACAGGTACTGGTAGCACCTTACCATCCAGCTTCGAATGGACAGGCAGAACGTACAGTACAAACAGTAAAAAATAAATTAAAAAAGATAACTGTAGAGCCTTTGGCATGTGCGTCTACCCAATATATTGTATGGACTGCGGGCTACACCAAATACAGTAAATGAAAAGACACCAGCAGAACTTCTGAACAACCGGTGGTTTAGAACCAAGTTTGATAGTTTGAATCCTTTATCGTACAATAACTGTAACAAGAAATGTAATGAAGATGTAAGAGTACGATCATTTGAGGTTGGCCAAACTGTATATGTCAGAAATTATAGTGGTAGAGGACCGCATTGGTTGCAGGGAGTAGTAGAAAAGCGTGTTGGAGTGTGCAGATACTTGGTGCGATGGAATGGAAAGCTACTGACTAGACACATCAATCAAATGCACAGTGGGGGCAAGCCGGTTAAACAACCGGAACCGGAAAAACAAGGTCCAAAAGAAATTGAAAGTGACGATAGCAATGTAGTAATACCTTCACCAAGAAAATGGGCTGACATCATTGGTGTCACAGGGCCGCAGGATGTGGTCCTGCCCGGTTGCTCTGGAGGCATGCCAAGGAGTAAGCGAGCACTCTCTATCTCGCCACCTTCATCCGCGAGTAAGAAAATAAAATCGTATACACCTGAATCAGAAGAATTCAGCTGTGACGATGAATAGACATTTAACCCATAGTAATAGTAATAGTAGTAATAAGTAAAGAAAAAGACAAAGACAATTAAGTGCAGTGTAGTGCAGTATTAGGCAGCTATCCCGAGGGAAAGGCATGTTATGTACTACATGTGGGTAGTTCGAGGAAACCAGTCTGGTTACATCATCCTACCAAGTAAGATTGTGTTTCTGTGTTCTATCATAAAATACTCATATAAAATAGTCAGTTTTAGAGAGTATGGCTTGCTTTAAACGCCATGATAATTTGGAGTCCCTAAAACAATCCATACGATTGGCAGTGAAGAATTTTCCCATGGAAAGAGTGCGTGCTTCTATTGATAACTGGCCTCAACGTTTAAAGGACTGTATTGCAGCCAATGGAGACCACTTCGAATAAGCTTTTATATTTTAAATTGTTTTATATTTATGTATTAAACTAACACACTGTAAAAGTAATAATAATTATTTGCAATAAAAAAATATTTTTTTCTTCATGACAATATTTATGGCAAGACTAGGTATATGGTTTTAATTTCAACTCGATACCTTCACGCGTTCCCGAGATACAGGTCTTGACACCCGGACGGACAGACAACAAAATGATCCTATAAGGGTACCGTTTTTTTCCTTTTGAGGTACGGAACCCTAAAAATGATGCACCATGCATCTGGACCATTAATAAGAATTAATATTACTAAAAAAAACTGCGGAACAAAAAATATTGGGTAAACAAAGCAATTTGGTCTTTTTTTTTGTGTTTTGATTTGGGTTTTTGGTCTAAATAGTCTTTTTTCAATGAAAGAAATAGTAAACATCTTTCTACTCACCTGAATTTCTTTCAGAAGTTCATTCATGGATGTTTACCATTTTTTCGAGTTTATTCTCTTTATGGCACATTTCTCTTCCCTGAGTGCACAGAATTCACTATACACTATAGCCATGGCTCTAACACCTAAGAAAGCAGAATAATGTTCATAAGTAAAGAAAACAAAATGTTCATAGAGTTTAAGCGGTGAGTTAGTGAAACTCTTCTGTAGTCAGCAGTGAACTTTTTCACCTTGTTTAGTTAAATTTAATGAGTCCTTTGGTGATGATGAACTGATAATCGTCATCTCAGCCACAAGAATTCCACATGCTATGACAATGCTAGACATCGACCTGCCCCATGGATTTCCAAAATGATCAATTGGAAGTAACTTACATCCAGCGTCTTCCTGACACTTGTATGTATGGTCATTCACTAAGGCCTACTCCAAGTCATGTAACTAGCTATGGAGAGGGCTATGCCTGGGGGCATGTTATGAATTGATATTTTTGAATGACAATGCTGCAGTATGATGGGTATGCTACCTGAGGTGTCTCTAGCTTATATATCGCCCATGTGCAATCTACCCTGGCAACCTAAACAAAATATGCGAAAATTGCATGAAGCTTGAAGAATGCTGGGTGGCCAATTCCATTGGTGCAGCCTGGTAGCAATTTTTCAAGTTATAATAATACCCCTATTCTATTTATTATTTTTCAATTTCGACTGTATCGCTTGCAGCCCCCTTAATAAGAGTGCCTTAGGCACTCTCCTAGTTCACCTATATTGATGAGCACTGTGCAGTCTCGGAGATGTCTCGTGCGTTCCTCGGTGCCTCCTAAGACCTGCGCCCGTGAGCTCTGCACACCCTATACTATAGCCACGGTAAAGCCAACCGGTATGGTTTGAACACTTAGATTATTATCTTTAAGGCTTCATCGGCCTAGAGTAATCCACTTTTTTGTTTTGTTTTGTTGTAGTTAATAAAGACACTTGTCGGTATATATACCTACATCCGTATAGCTATAGAAATTAGTTTCGTTACTTACCAATAACGTCGATTAAATTGTAGTCATTTTCGCTGTTGGGCCATGGAATAGAATTATTTGGAATAAAAGTAGCAGACATTTTTGTAATTTTTACAAACTTAATTTGTCCACAATACTATGAACATATTTAAAGTTTTTTTTTTTTTTTTTTTTTTTTTTTTTTTTTTTATGGCAATAGTTAAATTAACATTATTGCCAGCAACAAGTATGTCAGAAGAGAGAAAAAAGAAGTCGGAATTTAGAATTTATTAACTGAAACAAAGAAAATATCCTATAAAATACAAAGGTGAGTTAATGATTTAACAAAACAAAATGAACACTTATAACAATTAATATATTACGTATATAGGACTGAAAAATTAAAATAACTACAATTTAATATTATTTACAGTTATAAAATCTGATAATGAAGCGATTGAAGGAGGGTCTATATTATACAAAAGATTGTCGATATGAATGGGGAATGGGAATTTATAATGAATTAACAAGTTGAAAAATGAATTGTGATCAAAATTGCAACAGGAAAAGAAAATGTGATTTAGGTTGGACTCATCCATACCACATTCGCATATGGAAGAATCTTTAATACGTAATTTGTGTAGATGCGCTCCAGTACAACAGTGGCCAAATCTCATTCTGGAAACCATGGAACAGAGTTTTCTATTACATTTAGACTTAAAAAACCAGGGTTTAGATGGAATAAGGGGTTGATACTTAGCGTAATTAGAACCTGTTCGTCGACTACTAAAATACCATCTCTTCGACCATCTAGCTTTTAAGAAACGGTTAGGGAGAAGCAAAAGGTCTTGGGGGTAATTTTTAAAAGGGACTTTATCTCCATAGATAACAGCTTCTTTAGCAACTTTGTCTGCTTTTTCATTGCCAGAAATATTACTATGACTTGGGATCCAAGCTAAGTGGACAGAATAACCTAATACAGAACATTTCATCAATAGTTCTTTGCATCTGAATATAATCCAATTCTTGGAGCCTATTTTAAAAGGATTACTCTGAAAGGCCTGAAGAGCACTCAAAGAATCAGAAAATATAACAGTTTTATTCAATTTGAGCAACAATATATAGTTGATAGCTTCCATTATACCTCTACATTCACCAACAAAAACAGATGTTTCAGGAGGGCATTTAATCTTTTGCACTATATTATAATTTTGGTGAAATAAACCAACACCAACACACCCGTTTTGATCTAACTTAGAGGCATCTGTAAAAATACAGTGCCAACCATGCCAAAGATTATCTTTAATCCTAAGAAAATGATTATTGGCAAAGGCATCCCCTTTCATCAAATCTAAATTAAGATGTAATGAGGGTTCAAATAAGATCGTTTGATAATCGAATTCAAATAATGGAAGCTTAGGAGTTCTATGAGTAACGAATTTAAGGTTTCTAATTTTTGAGTAACTCATAACTAAACAAGGGGTTTTTTTAAGTCTCTAGTAAGGCAGAGAAATATAATTAAGCAGAAGTTGTAATTTCGGAAACAGTGGATGAGATGAGAACTGGAACAAACGAAACAAAAACATATCCGCCAGATACTGTCGTCTCAAATCCAAAGGAGGGTCAACACATTCCACTTGCATAGCATTTTTGGGTGTAGATTTCATTGCCCCCGTTATTATACGAAGAGCTCTAGCTTGAATCAAGTCCAACGAATTGATCATTCTCTTAGAAGCTGGCACATATAGAAATGAAGCGTAATCTATAACACTACGGATAATAGCATTGTAAAGAAGCTTTAGGTAATAGGGATGAGCACCCCACCAAACACCCGCCAAACATCTTAAAATATTGAGATTTTTTTCGCATTTGACTGAAATGTAGTTGATGTGTGAAGAGAAATCTAATTTACTGTCTAAGATGAGACCTAAAAACTTTTTTTCGTTTTCAACAGGAATCTTGATATTATTAAACAAAATGTCAAGTCTTGGTTTCAACCGTTTTCTGGTAAATATTACCACAGAGCTCTTCAGAGGAGCTATATCAAAACCATTATGACCTAGCCAAACATTTAATGACTCGAGAGCTTGAGATAACTTATGAGCGGCACTTAATATATCACGATCTGCCATATATAAAACGAGATCATCAGCATATTGTAGAAGCCTACAATAAGGCGAAATATACTTAAATAAGTCATAAGTGTAAATATTAAAGAGAATAGCACTTAAAACAGAGCCTTGAGGAAGACCCTTATGAACAGATCTGGAACACTTTATTTCACCATTGACTCTAAGCTGAGCAGAACGATCTAAAAAAAGATTAAGTATAAAGTTAATAATTTTCGATGGGACACCCAGTTTTTCCATCTTAGATTTTAGAATTGAGAGAATAACATTATCGTATGCAGAACATATGTCAAGGAAAGCAGCAACAACGGACTCGTTCCTAGAAAACGAGAGTCTAATATCAGTAACAAAAATAGATAAACTATCTAAAGTCCCTCTACCTTTTCGAAAACCATATTGAGATTGAGGTAAAATATTACTAGATTCAATAAACCATTCAAGTCGATTTTTTATAAGGTGTTCCATTATCTTTGTCAAAACAGAAGACATAGCTATTGGGCGATAGCTGTCTGGTTTTTCAGGATCTTTACCAGGTTTTAAAACTGGGATAATTATTTGGGTTTTCATTGCAGCTGGAACGAGTCCTGTATCTAACATTAAATTTATCATTTCAAGATAATAACTTAAAAGTTTTTCACCAGCGTTAACCAAAAAAGAATACGGGATCCCATCCGGACCGGGAGAAGAATCTTTGAGAGAAGAAAGAACGAGGCGTAATTCTTGCATAGAAAAAGGAGAAAAGCTATCATCATGAGCAGAAGCACTAGAAGTTGAAGTGTTAACATAGTTAGAGACAAAAGGAGGAGCCAATCTGTCCATGAATTGATCAAACCAGTTCTCACAACTGGGATATGGAGGCGAGGGTTCTCTATATGAACCCCGGAATTTTCGTATTGAATTCCAAACAAGAGAGGGCCTGATGGTAGGGGAAATAGAAGAACAAAAGTTTTTCCACCCCTCTGACTTTTTGGAATGGAGAATTTGTTTAGTGTTAGATTGTACTGTAATTAAATTTCTATAATTTCCATTAGTCATGTGAACACAATACTGATTCTCCGCTTTTAACCTTTCAGAAACAGCAATCTTACACTCTTCATCCCACCATGGAGGTGATCTATGTTTGGAATTTTGAATTTTTGAGGGAAATGAGTGTTTAGCAGCCAAATTAATACAATCTACAAAAGCTTTATAACAAGTGTTCAAGGAAAAAGGAAGAATGAGGGGAAGATCAGAGGCAAACTGATCTAGGAACGATGAGTATTTAGACCATTCATCAGACTGACCTGAGCTGGGCAGTCTATATTGTAGTAGTGGTTTGAATGGAGCCGGTTCTATTTTAGAGAAAGGAAGATCAAATAGAATTGGAAAATGATCACTACCAAAAGAAGAAGATAAGGTTTTCCAGTACATAGAGGGAGCTAGACTCGCTGACACTAACGTCAAGTCAACCGCACTAACCCGCTCATACGGTTTAGTACGGCGCGTAGGAGAGCCAGTATTGAGTAAACACAACCCTAAACTATCCATAATATTGAAAACATAATGTGCAAGTGAATCCGAGGCTTGACAACCCCAGGCAGGGTGATGGACATTAAAATCACCCATAACGATAAAAGGACCTTGAATGTGTGATAATATATGGAGAATTTTATTTAGGATATCAATAGATGGTCTGGGAATGTATAGTGAGATCAATGTTAAATTATTTAATCTTATCGCAACTATTGAAAAGTTGTCAGAAATTGAATGAGATGGAATATTAACAAGATGAGAATTTACAGAATTTCTGACGAGTATGGCTGAGCCGCCATACCCATCAGCTTTGTCATCTCTGAAACAAAGGTAGCGAGGAACCTTAAAAAAGGAACTAGGCTTAAGCCAAGTCTCAGAGATGGCAATTAGAGTTGGATCATATTTATTAATAATATATAATAGTTCAGATTTTTTACTATTAAGACTTTGACAGTTCCATTGCAGTCCTAGGGAGGACGCCATCATGGAGGGATTGTAACATAGGAGAGGGATAATCTTGGGCAGCGAAGGACGGTAATAAACTAGGAGAGTTAAGTAGCCTGGTGAGAGTCTGTATAAGCTCCAAAATGCTACTAGAGGATGTAGAGGGAACAGTATAAGGACACTTGTAGGCAACACCATTATTATTAGAGATTGATGGATTATTAATTATCGCCTGATGAGCAGAGCGATCATAGCCCTGTCTTTGAACTGGAGGAGGCTTGGGTTTGAGGAAGACAGTTTTTCTATAGGACTGGGAGGTTGAGCTGGGTGATTTATTTGAAAAAGACTGAGGAGCAGGGTAAACCTTGGCATAAGATGTTTTGGCTGCATCACTATAACTTTTACCTCTAATAGGCAAATGTAATTTGGAGGCTTCATTGTATGAAATGTTTTTCTCTGACATTGTGATTTTAATTTGTTTTTGTCTATGGAATTCAGGACAGGATTTACTAATTGAGTAGTGGGGGCCTGAACAGGATAGGCATGGGAAAGAGCCTTCTTCGACATTACACGTGTCACCTGTGTGGCCTTCCCCACACTTATAACAACGTGGCTTGGATCGGCAGCTGTTTTTGGTATGCCCAAAGCGAGAACACTGGTAACACTGCACAGTAGGGTAATAATATCGCTCAACAGAGAGGGAGTTAAAACACATGAATACCCGGGGAGGGAGAACTTGACCGTCGAAAGTTAGAACACAAGACTGAGATGGTTTGAAGATAGGGGCCCCATCAACAACCACCTTATAATTTAACCGCCTTACTTTTAATATTGGGCAACCGTCAATAGGAACACGAACGCACTCCATGATCTCATCCACGGACCAATCTGTAGGAATGCCTTTAACAAGACCCAACCGAGTTGTACCAAATGAGGGGATAAACGCCTTGAAGCCATTGTTCTTAACTACATCACTTGTCACAAAAACGTTTGCAGAGTAGAAATCAGTAAATGACAGCGAGATTCTATTTCTACCGATTCTTTGAACACTGCCATCAAGGACACTGTGGAATTGGTTTTTTCCCAAAAATCTACCGAAATCAACTGGATGTAAGTAGGTCCCAGATGTTAAAGATGTCTCAATTTTCTGGACATGCACAACAAATGGACCCCTATCCGTTGACTTATAAGCTTGACGACCTGAAGGAACATACGGGGGAATCGATGGGGTCTGAGACAACGTAGTCGACGGAGAGGCACAGGATTCAGTTAATTGGGTTTCAGGGTTATTAATAATTTGTGATGAAATCGTTTGGCCTAAAGGAATAGAAGAATCTTGTGACGGTTTGTTATCTCTACACTTTTTGTGATGTTTTTTCGAGATCTTCTTACGTTTAGTACCTAGAGAACCACTGCCCTGCTGGGAGAGCTCTATATCGGTATCAGTTGAATTTATAGAAACAAAAGAAATAGGAGATGGGATAAAGCGTCCGTCTCCATCTACGAAGGTGGTATCGTTTTCAATAGGTTGGTTCTTATCGGGGGGCCAACCAGCCCCCTCGTCCGTTTCCATGCAAAACCGATGAGAACGTCACTAAAACAAATGACAACTATGTGTCGTATTAGAAAATACTAATATTTACAAAACCTTACCAATGAACGATGAAAACTTTATCTACATATGATAATAGCTAATATTTTACACACGAAACAACACAAATAACATCTAAAACTAAAAATAAGATATTTTCAAATTTAAATTAAACGCCAAAGCAACCGCTCTCTTTGACACCAGCAAATTGTTTTCCTATTTAAAGATTTTGTAACCTCGGATTACAGTAAGAGAACTGATTGCCGTGCGTGAATGTGGATGTGCGCGCGTGAACGAGGCGCGAAATGCCGTGAACCCTTTGTCGCGGGTCAAAATACGGACTTCGATCGGGGAGGGGAACAGGCGTGAACGACAGCGAACGCCGTGAAAACCCTCCACACTTATGTCCACGCCTGTTCGCGGACGTTCACGGCACAAGTGTAGAGCCGCGGTTAATTTTTTTAATAAAATAATCCAACAACATGTCATGTCATAAAAAAACATGTTTCGATGATGTTCCCGCCAAAACCCCCCGGCGGGAACATCATCAAAACATGTTTTTTTATTTTTATTTTCATAAAGTTGTGTTATTTTGAATATTAATGCGATAAAAATGGTGGTGTTTTATTCAGTGTTCTATATACCTAGTACATGAGTGTGGGAAAGTGTCAGGAAGCAGTGAAACGTGTCATTTTACGTTGTCGACAAAACTACATAGATGCTTTTTTTTTTTATGTAGAAATAGGTTTGCATTTGACCGCCAACTCGCCTGATGTTAAGAGACGTTGCGGTCTACGATGGAGCGTGCTTACCTAGAAGAAACCAATTCACTGGCGATTTGAAGACACCCAGATTTTATCTATCGGGAAAGACCCACTCAGGAAGCTTATTCCATATTCTAGCAGTCCGCACGATGAAAGTGGAACTAAAGCGTTTCGTTCGGGTTTTTTGGAATATACACCATGAAACAGTGACGCTTTTTCGTGTTTCTGACTGTCCGATAGTAAAAAGGACAAGGGGGAATTATATGATGCAAATCAGATGCACACTCACCGAAATGAATCCGATAAAAAACCGATAAGCTAGCAACTTTTCGGCGTTGCTTCAAGCTTTGGAGTTTTGCACGAACTAGAGATTCGTTGCCAATGAGTTGCCTAGCACGTTTCTCAACTGATTCCAAGGCTTCAAGTTGGTATTTAGCCGAACCATCCCAAAGATGGGAACAGTACTCCAAGCACGACCGAACTTGTGCTTGATATAGTATAAGCAATTGTTCCGGCGTGAAGTACCGGCGCACATTCGAGAGGATACCCAGCTTTTTTGCAGCCAGCTGAGCCTTAGACTCAATATAGGAGCCGAAGTTGAGAGTTGACGTGAGAGTTACTCCCAGAAGTTCAAGGTTTTTATTTATCAGCACGGACACACCTCGGAAAGTAGGAGCCAGTTGAAATGGGCTCATTTTCGCGGAGAAAAGACACGCCTGAATCTTAATGGCATTAAATTTGACTTAATTGGCATCCAATCGGATACTGCCCTAAGAGCCAAATTTAAGCGCTTGACCATAGCTGCTCTTTGTGACTGGATTTCAGATCCACTAGGACGTGCGTTGGATATATAACTCTCTACAATGATGCTGTCGTCTGCGTACCCAAGGATACCGGGTTTTAACAATCCGTTGATGTGCAGCAAGAATAGCGTTGCAGAGAGTACTGACCCCTGAGGAACACCGGTATTAATAGCCATACGATCGAACGAGCAGCCATTAATAACCACTCGTGTCCAACGATCCTTCAAGAAATCTGATATCCATGCGATAAAACCTGCGGATAAACTATATGATGGAAGCTTGCTAATAAGGCTGTCATGCCAGACCCTGTCGAAAGTCTTCGAGATATCAAGATAGACTGCTAGCGCTTCTTCATTCTTCTCGATGGCCTCACTCCAGATGTGATTGACGTACGCTAGATCTCCAGTAGACATGCCCCCGTATTCTGAACCCATTCGGTTTCGGAATCGATTCGATTTGTATATCTCCGTCTCTGTCATTCTCTATGGAAATGACAGAGACGGAGATATTCAAATCGAATCGATTCCGAAACCGAATGGGTTCAGAATACGGGGGCAGTTTCGGCGGAACCCGTATTGTCGGTCACTAAGAAGATCGTTTGATTCTAGGTACATCAATAGCCTGTGTTCAAAATAACACAAGTTTAGGAAAATAAAACAGAGCAACAACACGTTACTAAGATGTTCCCGCCGAAACACGTTGTTTTGTAAACTCGACAAATGGCAAATGTGGAAGCATGATTGCCAACATCTAGGAAAATAACAAAACACGTTGTTGCTTTGTTTTATTTTCACTTGTGTTATATTGAACAATAATGCTACAAAAATGGCGGAGTTTTATTCATTACGTGTTCCATCTAGCGTGTGAGTGTGGAGAGTGAAATAAAGCAGTGAAACGTGTGATTTTACGTTGTCGGCAAAACTTCATAGAAGCTTCTAGTAAAGTAAAGTCGCCATCACTTTACTGAAGCAAGACTTAAATTTGAAAATGACTGTTTATGTGACTTAGACTGTGACTAGAACACTATATAACTTGTATTATTCAAGAAATTTGAAAATATTTCAATACTTGAAACTAGCAAATCGCTAATCGCGGGGTCCAATACAAAAAAGAAGAAGAAGTAATCCCATGGAGCAAGCATGGAGCTGCAGCTGCAGCTTGGAGTTTTGGCGGGAACGTCATAATAACGTGTTGTTGCTTTGTTTTAATTTCTTAAACTTGTGTTATTATGTACATTAATGCTATAAAAATGGTAGTGTTTTATTCATTAAGTGTTCAATCAAGTGCGTGAGTGTGGGCAAGTGAAATAAAGCAGTGATTTTACGTTGTCGGCAAAACTCCATAGAAGCTTCTAGTAAAGTCGCCATCATTTTACTGAGGCAAGACTTAAATTTGAAAATGACTGTTTACGTGACTTAGACTGTGACTAGAACACTAATATAACTTGTTTTATTCAAGAAACTTGGAAATATTTCAATACTTGACACTGGTAAATTGCTAATCGCGGGGTCCAATACAAAAAAGAAGAAGAAATAGGATATTTTCTTTGTTTCAGCTAATAAATTCTAAATTGGAGTTTTGGCGGGAACGTCTTAGTAACGTGTTGTTGCTTTGTTTTATTTTCCTAAACTTGTGTTATTTTGAACATTAATGCTATAAAAATGGTGGTGTTTTATTAATTAAGTGTTCAATAAAGTGCGTGAGTGTGGGCAAGTGAAATAAAGCAGTAAAACGTGTGATTTTACGTTGTCGACAAAACTCCATAGAAGCTTCTAGTAAAGTCGCCACCACTTTACTAAAGCAGGACTCGACTTATAAATTGACTGTGTACGTGACTTAGATTGTCGGCCTTACCGGAAAAAGTTTTTAAAAAGTTAGCCAATTGCTAGACTAATGGTTAGCGAAAATCTCACCGAAAAACGCTTCGGAAAGTTATAAATATGCCCAGCATATGCTAACTAGCTGTCAAATTTAAACAACGTCGGGAGGTTGTTTAAATCGCTAAAAGCCATTATGGCGGCTTTTTTTTTTTTTTATGTGCCAAATTGTGTTAGTACTTAACCTAGCGCAAATATTTGAACTTTTTTCTTCAAACATTTTCGAAGCGAAGTCGATAAATTACGACAATTCAGTCTTTGAGGATAAGAAGAAAACTTTAGAAGATTAGAAATACTCCGTTTCAAGACCTTACCGACGACGAATTTCGTCTGAGGCATCACTCCAGAAAATATACTATAAGCTGTAATTTATAGGAAGTCTCATCGATAATACCGGCTACCCATATATCTCTCATCTACATAACACCGGTTCAGAAACCTAACACTGAAGAAGTGGAACGTTTTAAGCAATGAACACACAAATGTTTTTGATATAATTGATTTGGTATCTTGAAGCAAAGATTCAGAATATTAGAAGGGGTAATTATGACACATACTTGTGCCATGTGTACCCCCATGAAAGAGCTACCTACGCCACTATCAAAGGTACAATTGTCCCAAGTCGCCTGTCCTGTGCTCCATAATAGGTATAGCAATTAGGTATTCATAAAGATGAAACAGGTGTGTAGGTATCTCTTGAATATCTGATTGAACACGTTAAATTCAGAAAACTCAAAAACCCCCAAAGAAATAAAAAACAGGCCGATTTCAATAAAACAGAGCTAAGAACATACTCGATTAAATTCTCTTAGAAACAAAAAAACTAGATTAAAATCTATCCATCTGTTTGAGAGTTGCGATGCCACATAAAAGACAGATATACACATCTTACTTAGAATACTCGGTACTCCTTTTTTTGGGTCAAGGGTTATTTGGTTATTTTGGTGTATGTGATGGCTGTGTATGTTTCCATTTTACCTACTGTAAGCTAAAAAAGGTTACTTTCCAAGTGTTGTATGCTACTTTAAAAAAATGGTACCTCACTCCAACGAGCTCGTTGCCTCACTCACAGAAAAACCTCTTTTTACAGTTGGGTATATTGGTTTTCTTTCAATTATACCTATTACTGTATTTATTCTTAGGTGCAGTGCCTCTGGATTATGAAGAAGTTGGCAGTGGTACAGAATCTTCTATAATAATCGATGACTTTGATACAACAGTTACCTAGGAAATATTTAAAATAAGTAATATTGTAAAACTGAATAACTCAGAGTTTCTTTTATTTTCACAGATAAATTCCTGGACTGATTGTTATAAAATCTGGTACAGAGATAGTGTAGAATCTTAGAAAGGACATAGGCTATAATATATATTAACAAACGGTGGACCACAGCTGGTATCAAATGGTTATTATGTGCATATACAATGTTTGCTCATTACCCTGATAGAAATCAAGCTCTGCCCTGTTACTGGAAACCCTATCTTTTACCCAACTGTCCAAGAATACAGAAAATAATAATGTAAATAAATGAAAAATAATAATGAGAAAATTTACAGGTAACATTTGTTTTTGTATTATGTACTAGAGATTAACTGATATTTGTTGATTAGGCACATTTTGTAAAAAGTGTCTTTAATTTAGTAATATCATTTAAATTTACTGAAACTTTTGTCAAAATCAAAATTTATTTATTTACATAATTATATTTTAAAAAAGAAATAAATATGTGAACATGTACTTTTGTATTCTTTAATGTATGCTTTGATAACCACAATAAAACTGTTTACAAACATGAATAATTTTTTCATTATGAGTATTCCATGCATGCGAACAGTAAGCTTAAATTCTCCTTTCATCACCAGGACTGCAATAGTATGCTTCTTGAGTATGTTTTCACGGATATGTAATAGTCTTTAAATCATTTCCATGCGTTTCTCTCATTTGTCGTGTTGCATTCATGGACTGTTTTCTTGATGCATAATTGCCTCTCTATATTTTATCTACTTCATTATCATGTCATGGCATGGATTATCATGCCATAGCATGGAATGCAGCACTTTTAGTTAATATCTGTAAAAACGTAATGCATTAGAAATATTGATACTAGTTACAGCTATTTTTTTAGCATAGTTGGTGTTAGTAGATCCATTTTTATTCTCTTACATCCACCTCCTAGAAAAATAACATGTTAGTATATACTAACATGTTATTTTTCAATCCCCGAACCCTGTGGCTCCTGCATTCAACTAATATTAATTGAATGCAGAAGCCACAGAATTCGGGAACAATTTGCATTGCCCAATGCCCTTTAAATCTCTGATATTATAAATGCGAAAGTTCTGTCTATCGTCTGTCTGTTACCGCTACCGGATCAATCATTATGAAATTCGGCTCAGAGATTCTTTAGAACCTGGAGAAGGACATAGGCTATATTTTATCATCATCACCGTGTTTTGTCAGCGCTCAACTTCGTCTAAACCAGCATAACAAACCTCGATATTTCAAAACTTTTCCTCTTCCGTCGAATTTGAGAACGATTTTTCTTTGTTTACTTCATTTTGGAATAAAAAGCTTCAACTTATTACTTGTGATTCATATGGATACAACTCTGCCTGAAAGAAATAAACCTAAACTCTGGGAAACGGGGAATTAATTATTTTCATGATAAGTTTTCGCGATATGGAATTGACAGTTATACGTCAAATGACAATGACATTTCACTGTACCTGACGTCAAATTGATAACTTTGATAAGATTTCCTTCCGATATCGTTCTTTATTCGATTATTCTAACCATAATCTCTACTGACCGAATGTATTTTGTTTCTCTGTGCGTCTTCTACGTATTATACGTCTAACCAGATGTGTATCGGTTTTTTCGGTGAAAAAAAGTTAGCCACTGCATAAGAGTTTAAACATCGGTTAGCTAGGATGATGCTAAGCGATTTTCAGACAGGTTTTTTTCGGTAAGGCCCTGTGACTAGAACATTGTTTTACAAACTTGTTTTTTTTTTTTTTTTTTTTTTTCTTGATGTTGGCATCATGCTTCCACATTTGCCATTGGTCGAGTTTATGAATGTTGCTATTATTTTATGTTACTTATTTTTACGTAAAAATTAGGGAAACAGTAATTATAGGAGTGGTACGGATAATTTAGAAAAGGATAGGATCAGGAAAGTCGACATTATTATATGAAAATGGATGAGGAAAAATTAAGGAGGGAGGGTAGAATTATACTTACAACATACTAGTGCATTTATCAAAGAATGTAAACTATTTACAAAAAACAAATACATATTATGTATGTACATTACTTAAATTTTAATATTATTTACAGATATATATGTTGAAATAGCTTTATATATATTATGGTCTTGAGACGACAATAAACACATCATGTTCGTAGGGAAAGAAACTTGCAGGGAAACTAATGTATTGTAAAAGTCCACTACATCAAACAAAGGACAACCAAAAAATATATGATTGACATCAGCTGTATCGTATCCACATTCACACGAAGCATCCTCCACTATACCCAATCTGGCTAAATGTGCTGGAGAGCAAACATGTCCTAACCGCATTCGAATTAAAATTGATGTGGATATTTTATCGAAATTTTTAGAACGGAACCATGGTTTCGGCGGAATTTTTGGTTGAATACAGAAATAGTGTTTCCCTTTTTTTTGTGTACTCTCTAGCCACACATCATTCCAGGAGGATTGAAGTTGAGATGCAGCTAGAGACGCAAGATCATGAGCAAAATTAACATAAGGTAACAAGTCACCGCACTTCACAGCATCTTTGGCTAATTCGTCAGCTTTTGAATTTCCTTTTATTCCAATATGACTTGGAATCCATACAAGCGCAACAGAATAACCCCTTCTCGAACACTCGTGTATTTTATTTTTTATATCATAAAGAAGGGGGAAATATTTTTGTGGCTTAAATGGGAATCTTTGAAGAGCCAGGAGTGCACTTTTAGAGTCTGTAAATATGACAGTCTGTTTCAACTTTGCTAGTAATATATATTCTATTGATTTTAAAATGCCCAGGCACTCACCTGTGAAAACTGAAGATTCGGGTGGAAGTTTAATTTTTTGCACAATGTTATATTGTTGATGGTATGTACCTATACCTACAAATCCATCTTTTTCAAATTTGGAGGCGTCACAATAAATATTATGCCAATTGGGCCATTTGTTATGGATTGTGTAAGTTAAATCTTCTTGGGCTGTTGGACATTCTTTTGTTATATCTATGTTATTGTATATTTCTATGGGAGTGATTAAAGTCTCAAATTTGGAGTTATAGATTGGTAAGTGAGAAAGGCGATACGTGCGTGCACTGATTTTAAGGAACCTTTGCAAACTTAAAATTAAAGGAGGGATAGGTTTGGAATAATTTTGGGGAATCGACTGGCTTAATTCATACAATTTGGGAATTAAAGGATGATTTGAAAATTGTATTGCTCGGTAGAAAAATCTGTCAGATAAATACTGTCGTCTCAAATTTAAAGGTGGATCCACACATTCAACTTGAAGTGCATTTATGGGACTTGATTTCATTGCTCCTGATACTATACGTAGCGCTTTTGATTGGATGTTATCCAATCTCCTCAATGCCGTTAGACTACACGGCTCCAATAAAAAGGATCCATAATCAAGAACACTTCTTATTAGTGCATTATAAACCAACTTTAAGGAGAATGGATGCGCACCCCACCAAACTCCAGAGAGGCATCGAAGGAGGTTTAATTTACGTTCACATTTTTCGGCTAAATAATTAATGTGTGGAATTCCTGAAAGTTTTGAGTCTAAGATTACTCCCAAGAATTTTGCTTGTGGTTTGATAGGTAAAGGCACATTATCATAACAGACATTAAATATTGGAGGTATTCTTTGTTTAGTAAATAAGACAACTGAGCTCTTCGTTACCGATATGTCTAAGCCGTTTGTAACCATCCAGGATTTCAAATCCGATAACCCATTATTTAAACTGGAGCAAGCAGTATTCACAGATTTATCATGGCAATATAAGACTAAATCATCAGCGTATTGTAAAATGTTGATTGAATTTTTTATAAAGCAATCTAAATCACTCGTGTAAATATTGTATAGTATGGGGCTAAGGACTGAACCTTGAGAAAGTCCTTTCCACAGCAGTCTCATATCACCATTTAATTTTAAAATTCGTTCTCGTAACATATTAAAGATGAAATTTACTAAAATTTTAGGTACCTTTAAAGCAAGAAGTTTATTTTTTAAGACAGGTAACAAAACATTATCATAAGCAGATTTAATATCCAGGAAGGCAGCTACTGTCACTTGATTTTTATGGAACGCTAATCTAATATCAGTATTGAGGATACTAACATTATCTAGAGTACTTCTTCCTTTTCGGAAACCATACTGAGACTGAGACAAGCAATTATTACTTTCAATGTAAAATTCTAATCTATTTTTGACCAAATGTTCACAAATTTTGGCCATCACAGAAGATAAAGCAATAGGTCGGTATGAATTGATATCTGATGGGGACTTGCCCGGTTTTAGTATTGGCAACACTGATTGTGTTTTCCATTCTGTTGGAATGTTACCGGATTGCAATATTGAGTTAATTAAATCTAGATAATATTGTAGACCATTATCTCCTAAATTGCACATGAAACTATAAATCACTCCATCTTCCCCAGGCGCAGAATCTCGAAGATAAGAAAGTACTCCGATTAATTCTTCCATGGAAAAATATGTTTCTATTTTGGACAGACTGTGGTTTAGTGTTATGGATTGTTTATTTAACAATTCTTGTTCTGGAACATAAGGAGGAGCTATATGATTTAAAAACTGAGAAGTGAGTGCTGGAGGAAGTGTACTAAAACTGGATTCTGACATGGAATTTTTAAATCTTTTGATATGTGACCAGACTATTGTGGAAGGTGTAGATGGAGTTAAAGTAGAACAAAAATTCTTCCATCCAGTTTTTTTTTTTTGTTTCAATAATTTTTTTGTTGATTTAATGATGTTCATTAAAGAAGTAAAGTTTTCATCTGTCATGTTTTTATTATATAAAATTTCAGCCTCCTTTCTTGCTTTGACTGCGTTAGTGCATTCATTATCCCACCATGGCGGAGAGGGCAGTTTTTCAGGAGGTTTCTTAACTGGAAAAACTGATTTTGCTGATTCAATAATTAAATCTGTTAAAATATTGGAACATGTATTTTCATTAGTATTATTAATATTTGGGAGGGTGTCTATATTTTTCTCAATGTGTTCTTTATAATTACACCAATTATTGTTTTCTTTTGATATTCTAAATGTTATAGTTCGGTAATTAGATACTGCTGGTTGTCTATTATAGGAAGAAGGGAAACTGATTATAATAGGAAAGTGATCACTGCCATGTGTAGAAGTCAATACATACCAGTTCAATGTGGATGCTAAGTTTGGTGTGCAAATAGAGAGATCTGTTACGCTCAGACCTTCAGTTGGTTTTGTGCGTCTTGTAGGAATACCAGTATTTAAGAGGCAGAGATTACAATCATTTAAAATATTAACTATTTGATTCCCATATGAATTTGAAGTTGAGCTACCCCATGAAATATGTTGTGCATTAAAGTCACCCAATATTAAGAAAGGTTTAGGAATTATACCTAGTAAATTTGTGAATTCTTGATAGATTGAAGAAGAAGGATGTGGTATATAAATGGAGACAATACATATATTATTTATAATAGCAGCTACCATAGATATATTATTATTACTTGAAGGAAGAGAGTATTGAGTAAAAGGAATAGAATTATGTACAAGTAATGCCGTACCGGCATAATTATCTGACCTGTCATTACGGAGACAAGCATATCCGGAGACTTTGAAGGTGGATCCTGGCTTGAGCCAAGTTTCCCCCAAAGCAAATACAGATGGATTATATTTATTTAGCAAGTAGGTAAGTTCATGTCTTTTACTGCGCACACTTCGACAATTCCACTGAATTATATTGTGGAATGTGTGGTCCATTAATGGTGGAAGATTTATTAAGTGCATCAATAATAATAGCAGCGTGGTCAGGGTTAATGATATTTGACTGAGAAAGAGAGTTGATAAGATTAGTAATAATATTATATATGTTACATGTATTATTTTCATTGGATGATTTCAATGCACAACCATTAGAAGGTGATGGCATGTCATAGTCCTTTGTGAGCTGTCTGTGAGCATTATAATCATAATGATGATTTTGCTCATTATTATGAGTGCGAGGTTTTGAAACCACTGTTTTTTTATATGATTTAATAGGGCTTTGGCTTAGAGAACTATGTTTATTATTATTATTGCTAATTTGTGGGTTTTTATGTACACTTTTAGTATTTACAACATCTGCAAATGATTTTTTAACTGGTGGGTGTAATTTACATGCTTCAAAATATGAAATGCAGCTGTCTGCCATTGATTGCTTGATGGCTCTTTGGCGAGAATGTTCTGGACATCCTCGATTGGTGGCAAAATGTAAACCTGAACAAAGGCAACATGAGGCCATATCTTCTTCTATGTTGCAGTTTGAGCCATCATGTTCTTTACCGCACTTGAAGCACCTCGGGACTGATCTACATTGTAGTTTTGTATGCCCATACCGACAGCACTTAAAACACTGAATTGTTGGATAAGTATACAGCTCTACTGGGAGGGCATTATAACATATAAAGATTCTTTTAGGTAGAACTTGACCATCAAATGTTATTACAACTGTTTGTGAAGGTTTCCAGGAAGCATTACCATCTGTTATAACTTTGTAGTTAAGTCGTCTTACTTTTAAAATTTTTCCACAACCTATTGGTAGATTGACATTTTCCATTATTTCTTCAACAGACCAGTCTGCAGGAATACCCTTAACAATGCCTAATCTTGTTACATTAAATGTCGGAATGAATGCTTTAAATTTATTCATGCTCAAGGTGGGGTGTTTCAAAAAATTGTTAGCATCAATGTAATTTGAAAACGAAAGAGCCATTCTGTTGC
Organism: Lycia hirtaria; assembly: GCA_947563715.1. Classification (NCBI taxonomy): domain Eukaryota; kingdom Metazoa; phylum Arthropoda; class Insecta; order Lepidoptera; family Geometridae; genus Lycia; species Lycia hirtaria. The sequence goes on along the minus strand of OX387386.1, from coordinate 21,713,704 downwards.
GACCGATACGTTTTACACTGCCATTAATTATGTTATTAAATTTATTAAGTTTCAAGAACTTTCCAAATGTGATAGGGTGAAGTATGTGGTTATCATTTAATTCAACAGTCTCTTTTTGAACATGAATTGTATATGGCATGCTGTCTGTAGATTCATAAAAAGTACGTCCGATTGGGGCTGGTCTACCAACATCAACTTTATTGCTAGGTAGGTTAGGCACATCTACTGAAGGGGCATTTGCTTGTAACAGTGTGCTTTCAGATGAAGGAGCAGTCAAGGTAATATTTGATGTAGTGGAACTTTTCTCATCCTGCATTTTCTCTGGAATGGTGTCACTGTCTGAACAGTTACAACAAAATTGTTCAGCCTTAGTGTCCCTACAATATTTTTTCTTTCGCTTATTGCATGTTTTGCAATTCTTTTTATGTTGGCGCGAACGTTTTAAAGTCGAACGATTGTTGGTCATAGGACCAACAGATACATCAGAGTCCATTGCCGACTCATTTGTAGAAGAAACGGTTACATAGTATGCAACCGAAGCTTCTGTTTTATCGCCACCACCATCGTTGCCGCCGCCGCCGGGATCCGGCGGGCGACCCATTTTTCTTTATGACAAAATAAATAAAATTACTTATCAATACGAAGATATATACAATTTAACAAAAAACACTAACTACAAATTATACTAAAATATTAAAATCTACTCTCCTGAACGCTATATACACTTTAATTTTAATTTTCAAGATAATATTTCTAAAAAACGCGCCTAACACCGTAGAAGTTTCCCCGACTCCTACAAACTTGTTTTATTCAAGAAACTTGAAAAAAAAAAAACTAATACTTACACTGGCAAATGCTTTAATGCGGGTCCAATACAAAAAAAGTAGAAGAAATTCTAAATTCCGACTTCTTTTTTCTCTTTCCTGACATACTTGTTGCTGGCAAAAATGTTAATTTAACAATTGCCAAAAAAAAAAATGTATTGTGTTTATATTTCTAAGTTTCTAACCTCAATCAATAGGAGGCCAGTTCTCCTATTTCTATAATCCTTTGAGTATACAGCCAATTTGGTTTATTTATCTGAGCTATAATCCGAGGTTACAGAATCTTTAAATATGTTCGATTGTGGACAAATTAAGTTTGTAAAAATTACAAAAATGTCTGCTACTTTTATTCCAAATAATTCTATTCCATGACCCAACAGCGAAAATAACCACAATTTAATCGGCGTTATTGGTAAGTAACGAAACTAATTTCTTTAGCTATACAGATGTATATAAACGGACAAGTGTCTTTATTAACTACAATAAAACAAAACAAAAAAAGTGGATTACTCTAGACCAGGGGTCGGCAAGTAGTTTTAGTTGGGGTCCGAATTCTGTGGGAAAATTTTAACGAGGTCCAGAAAAAAACAACTGATAATAATTAAGTGCTACCTATTTATTGTATGGTTTCAAATAAAATTCTGAATTATAAAACACAAAACCTAAAATTAATGTAAGAAAAAGCACAGACAGTCTTGAGCCAATTTTTTATAGTTTGGTTCTCGAGAAGAACAGCAAATTCGAAGTGTGTCTTTTAGGACGATACGCCGCAGTAAAAAAATGCTACGAAGTTCAATCTATGGATGTTTCGTGTGCATAACAAAGATTTAAAAATATTTAAATCACATCAGTTATAACTAATTCGCACAAACACACAGGCTAATTAGGAAACTAATCAAACCATATCAGTTGTAGGTAGGTACTTGTAGGTACTTGTAAAACAGGTTAACTAGGCAACTTAAAATATATGTAGAATAAGTACTAAGTTAGATTCTATGTGGCTTAAAAATATTATTTCAATTAATAAAGATATAGTATACCTTATCTACATATTTATTTATACTTGGTATACAATACATTACAATATTTGGCGGTCTGAGGTTCGACCTTTCGCGGTCTGCAAACGGACCGCGAAAGCCGCCTGTTGCCTACCGTTGCTCTAGACCGATGATTAAAGATAATAATCTAAGTGTTCAAACCATACCAGTTGGCTTTACCATGCCTATAGTGCAGGGTGTGCAGAGCTCACGGACGCAGGTCTTAGGAGGCACCAAGAAACGCACGAGACATCTCCGAGACTGCACAGTGCTCATCAATATAGGCGAACTAGCAGAGTGCCTAAGGTGCTCTTATTAAGGGGGCTGCAATCGATACAGTCGAAATTGAAAAATAATAATTACAGTAGGGGTTTTCTTACAACTTGAAATATTGCTACCAGGCTGCACCAATGGAATTGGCTACCCAGCATTCTTCAAGCTTCATGCAATTTTCACGCTCGATTTGCTCGCGTATTTTGTTTTAGGTTGCCAGGGTATTGATTGCACATGGGCGATATATAAGCTAGAGACACCTCAGGTAGCATACCCATCATACTGCAGCATTGCCATTCAATAAAAAATATAAATTCATAACATGCCCCCAGGTATAGCTAGTTACATGACTTGGAGTAGGCCTTAATGAATGACCATACATACAAGTGTCAGGAAGACGCTGGATGTAAGTTACTTCCAATTGATCATTTTGGAAATCCATGGGGCAGGTCGATGTCTAGCATTGTCATAGCATGTGGAATTCTTGTGGCTGAGATGATGATTATCAGTTCATCATCACCAAAGGAGTCATTAAATTTAACTAAACATGGTGAAAAAGTTCACTGCTGACTACAGAAGAGCTTCACTAACTCGTCACTTTACTATGAACATTTTGTTTTCTTTACTTAAGAACATTATTCTGCTTTCTTAGGTGTTAGAGCCATGGCTATAGTGTATAGTGAATTCTGTGCACTCAGGGAAGAGAAATGTGCCATAAAGAGAATAAACTTGAAAAAATGGTAAACATCCATGAATGAACTTCTGAAAGAAATTCAGGTGAGTAAAAAGATGTTACTATTTCTTTCATTGAAAAAAGACTATTAAGACCAAATTGCTTTGTTTACCCAATATTTTTTGTTCCGCAGTATTTTTTTTTAGTAATATTAATTCTTATTAATGGTCCAGATGCATGGTGCATCATTTTTAGGGTTCCGTACCTCAAAAGGAAAAAAAACGGAACCCTTATAAATTGTTGTCCGTCTGTCCTTCCGTCCGGGTGTCAAGACCTTTATCTCGAGAACGCGTGAAGGTATCGAGTTGAAATTAAAACCGTATACGCAGATCCATAATATCTTGATGCAGAAAGAAAAATCAAATTTCTCAGTTTTCGTAAAAAAAAGATACAGCCGAATATTTCGTAAAAAACGCACATTTAGGCGCGTCGCTCACTGGTAAGTCGAGGCGGCGTCGCGGTACAGTCGAGGCGTGGCGTTTATGTTAGATTCGAGGCGCGGGCGGCTATGCTTCCTTCACACATTACAGTGTAAACACGTCTACGCACGAAACAAAATAACAAAATGGCGGTGGAGTCGCGGCGTGGTCACGCACTGCACCCCTGCCGCGACACCGCCTCGACCGCGCCTCGACTCCACGTCGCCTGCGACGCGACTCTAGTGTGTGAGCGCACTGCCATTTGAACCTAAAGGAATCGTAAAAGCGGCGCGCCGCTTGTGCGCTCGTACCTCGTCGCCTCGCCGCCACGACTCCAGCTCGTGTGGGCGACGCGCCTTGGGCACTCACAAGGGAATCAAAACCTATGGGATACTTCCCGTTGACCTAGAACTATGAAATTTGTCAAGAAGCATTGTGTTAGAGTATACATATAGGAAAATATCCGAAAACTTGACATTTTTAATTTAATCACGAAAAAATTGTGTCTTTATGCAGGAAATGAGGGTCCAAATTTTAAAGTTCTTTAACCGTATCATGTGGGCTATATGAAAGAGTTTCAATAGCATAAGCTAAAACAAGGTTTTAAATATTTTTTCGATGTATGTTTTTCGGTTTATGAAGGAAAATATAAAATAATATATAATTTATCTACTAGTTTGTACGGAACCCTCGGTGGGCGAGTCTGACTCTCACTTGTCCGGTTTTTTTCATTCCATCTAAAACATCAAACACCTGTTAAGTAAAGAAGTAGATACATTACAGTTTATTTTTTGTTGCATTTTAATAAAGATAGGTGTAGTTTTCATTATCATTTAGAATCTTTTACAAATGGGGTATATTAACTAACTTTTGAGGTATTTATTTCATTGTATGTATTAGGCCTTTGAAACTTAGAACTAGTAGTAGTAGTTAGTATTTTAGTTGATTATTGATGATCTTTTTGACATCACAAGCTTTAATTTCCTACTCCTTTTTAAAAATGATGAAAGGATGTGATGAAAAATATCATGCCCTATTTATATGTAACTTACCTTAATTATTATATTTGTGTTAATATTACTACTAGTCTGAATACAAAAAGACAGATAGACAGACTGATATGGCAGAAAAGTGTTCCTTACAGAACCCTAAAAATGTGGTAAAATTTTAGTAAGTTGATTTTATGATATAATGACTGTACACGAGATAGCTTAGACATTTAGAAAAAAAAAACATTTTTCCACAACGCACCCAATCTCACTAAAACCTAACTATATTCTTCATTTAGACTAGAGTCGCATTTTGAATCAAAATAATTTATTTTTAAATATACTGTATAGTGAAATTGCATAAGTGTGAGTACTGTGAACGTGCCAGCTTTAGTTAACAGACCTGTACTCTAAGGCGATAGAAATATTCAACGCTCATCCCGAAAAATTGGAAGTCATGACTCCCTCTGGACTCAAATTAAACTTGCATACATGGTTATTAGTAAGTAATTGCACGCTTGAAGCGTGTGTTATCGGTGGCGCCACCAACGCTTGATTGGATTAAGCAAAAAAAGGACTGTTCCAAAGTTTCGACCATCCCACGTGACACCTCCGTGGCCAAAATGGTAAAGGCTCCCAGATACAGGTCGGGATAATGACTGTGAAAAACACTCAAAATAATCGAATATAATTGGACATTTTATATATCTGTAACATCTTATTTTGTACATATGTTTGGCAAATAAATGAAAAAAATGTTCTTAGGACCACCTACCAAACAGAAATGAATCATCATAAACAATTCATAATTGCTGAACAAACATACAAAAAACCGGACAAGTGCGAGTCAGAGACACTATAAATGGCTGCCAGCTAAATGGTTGGCTTTGGATATGTGAAAAGAAGCATGGCAGTAGTAGTATGACTAGCCTCGTAGCTCAGTTGGTTGTATGTCTGTCTGCTAAGCTGTAGGTCGTGAGTTTGATCCCCATTTGTGTAATGAGCATGGGTGATTGTTCTGTGTCTATGTGTCTGTGTATTATAAGTAAATGTTTACAAAAAAGTATACATCTACCTATACATAAATAAAACCGGACAAGTGCGAGTCAGACTCGCCCACCGAGAGTTCCGTACAAACTAGTAAATAGGTTTTTATTAATTTATTTTCCTTTTTATACCGAAAAATATTTAAAAACCTGTTTTAATTCATGCTAATTAAGCTCTTTCATATGATACCGCACATGATACGGTTAATTCACTTTAAAATTTCGACCCTCATTCCTTGCATAACGACACTATTTTTTTGTGATTAAATTAAAAATGACCAGTTTTCGGATTTTTTCCTATATGTGTACTCTAACACAATGCTTCTTGCCAAATTTCAGAGTTCTAGGTCAAGGGGAAGTACCCCATAAGGTTTGATTTCTCTGTGAGTGTCGAAATGTGCATTTTTTACGACATATTCGGTACCCCATAAGGTTTGATTTCTCTGTGAGTGTCGAAATGTGCATTTTTTACGACATATTCGGCTGTAACTTTTTTTTACGAAAACTGAAAAAAAAATATTTTTCTTTCTGCAACAAGATACTATGGATCTGCGTATATGGTTTTAATTTCAACTCGATACCTTCACGCGTTCCCTTGATAAAGGTCTTGACACCCAGACAGACGGAGAGACAGACGGACAACAAAGTGATCCTATAAGGGTTCCGTTTTTTTCCTTTTGAGGTACGGAACCCTAAAAGTATGTATTCTATCAGCCTTCTACATCCCATATTACAAGTGTTAGATATGATAAATATTACGCCCATATGCTAGTGTTGAGGTATAGGTAACGTTCATTTAATAGAATAATGAATACTCAAATGGCAAATGGACTGAAATGTCAATGACGTACTGGCAACACTAGCATATTGGACGCGAGAAGAGAGGCAACACCGGCATCGCGGCCGGGCAAGCATTCTACCTCCCAAAGAGTACTATAATATAACTACCTCCACTCGCAAGACGAAACGGTCGTACTTTTAAAACTCGGTACTTATATACATTGTACAAGCTTCATCTTAATAAAAAGTGTTAAACGCCCACTGGTTTTTGGTTTACCACCTCCGATCTTATATCAGAAGTGGGATTATTGAACCAAATGGCTGGCGACAGTGAAGAAGAGAGACGGCATGAGCGACGCTCCCGGAGCCGTAGAAGGCGTTCTCATCGACGCAAGCGCCGTCGTAGACACTCGTCGAGCAACTGCAGTGAATCTTCGACGTCGGAATCGAGCCGGCATCGCAAGGCAACTACTAAGCGTTTGAAAAAGGGACATCGTGACAAGAGAAGCTGTTTGCGGGGTCCAGGAGGCGGTGATTCAAAATCAAGCGATCGACCCTCGCGTACGAGACATCGGAAGAGTTCAAGTCGGGAGATTATGAGTATGGAACAACAAACATTACGGGCGAGTGGAATATATTATTTTTTATTATTACCTTCATCTGATTTTTTTTTGTTTGTTGATTTTTTTTCCTTTCTTCGTTGTTAGTAGGTTGAATTTTGTTTACGTACTTTCAACTACAAGTTTTAACTTCGTAATCTATGAAAGGTCTTATTGCTAGTTCTACTTTGGCTTATAATTGTTGGGATCTATTTAGGTTAGCGTTACTATATTACTTTATGAATATTTTTTTTATTGTTCATCGTTCACCGTACGGATAGGCGACGGAATGATGCTTAAGATTATTTATGGAATTACCTTTAATGGAAGAAAAAGAAAGATTGTTTACTTTGACCTAATGAATTTATGTAAATAAGGATAGATTGTTAAAAAATAATAAGGCATTGAAAGCGCTACTATCCTTATTTAATGTGCATTATTTTGTTTAACCGGACAGTTAGTTTCCACCCTTTTTTTGCCGTGATGGTTCTTTATTCAGACAGACTATGATCTCAAACTACTCTCCAAATGCGAGATTCGTTTCTCATAATGTATTAGTACAATAAAATTCACTAAAGAGGTTATTTAATAAAATAAAGAGTGAACACTAATTATTTTCTTACGAGTTTGTTTTGTTTTCTTTTCTTCGTATGTGGGTGTCTATTATTCGCTGCTACTGATGGAGCACTGAATATTAGCCTTATTTAGCATAAGGAGGTGAATCTGTCTGGTCAAATTGATTACCTTTCCATTATTAATATCTATAAATAATGTACACATATATATCGCACTATCGTTGGCATTCCAGGGGCTGGGGCAAGATCCAGCGAGATCAAACGTGCCGGCATCGGGTGCGTGTCAACAGAGACCAGAGGGTGAGCCACACCTCGAGCTACCGACGAAAGATCCTGCAACGACTCCACCCGAGCACGTGCAACCCACATCGAGTCGTTTGGATATTTCCACAAGTAACCCTAGTTTAATGTTTAGTATAAGTGATATTTCACAAATCATTCAAAACGTCACTCGATCACAATCTCGGATTAATTATGACAGAAATATTATTCCTACGTTTGATCCGTCACAGAAAAATCAGCGTATTGAAGGATGGATAGCCAAGGTTAACGAGTGCGCAAAAATATATGGCTGGACCGACGAACAGACTGCACATTATGCATTGCCCAAATTAGATGGCCATGCTAGGAAATGGTATGAAGGTCTTTAAACCATTCTCTTGACATGGATGGAATGGCAGGATCGACTGATAAAAGCTTTCCCGTCAGAAATTAACTACGGAGCTTTACTATCGGACATGTTAGACAGGCGTATGAAAGTAGGTGAATTAGTAGATGATTATTATTACGCCAAGATGTTGTTACTGACTGCATGTGGAATAACTCGGAAAAAGGCGGTTGACTGTCTTGTATACGGGATAGAAGACAGAACAATTCGGGCTAGTGCGTCTGCGGCGAGATGCTCAGACCCGGACGACTTACTGAAGTTTCTCAAAGACTTATGTAGGGAAACCAATATTTCGCGATTTCCCAAACGACCGGTTGTAATGGGTCCTAATCCCACGGCAAATGAAATGAGGTGTTTCAAATGTAATAAACCGGGGCATCGAGCTATTCATTGTCGTAGCAAAAGTACGAACGAGGTTTCGTGTTTAAATTGTAAAGAACCGGGGCATGTAGCTAGTAGGTGTATGAAGCCGTTGGTACGATGTGACAATTGTCAACGGGTCGGCCACACAACAAGTGATTGTTACAGGCCTAAAGACAATGTTCAATCGTACAACAGCTCCAAAACGGATAAGAAAACTCTATTAACAAAAAAATCTAAGTCTGACGCAAAATATTATAAGACAGCCGTTATAAACAATAGTATTCATTTACAATGTTACGTGGACTTCGGAAGTGATTGCACGCTGATTCGACAGGACGTTGTGGATACCTATTCATTATCCAAAGAGGAAAACGATATTCCTCATATTCGTGGTTTCGGTAATGGCTTCTCGACTCCGTTAGGTAGGACAAGGTTAAGCTTGTGTGTAGGTGAGGTCACGGCAGAGATTAATGCTTACATAATTGAATCTTCTCTGCTTAGTGAACCGTTATTAGTGGGACAAGATTTTACCGAGAGAGCAGATGTAGTGGTCATAAAAACTCATGACAAATTAGAAATCTTAAAAAGGACAACTGACGACCTGTCAAATATACACGTTGAAAACAGTAACGTCGACAAAGTTGTCTTGAGAATAAAAGTAGACACAGTCGTAGACCAGTTTGACTACGTCAAGTGTCTAAGTGAAGATAATCCTAGCTGTGACGTCTATATAGAGGATAGTGTTAGAAGGGTTGATAACGCAAATTATTGCGTGTTGGGGGGTGTTTACAAAATTGAAAATGGGGAATGCCAAGTAGCAGTATGTAATTTATCGGAACAACCAATTTTCCTTAGTGGTAGTTCTATTTTATCCCGAAGTACGCGAACTGTCACTTCAGATCCACATGAGGCTGAAGTTGTCTGTCACCAAATTAGCAGTGATTCTCTAACACCGTTCACTATTAATGATGTTAACAAATCAACAGCAAAATACTGTTCTGAATCTAATAAATATATATAGAGATTGCTTTGCACAGACTTTAGCAGAGTTAGGATGCACAAGTGTAGCCCCTGTAGTATATAGACCTTATCGTTTGAGTCACAGCGAGAGAGGAAAGGTGCGAGAAATGGTCAAAGATCTAATCGATAACGATATTGTAGAAGAGTAATTCTTGTTATGCAAGTCATATAATACTTGTAAAGAAGAAGACAGGAGGGTATCGATTATGTATCGATTTCAGGGCGTTGAATCGAAAAACAAAAAAAGACCATTTTCCCATGCCGCGAATAGATGACCAACTAGACATGCTGAATGGCAATCAATACTATACATCTCTTGATTTAGCTAGCGGCTACTACCAGATCCCGATAAATGACGCATGTAAGCACCTCAATGCTTTCGTAACTCCAGATGGTCTATATCAATTCAAGAAAATGCCTTTCGGGTTAGTCAATTCGCCAGCGGTGTTCCAACGGACAATCAATCAAGTATTAGGTAATTCCAGGTTTAACTCCGCTCTCGCGTACATGGATGATATACTTATACCCGGTAAAAGTTTTGAAGAAGAGCTCGGAAGACTGGAAGATACTTTTAAATTATTGCAAAAAGCTAAATTAACTTTGAACATACAGAAATGCAATTTCTTCCAAGAAGAACTAGAATACCTTGGTTATGAAATAGGCGAGTACGGAATTAAACCTGGAAAAGGAAAGATTGATGCCGTAAGTCAGTTCCCAATACCACGCAATGTACATGAAGTAAGGCAATTTATTGGATTAGCTAGCTATTTCAGGAAATTTATCAACAACTTTGCTGGAATTGCTAGACCCCTCACTGATTTGACTCGAAAAGGTATATCGTGGGTCTGCGATACGGCACAACAAACGGCGTTTGAGAAACTGAAAGATATACTAGTACACATACCATTATTAGGTATATATAACCCAAGCCATGAAACCCATTTGCACACTGATGCCAGTAAATATGGGGTAGGTGGAATTTTGCTACAAAGGAGTAATGATACAGATCAACTCAAACCCGTAGCATATTTCAGTAGGAAAACGTCCCTAGACGAGCAGAAATATCACGCATATGACCTTGAGACGTTGGCAGTCGTGGCTTCTCTTTAGAGATTTCGAATATATTTACTGAGGATTCGATTTACACTTGTGACAGATTGCGCGGCTCTAAGAGCGACATTTAGCAAACGCGATCTATTACCACGAGTAGCGCGTTGGTGGATATCAATGCAAGAATTTGACTTCGAAATACAGTACAAGCCAGGGCATATAATGTCTCATGTAGATGCGTTAAGTAGGAATCCTGTGCCTTGTGAACCATGTTGATAGGTCCATGGGTATTTTCAATTCGTTTTAGGTTAAGTAGAACTGATTGTATTAGGGACGTGGCTCTAAAATATTTGGTCTTGAGAGATCGCCCGATATTTTACTGGTCTCAGGATTGAAAATATTGGAGTTCCATGTTGATAGATCCATGGGTATTTTTAGTCCGCATTCAATTAAGAGAGAACTAATTGTATTAGGTATGAGGCTCTAAATGCAATCTCTATGCAATCTTGACAGATCGATTGATATTTAATGGCCTAGGGATTGAAAATATTGGTTAACCATGTTGATAGATCCATGGATATTTTCAATCTATTTATATAGGTGTGATGATATAAAGAGAATGATGATCAATGAGTATTTTAACTGGTTTAAGAAAAGTTATTTGATAGCTATCGAGCAATAATATTGTATAGGCTAAGATTATGTTAAGTTTGAGGACAAACTTAGTGTCAGGAAAGGCCGAATGTTAGATATGATAAATATTACGCCCATATGCTAGTGTTGAGGTATAGGTAACTTTCATTTAATAGAATAATGAATACTCAAATGGCAAATGGACTGAAATGTCAATGACGTACTGGCAACACTAGCATATTGGACGGGAGAAGAGAGGCAACACCGGCATCGCGGCCGGGCAAGCATTCTACCTCCCAAAGAGTACTATAATATAACTACCTCCACTCGCAAGACGAAACGGTCGTACCTTTAAAACTCGGTACTTATATACATTGTACAAGCTTCATCTTAATAAAAAGTGTTAAACGCCCACTGGTTTTTGGTTTACCACCTCCGATCTTATACAAGCTTTGCTTAATTTGGGCTAGACAGTGTTGTGTGAAATGTCCACCAATATTTATTATAATTATATATAACGAAATTAAAAGGAAAACCGTAACAGTTTTCCTTTTACTAAGTTTCCTTCCTAATTAGGCTTTACATGTTAATTAATAATAGTTGATTAACTTAAAAAATTTAACACCCTGCTACCAGCTTCAACTTTTTGAGAAATTTTATATTTTCAGGAAATTACAAATACACAGATTTTTATTACTTGTTATATATGTTGTGATTATTACATTATTGCTTTTAATCAGAATCGTAAATTAAATCTTCCACCCCACTCAAACTTTCATCGCTCGAAGAACTTGATGTTTCGCCTTCGGAATTTCCTAGTGTTATTATAAATGAGTCAGTAAAATTATCCACTTTTGTCGTTCACACGTGAATGACGCTAACGGTTGAACACCAAAAAGACCACGCTGTATTTATAAACAGTAGAAAAAGCAAAACAATAATTGTCCTCTGCGTCTAATAATGCGTGTGAGCATAAGCGAGACCGCGCGCGAGAGAGACAGGCAGACTTTTCATGATGCGTATGCAGTGCGACGCTGCCGCGCGCTTATTCACAGACACTACACAAGCGCAACGTGTAAATGTGTTGAACGTGCCAGCTTTAGTTAACCATTTTTTTAGTTAAAACAACTTTTTTAGTTTAGTTTAGTTTAACAACTTTTTTTAGTTATCGCTAGTCTGCAGTAAAATTGCTGGTCTGGTAAAACCATTGTGAGAGACGTCTGGGAAGTTGGTCCGTTTCTAGACATCAAGGTATGACACAGCGACTGATGGTTAGTTAGAAGGGTGAAGGGATCCGTGGCACGGCTCACCGCTGGTCGACTCGCAGATAGTTGGGACCCAAGTAGTATGTTAAACACTCATGAAAAGCTACTCCCCGCCGTCTAAACCTTGACATAAATCATAATTAATTTATTTGCGCATATGGGGTACAAAGTTGGTAATAAAATTATTGAGACCGAGCTTTCGGAATGCAAATTTAAAAATAAAATCAATTTATCACACACCATTATGTTATAAAGAAATCAGCAGTTTAAAAACATTCCAATGAATCCTAAATAAAAACATTAAAATCAATCCAGATCTGCACGTCATACATAAATAATACTTAGCCATATCTTATCAATCTATACATGATACAATTAAAAAATAATACGCCTTGTTAATTGTACACATACGAAAATAAGGCGGTGCATCGACGTGTAGCTATGAGCTCAGAATACAAACACTTAGACAAATAGAGATGTAAAGTACTGATCGATAGATAAAATTCGATGAAATTGGTTCATCATTATTATGCATGGTATAAACAACTGTCTAATAAAATTAATACATTATTTTAAATCACTATATTTCTAAATGAATATACATTTATTTTACTAGTGATACGGTTGTGCTTGAATACAGCTTCAATTGAGGTTAAGCAAAGCTCGATATGATACTTCCAGTCATCCTTGGATAATGTATTTGCGTCAAAAAATTCTAAATGAATTTCTTATTTTGTTATAAATACAAAACCTTCTGTTTTTATTTTAGTAATTTTTTTGTTTAGATTTATAAAAATAATAATAAGGATTCAGAAGGCGGTCGTCCTAGACACGGCACGAATTGTCAGGAGGTTTCTGAGTCTGTAGCTCCTACCGCCAGCAGCTTAGGCCCTGCCCCGTTGTCGGCGGCATTCTAGGTTTAAGTTTTTATAATGTTTTTATTGTTTTTTATATAAATATTGTAAAAACTTAGCCTTAAGATTAATAAATAAATATCTAAATAATAATAATATATTGCTTTATTGTATCTACACCTTAATAAATTAATTTATACTATCAGTTTTACAAATATAGCTTTTAAACTTAGGTATTAAATATTTAATTGTATGAATAAACTTCAATAAACATAATAAAACTAAACTAAAACAACCTAAATAATATATAAAAATAATCTATGCAACTTAAATAAACGGCTAGTTCTATGAACTGTAGACCTCGCGAGAGAACTTATATGCAGCTCACTTTGAGTCATCTGTATTTAAAACCTACATAAATTTGGCTCTCTTTTTGAGAAGACATATCATAATAACTGGTTTTAAAATTATTAAAAAAAAATAAGCTAAATATGTTATGGCTGAAAGCACTTTAGCTCAAAGTGAGACTGACATTATTGTGCAATTTTTTGTCGGGAACCAGTTCGAACCTCTTCCTGTAGCATTAATCCATTGTTCGTTTGTTATTCAATCCTTTGGAAAGCTGAGATTATTTAACAAAATAATATTTTAATATATTACATACACGCACAAATAACAACAAGATTGAATACGAAACGTTAAAAATATCGACAACCACAACATCCACAGTACATCTCTATTTTACGGACGCTACCTGCACCCGCACCATGACAATCTATGTTAGTGAAAGTATCACTCAATGCTTATCCATTGCAGCGTAAGAATAGCCTGTTCATTGATTGCCTCGTTTTAAGCAAGCAATGTAACTGCACTTTGTATTTAATATCACTTAAGCATAGCCATATGGACGTTTATGCACTGGAAAGTTCCTTAGGTTGTGCAATTGTAATATTTTATTAAATTTAAATGAACATAAATATTACAGTACTTAAGTATGATATGAGATTCCATCTTTGACATAGGTAATTCACTTTGCGACTAGTTTTTTTGCAAATAACTACGGAAAAACAAGGCATTTTGTTAAAATAATCGAATGAAGCGGAGATGTGAGAACACGACTACGTGAAGACCAACCGAATACAGAAACGTCCTTCCAAGTGCATTTTGCACCGCATGCGTTCCAACGGGCCGCGCCTACTCACCATATCTCCCTTGTTTTATGATCTGTGTCTAACACAATGCTTCTTGCCAAATTTCATTGTTCTAGGTCAACGGAAAGTACCCCATAGGTTTTGATTCCCTTGTGAGTGTCGAAATTCGCGTTTTTTACGACATATTCGGCTGTAACTTTTTTTACGAAAACTGAGAAATTTTATTTTTCTTTCTGCAGCAAGAGACTATGGATCTGTGTATATCGTTTTAATTTCAACACGATACCTTTACGCGTTCCCGAGATAAAAGGTCTTGACACCTGGACAGACGGACAACAAAGTGATCCTGTAAGGGTTCCGTTTTTTTCATTTGAGGTACGGAACCCTAAAGAAACTAGAATTAAAAAAAACAATATTATAATAATAGAACTTTGGCGAGGCAGCCGCAGTCATGCTACGAATAATAAGGAAAAAAAGGAACGTGATTATAGTACTATTCCTGTAGGCAACCCAGTAATCTCGGTCGCGGCGGATGCGCACGGCTCTAAATACGCGGGGCGTTCCTTAGATGCACTCTACATTAATAAAAGCATTATCGAAGAAAAAGTAAATTAAGATAAATAAAACACAAATTCCTAAAAATATTAAGCTCATAGTCACCCTATCTGCGCATTGAGATAATAAATAATCAGAAATAAAAAGGCGAGCCGGCGAAACAGTCCTTTGAGGAGCCGACCGCGCGCGCGCCTGCTTTTACCTTTGACCTGTGCCGCGAGGCGACGGCATGCATGCCAGTTCGCAAATTACACTAGGCGCGGCGAGACGTAGTCTAGTAAAAATAAATCCGTTTGTATGGAGCAGACCGCAATATTTGCAGTAGGAGGGATTCTTTGAAATTATGATAGCAAAATAACTAAAAATCATAGATCTACAATAATCCCCGATTTATAATACATATTTCCTTAGTAATTAGCAACAAAAGATGTTTTATTTGATTTTAACTATTGTAGGTTTAATATAACATATGGTTTCTTATGTGATTTGATAGCATTAATTTCTGTTTATCAGAAATGACAAGAATTTCCAAAAAATCTATTGAAGGTTTTAAATAATTCAGTAAAAACACAAAATCTCGCGGATGAATACACAAGTATATATACCTATAAGTAAGTATTTACAAACCGCAGTGCGAAGCGGCGCAGGCGGCCGGCCGTCACGGAGGCGCGGGGGTGCGCGGGGCAGGGGAGGCCGGCCGGCCACCTCATACTCGCGTACCTATATTTCAATTTCGCGTGTAGGTACAAAGACATTTTTACGCAACTGCTCAAGAAGGATAAGTTTTAACTGTTTTATCTGCTTATTACATACTCGTAGTCGTCGAAACCATATTATTAATTTCTTGCAGAAAATATTGGAAAGAGAATTTGTATATTTTTCGTAGGACAGACAGGCAGTTATCAAACACACGTTTATTGTTGCGTAATTACTTATCAAGTACCTATAATGAGTAGATTTAATAACCCCCTCCTTTTATGAAGTCAGTAAAAAATAAAAGAACAACTGCGTGCTAAGCTATATATAAGTAGGTATATGTTCGTTTAAATAAAATTGCACAAAATTTTCATATTTAGGGTTCCGTACTAAGGGTGCGGGAGCCTATGAGGCTACAGTGTTTGTCCGCCTATGTTTCCTACACTTAAACGGTTGTATTTTTAGATACAAGTCTTGGTCAAAATTGGCAAGATTATAGGGTTCACTTTGATGGAAATCGAAAAATAATAATTAAATATCAAATTCTAGTCTAACATTATCAGTTTTATACCATTTTAATAATAATAATTATAGTTTAAAAAAACTGAAAAAACCGAATTCAAAATACGCAATACAATACATATGTACGCAACTGGCTGTTCACTTTTCTACAGGCGCTTGGATGATATTTTACCGGTTATTTTGTTAGAAAAACTACAGTACTAAGTACATAGATTTTGATAAAATTTATATGGGACCATCTCTGAAGTATGTCATACCAAATACAAATAACCGGACAAGTACGAGTCAGACTCGTCCACCGAGGGTTCCATACGAACTAGTAGGTAAAAGGGGGAATTTATATATTTTCCTTCATAAACCCAAAAATGTACATCTTAAAAATATTTAATAACCTGTTTTAGCTTATGCTAATGATGATCTTTCATATGATACCCCACATGATACGGTTAATTCACTTTAAAATTTGGGCTCTCATTCCTTGCATAGAGACACTATTTTTTTGTGATTAAATTAAAAATGTCTAGTTTTCGGTTTTTTCCTATATTTTTACTCTAACACAATGCTTCTCGCCAAATTTCATAGTTTTAGGTCAACGGGAAGTACCCCATAGGTTTTGATTCCCTTGTGAGTGTCGAAATGTGCGTTTTTTACGACATATTCGGCTATAACTTTTTTTTACGAAAACTGAGAATTTTTATTTTTCTTTCTGCAGCAAGATACTATGAATTTGCGTATATGGTTTTAATTTGAACTCGATATTTTTACGCGTTACCGAAATAAAGGTCTTGACACCCGGATGGACGGACAACAAAGTGATCCTATAGGGGTTCCGTTTTTTTCCTTTTGAGGTACGGAATCCTAAAAATCATCGAAATCAGCTGGCATCGAAACGATTGGCTGAGTAATCGGTGAACAAAGGGGTAGAAATGGGGGTAAACAATGTATGAAAGTTCCTGGGTTTTGATATTAGGGGCCTGAAATTTGGTATTTGGGTTACATAATAGATATAAATGAACAATGGTATTATATTTTCCGTGTAAGAAAATAAATTGTCTTTTCTAAGTTCACTAAATTTACACAAAGTTTTCAGGCCCTTATTTCCAACAGTAACTGTGTCACCTTTTAATTGTTTTTAGGGTTCCGTACCCAAAGGTTAAAAACGGGACCCTATTACTAAGACTTCGCTGTCTGTCTGTCTGTCTGTCTGTCTCCAGGCTGTATCTCATAAACCGTGATAGCTAGAAAGCTGAAATTTTCACAAATGATGTATTTCCGTTGTCGCTATAACAACAAATACTAAAAATTAAAAAAAATATATTAAGGGGGTCCCCATACAATAAATGTGTTTTTTTCGTATTTTTTTGCTCAATATTAAAAACGGTAACAGGTAGACGCTTTAAATTTTCACAGAATATTTACTTGTATATTACCTTTCAAAATAAATAATTAAATAACAATAAAGTAAATATTAAAGGGGGGCTACCATACAACAAACGTAATTTTTAAGCAATTTTTACTCGATCTTAATTAACAGGTAGAAACTTGAATATTTGTAAGTAAATATTTAGAAATATATTAACTATAAAAATAAATACCTAATCTAATACATAAAAACTCACAAAATGAAAATAATCCGTGCATCTAAACGCGGTGCGGTGGTGGCGTGAGCGCGAGACGGTTGCTAAGCAACGGCCGTGCGGGTAGCGGGGGAGGTTACATCACGGAGCGAGCCATAGCCGCGCGTATTCGCGCGAGTGTTGTTATGATGCCCGGATGTGTATCGAAAACCTACCTATAAGTTTGCAATTTACTACTTGAAATTTCGTTGATTTCTCGTTATTTTCTACGATTTTCTACTATAGATAATAGTACGGAACCCTTCGTGCGCGAGTCCGACTCGCACTTGGCCGATTTTTTATTTACATATTAAACAGGACATGATTCAAAATGTATATTCATAGCAAAAGAAAACGAACATTTTTATAACAATTTTAAACTGAGAGTCTCACTATAATCTGCATCGCATCGCAGCATCGATTATGAGTTTTTTTTAGCCGTGATCGCGTCGTCGCCCCGGGGGCGCCCCGGTAAGAAACGATCGAAAAGTATGGAGTCTAATGGATGGTGTTATACATAGCAAATACCAATATAATTAGAAACAAGTAATTAGATGTTAAAAAATATAGCTTTCGTTTTAACCTAGGTACCGCCGAATGTGTCATAACACATGATTATTTATTTGTGTGATGAGGGCTACATAAGACTGATCTCGTTGATTTTCTTTCTCATTCTACAATTTGATAACTTAACAATCAAAATAATTTTTCTGTCAGTAGGTCAAAAATGTACTTTAAAATCATAATTTATTGCATAACCCGATCCAGCGCCATCGCATCGCTGCGCGCATGCGCACAGCTCCCCGCTGCGCGGCGGTCGGTAGCGCGCGGGAATTCAAATAAATGATTAATGAAAAAAACTCATTTTCTCTATGTTTCTACTAAATTACCCTGATGATTATAAATTAAGTATATCCTTAAGTATAATTCTCAATAATTATCAATCAATATGAATGTTTTGTTTAGCTATAAACTTGAAAAGCACAACTTTAGGTATTTTCATGGTATTTCTCAGGTTCTTCACATCTCATAACTACGACTATGTGACAAATGTATTTCCAAACACCAAGACTATCACATAAATAACAATTTTCTCTTATTGCATTTTATGAGGTCAAAATTTTATTTTTACTGGACTAACGTCTTCCGCCCGCGCCGCTTCCGCGTTCTAGTGTATTTTTTCGTCATACATTTCGTGATGATGGGTGATATTCATTACCAATATTCTACTTGCGAATATTACGGACTCCCATGGTCTTTTATTTGTGTAATAATGTGTATGTCGAGGGATGTAAAAATGTGCGACTGTTAACAAAATGGATTTCAGTTCAATCAATTTTTATAATAGTGGTCGACACTTCTACCACCGTCCAACAGTACACAAAATCGGGTAAGTCATTAGGCTTAGAATATAGAAAAATACAGAAACCGTGAACATGCTTAGAACTGAAGCGACAAAAACTACTCATATATGGAGTAGTTTGAAGCGCGCGCGATCAGTTGCTCTATGAACGTCTTAACGAGTGACAAGCTTTGTTGGTGTTAAATTTAATTCAAATATGCCGTCATGTGTCGTTCCTACGTGTAAAAATACTGCTGGGGTGAAAAAAAAACACGATGGGATAACATTTCACGTGTAAGTAGCACAATTGACATTATCTTACGTATTTATTTAATAAATTGTTCGGTCTTTGATCATCGTAGAGAAAGAATCGTCCATTTTATTGGTGTTGCCAATATCAACGTTTTGATTTTCCTTACTTTTACTTGCTACCGATTTTTTTAGTTAGTAGTTTGTAAATTAAATGAGTAGGTATTTAAATATATTTTTATCCGATTAAAAATTAATTGGCCAAGTGCATGTCGAGTAGCGTTCAGGGTAGCGTTTCATAATTGCAGTTCACCCTATATGGACTTAGAATAGAACTACTTGTTTGATATTGTGAACATATTGATTGATTTTGCGATTTAAATGGATTTAGTGCGAAATTTTTCCTCAGATATTTTGTATTTTTTTTTTGTGGTGGTAGTCTATAACCGTTAACTTATAAAGCCTACCAGGGCCGTAGCCAGGAATTCATTTCAGGGGGGTTTCAGCAATGGACTTGGGCATAGCTTATGGTTTATTCGCGAAAATTTTATGTAGTGTGTAGTAGTGTAGTGTTTTTATAGTAATATACTATAAAAACACTACTACAATTTTCGCGCTCGTTATGCTTTGTTTTTCGTATTAGTGAACCCAAAAAAAATTGGTTAGTGGCTATTTTTAGTTAATTATTTGCTCGTATTAGAAAGTTCACAGCACTTTAATGATCAATACAAAAATAGATCAATATGAAACAATCATGCGCGAAACTTCTTTTTTATAAAATGATTGAAGCCTGGAAGGATTTTTGATAATGGCCAGGATTTCGGGGGGGGGGGGGGGGGTAGAACCCCCCAAACCTACTTAGCTGTGACAGGTTAAAATAATGCCTAACCTTTTAAGCTAACGTAATAAGATACAAACACAAAATAATTTATTTGACCGATTAATCCGAATAGTAAGTCAAGAGAACAGTTATAAAAATAATGATATCCGTTTAAGAAAGTAAATATTTTATTTTAATATATTTTTATCTCCACGATTTACCACAGCAACGGGTAAATAATGCCTACACTAGCAACATTATGCGGGTGAGAGGTGAGAAGGGTGCGGGACGATTCTTTTGTTATTGGACACAGCACGGATTTTGTAACTGCATCTGGACGCGCCTTCTGTATTTTTCTATATTCTAAGTCATTAGGTTAATTATTCTAAATTACGGATAAAATAATTCTTATTGTCTCTAACAAGGAAAAGTTTTTTTTATTGTTTGTGTAGAGAAAATTCGATCAACATAACCACAAAAATAATGTTTTATTTAAACTTCAAACATACACTGCTAGTAATAAACATGTTTCAATTGTTGTAATCTATCAGTCATGTAAACGGTAGGTATTTAGTAGTGTGCGCGGTAGTAAAATCGCGAAGCTCAAACAAGGTCACGCACCGTTCTACAGTATTAAAGAACATACCAATATCTACAAAAAACGTCGCGATGGCATATGTCCAACTATTGTTATTATGCCACTATAACTGCTATTTTACATTTAAAAAGTTGATAGAAATGCCGACCAAAATCAGACCATGTTATCCATACCTTGGTATTAATACTTATCCAAAAATATTATTTCGTTTTCAAGACTGTTTCAATACCTGTTGATTACTTTCTGAATTATTCAAATCGGACATTCCATTCAAAAGATATTACAAATTGAAAAAATACTAATATAAAAATAAACGCCGTCGCGCCGCGCGCCTCCGCGCCGTGGCTGGGCCCTTATTCCGTATGACCATCGGCCGCGTTCACGTACGTAACGTGCGTGCATTGATTGACAATGAAAATTAGCCTTTAAGTTTAAGAAATCAAAGTCTAATTTTCATTGTAGATGCACAACGTCAAATTCACGTTATGTGACCCCACGCAGCGAAATACGTTACTCATATTTGAGTAAACATAATATATTTTGTCAACTTCTCGCTGACACGTAATGACACTTGCGGAAAGAAGACAGAGAATTTGAGACGTTGATCAAAGTTAAGTAACATTTTTAGGGTTCCGTACCTGAATAGGAAAACCGGAACCCTTATAGGATCACTTTGTTGTCCGTCTGTCCGTCCGTCCGGGTGTCAAGACCTTTATCTCGGGAACGCGTGAAGGTATCGAGTAGAAATTAAAACCATATACGCAGATCCATAGTATCTTGCTGCAGAAAGAAAAATCAAATTTTTCCGTTTTCGTAAAAAAATGTTACAGCCGAATATGTCGTAAAAAACGTACATTTCGACACTCACAGTGGAATCAAAACCTATGGGTACTTCCCGTTGACCTAGAACTCTGAAATTTGGCAAGAAGCATTATGTTAGAGTACACATATAGGAAAAAATCCGAAAACTGGACATTTTTAAATTAATCGCAAAAAATAGTGTCTCTATGTAAAGAATACCAAGGGTTCCGTACAAAATAAAAGGGGGAAATCATATTTTTTTTATTTTCCTTCTTATACCGAAAAATATACATCGTAAAAATATTTAAAAACTTGTTTTAACTAATGCTAATTAAGCTCTTTCATATGATACCCCACATGATACGATTAATTCACTTTAAAATTTCGACCCTCATTCCTTGCATAACGACACTATTTTTTGTGATTAAATTAAAAATGTCCGGTTTTCGGATTTTTTCCTATATGTGCTCTAACACAATGCTTCTTGCCAAATTTCAGAGTTTTAAGTCAACGGGAAGTACCCCATCGGTTTTGATTCCTCTGTGAGTGTCGAAATGTGCGTTTTTACGACATATTCGGCTGTAACTTTTTTTTACGAAAACTGAAAAATTTGATTTTTCTTTCTGCAGCAAGATACTATGGATCTGCGTATATGGTTTTAATTTCTACTCGATACCTTCACGCGTTCCCGAGATAAAGGTCTTGACACCCGGACGGACGGACAGACGGACAACAAAGTGATCCTTTAAGGGTTCCGTTTTTTTAAATAAAATATAAAATAAAAAGAAAATAAAAAATATATAAAGAGTCAAGGAAGGTATAATCATTTTCGCGTGTCTCGTTTCCCTAACTTTAAACTAAAACGTTAATATTTACGAAACTTGAAAATGGCAACCGCGCAAACCGCGCGAGTCCAAACCCCGTGAGGGACAAAAAGTAGAAGAAGAAGTTAGAATCACCACAAAAACTTTCGCACCTACAATTTCTACGCAGTAGCTTTTGTATTGTCTACGTACGTTTATTGCATTTGCCATTTCAGTTTTTCGCTTGAATAAAATTTAATATAACTTCGTAATTCCTCTTGGGATAACCAGCGAACAACTCATTTGATTCCATTCACTTTTAGCTTATACTATTATTTTTAGATAGATATTTTTTAATAATTTATCTAAAACCACTAAAAACTATGAACGACATTTACGTACCTAGAAACGTAATGATATCTGTATAGAAACTCTGGTAATTATAGAACACATAGAAACAAAGGGATAAAACCACACTCATGTGCATTAAAACACGGTAAAACATACTTTATTGTTTAGGGAATTAGGAAAAGCAAGCGTAATACACTAAGATGGTATTGCGTAGAAATAATGTAAACAAACGCGCTGCGTGAGCAACAGACAAAAACTGCAACACATTCAAACCTTTTTACCTTTGTGTGCAAACATCAGTGGTTCCAAAGTTGCCAATAATCAGCTAGCTAATTATTTTAAAATTAGCAATATTTCGAATATTTAGTGGCCTTTTCGATAATATGGAGATCGAGCTGAAAATAAATTTACCTAGATACAATAAATGATAAAATGCGAGTCAGACCACGCGCAGTGTAAAGTTCTGTAATTGCACATTACAATATACGGACTCAAATCCGGACTATTCGTTGGATAGTATTTAATAAGTTAAAGGCTTATTAAATAAAATTAGCATGAAACTCTAGGTAAATTAGTTTCTGAAGTTTTTTACTTACCTTTCTCAGTTGGGAAAACTTAAGTTTTTTTTTTTTTTAATTCACAAAAAAGCTTACGTCAATTACACAAAACAAAATTTAAGATTATTCAAATAACCCGCCCCGAATCGATCCTGGCGCAATGGTGCCCATAATACTGGCAGCATTACCCCGCTGAATGGCAATGGCCAACCTCTGCACCAAGAACGAACCGGAGCGAGAGTCACCACCGTCATTGGCAATACGGCGCCCAATTTCAGTTATCAGGCCTTTGGCCTCCGCCCCCCAACTGCCCAAAGTCTCCACCGCAATGGGCACAAAATAATAATGTGGTTCCATCGCCGCATACTTTAAATGCTTCTTGGAAGCGGCATCCTCCGCCGCTGCTGCTGGAGCGTGGATAGTGCGACTCAGGTGCGAGGCCGCGACAGTGCTGACGCAAGTAGCGTCCCAGACCAAGCACTTGCCGTTTTTCCATGGCACCAAAGTCAAACCATCCGGACGCTTCCCGTCGGACCTGCTGAGTCCCGGTGGTTCGAGTACACAGGGAACATTGGCAGATATGAGCGCTCTACGGACTATGTCGTTGAGGGCATGGTGACGCGAAAACCTACCCGAGCAGCGGCGACAACTCAATGCGTGGTGTCCATCGGCTTCCACCATGGAACCGCAGGTGCATACATGTGGTTCACATACCCTGCAGCCCAAACGGAGAGCCACAGCCACACGTAAGGAGTCGTCATCCAATAAGGTGCCCAGGTGAGGTGAAGGAAGTGCGTGCAACCATGCCCCTGATTCTGACCGCGACACCGCCCGAATTCTCGCCAAATCAGGACCCGTGGCAGAGTCCAACATCTGCTTGAAGATCCTCCTAGCACCAACGTCATCCCAAGCCCGCTGAACATGTGAGGCAACTGGATACGGCATATCCACGTTAAGTCCAGACCAGGCCGATGACGCCTCAGGCACATAGGGTATGCTTGCCATGTCACCATCTGAAGAGAGTATGGTAGCAACAAGACCAGCAACCCCATGAGCCGACGCCAAGAAAGCCGGCAAGCCAACGTCGATAACGCGCCGAAGTCCGAGACCTCCATGCCTTATGGGCAGAGCCGCCTGGTTCCATTGCAGCTCATTAAAGGAGACGTTGAGGATCGACTCAGCAGTATCTTTCAAGGTGCTGTCGAACGAAGAGACCGCCTCTGGGCAAAGCCAAGTTGGAGTAGTCCGCAACAAGTATGTGACCTTGGGAACCGCGAAACACATACGCAATAGTGTCATCGCAACGTGTGCCGAAAGATTTTTAAGACGTTCCTGAGCGACAAGGAGAAGTTGTTTTCGAGAAAGTATGGCCTCAGGAACTGCCTCGAGGAACATAGGAGAGCCTAATAAGCTGAAGGTGCTGGGTGTAAGTTCACTGAGGCCAGGAAAAAGAGCACTAAAGAGGGGAATGTGTGTACGAGCTTCGGTGCTGCAGGGGAAAAATTCGCACTTTGCCGGATTCACCTCCAAACCTAACTCCTTGAGACGAGGGATCAAAGCCTGCAAGTCTTGGTAAACCATCTCAGGTTTCCCGCTGATGGTACCATCGTCCAGATACCATAAATTTAAAGGCGATTTCAGCTCTGAAATTATCCTATGAATGGCAAGACTAAAAACGAGTGGACCAAGCGGATCCCCCTGCTGAGCTCCCACTTGAGAAAGAATAAGATCTTTGTTATAGAAGAGATTCGATGGAGACTGATAGATTTGTTGCAAGAAAGGATATAGACTAGGAATTTTATCCTTGACTTCACTTAACAGAACGTCCCTTTCTAAAGTATTAAACGCGTTGCGAATGTCGAGTTTTAGGACGACGCAATGCGAGTGGGCTGGATCCATGATGTATGTCCGCGTGGCGTGAATAGCTGCCTCGCAACCACGGCGCGTACCAAAACCCAACTGGTGTGGTTGCAGATACTCGGCCATTTCCTCCTTGACAGCGCGACAAGCCAACTTAGCAGCTAATCGACGAAAGGTACTACCGACAGCAATCGGCCTCAGTCCTCCATCCTTCTTTGCTAATGCACAAAGAGCAGCCCCATACATGTATGGACACACTTCGGGGTTAAGCTGACCACTGAGCAAAAAATTAGACAGTTTAACCAAACTTACCATTAAACGCTGTCCGTTTTCTCCGGCCGCTCCAGAAGTAAGCTCCCTTAGATGTCCCGGGCGAATGCCGTCTAAGCCCGCTGCTGAACCATTGTTAAAAGAGCACAGCGCCAGCGTCACATCTTCTGCCGTAATAGTAACTGATACGCATGACGCATCTGGCGCTAACGGGGGACTAAGCGTACGCGAAGGGCCTGGATGCTTGTGTTTTAAGGCAGCCAGAGTGTCAGGACCACGCTGAGCAAACGTGTCGTTCGACGTCAACAAGCGAATAGCACCCTTCAGGTCTCCTTCAAAAACTTTTGATTCGATAGTTTTCTGAATACTTCGTGACCTGAAGTTCACCCCCGGACTGTCGAACTCTTCGTCAAACTGGTAAAAAGCGGAGGACTCGATGTTAGCCTTTACTTTGGAAGTCATATTGCCCGACGTATTCTTTGAAGGCACCCTCAAAGCACTAAAAGCAAAAGAAAGAAGTGCCCACCAGTCCTCTACGCTGTTACCGTCGACGCACCTGTCGATGACGTTACTCAATTTACCTGCCGCCTGATTACGTGCGCCCTTGGGAATATGCCGCAACACTGGTATACTATCTTTTAACATTGCCAGCTTTTCCAGAGGGCACCGGTGCGGCGACACCGCCGCCGGGCGCGTCTGTTGGGTGACCGAGGCGGAGGGAGTAGGATGAGGAACATCGGCCGAGCCGTGTGCATCCATATGTGTTAAAAGTCTATGTTTGCGGGTAATGTGAATTTTAAGGCCGCGCGAACTAAAAGTGCGCGCAGACCCTGAGCAGTGGGGGCATGTCTGTCTCGATAATAGTGCACTCATTATGATATAATCAATAAATATATTGATAACAGTCAGACATACGGGTCAAACAAAATAAACACGATTTACACAATCGCAAAATCGCCAGTAACATACAATTCTGTATAAAAATATGTAAATAAATGTCAAGTACTTAAAATAAAAATAGTCAAAATAAAACAAAATCAAAAGTATATGTACCCAAATTAACACACAATACCAAATAAATTAAACCAATTAACAGATGTATTAATTATTTAAAATAAAATAATAGAAAAACAACAAAGAAATTAAATTAATCATCAATATCGTCATATAAATTTAACCAATCATTTAAATAATAATAATTTAAAATAAATATAAAAAAAAAACAATAATTGATACAAAGACCAAATAATTTCAATCAATAGTTTAAATAAAATAAAAATAAAAATAAATAATGCAACCAGACTAGTATCAATTAAAAGGTACTATTGTCCTAACAATACAATTATAACACAATACAATTTACCAAACGAAACTATCGAAAATATTTTATTATTCATACATATTTATAATATGTTTATCAACGTAAACATTTAATTATAAAAAATAAAATTAAAAAAAAACCTCAAAAATACCTACTTAAATTACCAAATTTAAATTTTGATATCGTTTAAAATTTACCTAAATGACAATATCCACATATACCGAATTAATTACTAACTACACAAAATACACACTAAATTTAGCGTATGTATAAATTAACAAAAACGAATCAGATTCAAACTAAAACCTGATTATTTAAATATGACCGTCGAACAGGTACTTCTTCAACGTCCAAATATTCGTGTTACAACTCCTAGACATACAATCAATGATTGTACAAAAAAGTCGCCGTGTATGTGGCGCGATCCCGGGAGTCCATCACAGGCGGGCTTCACATCCCCTCGGCCACGGAGCGACTGTTGCAAGTGGCGAAATTTATATTTTGTACATAGTAGAACTTGTTTGTCGTAGCAAAACGATGAGTTGTGCAGAGTCCAAAGTTCAGTTTCACGATTTTTGAATGACGGGTAGTTATAAATATTATTACCGGGAATGATAATTATAATATTATAAAATAAATCACCGTCTTCACATATAAATCGTGTGATTCTCCAACACAGATATAAAAATTGTAGCTATATCTACACGTTTTCTTGAATCAGATGCTGAAATCGTACCACTGCTTTGCGTTCACTCAACAATAATAAATCTTGAATAATATCGTAAACCATCAAAATTCACTTTTAAATAACACTCTTTTTGTGACGTGCTATAGATATAACTCGAATACCGCACTAGTATATTACTGTATTTACTTTGGCTAATTTATAATAATTAATTTGGTGCAGAGGCGATGTTTACTCTGCAGCGCCCTCTGGCGCTTTTTCTCACTCTCGTCTTATTTCATTTTTATAGGAATACGTGCACTAAACCAACTTTAGATTATTCTTGTATCCAGACTATTATTCAATAACTTAAATTCTTAACCTATAACTTAATTACCTAATACCCCTTCTCTAACAAGATTGGTCCCGAATCCGAGCTTCTAAATAAGCTCTCGGTTGAAAGTATTATAATTTTCTGTGTAAATAAGTCCCTAAGTACTACCTAAAACAAACCAAATCATCAATTAAAGTCGAATAATGTATAAATACAAACCCATATTTACTAAACAAACAACGAACGAAAATGACACTATCCTTAAGTATCCATCCATACGTGCGCACTGCGCGCAGGATGTATAAGTTACGCAACAAGAGTACTAATTTTGCAACGCAATCAAAGCGCGTGAAACGAATATACGAAACGAAAATAATAAACGAATAACGAAAAATACAAATATCTTAATTTTTTGTTGTTTGTGTACCAATTGTAGTTTGCATACCAAATTTCAGCTTTCTGAGACTTCAGGAAGTACCCTATCTTTTTGATTACACTCAAAGGGGCGTGCACTCACAAATAGGGGTTGCAGGGTGAAAAGTAAAACTATCTAAATTTGTTCGTGGTTCATGTTCATTGGCTTACCCACCAAATTTTAGCTTTCTAGAACTACAGGAAGTACCTTATATTAATTATTGATGAGAATAACGTAATAGCCACCAAATAAGGGTAGAGGGTGAAAAATACAAATATCTTAATTTTTCTGTTGTTTATGTACCAATCGTAGTTTGCATACCAAATTTCAGCTTTATAGGACTTCAGGAAGTACCCTAGATTATTGATGAAGATAACGGGATAACCCCAAATAGGGGTTGGAGGTTGAAAGTTAGAAATGTCTTAATTTTTCTATGTGTGTGTTTCTGTGTGCAAATTGTAGTCTACATACCAAATTTCAGCTTTCTAGGACATCAGCAAGTACTTAATCCTTTTTATGATTATCAGTTAATTTGTGCCAAACCGGCGTATTTTAGGTATCAATAAAATCGAAAGTATAAAAGCTAGATACATGAAACTTTTAACATTTTATTAGACCTCAGACCACACTTGATCCTGTAAATTTGATTTGTAAACTCTCTAGTGTTATCGAGGCAGAAGCTATGAGGGTCTAAAAATCCGACGAATCTCTTCGAGAAAATATAATCCCGGCTGTACCCGCTGGCTCACATGGCGGGTCCACGGCCGTGCCCCCAGATAAATATGCTTTAATGATCTTACATCATAGTTGGAATGCTTGGGCGAGCATTATATTTTCAAGACCATTTTATGGTGGATATTCCAAAAACCCGAAAGAAACGCTTTAATTCCACTTTTATTGGGACCGATAAATTGAGAAATGGCTTCCCAAGTCCCGAGTGAGTGTTTTTCCAATAAATATAACCTATAACCAAAAAATATAAATTCACAACTTTCACTAAAGATACAGATTTCCTTCATCTCACTATGTTGTCGTGTAACCTGTCATTTTTCAAATATTTGTCATTTCTATTATATTTTTACTTAATAACATTGTAAAAGAAAATATTTTTTGTGATGGTAATTAAGTGTACATCTCATGGACATTGTCTAAAAAGTGCTCAATTGGTCGAGATGTTGAAATTATTATGCATTTAAGTTTATCTTGATAAGTCGATTATTGCAAAATCTACAAGACTTGGCTTTGGCTTTTAAGACATTTTAAGTTCTTCACGATTTTTTTTTATATAAGTGATAAGATATTCTTAAAATACAACAATGTTGCTGAACGTAATGATTTGTTGGTGATAATCAGTGACCTTGAATTAAAAAATAAGCTATAAAGTTGTTGTTTTTTCATCAAGACATGTTCTCATGATTTATGAAGTTCAATAGGGGGGAAAAGGGTGTATATCCTTGGTGTACTAAACAAAATAGTACTTGGCGTTTTTTTTACGTATTTAGCGCTATTTTCCTGTAGGAAGCTGGCAACCAGGGTTGAAATTTGTAGTATAATTATACAATTTATAGTATAATTTCGTTATGTGTAGTATATAGTATCCTAACGCTAGGATACTACGCGAATGTAGTATAATTTTAGATTTGGGTTACTTCGTTTTATTACCACCAGTTTATGGAATTTACTTTCATGTGGCAATACAGAATCTGAGTTGGGATTTCCCTGCACGGTTTATTGCGACAGAAGAAGTTCCTCGACTGAATGACAGAGAGAGATGGCATCACTTTTCATGCGTAGACCCTGGGCTTTTCATGTAAGCGTGTGACAAAGTACCTTTTGGACCCCGCAATTCGTGATTTGCCAGTGTCAAGTATTGAACGTAAAATGAAACGTTCACTGCTTTATTTCATTTGCCCACATGCACTTGATCGGACACTTAATGCCTAAAACATCACCACTTTTATCGCATTAATATTCAAAATAACATAAGTTTAGGAAAATAAAATAGACCAATATAGTGTTTCTATAACGTTCCCGGCAAAACTCCAAAATACCCGTAATATAATTTTTGCTCAAGTAGTATCTTTTTTACATCCATAGACAATAATTTTCCGAGAGCCAGAATCCAACCCCGCTGGCAACACTTTTTTTTCCCGCCTTGGGAAAATAATTGCTTAACTTTGTTGTGTACATCTTTCTGACTGATTTAGAACGCCTTTATTAGTTTATAATGTCTAATATAGCAGCAAAACGCATCAAACGAGAATTCATGGAGGTCAAGAAAAACGAAGAGGTGAGAGAATACACAATATTACCGTATATATGCATCAATATATAACACGCACAATAAATCCATATATACTTGCACTTTTGCTCTTATATTTTCTATAAACGTAGTGAATTTACGTAGAAAACATTCGAAATTGTTAACTGTTTCTAAAACTTAACGAGCAAGTCATGATTGTCGGTATTACTGATTTTAGATGTTTACAGGCATGATTCAGCACTCATTAAGAGTTTCCCATTGTTAGATCAAACATACTCTCGCGAGGAAAATGAATACAAGATATACATACCTATGTAAAGAAAAGAAAGAAAGATGTGTGGTTTCTGTAACAACCACTATAAAATTTCCCATAATCACAAGTTTTCATTATTTTCATCAATAAATTATTGGAGCAACAAAATGCTTCATAATTATGGTACTTATGTATATAGTGAATTGAATTTAGAAATTTAATCCGTGAGTAGTTTTATTGTAACAACAAAAAAATAGATAATCTGTAAAGTGTAACTATTAAACTTTTATAATTTGATCTCATAATTTTATTATGTATATATTGGTCCCTTGACGGTCTGAAAAGTTGGATTATCCTATATGTATGTTTTTATAAACTACCCTACATACCAGTACGCATCAATATAACTGATTTATGGTTTTTTGGCATCGCAAGAATGTGAAACGTAATTAGTATTTAGTATTGATATCTTTTGCTCACTATGCTTTAAATACTTTACATTTCAAGAGTATTATCTCAGTAAGTGAATTTGTAATTCTTAAGAGAAAATAAATATTCTGAAACCGTATCCTGTTAGTATTGTGCACTATTCTACTATTATATTAAGTTAGATATAAAAATAATCATTGTTTCTATATATTGAGGGAGAAGATGCTGGTATCTGAAATACAGAGTTAAACCAGTTTGGAAACCAGAGGCTTCAAGTTTATCATGTACCCTCTTTTTGTAACAAATACATATTTTATTTGATTTGGCATTCAAAAATATCAAGACTATGTCTGGAATAAATTATTTTCATTTCATTTCATTAATGTGTTATTGATTAATTGATTGAATGTAATCGGCTGCTAGCCATTTTAATAAATATTACAAATTTCACAAATATTTTATTTTACAATAGCTGCTAGCATCCCGAGCTAGCTCATGTGAGTCAACCTTTGAAGATCTATTGTAACACCCTCATATATTTACAACTCCATTGCAATCGCGTGGTCAACAATGGCTTTGCAGGTCTGACAAGAGGTGTTTTAATTCCAGGTGGTGGGAGGTGCAATAAAGTTGGAGCAGGTGAATGACAGCTGGTACGAGCTACAAGCCCAGATAATAGGACCCCCAGACACACCATATGAAGGCGGCCGCTTCCTCCTTGAAATCAAAGTCCCAGAGACGTATCCGTTTGACCCTCCAAAAGTGAGTACACGCCATTATAGCTAGCAATAGTAATATTCTCACTGTACTTAATTTTTGTATGTGTTGTTGTCTTTTAATAAATTCATTTATTTAGCTTGTGGGCCTGGGTACAAGGTAAGTTGGTATTAACAATTAAGTAATCTGCCAGATCCTGCTTTGTAAGCATACAAGCAGTTAATAACATGAAATTATGCGATTATAACAATAATATTTTTAGTAGAGTAGTTACCGCGTTATTATTAATGCAGTATAATATGATTGTCAAAACAAATTATTATTATACATCATACAGGTTATTCAAGCTTAACAACACAGCACAACCAGTTCCTTCATATTACCTACCACTTAATACATAATATTATCTGGTATTTTAATTCAAATTTAGGATGCAGAGACAATGAAATTATAAAAGTTATCATATAAGAAAGACATTTTCCAATAATCAAAAGACTTAATGATGTATTTAAAAGAATGTCACACATTAAATTTCTAAGAGCATGAGGATATTAAAATTGATCACGAAATCACTAATTTATAGTAACATTTTTCAAGTAGTTGTTTGATTTTATTAATTTCAGATTCAGTTAGCTTGTGGGTCTAGGACTCTAGGTACAAGAAAAGTTGGTATCAACATTAAGTAATACGCCAGATCTTGCATTGTAGGCATACAAGCAGTGAGGAACATAAAATGGTGTATTTATAACAATATAATTTTAGTTGTGTAGATATAAATTTTCATTACAATATAAATTATTGTCTGTCAAAATTGATTATATATATATATTATTATTGTATACTGATTATTTAAGCTTAACAATATAGCACAACCCACAGAATTCCATGCTCAACCAGTAGTTTGATATTACCTACTTCAATAAATCACTTAATACATAATATTATTTGTAGTGTAATTCAGATTCAAATTTAGGAATGCAGAGCCAATGAAAAATTAAAAGTTCATTTAAGAAAGACCAGAAGTTGATTTAATGAAGAAATTTTGTCAATAATCAAGAGGTTAAATGGTATAACATCTTGATTTTTGAACAATACTGTAATTTTTTATCTTTTGTTTTTCTATCTTTCATTGTTGATGATCATGATATATATTTCCTGTCAACAATTCCATTAAATGTTGGCCGCAGCTTCGAAGAACGAATCATGAGTATAAACTGCCAAGTACGCCATATTAGAAAACAATGCCGTTTTGTAAACCGCCGTATTATAATGTATCGCTTCGTATTCTTGAAATTGGCTGATACATCTTTTGATGTATACCGCTAACGTACTCATGTTCCGTCAAACTTGTTAGTGGCGGTCTGACTTGTTGCATTAATATTCCACGTTATATTGAAAACATAACCCTTCTTCTTACGCAGTCGGGTAAAAACCATATCATAATAACGTAGTATTAGATAAACAAGTAAGAAGTTGTTAATTTATGTGCAGGAGAAGTAGCCATGAAAGCGTAAAAGAGACGTGTGCACTGTGCCTTTCAGATCCGGTTCATGACAAAGATCTGGCATCCGAATGTGTCGTCCATGACGGGAGCCATCTGCCTCGACATTCTGAAGGACCAGTGGGCGGCGGCGCTGACGCTGCGTACGGTGCTGCTTTCCATCCAGGCTCTGCTGTCGGCCGCGGAGCCCGACGACCCGCTGGACCCCGACGTCGCCATGCAGTACAAGGAAAACCAGTCGCTGTTCCTGCTGACGGCGCGGCATTGGAGCGACGTGTATGCGAGCGCAGGCTCGCACTGTCCTGACTTCGACGCTAAAGTACAACAGCTCGCCGACATGGGGGTGGACGAGCACCGAGCTCGCGTCGCGCTCTCCATATGCGACTGGGAATTAGAGCGCGCCACTGATTACCTCTTCAATTATTCTACGCCGCCGTCGCTCTACCATTCCCACTCGCCGATACCGTAATGTAGACATGTCGTATGGACCAATTCCATTGTATTTATAAATGATTTTTTTTGTAGGGTTGAGCGGTGTATTTGATTACACGCCGCCGCCCGTCGCCGTCGCTTGTAGTGATAGTCGTCGACGGGCTATCTGACGTCACGTTAGATATGATGTCACCTAACCCGTCGCCGGATGATTAGAAATATCGCAGCATATAGTTATATTATCGTTTATTATAATATTGTATATCGTGAATTAGTAATAGTGTAACGGTGCCGGCCGCGCCTCCGGCCGACGAAAACGCCGCTTGCGCAATGTAGTATTTGTGAAATAAGAACTTGGTCGCGATAAATGATTATCGCTGGACTGATTATACTCGATTAAAGTAGAAAAAAAACCAATTAGTTTTAAGCCAATTTAGCAATTAAGCAAAAGTTTTTTTTTTGTTTTGTGGATTACCTGTCCGAAATATTGATAAACGAAATTTTCATTTCATTTGATTATGTGAATTTAGACTAATGAATAATATTATTTAAGTTAATACCATTTTCATTTAATTGAAATGGCAATACAACTTATTTAATGTAAGCAAAATAGAAAACTATGTACAATAGTTCCAGACAAAAATTGGTTAAACATTATCGGGAAGGATTGCGACGAGAGACCCATTCAAATAACTTTAGAGATATTATAACTAAACCATCCAAACAATATTTCTGTAGGAGAGTAGAAATATCGCGTCAACACATTTATCATTTTTCAGATATTTAGTGTATGAATAGTTTACTTTGTCAAAAATATAATACCACGGATTTTATGGGTACAACAAACTTTTTAAATTACTCTTTCAGTCAAATTAATGCGTAGCAAAAAATTAACGTTACTTGTGTTACGTCAGTAACTTTATCCTCAACAAAATTCCGTTATTTTTGAAGATTTTGCTGTGTTTCCAAGATTAGCTTGTAAAGCAATGTTTAATATATAAAATAAAATAAAAAGGTAATTTTCATTCAAGAGACAAAATTGGTTAGGGTTTATATATATAACCCTATAACCCTAGTATATAGGATGTATATATATTAGGGTTATAGGGATATATTTATGTATGTGTAATTGGTGCCAACCGT
Organism: Lycia hirtaria; assembly: GCA_947563715.1. Taxonomy (NCBI): domain Eukaryota; kingdom Metazoa; phylum Arthropoda; class Insecta; order Lepidoptera; family Geometridae; genus Lycia; species Lycia hirtaria. Next base: position 21,678,914 of record OX387386.1, on the reverse strand, counting down.
TCATTGTAAATAAATAAATATATATATATATTAATAACCAAAAGAGGTTATCAAAATAATTTGATGTCAGATAAGTTACTATGGGGGTTAATATTAACTCTGTATATCTCCCATAAAATTCTAGCAGGAAATGACGCATTTCCCGTGCTGCTTTAACTACTGTTCGTTAATATTCCTTTGACTTTTATTTGTTCGTGATAAAAGTTGAAATTGCGAGTATTTTTTGGAACCAATTTTCTCTTTCTACATTTCTGATTTTTGCCGAAGCCCAATCTTTATCTGGAAGTACTTGTATTGTTTTTGGTGTACCGTTGTTTTGGTTTATTTTGCGAGCCGATATTTGTTCTGCATTCCGGAACTTAAACATAAGAATTAAAACAAAAATAGGTGAATATTCGTTTATTTTTTAAATATTAATACATTTTTTGTTAATCTATATCCCAAGTTCGAATTAGAAAAAAATATGTGTTGTTTTTGATGTATATATTGTTTGTGATTGTTATGCGGGCAGATATCGGCATTGTATATTCATATGGTGGGTTTAAACACTGTCTAAATACATTTTTTGGGAACAATGGGACCTAAAATAAAAGATAAAGAACAAAATGGGAATCCCTCGTCAAAAAAGAAAGGCTAGGCATCACAGCGTTACCCACCATAAAACTAAAAAAATACATAAAAATATAACAACGAATTAATTTTGTTTTTATATTTTATTGTTGTTTTTGTAAAAATATTAAAATCAATTTCTTAAAATCGTTCAAAAACATAAAATAAATATCTATAAAAAAAATTATCACATTCAAGTTTTTTCTTAATAATACGGTTTTAGATCGATGGCGAAAAAGGAATTATAAACTTCTATTAAAATTAATTTTATAAACGTTAATTAATTTTAATAAAAGTACATTTCCTCTTAGAAATATTATTAATTATTTGTATTAAATTTGCGGGTCGATATCGACGCTGTCTCGGTAACACGTGGCATCTAACCGAAAGACATTGCGTACGAGGTCAAAAAATAAATTTAGATTATAATTTTGCCAATTAAAATTAATTAATGTATCCACAGGACCTATATCTGTGCACAGGACTAAAGGAAATATTATCTATTGTATTCAGCAATCTATATGTACTTGAATTCTTTGATTGTTCCTCTGGATTGTTCGTATTTTTTTCACGGGCTGTTGATGTCGACACGGCGTCCAGGGCAGTTATGAAATTTAGCGAAAAGATATCATACTACATGCTAGGTGAAAAATTGTGAATTTTGAATTATCATTTATTAAAATTGATTAATATGAAAACACTGTTGGTTGTATTTATTTATTAAGGATTCGCTCAAAGCTCGCAGCTATTTCTCTCGCGCATCACATCATTTTTAAACCTATAAAATCATTGAATAGGTATATTAGAAAAGTGAGAGTCGAATTTATTTGTTTAGATAGGAGAAACATTAAAAAAAAAAGTTTTATTTACATATCTTTTAAACTAGTTCAGGAGATCCCTATATATTTTTTCACAACTCCATCGTCAGTATAAATGATATCTGAATAAGACTTTTTTAATGTTCCTTCTATCTAAATAAACACATTTAAGCGCGAAAATTTAAAAAGGGGTTTTAAAATTAAATCTTGGAAGTAATTTGAGTCATTGATCTTGCCTTTGTCTTGACCTTGTCATTGTCCCAGGTTTTTGTGGCCCAGATAAACCGTACAAGTATCTGTGTTAAAATAAAAATGAAATACGCGACTGAATAAAAACGACTTTTACGCTATCAAAAATTATAAATATTGAATTTGAATGCATTGATGGCAAATTTATTATTCCTAAATTTATCAGGGGGTATCTACATATCCCCCCTCCCCCCACCCTTAAATCAACGGCAGGTAAAGTACAGTGCTACCATAGGAAGTTAGAAGATTTCAGAAAAAGCAGGGAAACGAGGTAATCCCGATGACCACCATCTCAGTTACCTTTGTAGGCACTTCCCTGCCGAAATATATTTATCTGGATAATTGGAGATATAAAGTTTATGAATATGTGCTTCCAATTATTATGTTCTTAGGATTACTCAACATAACATCCAGAGTATTAAAAAGAAACAACCTTTATTGAAAACTTTTTTATTTAATAACTGTATAGATCTGTCTTGTTAATGAGACTTGGCTTAAAAATTCTTCTGATTGTTTAAAAATCCCTGGTTATATATTCATACACAGAACTGCTGCCAACCAACATGGTGGTGTAGGTATTCTAATTATAGATACAATTAAATTTAAACAAAAAGACTAACTTTTATCAAGACATTCAAAATATTGCAATTTCGGTTGACATTGAAATAGGCCCTCTATCTATTCTCTGTATTTATTGACCACCAGAAAATGATAACGTAGGTAATAATATTCGAAAGAATAAATTTAAAAAACTCATACATAATTTGCCTTCTCCATGTTTAATAGCAGGTGATCTCAATGCCCACTCCTCTAACTCCTCTAAGTCTAGAGGCAATTGATACATCACGACACAAGTTATTATATTATAGCACCCTACATTTGGTGTCACCCGATATTTTGTAACATAAGTATTACTGCAAGAATAGCTCTTCTGCAGTCGGGTATTTTGTTTTCACCTCACAAGCTCGGAAAGATTCTGTTTGTCATTAGAAATCTGAGTGGAAAAGTGCATTTTGTCCGCTAGCGTGGAAAGATTTTTTAAATTCGAACCTTTCTATTCCATACTTTTCTATACCACAAGTCCACTGAAAATGCATTAAATACTTCTTCTTCTTTTTTGTATTGGACCCGCATTAAAGCATTTGCCAGTGTCAAGTATTAGGATTTATTCAAGTTTCTTGAATAAAACAAGTTTTAAATGTTCTAGTCATAATCTAAGTCACGTATACAGTCAATTTATAAGTCGAGTCCTGCTTCAGTAAAGTGGTGGCGACTTTACTAGAAGCTTCTATGGAGTTTTGCCGACAACGAAAAATCACACGTTTTACTGCTTTATTTCACTTGCCCACACTCACGCACCTTATCGAACACTTAATGAATAAAACACCACCATTTTTATAGCATTAATGTTCAAAATAACACAAGTTTAAGAAAATAAAACAAAGCAACAACACGTTACTTAGACGTTCCCGCCAAAACTCCATTAAATACTTATTTAATGTCAGTGCGCCAACCTCATTTTGAATAATCGCACTGACTGAGTGCTGCCACAGGTGGCAGCACTGGACTAGCGTTTTCCTCACTGTAGTGAAATGAAAAATTTTGTGTTTCACTCGGCAGCAAAGTCATTTTGCATCTCGTACTTTTGAAACCCTCGCTACGAGCAGGATTTTATATTTGAATCCTAGAATCCTTCGCTTGCTCAGGTTTCAATACAAGTACTCGCCCCAAAAACTAACTTTGCAGCCTTGCATAACAAATAATTATTTGCTTTTAATATGGATACTTGTCTTGTTCCTTTTGACGTGACAACGTCTGATAAATCTTGAACGCTGGCTGCACGCACAAATAAGTATGACTTATTGTCCCGTTACATCATCATCATCATCACATCATCAATGTTTTGTTATGACGTTATCACGTTAAACTATCGTCCGTAAACCGACTGTACAGACAACCATTTTTTTTCGTTATTTATGTCGATGCGGGCCACACACAAGGTCGTAGGCAGAGGGGGGGTTTTACCATTATTAAAAATCCTTCCTATCCTTTAAGTTATTTAATATCCTTTGTATTTTTGAGCCATGTCAATACTGTGACAACATTAACAGCGAATTAGCATATGAATACCTAAAATTTTATTAAGTTACGACAAATTTCGCGCTCGCTTCGCTCGCGCCTGATTATTTCCTATTATTTTCAGCAGTCTGCTGAAAATGTAAGTAGGAGGGTTATGATTTTCAAGTGTATGTATGTACGTATATGGGTATGTTTCTATATGATCGCCTACAAGCCTTACAAGGCTTGACCGATTCTGATGTGCGAGGTGTCGTTAGATTCGTTAGAACTCCAACGATCTTTTTTTTATACATTATAGATCTACGATTCACCACCAACTCGCCTGATGTTAAGCGACGGTGTGGCCGAGGATGGAGCTCGTCGATCTAGAAGATATCTATTCACTCTAGCCTTGAAAATTCCAAGATTCGTAATAAATAAGTGATTACACTAGAATTATTCTAAATAATACGCATCTATAGTCTTTTACAGCGGTTTTGCACATACTTTCACATAAAATCGTATGTTTGTAATTTTCTATAGAGTCAAATGTGTTTTTATTAGGAATAATAAATTTGCAATCAATATTCAAATGGTTGTATTTACAATTTTTGATAACGTAAAAGTCGTTCTTATCCCTATCGGTGATTTCATTTTAAGGGTTCCGTACCTCAATAGGAAAAAACGGAACCCTTATAGGATCACTTTGTTGTCCATCTGTCTGTCTGTCCGTCTGTCCGGGTGTCAAGACCTTTATCTCGGGGACGCGTGAAGCTATTGAGTTGAAATTAAAACCATATACGCAGATCCATAGTATCTTGCTGCAGAAAAAAAAACAGTTTTCGTAAAAAAAAGTTACAGCCGAATTTCAAAAAGATAAAGATTTCAAAAAGAAAAGAACACGTCATCTGCAATATTTAATGTTAACGTTAAGAAAATTTTAATTAGAATTAGAATTACTCTTCGCTTCTCTAATTAACTTTACAGATCTATACCACTCTTAAATTTTCAGTACACTAGTTTTAAACTTCTGCATGCGAGTACGGCACAATGTTGGCTGTTGCAATCTGCTGCATCCGCCGTTCTACAATGACTTGTTGCTTCGGTCTCCACCAAGTTTGTATCACATTCGCTGCTTTCATAAACAGTGGAGCTCTGAAGACGTGGATTATTTGCCACAACAAAGATAGAGTCTTCTTTCTATGACCGTCAGCTATATTCGTTGCAGTTATGTCCCCAACAATCACAAAATTAGCTTCCTTCAAAGCATTCATCGCCACCTGTATGTTATGTATCTTCTGGAGACGCGAAATTGCTGGTGTTCGAAGCTGATTCAACAAACCATTCTTCATAGTAATGATTTCCATGACTTTGGTCAACCTTACCCCATCCCTGATATCCAAAGCCAGGTTATGGACGGCGTATTTATATTCATCCAAGTATGACTGCTTATGGCTTACCACATATCCAATTTGCCTGAGATGTTTTGTGATATCACCAATACCTCCAATCAGCTCTCTCTTGAAACTTATTAAAATATCTCGGCTTTCTTTGCAAATAGCATTATGACAAAATAAACATGGGTCATGCGATATCAGTTTCTTTTGTTTAGCTTGATCTAAAAAGAACACCAGCATTAAAAATTTATTCAGTGTGAACTTTTTAATAGCTTCCATGTATGCCGGTAGTAACATATTGGGCGCACTTGCTTTAGAATTTTTATTTTTCAGAAAAGGGTTTCTGAACATTCTTTGAATGATAAATGTGGTTAATCCGTCAATATCACTGTTGGATTTCAAAGATAAGACGGTGCCATAAATAGCTTCTAGTCCAATCCGAAGCCAAAGAGGATTGTAAGAAAGAAGTATTTCAATTATAATCTTCTGTAAGCCCACATCCATATGAAGGTTTCGATCATTGCGAATAGAAAGCTGTTTCTTTTCAATTTGAGCATTCAACTTTTTGAAAACTTCAGCAATATCTTTGCTTTTGAGAAGATTTTTCGCAGATCGGCGGAGAATTTCCAATCTGTGGCTATTGTGGTAAGCGCTGGATACTTGTTCTTTCGTAGGGGCCAATGGCACTTCTTTATTTCTACTTTCGATCCAAGCTTTCCCCCCAACAATCTTCTGTTCCACATTACTGTCTAAATCAGCAGGTGGAGTAAGAATACAATTGAGCCATCTTTTAAATTCATCTTCAAACTTATGGACAGCTTCTTCATCATAAAAATATGTTGCAGATAGAAATGGATCCAATGTCGAAGTTTGAGTATAGACATTCTCGATCAGATTAGCAGTTTGATTTATTGACTTGTTACTTTCAAAAGTCACGTTACATATTTTACTGTCATTTGATGAATTACGGTTAGCTACCACTTTAGGTTTTAAGGTTCTCTTTACATATGCAACAGGCACTTTCGAAAGATCTGGTTCTACCCTCACATTCTTTTTAGACCAACTTTGTCTTGTGCTGTAGGAACTTTTATCATGCGTTTTGTCAAACGTACGATCAATAGTAAATGTTGCCATCTGGTTGTCTGTTTTATCAAGAACCTGGGTTCGTGAAAACTGGGTACTTTCTTCTGGAATCGATTGAAGAGGCGGCGGTGACATCGATCGAGGTGGCCATCTAACATCGGCTGTATTCGGCTCGTTTTGGCAGGGATTCATGTCATTTTTATCGTACGTCTCTCGCTCTCTAAGCAAAGATTGTCGAAATTTTGGTTGTTCCCTATTAAAATAGTGTGGTGGTCTTTCAAAGGCTTGATTTGGTTGGTAATAATACTCTTTGGGAGTATTTGGTGAATCTTTAGTGTAAGTGTCAGAGCTTAATTTGTCATTGAGCAGTTCATGTGTTTCATTTATCTTAGGAAAGCATTTTCGCCCTGTTGAGTACCGTTGCGGATTGAATGAGAGGTCGCTGATACGCAAAAAGTCTGTATTAATTGAGAAATTTGGGCTGTTCATTTCTTTAGGAGAAGAAGTATTTAGGTGCTTTTTGTTTTGAATCGAAGGGGTCTCTGTGCAATAGTTTTCAATGTGTGTATGGAGACAATTATTTTGCTGTTGAGATGTTATAGTCATTATAGAATGGAGTTGGTTTTCCTTATTAGAAATCTGAATGTCCAGACTGTCATCAAATTCACTTTCAGAATCAACGCTAATGATAATTTGCGGCCTTTTATCCAGTTTATCGACCTTACTAGCCGCACTTTTTGAGGGTGCGAAGGCCAGATTGTCAAAGATGTCTGCAGTAGGCGAGTAACAACTCTGCTTGTTAGATGGCTTAAGAATATTATAAGGCACATTTGCATCAATTGATTTATCATAAGTGTCCTGTAATATATTGGGTTTCTTCATGTTTGAATATATTTCAGAAGTGTCAAAATTCATATTAATACTAGATGGCGAGCCAAATGAGCATTTAGCCTGATTTGAATCAATAGTATAATCATGTTTGTCAAAGTTTTCTTTGTCGTAAGTTTGATAAGCTTCACGCTGCACTGAATGAACCACAGTTTTATGTACTTTTGTAGTTGTGTGGTATATAATTTCAGCTTTCTTTTTGTAAACCGAAACTGGTGATTTCTTGGTCTGAACTTTATTTTTCTTCATCTTAACTGGTGATGTCTTGAAACCTTTCGGATGGGTATTTCTTCTCTTTAGATTCTGAAACGATAAAATAATATTTATATAACTGACAAGTACTTCATTAGAGCATACCTGATTTTAAATAAATAATTTAGTTGGGTGGCAAAGGACGCAGCCGATCAGCGTTCTGCAGTGTGCGAGTAAGTTTTCTAATTCTAGCTTCTCAAGTTCTCACGTTGCGTGTTAAAGTCCCAACGGGGGCTCGCTAGCGCGCCACCGCCATCGCCATGTGAAGGTAATGGCTCGGCACGTACCTTCGTACCTACTGTAGACTGTAGACTAGCTTCAATTAAATTTTTCATGTTATTTATCACTTCTTTTTTTCTTAATTTACTTTATTTTTTAATCTATGGTTGGAGTTATAACGAGTTTAAAGTTAAAACTGTAGAGGCAGATAAAAAAAATCATTTAAATTAGATACTGTTTTTATGGTAAAAAACAGTTTTCTCATTTTGGATGGAAAAGTGTGCAGCAACGTTTCTTGAAATAACAGCGAAATATTAAGCTTCTACGGAACCCTACTTTGCGCGTGGCACGACACGCACTTGGCCGTTTATTATCACAACTCAACTGTTATGAAGCTATTAAAAAATTAATAGAAAAAACGAAAAATAGACAAAATTGTAGAGGGTGAGCATGGGGAAGCTGGTAAGGAACCCGAAATTAGCAGGAATACAAATGGCGGAAGCTGATTTTTATCCATTTATTATTGTATAATCATTATCACATTTTAACGATTTTTTTATCAGATTAGATTAAAAAAATCGTTATACTCCTATGTTTTTTTTTACAGCTATAACTTTTTTTTGTTGTACAAAAATTTGTTGTGTGCTATTGAAAACTGCAGTCCCAATGATGCTCTAAAGTTAACATTCCAATATCCTATCAGTATTTTAATCTTTTAACTGCTCGTGTCGGATATTTCCGATAAAAGTTTTTCAAGCCCATTCCACCTACGTTGGATTTATACCACACAATATCACGATCGGAATCGAAAAAAATTGCCAGAATACCCAACACCAGGCATGGGCGTAGCTATAGCTTTTTCAAGGGGGGTGTCCGCGGGTACAAAAATTTTGAAAAATACACTTCTATTTGTCTCTTTATTTGCGCAGACTATACGCAGACGAGTACTGGTTTCAGATTTCACATTAAAATACACGAAAATTAAGCTATGGACAAACGTATAACTCTAAATAAAGTATTTAAGTAACGTTGGAACATTATTAATTCATATAATATTAGATGAACCCTATGATTTCACCTGTTTTTAATTATTCGTAAAATGTCGACTCAAGCAAAGAAAAACATAGGTAATAAGAATACGCGAGCGAAGCGAGCGCGAATTTTTTTAAAGATTTTAAAATTAAATTTTGGAAGTGATTTAGATTTTTGAACTACTTCCTTGGCAGTCAGGAAAAAAATTTGGTTAGTGATTATTTTTTGGTGAATTATTTGCTTCTATTATCACGGCACTTTCTTAAAGTGTTTGATCTTTTAGACATTATTAGCGCAAAAATATTTTTTTTGTAAAATTGGCTTGGATCGAATTGATTTTTTTGTGGAATATTTGTGTTTTTTTTACGAAAGATAGATCTACGAATGCCCACCAACTCGCCTGATGTTTAGTGATATTATTTTCTAGTTTCACGTATGACGATTTTTAAGACGAAGTTCATTCTGTAATTATATATCTTCAAAAAATGTGGACATGTAGAGCGAAGCGGGCGCAAACTATTGAAGCACATTAAGTAAACTTTAAAAAAGAGGAAGCATTTTTAAACTATGTAAGCTTAAGGTAAGGAACCCCTAAACCAAAGCCTAAGCAGGGGGGGGGGGCTGCTTACGGCCTTGTTCACAACTTGTCGGATTCGGAATCGGGCTGAAAACTATATCTCCATCTCTGTCAATTTGTATGGATATGACAGAGATGGAGATATGGTTTCTTAAGAAGTATGTTTATTAAAAGAAAAGCAAAATACCCGACTGCAAAAAAGCAGTTTTTGCAGTCTAACTTACGATTTCGATAATCTTAACTTAATACACTGTTGAGTTTACGTTCTTTAGTGAAAAACAGTGCGTAAAATCGTTGTAAAATAATACAAACACTTGTTTATTACGAAATAGTTCGTTAGAGTTTACGAAAAACCGTTTTATTTTTATTTTTGCAAGAGATGTTATCACAAAAGGTTACAAAAAATATAGCCCATGACACTCTGGAAGCGAAGACGAATCTAATGACACCTCGCACATTAAAATCGGTCAAGCTGTTCAGGCTGTAGGCTGTCATATAGAAACATACATACATATGTATGTTGCCGTGCACTTTTTTTTCAATTTTTTTTCGGCCATTGCCATGAGCGGTGGGGGGGGGGGGGGGGGTCCGGATACCCTAGACACCCCCTTTATATACATATACGCCAAACCTCCTCACCAGCGTTTAAAGGGTTAGTAAAAGCATTCTCACCATGGCCGATTTTAACACAACAATAATGTCATATCTGCCCCTGCTTTCATTAGTGAACCTAATAGTCTCCCGTATAGCCGTAGGCTGACTCGGGGTCCATATCATCGTCAGCTCATAGCAAGACTCTGGCTCGACTTCCATCAATTCTCCAGGCAGATGAACCACTAGGCCAGGAGACAATGCTTTACCCAGAGTGATCTGTAAGAAGAAGATTTCTGTGGATAGATGATAAAAATATTGAAATATAATATTGTCCTTTTTAGGGTTCCGTACCTTAAAAGGAAAAAAACGGAACCCTTATAGGATCACTTTGTTGTCCATCTGTCAAGACCTGTATCTCGGAACGTGTGCAGGTATTGAGTTAAAATTTAAAACCATATACACAGATCTATAGTCTCTTGCAGCAGAAAAAAAAAACTTCTCAGTTTTCATTAAAAAAGTTATAGTCAATTATGTAGTAAGAAACGCATATTTCGACACTTGCAAGGGAATCAGAACCTATAGGGTACTTCCCGTTGACGTATAACTATGAAATTTGGCAAGAAGCATTATCATATAGTACACATAAAGGAAAAAATCCGAAAACTTTTAATTTAATCACAAAAAATAGGGTCTTTATGAAAGGAAGGAGGGTCCAAATTTTAAAGAGATTTAAAAGGCTTGACTAGGTGTTCCCGAACAATCACCAAAGTTAAGCAACGGACGGACCGGTCAGTCTTTGGATGGGTGACCTTGAGTGGCATTTCTTTCTGAGCGCTACCGTGGGTCGGATGACATGTTAAATTATAGGTCCCGGTTATTCAGCAATCGTCAAGCCAAGTCAGAGGCCTTTCGGCGGCTTAATAACTCTGACAATAGGGCTGGCCACTCAGTCTATACGAACTTATTTAGTTTAGTGATTTAATCGTATCATGTGGAATATTATATGAAAGAGCATAATTAGCACAAGCTGAAATAGGTGAAATCGGTCTTTTTGGAAATCCATGGATTTCTTATGGCTGAGATGATGATGATGATGAAATAGGTTTTTAAATATTTTTAGGATGTATATTTTTCGATTTATGAAGGAAAATATAAATAAATATATAATTTCCTCTTTTTATCCACAAGTTAGTATGGAACCCTCAGTGGGCGAGTCTGACTCCCACTTGTCCGGTTTTTTAATTCTTAAACACCCTTACACTTAGGGCCTTACCGAAAAACGTTACTTAACTTTAACCAATGTCTTAAATTCTTTGTCTTCTTTCTGCAAGTGTCATAACGTGTCAGCAAGAAGTTGACAAAATATGTTAATCATTGTTAAGTAACGTTAATATAAGTTAAGTAACGTTTTTCAGTAAGGCTATAATGTGTATGTGTAACTACTGTTGTTGAAGAAGCAGTTTTTAAATTATTTTAAATTTTTTGATAAGTTTATTGTACTCCTAGAAATATAAAATGTAAAACTAAAGGGTAAGTCATAGACTTTACAGTAATGCCTCATGTTAAGTAATGGTGTGCATTAGCCTGGAATGGAAACAGATTCTGAAATGAGACTGACTAAAGACTCTGTAAATTCTACATTACTACAGTCCATAATTTACAACATCATCATCATCATTGTCTTGTCTACCAATTTATAAATGCATACGAAATTATATGCTGGACTGGAAGAAAAAAATACATTGAATGTACCAGCTGCTTCTCTTTCCGGGCATACTGTAAAGTCAATTAAGGGACTTGAGGGAAACTGTTGTTTATATAGGCAACAGGCTGGGACTTGAGGGAAACTGTTGTTTATGTAGGCAACAGGCTGACTCCTTGTGACTGCAAGCCAACATTACATCTTACTGTCCATTTTTTTACAGAATATTATGTTAACTTTAAGCTAGACCAAGAAAGATCATAATCGTTTTTCTCTAGCTTGAGTTACAAAAGCCGCAACACTGCATGGAAAACTAACATTATTGAAATAAAATATAGCATTACTCAGGGATCATGACGCTTGCCAATAAAGAAAAAAAACAAGATTTGTAGTAAAGTACCACTCACAAAAACTTAAATGTAACTTATATTTCAGCTATAAAGTACAATGTTACATTTAAGTTTTTTGAATATGAATTTCCGCAAAGTAACGCCTGATTCAATAAATTTTCTAAAAACTTATGTCAAGGCTGCATTATTATTTTAAAAAACCGTTACCTGTTGGGTTTGCTTGGAAGGGTTGATCACCTCCAAAGTTTTCTGACAAGATGTGCCGATAGGAACATTCTCGAAATCTACTATAGGTGGTCTAGAAAACGGGGCCAAGAAAAGTCGTGGACATTCTTCTTTTGGAGGCTCTCTTGATGCTCTCTGCTGCCGACGAGCCCGTTGTATGTGCTCAGGAGTATTTTCAATCTACAACACAGTCATATTATGTTATTGTGCATTCTAGCTTATATTATGAGTAGAATGAAAAAATAAGTTTATTCAAATACTAATACATAGTTTATCTGTACTCTTAGCTCTTAGCGCTACATAGTTAATTAGTTAGGAGCATCCTCTTACCTCAAATACCTCAAAATTCATTTTCGAAGCTTGAAGTTGTGAAACACTAGATCACGCACGGGATATTCAAATTCATCTCTCTTCTTATCTTTCTATTTCTTAGCGAATTATATGTACCCTTATTTTGCGATAGAAACGAATAGGTTTTTAAATATTTAAATTGTTAAAAATTAAATTGAATTCAAACAAACAAACCGTCGTTTGGATTTTTGAAATTGACATAAAAAAAAAAAAAAAAAAAAAAAAAACGAGAGTTGACATCTTGACATCTGTTATTTTTTTTTTATTTGTAAGTATATTCCCATTGACAACTCTATATAAAAATTAAAATCTGGAGCAGTCTGGCGCAACTCCATAAAAAATTGTAAAACAATTGTATAACAGTAATTCAAACAACGGTAATTATCATAACGATATTTTCAAAAGTTATGTCTTGCAAAAGATAGATAGATAGATTCTTTATTTGCATAGAACATGAGGAATTTTTATACAATATATGCACAAAAAGATGGAACAAATGTATTTGTAGCTTAATCATGTTGTGCCAATTAGGCGTACAAAATGTCAGGGCAAATAGCAATCTGCTCAAGTATTTGATTAAAAATAGCGTTAAATGTTAAACGTTAAAATAAATCAGAAAATATAGACAAAATTTACAATAACAATAAAATTCAATATGTACAATGTCAACGTCAAATAAATAGATAAAAAAATTATAATAATAATCTCAAAAATACAATAACGATTTCAAAGCCAATACTAAATTAATGTCAAACATGACAGTAGAAATTTTATCGAGCCTGATTCTCGAACAACGAACATAGATTATGTTGGTCTCTGTCACACTCGAAACATTCATAATACTAGAGATCACTATCGAGATTAATCTCGAAAGCGTCAGCATAGCGCCATAAATTTTAGCGTTCGTAAACAGAATACGCTCAGAGTGTTTATTACCCTAAATAACCCCGTTCTAAAACCAAATATTTATCCGATAAAATTTATCGGGTAAATATTAAATGCTTACGAACGCAGCCCTAATAGTCAAATGTACCGATTTTACGGGTTTTAAAATTCCCCTAATTATGATTTCCAAAGTTTCAAAATGTAATATTTTATAGTTGGAGATCTTAGTCAGATTACACGCATGGCGCCCTAAATATATTAAATATTTAATACTTGTTACTAATAAATAGCAAATACATGAAATGCGCGAGTACAGGGAGAAAATAGAAGAACTTTGAAATCACACACAAACACACAACCAACAAGGTATTTTCGAAGCAGGCTTCACTTAATGAAGCTATAAATTTACTAAATAATTAGGTATATACCATAATTAAGTTGATGGATTAATTTATATGTATATTATGCAATAAATTATGATTATATTTTGTCAGACGCCGGTCATAATTAAGTTGTTTTTACTTCTATCACGAATCACCAATCTAAAAACATGAAACTGACTCTGAAAACTAGCTTGTCTATGTTATCGATGTTATCCTATCGGTCCAATGAAATAGGAAACCTATTATATATAGGTCACCTATTATATATATTATATAGGTCAATGTATCGGTCACACGCTTAGACCATCTAAAAATCGATTTTTAGATGGTCTAAGGTCACACGAGGTCATTACCGATTTGGTACCGACTGGTGCCATTCGAATTTGTGAATAGGGTTATCGAAGGCTATCCATTCGATTCGGTAGCCGGCTCAAATTCAAGGCAATTTTTCGCGGGAACTTAATAAAAAAATGGCACAGTTTACTTTTATTATTCCAAACTTGTGTTATTTCAAATAAAGATTTTGTAAAGTTGTTTTTAAATGTTTTTTTAATCAATTAGTGTTCGTTTACGCGCACGAGTTTGAAATGAGAGTGATGAAACATACTTCTTCACGTTGTAACTTACAAAGTCCTTAATAGCTCCTAGTAAAATAACCAAGTCATGACATGAACTTAAATCGCTATCAACCGAGTATCTCGTCATAATCTAAGCCAAGTAACTTGAGATTGTGACTAAAACTTATATTATTTGTATTTTTCATGAAACTTTAACATATTATTTTGGCAAATGTGCCAATCGTGGCCAATAAAAGAAAAAAAAATCTAGACGGCTGCAACTGTCAAATTTACAAACTTTTTTTAGTGACTTGATACCGCTAAAGATTTCGATTCACTATTTAAAAAAATCGATTAAAGTTCGATTCTTTTGCGTTTAAAAATTTTCATTTTAAAGTAAGAAAATCGTTTTTTTTACAGTTCAAATCAGGGATCAGTCAATAATGCGAGCTATTAAAGAAAGTCTTTTATATTTTGCTGGGGTTGAAGTAGCACACATTTATATTTCTAACCGATTTCAAAAAGAATGAGGTTCTTAATTCAACTGTATGTTTTTTTGTTGGCAATATTATAAATTCTAAACCGACCTATCGACTATATATATAAAAAGAATTGATGTTCTGTGATAGCAGTGATAGCTTGTAAAAAATTTAATATATTTTTATTTACTAGAGGAGCATCCGGTGTCATTCCTCCTTCTCGCTTTCGACCTACACTGACTCTCGTATTCCTTTTTCCGTTTGTAATCCAAATCATATTAATTATCGTACATCATCCTAGCAAATACTAAGTTATATTATTCGAATTGTGTAACATTACGTCTCTTTAGTGCTTGTTTAAAACAACTACCATACAGAGAGAGGAGCATGGGAGAGAAGTGTGTGGTTTCATGTTTGTCTTTACGTTGCTCATTCAGCAAACAAATTAATAAATTTTGGTTTGAATTTACTTATGAAATTAAATTTATTTGCAAGAATGTAGGTAAATAAGGCCTTAGAAATTAATTACAATTTTCCATTACATTCGATCATTTCTCAAGTGCAAATATTTAATAGTGGATCAATATGACATAAATAATATTAAATTAGAATTGATAATAGTAGGTATACTATATATTATGTAAATTACATCAAACATGAATAACTCTGCTGTCTTAAAAGTAGGTACTACAGTAGTAAAAATACAATAACGTGACGAAAATTACACTTTCACGAAAATGACATGCAGCATGAGATAAATCTAAAAATCGGTTTTTCCAAGTCAAAAAAACAATTTCCGATTAATCGATTGATAATCGACATGTCACATGCCGCTATCAATCAATGGAACGAAATTTGGCGGGAACGTCTTAGTAACGTGTTGTTGCTTTGTTTTATTTTCCTAAACTTGTGTTATTTTGAACATTAATGCTATAAAAATGGTGGTGTTTTATTCATTTAGTGTTCGATAAAGTGCGTGAGTGTGGGCAAGTGAAATAAAGCAGTAAAATGTGTGATTTTACGTTGTCGGTAAAACTCCATAGAAGTTTCTAGTAAAGTCGCCACCACTTTACTGAAGCAGGACTCGACTTATAAATTGACTGTATACGTGACTTAGATTGTGACTAGAACATTTACAACTTGTTTTATTCAAGAAACTTGAAAAAATCCTAATACTTGACTCTGGCAAATGCTTTAATGCGGGTCCAATACAAAAAAGAAGAAGAATCAATGGAACCGTTTAGGATGATCAGCTGATACCTTATGGAATGGAAATGTCGAAATTATTCGATATTCGGGAAACCTGAATCGCTAATTCCGCAAACCGTGTGAAATCCTTCGAGATCTCTCTCCATATCGAAGATCGCATCGAATCGAATATAATCAGCCCCCTTATTCTGCCCCCGTATTCTGAACCCATTCGGTTTCGGAATCGATTCGATTTGTATATCTCCGTCTCTGTTATTTTCATAGAGAATGACAGAGACGGAGATATACAAATCGAATCGATTCCGAAACCGAATGGGTTCACCCCCCGTATTCTGAACCCATTCGGTTTTGGATTCGATTCGATTTGTATATCTCCGTCTCTGTTATTTTCATAGAGAATGACAGAGACGGAGATATACAAATCGAATCGATTCCGAAACCGAATGGGTTCTGCACCCTTATTCAGATTACATTCGATTCGATGCGATCTTCGATATGGAGAGAGATCTCGAAGGATTTCACACGGTTTGCGGAATTAGCGATTCAGGTTTCCCGAATATCGAATAATTTTGACATTTCCATTCCATAAGGTATCAGCTGATCATTCCAAACGGTTCCATTGATTGAAAGCGGCATGTGACATGTCGATTATCAATCGATTAATCGGAAATTGTTTTTTGACTTGGAAAAACCGATTTTTAGATTTATCTCATGCTGCATGTCATTTTCGTGAAAGTGTAATTTTCGTCACGTTATTGTATTTTTACTACTGTAGTACCTACTTTTAAAACAGCAGAGTTATTCATGTTTGATGTAATTTACATAATTTATAGTATACCTACTATTATCAATTCTAATTTAATATTATTTATGTCATTTTGATCCACTATTAAATATTTGCACTTGAGAAATGATCGAATGTAATGGAAAATTGTAATTAATTTCTAAGGCCTTATTTACCTACATTCTTGCAAATAAATTTCATTTCATAAGTAAATTCAAACCAAAATTTATTCATTTGTTTGCTAAATGAGCAACGTACAGACAAACATGAAACCACATACTTCTCTCCCACGCTCCTCTCTCTGTATGGTAGTTGTTTTAAACAAGCACTAAAGTGACGTAATGTTACACAATTCGAATAATATAACTTAGTATTTGCTAGGATGATGTACGATAATTAATATGATTTGGATTACAATGAACGTCCACCGGAAAAAGGAATACGGGAGTCAGTGTAGGTCGAAAGCGAGAAGAAGGAATGACACCGGATGCTCCTCTAGTAACAACAAATAAAAATATATTCAATTTTTTACAAACTATCACAGCTATCACAGAACATCAAATTCCTTTATCTATGGAGTCGATAGGTCGGTTTAAAATTTATAATATTGCCAACAAAAAAACATACAGTTGAATTAAGAACCTCATTCTTTTTTAAATCGGTTAGAAATATAAATGTGTGCTACTTCAACCCCAGCAAAATATAATAGACTTTCTTTAATAGCTCGCATTATTGACTGATCCCTGATTTGAACTGTAAAAAAATACGATTTTCTTTTTATTTGAAAATGAAAATTTTTAAACGCAAAAGAATCGAACTTTAATCGATTTTTTTAAATATTGAATCGAAATCCTTAGCGGTATCAAGTCACTAAAAAAAGTTTATAAATTTGACAGTTGCAGCCGTCTAGATTTTTTTTCTTTTATTGGCCATGATTGGCACATTTGCCAAAATAATATGTTAAAGTTTCATGAAAAATACAAACAATATAAGTTTTAGTCATAATCTCAAGTTACTTGGCTTAGATTATGACGAGATACTCGGTTGATAGTGAAACAAGTTCATGTCATGACTTGGTCATTTTACTAGGAGCTGTTAAGGACTTTGTAAGTTACAATGTTTTTTATTCAATTCAATTCATTTATTTCAATTAGGTACATACATTTTGGTACACTTTTGAACGTCATAATATTATAAATAATAGTAAATATGAATTTACTTACATTTTACATGAGATTTAAATTAGTGCATAGCTATATCATTTTTTTGTTCATTTATCAATTCATAAAAATAAAAATAAAAATCCAACGATAAAACAGTAAGCGTTTTATCGTTAATTGTCATTATTACCAACTAATGTTACATCTTGCCAAGCCCGTTTATCCTGTATAAAATCGTCAATTGAATAATACGCTTTCTTAAGTAATAGTTTCTTAATAGTTCCTTTAAAACATCTATCATTTAAGTTTGTCAAACAATCAGGTAAAGTATTATAGAACCGCACACAGTTATTTTTGAACGATTTGTTTATCTTAGTTAGCCGGGTCCTTGGAATTATGAGTTTAGTTTTGTTTTTTGTATTATAACTGTGCCTATCACTTTGTTTCAAATATTTATTGTAATTTCTTCTTACATACATTATATTTTCATAAATATACTGGCTTGGCATGGTCAAAATATTAATTGACTTAAAAAGTTCCCTAAGAGACTCTCTGGGCCTTAGCTGGTAAATATACCGAACGGCTCTCTTTTGCAATACAAAAATAGATTTAAGAACATCTGCTGCATTTCCCCATAGCAAAATTCCATATGTCATTAAGGAATGAAAGTAGCCAAAATATACTGTTCTTGCCGTGTCAACATCAGTAAGCTCTCTGATCTTACGTATTGCGTAGGCAGCTGAACTAAGCTTGCCAGGTAGATCTTTTATGTGCGCTCCCCACTGTAGTTTAGAGTCAAGTTTGACACCCAAAAATTTTGTAGTTGTTGTAAAACCTAATTGGTTATTATCAAGAATTATTGGATCCATATAATAATTTATCTCGTGCAAGAGAGAACTTAACACAGTTGGTTTTATTAGAGTTTAGTGCTAGATTATTTGTGCTAAACCAGGCATTCGCTTGAACTAAAGCTAAATTAATATTAAGTGTACTGGTTTCATTTTTTCCGATATCAAATAACAAAGACGTATCATCGGCAAATAAAACAATCTTGGCAAATTTCTCCATGAGGAAAGGGAGATCATTAATATATACCAAAAACAAGAAAGGACCCAGAATAGACCCTTGAGGGACTCCTACGTCCACACGCAGGGTATCCGATAACACACCATTAACATTTACGCTCATCATTCTTGCAGACAAGTAAGACTTTAATATGTGAAGAAGTATGTTTCATCACTCTCATTTCAAACTCGTGTGCGTAAACGAACACTAATTGATTAAAAAAAAACATCATCTTTACAAAATATTTATTTGAAATAACACAAGTTTAGAATAATAAAAGAAAACTGTGACATTTTTTAATTAAGTTCCCGCGAAAAATTGCCTTGAATTTGAGCCGGCTACCGAATCGAATGGATTACCTTCGATAACCCTATTCACAAATTCGAATGGCACCAGTCGGTACCAAATCGGTAATGACCTCGTGTGACCGATAGGATAACATAGACAAGCTAGTTTTCAGAGTCAGTTTCATGTTTTTAGATAGGTGATTCGTGATAGAAGTAAAAAAAAAACTTAATTATGACCGGCGACTGACAAAATATATAATTTATTGCATAATATACATATAACTTAATCCATCAACTTAATTATGGTATATAATTCTTTAGTAAATTTATAGCTTCATTATGTGAAGCATGCTTCGAAAATACCTTGTTGGTTGTGAGTATGCATGTGTGTGTGTGATTTCAAAGTTCTTCTATTTTGCTCCCTGTACTCACGCATTTAATGTATTTGCCATTTATTAGTAACAAGTATTAAATATTTAATATATTTAGGGCGCCATGCGTGTAATCTGGCTAAGATCTCCAACTATAAAATATTACATTTTGAAACTTTGGAAATCATAATTAGGGGAATTTTAGAACCCGTAAAATCGGTACATTTGACTATTAGGTGAATATATTATGTCAAATTATGGAAAATGGTAATTGAAAATATCAAAAAAGTGATCTTATTTTATTAAAATGTATTAGTAAAATGTATTCGATATCACTCCCGACAGGTTTATCCTGTCGGGAGCGATATCGAATTAGCCATCGAATTTATATGTCAAACTCCTTCGGATTCGAGTTTGTGAATCGGTCTACCCGAATCCCGGCGGATCCAGTTGAGGATGAGTGGAGTTCTTTGGTTTCTCGAGATTTCTATACTAAAAATGGGACCGACGGGCATAAATTCGAATTCGTGAATACCCATTGGAGTCGAATGGAGCTTTATTCGATAGCCGGCTCATTACCGACAAAATTGACAAACCGACAACCGATTAGAACTAGAATAAGGGTGCTGAATACGGGGGCAGAATACGGGGGCTGAACTCATTCGGTTTCGGAATACGGGGGCAGAATAAGGATGCAGATGTCAACTCTCTTACTAGTCTGTGGATGTCTGTCTCAAAAATCCAATCGCCGGTTTGTTTGTTTGAATTCAATTCAATTTTTAACAATTAAATATTCGTTTCTATCGCAAAATAAGCGTAGATATATTTCGCTAAGAAATAGAAAGATAAGAAGAGAGATGAATTTGAATATCCCGTGCGTGATCTAGTGTTTTACAAGTTCAAGCTTCGAAAATGAATTTTGAGGTA
Organism: Lycia hirtaria; assembly: GCA_947563715.1. NCBI lineage: Eukaryota > Metazoa > Arthropoda > Insecta > Lepidoptera > Geometridae > Lycia > Lycia hirtaria. The sequence continues at coordinate 21,658,403 of OX387386.1, read as the reverse complement.
TTTGAGGTAAGAGGATACTCCCAACTAATTAATTAAGTAACGCTAAGAGCTAAGAGTACAGATAAACTATGTATTAGTATTTTAATAAACTTATTTTTTCATTCTCTTCTCATAATATAAGCTAGAATGCACAATAACATAATATGACTGTGTTGTAGATTGAAAATACTCCTGAGCACATACAACGGGCTCGTCGGCAGCAAAGAGCACCAAGAGAGCCTCCAAAAGAAGAATGTCCACGACTTTTCTTGGCCCCGTTTTCTAGACCACCTATAGTAGATTTCGAGAATGTTCCTATCGGCACATCTTGTCAGAAAACTTTGGAGGTGATCAACCCTTCCAAGCAAACCCAACAGGTAACGGTTTTTTAAAATAATAATGCAGCCTTGACATAAGTTTTTAGAAAATTTATTGAATCAGGCGTTATTTTGCGGAAATTCATATTCAAAAAACTTAAATGTAACATTGTACTTTATAGCTGAAATATAAGTTACGTTTAAGTTTTTGTGAGTGGTACTTTACTACAAATCTTGATTTTTTTCTTTATTAGCAAGCGCCATGATCCCTGAGTAATGCTATATTTTATTTCAATAATGTTAGTTTTCCATGCAGTGTTGCTTTTGTAACTCAAGCTAGAGAAAAACGATTATGCTCTTTCTTGGGCTGGCTTTAAGTTAACATAATATTCTGTAAAAAAATGGACAGTAAGATGTAATGTTGGCTTGCAGTCACAAGGAATCAGCTTGTTGCCTATTTTCCCTCAAGTCCCAGCCTGTTGCCTACATAAACAACAGTTTCCTTCCTAATTGACTTTACAGTATGCCCGGGAAGAGAAGCAGCTGGTACATTCAATGTATTTTTTTCTTCCAGTCCAGCATATAATTTCGTATGCATTTATAAATTGGTAGACAAGACAATGATGATGATGTAAATTATGGACTGTAGTAATGTAGAATTTACAGTGTCTTTAGTCAGTCTCATTTCAGTATCAGTTTCCATTCCAGGCTAATGCACACCATTACTTAACATGAGGCATTACTGTAAAGTCTATGACTTACCCTTTAGTTTTACATTTTATATTTCTAGGAGTACAATAAACTTATCAAAAAATTTAAAATAATTTAAAAACTGCTTCTTCAACAACAGTAGTTACACATACACATTATAGCCTTACTGAAAAACGTTACTTAACTTATGTTAACGTTACTTAACAACGATTAACATATTTTGTCAACTTCTTGCTGACACGTTATGACACTTGCAGAAAGAAGACAAAGAATTTAAGAGATTGGTTAAAGTTAAGTAACGTTTTTCGGTAAGGCCCTAAGTGTAAGGGTGTTTAAGAATTAAAAAACCGGACAAGTGGGAGTCATACTCACCCACCGAGGGTTCCATACTAACTTGTGGATAAAAAGAGGAAATTTTATATTTATTTATATTTTCCTTCATAAATCGAAAAATATACATCCTAAAAATATTAAAAAACCTATTTCATCATCATCATCATCTCAGCCATAAGAAATCCACTGCTGGACATAGGCCTCCCCCATAGATTTCCAAAAAGACCGATTTCACCTATTTCAGCTTGTGCTAATTATGCTCTTTCATATAATATTCCACATGATACGATCACTAAACTAAATAAGTTCGTATAGACTGAGTGGCCAGCTCTATTGTCAGAGTTATTAAGCCGCCGAAAGTCGCCTCTGACTTGGCTTGACGATTGCTGAACAACCGGGACCTATAATTTAACATGTCATCCGACCCACGGTAGCGCTCAGAAAGAAATGCCACTCACGGTCACCCATCCGAAGACTGACCGGTCCGTCCGTTGCTTAACTTTGGTGATCGCTCGGGAACACCTATAGTCCGTTCCATTTCGATTGGCAATAACGTTCGTTGACCCCTCGTCAGCCGCTAAGAGTAAATGAGTGTAACTTAACATTTTACCAAAATTGATCACAAAAATATTAATTTATCATCGATTTTTATTACATCGCTACACAGTACTAGAACACACTTGACTTATTTATTTGTCATATTTTCATGATTTCTATACTTATTGTCTGTTATTTTTGTAAAAATGGTGTGTGTGTGAGTGTTCTATCTTACACTTTATTTTAATGATATCTTATCTTATCTTATAAATGGGGTCCGATTCTCGGATGCACTTCGAGCCATTAGGTCCTTTTGTGCTTGCCCCTTTCTTTATTCATTCGCACCAGGTTTTCCGAAGAAGGGCCGCATTACCTTCAGAATATCACCTGATGCGAAATACCTATATTCCTCCAGTTCCGGGTATGCAGTTCCTAGGAGGTCCAGTCGCTTACTTGCCATTGAGTCGCAGCTACACATGATGTGCTTCATGGACTCCTCTTCCTTACAGGTCCTACATATGGGGCTTTCAACAAGTTTTAGTTTGTAGAGATGACCCCTATTCTCATAGTGTCCGGTCAGAGCTCCCACCAAAATTCTTGCCTGCATTCTACTGTATTTACAGATCCTCTTGTTCCATTTGGCGCCGTCAGCACAATGGTCGCCTTGGAATGCGTGAGCCCACTCAACTGGTTCCATTCGGCCTTGTGTCGATTGTGAACGTAATCATTTATCGCCGTGCTTACCATCCCCTGAGATAGTCCTACAAAGGGCTCTGGTCCTATTAGCGGTTTACTAGAACCTTCTCTTGCCAGCTCATCAGCAATCTCGTTTCCATCGACTCCAATATGGCCCGGCACCCAAACTAGCTTCAGGTCATTTTGTTTGCCCAACTCATTCAGAGCGTTTTTTTTTTTTTTTTTTTTGAAAAAATTCGAGCACCACAGACTCCAGGGTCCATGCCTTTTATAAACTAATACATATTATTTTTTTTAGCTAACTTTACATATTTTTTTTAACTAGAGTACAAGAGGAAGACGTTAATACTTAACTAATAACTGTTAATACTTAAGTAACATGCACATGCATGCGTGTGTACGCCGAGCAGTCCAGCTCCCGCAAGCAGCACCCGTTCACGAGTTGACTCATGTGCCAGCCATCGATCTCCTCAACCATATTTGAGGGAAGAGGGCGACCCGCTACACGACGCCGCCGCAAGAAGAAGCCTTTAAGCGAGCGTGAGTGCTCTGGGTACACACGCTTTCCTACTACTATTTAAGGGACAACATACAACATAAGAACAATTTTTTTTTTTTTTTTTTTTACAACGTACACCGAAGCTTTGCATTCAGGGCCTCCACTACCGTCGCGTTTCGATCTTTGATAGCCATTTTGAGATTGTATTCTAAAATGGTCTTTGGTGTGGCTGCCGTCGCCCGCCGCACAAAACGGCTGATGGCATCTCCTTCATCATCGACGTAGTAAGTGAAGGTCCCGGTGTGCCTCGAGACTGCCACGACTGCGTGCGAGACGCTGTCATGCAGCTGTAGTTTGCCTTTGGTCTTGATGACGATGACCGACTCGTACGTCAAACCTTGAGCTTCATGGATGGTGAGGATTCGTGATCCTGTACCTCCCCCGTAACCCTGGTTGCTAAGGGTTATCTTTTCTTCTTGAGTATGGACCAAGAAAAAAGTTTTAGGGGCGGCTTTGGGTATTTGGGAACCCGTGAACCTTCTCTGCTCTAGTGACTGGATATGGGCGGCTGAGGAATATATTCCTGAATATATTTCTCTCAGCGCATATGCGACGTCCATCGGGTTCCTATGCGTATATCACAACTCCTGGCTGATGTTGGTTACCAGATTTGGGCGATGGTACCTTAACTCAAACAGATTTTCTCTGTCAATATAAGGCAACTGGTTGATATCTCCAATGAGAACAATCTCGCCAGCACCAGACAGCCGTGTAGCCATTACTATGGCTCCGAAATGGTTCATGAGTGCTTCATCTACCATAAGGCGGAAGTAGCTCTCGTTTTTTCTGAAACCATTTACGAGAACAGAAGCCATGGTGCGCACTCTAGTCTTTACCAAGTTTCCTATGCGGTGCGCTAGCTTCTCTCTCAGATCTTTGGCTGCCTCTGTTGTTGTGGTGATGATGGCGTCCTTGCTCGCATCGAAGTTTCCAACTACCCAAGTTGTCTTTCCGCATCCTGGAACTCCGTTGACCCACTGTATATTAGGCACCTCCCAGTTTTCCCATAATGTGTTGACTACGGAGCTCTTGAGGAGAGCTCCGTCATTCAGAGCGTTGACGCAATCCAAAACCAGTCCAGAGCCAATCCTGCAGGCACCGACAGCTGCGAGGGCTGACTGGCTGTCTGTTAGAATATAAATAGTTTGGTTCTTACAACCTTTCTCAATATTCAATTTGGCACAAACAGTTATAGCATATGTTTCTGCTTGAAAGACCGTACTCAGTTGTCCCATACTCTGCCACTGCTTCCAGTCCTTAGTAAAGATGCCTGCTCCTGTTCCATGCTTGGTTTTCGAACCATCTGTGTAACAGGCCAGGTAGTCCTTTTGCGAGGGTTTGAACTCCCCCTTCCATTCCTCTCTAGTTGGGACATAAATTTCATAGTTCCTTTTGTAGCTGTACACCGGGAGTATTTTGTCACTCCCCATATTCAGCATCCTGTCAAGCTCCTTTGTTGTCTCCATTTGCGTGTGCCTTGTCCTTGGTGCTAGCCAACTCCAAAGACCAGCTGTTGACAGCCTGTACAGTGCTTTACAGGCCTCACCTTCTATGTATAAATGCAGCGGCAGCAATCCTAGGATCGTTTCCATAGCTGCTGTTGGTGTTGTAGTGAATGCTCCAGTAATCGCACACAAATTTGGACCCTCCTTCCTTTCATAAAGACCCTATTTTTTGTGATTAAATTAAAAGTTTTCGGATTTTTTCCTTTATGTGTACTATATGATAATGCTTCTTGCTAAATTTCACAGTTATACGTCAACGGGAAGTACCCTATAGGTTCTGATTCCCTTGCAAGTGTCGAAATATGCGTTTCTTACTACATAATTGACTATAACTTTTTTAATGAAAACTGAGAAGTTTTTTTTTTTCTGCCGCAAGAGACTATAGATCTGCGTATATGGTTTTAAATCTTAACTCAATACCTGCACACGTTCCGAGATACAGGTCTTGACAGATGGCTGGACAGACAGATGGACAAAAAAGTGATCCTATAAGGGTTCCGTTTTTTTCCTTTTAAGGTACGGAACCCTAAAAAGGACAATATTATATTTCAATATTTTTATCATCTATCCACAGAAATCTTCTTCTTACAGATCACTCTGGGTAAAGCATTGTCTCCTGGCCTAGTGGTTCATCTGCCTGGAGAATTGATGGAAGTCGAGCCAGAGTCTTGCTATGAGCTGACGATGATATGGACCCCGAGTCAGCCTACGGCTATACGGGAGACTATTAGGTTCACTAATGAAAGCAGGGGCAGATATGACATTATTGTTGTGTTAAAATCGGCCATGGTGAGAATGCTTTTACTAACCCTTTAACGCTGGTCAGCATTGGCGTATACTTAGTCTGGCCATAAATACTGTTACAGTTAAAAATAAGAAAGATATTACATTTGGAATCTGTCATTTTTATACGATTGTTCATTGAGTTTTCTAATTTTGGCGCTAATACATTGTACAATATTTTGCGATATTAAAATGGAGTTGGGTGATAAAGAGAACCGAATCGCTGTGATTGCATTACACAAAGTTGGTATGGAGCCAAATGCAATTTTTTAAACTCTCCATATGCTTGGTATTAGTCAAATGTTTGTTTACCGGGCTATTAATAGGTACAATGAGACCTCCTCTGTTTGTGACAGAAAAAGATCTGGCCGTCCACGTAGTGTTCGTACGAAAAAGGTGGTCAAAGCAGTAAGGGAAAGAATTCGAAGAAATCCTGTCCGAAAGCAAAAGATTTTATCTCGGGAGATGAAGATAGCACCCAAAACCATGTCGCGTATTTTAAAAGATGACTTAGGACTTGCAGCCTATAAGAGACGCACTGGTCATTTTTTAACTGATAATTAAAAAAAGAATAGGGTGGTAAAATCGAAACAACTACTGAAGCGGTACGCAAAGGGAGGTCACAGAAAAAATTTGTTTACGGATGAGAAAATCTTTACAATTGAGCAACATTTTAACATACAAAATGACCGTATTTATGCTCAAAGCTCTAAGGAAGCTTCCCAATTAGTCGACAGAGTGCAACGTGGGCATTATCCGACTTCAGTGATGGTTTGGTGGGGTGTTAGCTATGAAGGAGTGACTGAGCAATATTTTTGTGAAAAAGGTATCAAAACATCGGCACAAGTGTATTAAAATACCATTCTTGAGAAGGTAGTTAAGCCCCTTAACAACACCATGTTCAATAACCAAGTATGGTCCTTCCAACAAGACTCGGCGCCAGGTCATAAAGCTCGGTCCACGCAGTCTTGGTTGGAAGTGAACGTTTCGGACTTCATCAGAGCTGAAGACTGGCCGTCGTCTAGTCCTGATCTTAATCCGCTGGATTATGATTTATGGTCAGTTTTAGAGAGTATGGCTTGCTCTAAACGCCATGATAATTTGGAGTCCCTAAAACTTTCCCTTTCCCATGGAAAGAGTGTGTGCTTCTATTGATAACTGGCCTCAACGTTTAAAGGACTGTATTGCAGCCAATGGAGACCACTTCGAATAAGCTTTTATATTTTAAATTGTTTTATATTTATGTATTAAATTAACACACTGTAAAAGTAATAAATATTATTTGTAATAAAAAAATATTTTTTTTCTTCGTGACAATATTTATGGCAAGACTAAGTATAAGGGGGGTGTCCAGGGTATCCGGACCCCCGCCCCCCCCGCTCATGGCATTGGCCGAAAAAAAATTGAAAAAAAAGTGCACGGCAACATACATATGTTTCTATATGACAGCCTACAGCCTGAACAGCTGAACCTGACCGATTTTGATGTGCGAGGAGTTATTAGATTCGTCTTCGCTTCCAGAGTGTCATGGGCTATATTTTTTGTAACTTTTTGTAATAACATCTCTTGCGCAAAAATAAAAATAAAATGTTTATTCGTATACTCTAACAAGGGCATCGCCAAGGGGCGGCAAGAGGGGGCAGCTGCCCCCCCCCCCCCTAGAGATTAAAAAAATTTAGCCAACTGCAAAGCAATCAAAGTCCTAAGGCCGTGCAATTGTACCTGTACCTACAATTCATATTTTTCTCATCCTCCATAATATTAACTTGCCCCCCCTGGGCCATGGGCTGGCGACACCCTTGTACTCTAACGAACTATTTCGTAATAAACAAGTGTTTTTTTAAATTTATCCTAAATAATGCGCATTTGTTTTATTTTACAACAATTTTACGCACACTTTTTCACTAAAGAACGTAAACTCAACAGTGTATTAAGTTAAGATTATCGAAATCGTAAGTTAGAATGCAAAAACTGCTTTTCTGCAGTCGGGTATTTTGCTTTTCTTTTAATAAACATACTTCTTAAGAAACCATATCTCCATCTCTGTCATACCCATACAAATTTTTAAAGTTTACTTAATGTGCTTCAATAGTTTGCGCCCGCTTCGCTCTACATGCCCACATTTTTTGAAGATATATGAAGATATTACAGAATGAACTTCGTCTTAAAAATCGTCATTCGTAAAACTAGAAAATAATATCACTAAACATCAGGCGAGTTGGTGGTTATTCGTAGATCTATCTTTCGTAAAAAAAAAAACACAAATATTCCACAAAAAAATCAATTCGATCCAAGCCAATTTTACATAAAAAATATTTTTGCGCTAATAATGTCTAAAAGATCGAACACTAAGAAAGTGCCGTGATAATACAAGCAAATAATTCACCAAAAAATAATCACAAACCAAATTTATTTCCTGACTGCCAAGGAAGTAGTTCAAAAATCTAAATCACTTCCAAAATTTAATTTTAAAATCTTTAAAAAATTTCGCGCTTGCTTCGCTCGCGTATTCTTATTACCTATGTTTTTCTTTGCTTGAGTCGACGTTTTACGAATAATTAAAAACAGGTGAAATCATAGGGTTCATCTAATATTATATGAATTAATAATGTTCCGACGTTACTTAAATATTTTATTAAGAGTTATACGATTGTCCATAGCTTAATTTTCGTGTATTTTAATGTTTATAACTAAGATTGACGCTTAGAAACCAGTGCGTATAGTCTGCGCAAATAAAGAGACAAATAGTAGTGTATTTTTCAAAAATTTTGTATCGCGGACACCCCCCATGAAAAAGCTATAGCGACGCCCATGCGCTGGTGTTGGATATTCTGGCAATTTTTTTCGATTCCGATCGTGATATTGTGTGGTATAAATCCAACGTAGGTGGAATGGGCTTGAAAAACTTTTATCGGAAATATCCGACACGAGCGGTTAAAAGGTTAAAATACTGATAGGATATTGGAATGTTAACTTTAGAGCATCATTGGGACTGCAGTTTTCAATAGCACACAACAAATTTTTGTACAACAAAAAAAAGTTATAGCTGTAAAAAAAAACATAGGAGTATAACGATTTTTTTAATCTAATCTGATAAAAAAATCGCTAAAATGTGATAATGATTATACAATAATAAATGGATAAAAATCAGCTTCCGCCATTTGTATTCCTGCTAATTTCGGGTTCCTTACCAGCTTCCCCATGCTCACCCTCTACAATTTTGTCTATTTTTCGTTTTTTCTATTAATTTTTTAATAGCTTCATAACAGTTAAGTTGTGATAATAAACGGCCAAGTGCGTGTCGTGCCACGCGCAAAGTAGGGTTCCGTAGAAGCTTAATATTTCGCTGTTATTTCAAGAAACGTTGCTGCACACTTTTCCATCCAAAATGAGAAAACTGTTTTTTACCATAAAAACAGTATCTAATTTAAATGATTTTTTTTATCTGCCTCTACAGTTTTAACTTTAAACTCGTTATAACTCCAACCATAGATTAAAAAATAAAGTAAATTAAGAAAAAAAGAAGTGATAAATAACATGAAAAATTTAATTGAAGCTAGTCTACAGTCTACAGTAGGTACGAAGGTACGTGCCGAGCCATTACCTTCACATGGCGATGGCGGTGGCGCGCTAGCGAGCCCCCGTTGGGACTTTAACACGCAACGTGAGAACTTGAGAAGCTAGAATTAGAAAACTTACTCGCACACTGCAGAACGCTGATCGGCTGCGTCCTTTGCCACCCACCTAAATTATTTATTTAAAATCAGTTATGCTCTAATGAAGTACTTGTCAGTTATATAAATATTATCTTATCGTTTCAGAATCTAAAGAGAAGAAATACCCATCCGAAAGGTTTCAAGACATCACCAGATAAGATGAAGAAAAAGAAAGTTCAGACCAAGAAATCACCAGTTTCGGTTTACAAAAAGAAAGCTGAAATTATATACCACACAACTACAAAAGTACATAAAACTGTGGTTCATTCAGTGCAGCGTGAAGCTTATCAAACTTACGACAAAGAAAACTTTGACAAACATGATTATACTATTGATTCAAATCAGGCTAAATGCTCATTTGGCTCGCCATCTAGTATTAATATGAATTTTGACACTTCTGAAATATATTCAAACATGAAGAAACCCAATATATTACAGGACACTTATGATAAATCAATTGATGCAAATGTGCCTTATAATATTCTTAAGCCATCTAACAAGCAGAGTTGTTACTCGCCTACTGCAGACATCTTTGACAATCTGGCCTTCGCACCCTCAAAAAGTGCGGCTAGTAAGGTCGATAAACTGGATAAAAGGCCGCAAATTATCATTAGCGTTGATTCTGAAAGTGAATTTGATGACAGTCTGGACATTCAGATTTCTAATAAGGAAAACCAACTCCATTCTATAATGACTATAACATCTCAACAGCAAAATAATTGTCTCCATACACACATTGAAAACTATTGCACAGAGACCCCTTCGATTCAAAACAAAAAGCACCTAAATACTTCTTCTCCTAAAGAAATGAACAGCCCAAATTTCTCAATTAATACAGACTTTTTGCGTATCAGCGACCTCTCATTCAATCCGCAACGGTACTCAACAGGGCGAAAATGCTTTCCTAAGATAAATGAAACACATGAACTGCTCAATGACAAATTAAGCTCTGACACTTACACTAAAGATTCACCAAATACTCCCAAAGAGTATTATTACCAACCAAACCAAGCCTTTGAAAGACCACCACACTATTTTAATAGGGAACAACCAAAATTTCGACAATCTTTGCTTAGAGAGCGAGAGACGTACGATAAAAATTACATGAATCCCTGCCAAAACGAGCCGAATACAGCCGATGTTAGATGGCCACCTCGATCGATGTCACCGCCGCCTCTTCAATCGATTCCAGAAGAAAGTACCCAGTTTTCACGAACCCAGGTTCTTGATAAAACAGACAACCAGATGGCAACATTTACTATCGATCGTACGTTTGACAAAACGCATGATAAAAGTTCCTACAGCACAAGACAAAGTTGGTCTAAAAAGAATGTGAGGGTAGAACCAGATCTTTCGAAAGTGCCTGTTGCATATGTAAAGAGAACCTTAAAACCTAAAGTGGTAGCTAACCGTAATTCATCAAATGACAGTAAAATATGTAACGTGACTTTTGAAAGTAACAAGTCAATAAATCAAACTGCTAATCTGATCGAGAATGTCTATACTCAAACTTCGACATTGGATCCATTTCTATCTGCAACATATTTTTATGATGAAGAAGCTGTCCATAAGTTTGAAGATGAATTTAAAAGATGGCTCAATTGTATTCTTACTCCACCTGCTGATTTAGACAGTAATGTGGAACAGAAGATTGTTGGGGGGAAAGCTTGGATCGAAAGTAGAAATAAAGAAGTGCCATTGGCCCCTACGAAAGAACAAGTATCCAGCGCTTACCACAATAGCCACAGATTGGAAATTCTCCGCCGATCTGCGAAAAATCTTCTCAAAAGCAAAGATATTGCTGAAGTTTTCAAAAAGTTGAATGCTCAAATTGAAAAGAAACAGCTTTCTATTCGCGATGATCGAAACCTTCATATGGATGTGGGCTTACAGAAGATTATAATTGAAATACTTCTTTCTTACAATCCTCTTTGGCTTCGGATTGGACTAGAAGCTATTTATGGCACCGTCTTGTCTTTGAAATCCAACAGTGATATTGACGGATTAACCACATTTATCATTCAAAGAATGTTCAGAAACCCTTTTCTGAAAAATAAAAATTCTAAAGCAAGTGCGCCCAATATGTTACTACCGGCATACATGGAAGCTATTAAAAAGTTCACACTGAATAAATTTTTAATGCTGGTGTTCTTTTTAGATCAAGCTAAACAAAAGAAACTGATATCGCATGACCCATGTTTATTTTGTCACAATGCTATTTGCAAAGAAAGCCGAGATATTTTAATAAGTTTCAAGAGAGAGCTGATTGGAGGTATTGGTGATATCACAAAACATCTCAGGCAAATTGGATATGTGGTAAGCCATAAGCAGTCATACTTGGATGAATATAAATACGCCGTCCATAACCTGGCTTTGGATATCAGGGATGGGGTAAGGTTGACCAAAGTCATGGAAATCATTACTATGAAGAATGGTTTGTTGAATCAGCTTCGAACACCAGCAATTTCGCGTCTCCAGAAGATACATAACATACAGGTGGCGATGAATGCTTTGAAGGAAGCTAATTTTGTGATTGTTGGGGACATAACTGCAACGAATATAGCTGACGGTCATAGAAAGAAGACTCTATCTTTGTTGTGGCAAATAATCCACGTCTTCAGAGCTCCACTGTTTATGAAAGCAGCGAATGTGATACAAACTTGGTGGAGACCGAAGCAACAAGTCATTGTAGAACGGCGGATGCAGCAGATTGCAACAGCCAACATTGTGCCGTACTCGCATGCAGAAGTTTAAAACTAGTGTACTGAAAATTTAAGAGTGGTATAGATCTGTAAAGTTAATTAGAGAAGCGAAGAGTAATTCTAATTCTAATTCCAATTTTCTTAACGTTAACATTAAATATTGCAGATGATGTGTTCTTTTCTTTTTGAAATCCGTATTGTTTGTTATTTATTATATTGTTATTTTTAAAGAATGATACAATCCTGTCATATATAACTTTCTCAAATATTTTTGAGAAACATGGGAGGAGTGATATTGGTCTATAGTTGTTTGGGTTACACTTTAGGCCTTTCTTATGTATTGGTTTAATAAGAGCAATTTTAAGATATTCTGGGAAGCAGCCGGTTTCTAGCGATAAATTTATTTTATACACTAAAGGTTGAAGGATAATATGTATACTTTTTTTAATGACTTGCATCGATATTTTATCATACCCAGTAGTTTTTTATTTTTGATACTATTCACAATTTTTAGTAACTCTGAATTGTCTACCGGTGCTAGAAATATAGATTTATGATTTCGCTGATTGTGTGATTTATTAGTATTTTTTGTAGACAGGTTACATGAGTTCTTATTTGGATTAGTGAAGTGTTTAACCAAAAAGTTTGATATAATAGTAGGATTATTTATTTCTTCGTTATTTATTTTTAATGAATCAATTGTCGTTCGTATGTAATTAGTTGCAGTAGTGTGTTGCTTAATTAGACCCCATGTGGCTTTAGTTTTATTTGTACTTCTATTTATATATCGTATGTTAGCTACCTTCTTTGAAGTGTTTATAATCTTTTTAAGTATATTAGAATATTTTTTGTAGCTATTAACATATTTATCACCATTAGTTGAAATAGTTTTCAGGTACATTTTCCTCTTTTTTTTGACTGGCTACTACGATTCCTTTGGTCTTCCAGTTAGGTCTTTGTTTATATGACATTTTTATTTTTTCTAAGGGAATACATAATTCGAATATTAAATTAAACATTTCCATAAATTTATTAAAAGCCACATTAGCGTCTTTTTGCTCATATATTTCAGAAAATTGAATTTGAGACATGTATATCTATATCTATATCTATACCTATAATAAAACTGTAACGAAGTCGTGTCTGTACATTGAAGATAAAATTAAGAAAAAGATTTTTTTAGAGTATATGAAAGCAGTAGAATCTAAAAATATAGTTTTTGAAATTTTTGTCTGTCTGTCTGTCTGTATGTCCGCTATAGACTCTTAAAGTACTGAGTATTATGACATGCTGTTATATAAAACGTGTTCTCTAAGGTTCTGTGGAGGTCATAGGCTTTGTTTCATCAAAATCGGTTTAGAAATAGCAGAGTTATTCCAATAAATAACTTCGATGGAATTATAAATAAGCAATCTGATGTGTCCGCGCGCGAGGCGAGCTCCGAGGAATCGGTGGCTGAGGAAGCGGGCGGGTGTGCGCCGCGCCCGACCGTCGCTTCATCTCACTCTAGCTCATTACGTCTACATTCCTTATCATTCCTCGGAGCTAGCGCGCGGACTGTACCTGTAGTTCGACAAAAAAATAAGAGATGGCTTAAAACGCGCAAACGAGATACTCCAGAATTTAGTAATAGTTCTACGACTATTTTAACCGAAGGTCATGAATTCGTAGCGTTTATATTTTTTAACGACTTCGAAAAAAGGAGGTTATCAATTCGACCTGTATGTTTGTAATATTGTCAGAACTGCACAGTTTTTGTATATGTTAGTCTATACCAGCTGCTGAACATGTGTGCCAAATTTCATAAGTGTATGTATGTTTGTATGTCTGTATGTTTGTCTACGTATTACGCAGAAACTAGAAGTCGTATTGCAAAAAATATTTTTATATAGGTATATATTGAATAAAGTAGCTCTCAACTTAGGAGTCACCGTAAGTTTGATTAAAATCGGTGCAGTAGTTTTCAAGATATGGACTTTTTTAACTAACCGACTTCAAAAAAAGGAGGTTATCAATTCAACCTGTATGTTTGTAACATTGTCAGAACTGCACAGTTTTTGTTATGTTAGTCTATACCAGATTTTTAACATGTGTGCCAAATTTCATAAGTGTATGTATGTTTGTATGTCGGTATGTTTGTACACGTATTACGCAGAAACTAGAAGTCGTATTGCAAAAATTCGTTCCATACATTGAATAAAGTATCTCTCAACTTAGGAGTCACCGTAAGTTTGATTAAAATTGGTTCAGTAGTTTTCAAGATATGGACATTTTTAGTTTTAAAATATGAGCGTTTCAACGACGCTATCTAAGTATACAAACTACTGGGCGGATTTGAACGAAATTCGGTAGGTTTATCACACATACTATGTAAAAGGATCTGGCATACTTACATGATTAATTAAGTTTTAGGCGTTACAATAGTAGTGAAGTGTGTTCGAAAATTAAACGAACTTACCCAGTGAAGTTTTGTGAATACAATTTTTAATTTCAAACAAAACGAGTAAATACTATTAAAAATGAATACGTAAATAAAAGTAATTAAAAAAAAATTAACCGACTTCAAACTGAAAAGAGAGAAATAACACAAAGAAAATCAATACTGGGCGTCTACCTAAGTAGGTACGTAAGCCAACTATTTTTGAGGTCGGCGTCTGTTTTTCTGAGGACTTAGTTGATGACAGTTTAGGTCCTGACACCGACCTCAAAAAATAGTTGGTGTACGTACCTACTTTGGTAGACACCAATTTTTAATTATTTTCGTATTATTTCTCCCTTTTCAGTTAATTAGATCGTTTTGAAGTTGATTTTTTTCAATTACTTTTATATATAAGTACATATAGTAGTGTACATACAGTAATCAGATACCATGACAGGCATAACAAACTTCAGGACATTATTTAAGGTACACTTACCTGACAGGACGACTTAGAAGGACGACACACCTAATAGTCCAGTAAAAATAAAATTTTGACCTCATAAAATGCAATAATAAAAAATTGTTATTTATGTGATAGTATCGGTGTTTTGAAGTACATTTGTCACAATGTCATAGTTATGAGATGTGAAGAACTTGAGAAAAACCATGGAAATACCTAAAGTTGTGCTTTTCAAGTTTATAATTAAACATAACATTCATATTGGTTGATAATTAAGAATTACATATACTTAAGGATATACTTAATTTATAATCACCGGGGTCATTTTGTAAAAACATAGATAAAACGAGTTTTTTACATTAATTATATATTTGAATTTTCGCGCGCTACCGACTGTCGCAATGGGGAGCTGTGCGCATGCGTGTAGCGATGGCGCTGGATCGGTTTATGCAATAAATTATGATGTTAAAGTACATTTTTGACCTACTGACGGAAAAATAATATTGAATATTTACGAAGTTTTTTTTTTACTATTTTGCGAAAAGGTCAATATCCTCAGTACTATAATGATTTAAGTGTTTTATATATTTATCGCTGTATCTCAAAAAGTTGTAGAACTAAAATCGAAACCTAGTTTTATTTTAAGAGAGCTATTCAACGATACCCTACACTATGGGGAGGGATTGAAAAAAAAACCATCCCTTCTTTACTTGTATGGAGTACCCCTATTTTTTTTTTTTTTTGATAATTTGACTACGGTATTTTGTAGTGATTTACCTTCATGCTAAATATCTGTATGTAGAGCTTATAGATTCCGAGTAAAATGGCTGTGACGTACCGACAGACAGACAGACAGACGCACAGTGATCGGGAAATCGAGACGACCTTTCATAGTATTTTTTTTTTCTAAAATTCGGATTTTGGTTGTTTAAAAGTATGTAACTTTGTTAAAACTAGCATTCTATTGGATAATTTACTAATATACATCCTTTTATTATGCTTGATCAATGTAAACAATGACCTTGAATATTTCAAATGTATGGAAATGAAAATTATTTTCCCAATAACTTTTTTGTTTCTAAAGATGTAAATCTGAAACATTCAGAGATTAATAACGAAGTGCTTATGCAGCTATACTAGATTTGGGCTTAACTTAAGGTGTTCATATCAAATGATATGAATGATTGAAAAGCAAATTTTGGCGAAAATTTCATCTAGCTATAGGTAATTACATTAAAATGTAATTTAATCGATCTTTTTTGATCACAATCGCTGAATAACTTTCATATTTTTAACATTAAGTTAAAATAATATTCATTTATTTGAAAATATCTAATGAAATAAGCATAAGCATGAACTTTAATATTTGAGATATCTGACTATTCGGCTGATTTAGCGTATAACTTAGAAGCTAAAACCTTTAGGCATTAAAAGATTGCTGACGCATCCATACTAACTTTCACCTAAACTTATCTCGTCCCTGTTCAAAGATATAAAGGATTGAAAAGTTAAAATTTTAAAGAAATGTTAAAACCATGTCGTCAAGATATAATTATCATTCTGAAAGTCACATATTTCAGCTATGAAAGTTCACGTTTATGCTTATTTCATTAGATATTTTCGATTAAATGAAGATTTATTTCACTTAAGAGTAAAGAAAATAACGACTGTAAGAAAACTTTGTAAGAAAAATAACGAAAAAGTTACATTTTAAGTATATATAACATATAATATCTTGATGACGTGGTTTTTTAATTTCTTTAAAATTTGAACTTTTCAATCCTTTATATATTTTGAACGGGGACGTCATAAGTTAAGTCCAAACCTACTATAGCTGCATAAGTACTTAGTCATTAATATCTGAATGTTTCAGATTTACATCTTCAGAAACAAAAAAGTTATTGAGAAAATAATTTTAATTTCCATACATTTGAAATATTCAAGGTCATTTTTTACATTGATTAAGCGTAATTAAACAATTTATATTAGTAAATCATCCAATAAAATGCTAGTTTTAATAAAGTTACATACTTTAAACAACCAAAATCCGAATTTTAGAAAAAAACCTATGAAATAAGGGTGCCTCGATTTCCCGATCACTGAGACGGATAGATGGACATGCCGAAATTATAAGGGTTCCTCGTAATTACTACGGAACCCCAAAAACTGACAAAACTGACTCCAAAATATTAAATGATAAAATTATAATTCAAGTTTTCGGCAGCCTAGTCGGGAGACCGTCTGACTTGCGATCCGCAGGTCCTCCTGGGTTCAAATCCCGCGGGACGCACCTCTGTCTTTTATGCACTGTTCTGATTTCTACGTATTTAGTAATACAAATGAAGATCATACCAAGGTCTTAATTGCTCACCTACGAAAAAGAGTAGGAGTTATTTTTCGAGCGTGTATGTTTGTGTTTTTATACTACCTACGTCCAATATATGTACTTAACTAATATTATCTTGTACACATACATCGTTTTGTGCCTGTATAAGTAAAAAATATCTGGTTTATAAAAAATACTTATTACTAAGTTGAACGATGGATCATATTAAAACTTTTTAAATCAGCTTAGCATGCAGTTGTTCTTTTATTTTTTACTGACTTCATAAAAGGAGGGGGTTATTAAATCTACTCATTATACTTGATAAGTAATTACGCAACAATAAACGTGTGTTTGATAACTGCCTGTCTGTCCTACGAAAAATAGACAAATTTTCTTTCCATTATTTTCTGCATAGGAAATTAATAATACGGTATCGACGACTACAAGTATGTAATAAGCAGATAAAACAGTTAAAACTTATCCTTCTTCTTGAGCAGTTGCGTAAAAATGTCAAAATGCGAAATTGAAATAAACGCGAGGATGGGTGGCCGGCCGGCCTCCCCTGCCCCGCGCACCACCTCGCCGCCGCGTCGGCCGGCCGCCGCCGCTTCGCGCTGCGGTTTTTAAATACTTATTTATATATACCTATGTACTTATGTATTCATCCGCGAGATTTTGTGTTTTTACTGAATTATTAAAAACCTTCAATAGATTTTTTGGAAATTCTTGTCATTTCTGATAAACAGAAATTAATGCTATCGAATCACATAAAAATCGTATGTTATATTAAACCTACAATAGTTAAAATCAAATAAAACATATTTTGTTGCTAATTACTAAGTAAATATGTATTATAAATCGGGGATTATTGTATATCTATGATTTTTAGTTATTTTGCTATCATAATTTCAAAGAATCCCTCCTACTGCAAATACTGGGATCTGCTCCATACAAACGGATATATTTTTACTAGACTATAAAGAGTTAAAGTCATGATTATAAGATGCGTACATGAAAACCTGCTCAGGTCATACAAAGATAAAAGGATAGTTATCCTCTCCGACAGCCAGGCTTCATCAAAAGCCTTGATGTCGGATAAAATTGATTCAAAACTCAATTTAGAGTGTGCTCAGTTACTAAACAACCTAGGCTCTACCAACTCGGTAACATTAGCATGGGTTCCTGGGCACTGCGGAATCAGCAGCAACGAGACTGCTGACGAATTAGCAAGAGCTGGTGCGGAAAATCCACCGATAGGTCCCGAACCCTTCTGTGGCATACTCATCAGCGGCGCTTATAGTGCCTTAAGGGCCTGGGGACATGACCAGGCACTGAAGCTCTGGGAAAGTAACCCTGGCCTGAGACACTCTAAACTGCTTATAGCAGGCTTCACTGCGAAATTTTCCAGGGAAGCGTTACGGCTAAGCAGGACTCGACTAAGAGTCCTGGTTAGAATCCTTAGCGGACACTGCAAGCTTCACAAACAGCTAAACACTATGGGCTTTGGTGAACACATCAGTTGCAGGTTCTGTCACACAAATGCCCATACATGTCCTGTGCGAATGTGAGCCTCTGCACCATAGCAGAAGCCGGCACCTTGGAGGTCACATAATCTCACCCGATGAGATAAAAACCTCCTCCCCCAAGGCCATTACTGACTACATGCTCAGCATTGGACTTGGAGAGGTGCTGTAATTAATAGGGGATGTCACAATAGATCTGAAAAGGTCGCAGTGACCACCCGGGGCTGTCAGAGCCCATTTGGCCTCCTAATGATCGAATAAAAAATAAATTAAAAAAAAACATACAGTAATTCAAGAAGAGAAAAAGAATAGCGAGATAGGATTAGCGTGTCTTTTAAACGGGAGTACCACCAAAACCACCATGAAGCGAAAAACGTACGATGCCATGCCGGTGTCTGAGGTTCTTGGCTACCGATGTCGATTAGTAAGATTGAAAAATAAAACAATCCTACTATTCGAATGGGCGGCTCAATCACCTTTCGTGCAGGTATGTTCGCTTCTTACAAAACTTGGTGAAAATATGGACAGTGTTCCCCGGATTATAAGCGTCGACGCAATGGTTGTCCAGGTTGACAAAGGAGAAGTGGTAGATCGACTAGGTAGCCTGAAAGCCTCAGAACATCATGAGGTGGTCGTGTACGAAAATAGGGGCGAGAACCTATCGTACTTAAAGCCCAAGAGACACGACGGCCCTTCTACAACAGATAGCTGGGGGCATCCTATTCCGACTTCGACCAATCTCAGTGGCTCCGAGCAGGCGCAGCAAAAAGTAGCCAATGAAAGAGCCATAGAGCAACAAAATGGCAGTTGTAATAATAGCAGGAGCCATTTTTCGGCTTTTCTAACGGCTTTTAGTGCTGCAGGGCAGAGCTTACTCCAATTAACACCAAAATCACCACCAGCAGTGGCGAAAGCAGCTCCGAAACAGGTACCAAGAGCTGTCCGGACGAGAGCCGACATGGGCCAGGTTTGTCCGCCCCGTTATATCCCAGCACACGCGCCATCAGAGCATGCCAGGAATGCATTCATCGAGTTTCTAGCTATCACAAGAGCAACGAGACAAGTCAATCTCAAAATATGCGAAACTATATTGCAGTTATTCAGACTTGGATCCGAAGGCTTTCTGAAGGTGAAACTGGATGAAGCAGAGGCAGCCATATATAACAACGAATCATCTCTAGTCATAAGGGGAGAAATGTCATGTCATCATATGGCAGCTTACAGTGACAAGAGTGGTTTTGTGGCTCTAGATGAGGGTGAAACGGAGCGGATAGGAAGACCGAAATATGCGACACCACTGAATGACCCTGTGGTGGTCACAACCCGGCACGCCAAAATAATGCTAGACGACAGAATCCTCAAACTGGCGGAATCTCTTGAGGAGAGCTCCGTAGTCAACACATTATGGGAAAACTGGGAGGTGCCTAATATACAGTGGGTCAACGGAGTTCCAGGATGCGGAAAGACAACTTGGGTAGTTGGAAACTTCGATGCGAGCAAGGACGCCATCATCACCACAACAACAGAGGCAGCCAAAGATCTGAGAGAGAAGCTAGCGCACCGCATAGGAAACTTGGTAAAGACTAGAGTGCGCACCATGGCTTCTGTTCTCAACATCAGCCAGGAGTTGTTATGCACGCATAGGAACCCGATGGACGTCGCATATGCGTTGAGAGAAATATTGTTCAGGACTCGATCCGATGAATCCTGTGCAGTGGACTGTATAAATAAAATGTTCTTCTCTTTTCGTTCGTAGTTTTATTTCAAGTCGATGTCTACAGTGCGAAGTTACAAAACAGACTGACTATACAAATTCTATGGACGCTTATTTAAACTAACTTATTCTATCGCGACTAGCGCACAGGTGCGAGGGTACGCGTCGGTCGCGTCCTCCAATCACGGCGCCGCGCGCCGGCTCGCCCGCACCCCCTCTGCGCCTCGTTCCGCGTCCCGCGGTCGTCCTCCCGTAGCTTAGGGCTCGGCGTCCTCAACAAATATATTCAGGAATATATTCCTCAGCCGCCCATATCCAGTCACTAGAGCAGAGAAGGTTCACGCCCAAGTAGCAAAAGGTTATCTAAACTGGTCATACAAGATATCTTGAAGACAAAACGGGCATTGTCTCAACTTCTCTTGCTCAAGCCCTTAAGATATCTACTAGATATGCCTCAAGACATAGTTTAGTAAAAGTGGGCACAGGTTTTCAGACAAAGTTAAGGGGGACTTAAGAATACTTTGGAAGATAAAGTTAAGCTATAGTTAAGAATAGAGGTATTAAAATGTTCTACAAGTTTTCTTTAAGATATCTTGTAGATTAAATTAAAACTGAATTTAAGCTTTAAAGAAGTTTTCAAGTTATCTTTAATTCAAGCTTAGGGTACCAAAATTGATTTAAAAAATCTCACATAAGAAATAATTTAGTCTTAGTTTACTTTATGAAGTAAATTTTCACACAAATAATGGAGTATTAGTGAAATAGATTATGAAAATAATGGCGACGAATTTGATAACTATTTATGTACATCTAGAAATGCGTATTCATCTTTTTGTATACCCAGAAACATAAAACGCATGTTAGTTTCTCGTTGGAAATGACAAGATAATTGTCTAAAAATAACGAGCCTCATAAATAACTAAGAAAAAAAATAAAAAAACGCCATAATTAATATTGAAAATATGAAATTTTATGTAGTATGACACACAATGATTGAATTTTGTTTATATTGTTGCTTACTATTACAATTAAAAACTGTTAAAAATGAATTCTAGGTGAATATAAGGAAATTAGAGGTATTAAGATATCATAGCTGATGATGATAATGATATTTCCATTTTCATAATAGGATACAAAATGGCGTTAAATGTAATTTGTCTAGCTGAAGTACAAGTTTAATCAACATTGCCTTAAATAGAAATAGTTAAGGTAAAGTAAAATCAATTCTGTGTTATTGTACCTATAATTAAGGAAAACTATCCTTAACTTAGTCTAAAATAGATCTAATGAAATACGAGTTAATTCTTTTTGTACTTATGATTCCTTAAGTTACATTTAACCAATACTATCTTGTCTATTTTATCATCAGTAAATCATTACTTAAGTATACTGTTACGGGCATAAGAACGGATGAGCTTAAACAATAAAAAAGAACATTTTTTGGAAATAACTGAGCTCCACATGGAAATAAAATTTTACGTTTTGAGTGAAATAGTACCTATGCCTAACATGCCGTTTATCATTATAAAAGTGAAAAAACTGTCAGTCATAAAAAATGTTATTTTCGTAACTTCTAACAAACGTAATATATGTGTAAGATATAATATAACGTACATAAAACTTCGTTAGGTATAGATTTCTCGAACAGTAATAATCAATTACATTTGAAACAAAAATACAATAAATTTTCTCGCTATATTGATAAATGTTGTTTGCATTGATAATCCGCAATGGCGCTAGTTTCTGAGGGTTGCAAATTTTAATGTGAGAGAGTTACTGTCAGCGTGGGTAACTTTACACACACTTTTTCATATTTTTTACGATATTAGAGTATTAATGTATGAGTCTAATAATAGTTTACTTATTTAAACGCGTTCTTTCGTGGTCAATTTTAAAGTAAAGAAGTAACAACACACACAACCCCTTACACCCACACATACACACTCGCACACACTTTTTCACACAACCTTTCACACTATAAAAAATCTAGAATCACTAATATATAAATTTACAATTATAATTACTATAGATCGCAAAGTGGGCAAAAGTCCAGTTAGAAAACTGTACCCTGCTACACAGGCTCTAATAAGACCTAGTGCTGGGCCCAGAGAATCTAAATGGTATAACTTAACCTACAAATAGCGCATAGAAAATAAGAGTCTGTATACCTACTGTTTATATTTTTAGTAAGAACAAATAAACCTTTTTATTATATTATTATTATTAAGTCCAATAGTATAGAAAATATTTAAGAAAATCGCGTTTAAATGGCTTGTCAAAGTTAAACCCGAATGTGGGTAAAATTGACTTCCGTTCATTTCGATAGCGGAAAATCTTCATAAACGGTCATTTACGTAATTTAGGTTGGATTTATTTTACTCATGTTCATTTTCTGGGAAATGCCATTTAAAAACTTTGAGCTACAAGCGAACGGAAAAAATAAAATAGTTTAATTGCATTTTTTTACTAATAAAATAATTTCTTAAAAATCAAATAAAGCCAAAAAATTCTACATTCATTTGAGTGTTGAATGACCTCATTATCAAATATAAGTTCTAAGATAAATAGTGAGTAATATCAAATTTAAAATAGATTCACCCCATTCTATGAACTGCATATATTATACTTACCTATTGTTTTCTTTATGTTTCTTGAGTTCTCTTTTGTTTGGTTTTTAGAAGACTAGTTTTCGGGTATGTACTAACTAAAATCAATTTTACAAATCGGTCAAGTGCATGTCGGGCCTAGCGCAATGTACGGTTTCGTAGTTCCATATCACAATAAGTCTATGTCAATATTATGCGAACTTAAAATAATTATTTGATACTTACTAAGAATATTCTAGTTAAGCTAAGTTGATAGACTCGTTATTACTCTATACTCGTTAACTTGTAAAACCTACTTACTTGTGATATTTTCCTTACAATTTCGTTAGGGAAATTAATTGCTGGATTTTTTCAGCATACCTATTCGACAAAAACCATTTAGCTGGTAGAGGGGGAGAGACACTTGACCCTAACAAAAATTATCATTTTAAAGCCTAATATTTTGCAAAAGAGACGAAGACAAATATGGAATACTAAATTGAATTTTAATATATTTTATTTTATTTTACAAGGGTACCTCCCTTGTAATTACTCTATTCCCATAGAAAGTGTTTTCAAGATACATTTTAATTACACCGATAAAGTAGTAAAATTTATTTTAGCACTTGATCACGAGGCCATAGAAATGTAGAAAGTGCTAAAGTGAAGCAAAAAAAAATAATCGGCCAAGTGCGAGTCGGACTCGCGCACGAAGGGTTCCGTACTATCATCTATAATACTACAAAGTTTAGTTCTGTTTATAAAATAACGAGAAATCAACGAAATTCCAAGTAGTAAATTGCAAACTTATAGGTAGGTTTTTGATACACATCCGGGCAGCATGACGACGCTCGCGCGAATACGCGGGGTTATGGCTCGCTCCGTGATGCTACCGCCCCCGCTACCCGCGCGGCGCGACGCTCGCACCGCGTTTAGATGCACGGACTATTTTCATTTTGTGAGTTTTATGTATTAGATTAGGTATTTATTTTTATAGTTAATATATTTCTAAATATTTACTTACAAATATTCAAGTTTCTACCTGTTAATTAAGATCGAGTAAAAATTGCTTAAAAATTACGTTTGTTGTATGGGAGCCCCCCTTTAATATTTACTTTATTGTTATTTAATTATTTATTTTGAAAGGTAATATACAAGTAAATATTCTGTGAAAATTTGAAGCGTCTACCTGTTACCGTTTTTAATATTGAGCAAAAAAATACAAAATAATCGGCCAAGTGCGAGTCGACTCGCGCACGAAGGGTTCCGTACTATCATCTATAATACTACAAAGTTTAGTTCTGTTTATAAAATAACGAGAAATCAACGAAATTCCAAGTAGTAAATTGCAAACTTATAGGTAGGTTTTCGATACACATCGAAACCCGTCGACGAATCATACCGTTTTTAATATTGAGCAAAAAAATACGAAAATAACACGTTTATTGTATGGGGACCCCCCTTAATATTTTTTTTTTAATTTTTAGTATTTGTTGTTATAGCGGCAACGGAAATACATCATTTGTGAAAATTTCAGCTTTCTAGCTATCACGGTTTATGAGATACAGCCTGGAGACAGACAGACAGACAGACAGCGAAGTCTTAGTAATAGGGTCCCGTTTTTACCCTTTGGGTACGGAACCCTAAAAACACGTTTATTGTATGGGGACCCCCCTTAATTATTTTTTTTTTAATTTTTAGTATTTGTTGTTATAGCGGCAACGGAAATACATCATTTGTGAAAATTTCAGCTTTCTAGCTATCACGGTTTATGAGATACAGCCTGGAGCCAGACAGACAGACAGACAGACAGCGAAGTCTTAGTAATAGGGTCCCGTTTTTACCCTTTGGGTACGGAACCCTAAAAAGACGTGTGGCACTCGGAGACTGCCGCGGTAAAGCTATTGCATAGCTTTACGCGCGGTGTGTTAGTTTATTTTCGTTACGGAATTTCTGGATTCGGTCTCCACGCTCAAGGCCCGCGATAGAAGCTATGCAATAGCTTAGAAGTATATCGCCCTATTTTACGACTTCCATTCATTATTTGTAAATTGTGGAACACTATAAAACCTTATGTTTTTTATTTGATTGTTCTTTTGCGTATATATCGTCCTTCTAACCTTTTCTTACTTAAAATTTATTTAGCGTAGAAATAATTGAATTAAGTATTCGTAATTTTACATTGACCGAGACAATTTGGTTGTTGTGACTAAATTCAATCTGAAGTTGGCATCTACAAAAGCATGTTTACTTAATAAAGACTCAGGCTATTCTTTATTAATCAATAAAGTGTTAAGTCGATCTTAAAATAATCAAAGTAGAGTAAAATATGTATTTTCGTATCTATTATAAGAAACACTTCAGACAAAATGGTTTTGTAAATACTTAACTTTGTATTAAAATATTCAAAATTTACTAAAATAGCCCTACAAAAAAAGTATTTTACTTTGAAGATAAAAAAGATTCAGTGAAATAATATTTAAGTAAGTGTTAAGTCGATCTTAAAATAATCAAAGTAGAGTAAAATATGTATTTTCGTATCTATTAGAAGATACACTTCAGACAAAATGGTTTTATAATTACTTAACGTTGTATTAAAATATTCAATATTTACTAAAATAGCCCTACAAACAAAGTGTTTTACCTTGAAGATAAAATAGATTCAGTGAAATAATATTTAATTCATTTTTATTTTTGTAAACTCAACTTATAGACATAGTTTAGACCAATTAGATTTGACTACTATCCTTGATTGCTACTTGGGCGGGTTCCCAAATACCCAAAGCCGCCCCTAAAACTCTTTTCTTGGTCCATACTCAAGAAGAAAAGATAACCCTTAGCAACCAGGGTTACGGGGGAGGTACAGGGTCACGAATCCTCACCATCCATGAAGCTCAAGGTTTGACGTACGAGTCGGTCATCGTCATCAAGACCAAAGGCAAACTACAGCTGCATGACAGCGTCTCGCACGCAGTCGTGGCAGTCTCGAGGCACACCCACACACCTTCACTTACTACGTCGATGATGAAGGAGATGCCATCAGCCGTTTTGTGCGGCGGGCGACGGCAGCCACACCAAAGACCATTTTAGAATACAATCTCAAAATGGCTATCAAAGATCGAAACGCGACGGTAGTGGAGGCCCTGAATGCAAAGCTTTGGTGTACGTTGTAAAAAAAAAAAAAAATTGTTCTTATGTTGTATGTGTGAAGAAGTATCGTAACTTCTTATACCTAGTGTTACAAACTCTGTGTTGACATGACACATTCTGTCGACTGTATCTTTTGATGTTTAGCTAAAATGTCCTAAATATTCTTGTTTTATAAATATACTCGTTATAACTTCATCAATCACTTCGTTATTTATTAAAATGGTAGCAGAGAATTAATTTACGAATTGAATTGAACGTGTACATTGGTAAATTTTGTTTTGGTGGCTAAACCAAAACTAAGATCTGAAAATTCGACAAAAATTGGCCTGCAATTACGATGGATAAATCGATTGCAGAGGTTTCCAAGGTTCGAATAGGGGACTTAGATGCCAAAAATTTCAACACGTGGAAGTTCAGGGTTTTTATGGTGCTTAAGGGGCTACCAGGGGCAAGAGATGTGTTGGAAGGGAAAACACCGAGGCCAACATTACTGCCTGATGCCCCACCTAAAGACAAGACGAAGTATGAAAAAGATGTACAAGAATATGATAAGCTCGACAGCATAATTTCCGTCCTGTTAATGTCAAACCTATCCGATGACATCCTCGAAAAAATTATGCGTTTTACGTATTCAAAGGACATATGGGATGAACTACACAGACTTTTCGGTGGTTGCACTGTAGATAAAAGCTACGAGATGTGCCAAACTTTCTTTTCATACAAAAGAGATGCTACGCATAACATGGCAAGTCATATTTCGACGCTCAAGAATACATGGCATGAATTACATAGAGCTCTAGACCTGGAAAAGGATCTTCCAGATATCCTGTTAATTTACAAGATTCTTGACACCCTGCCGCCGGAATACCTGACATTCAAATCAAGCTGGCTATTGATGACAAAGAATGAGCGCACAGTTGATAACCTTACCGTCCAGTTATGTTCACATGAGAAGGTCCTAGCGAAGTTAGAAGAAAACGAAGCAGACCCTAGCAATGCCGAAGCATTATGGGTGAAAACAGGAAAGAAGGAAGTCGGAGCTAAAGGTAAAGAAGAAAGCAAGGAACAAACGCGAAAAGATAAGAGAAAGTGTAATTACTGTGGAAAACTCGGTCACTTTGTGAGAAAATGTGAGAAATGGATCAGTGATGGAAGACCGAAGAAGTCAGAAAAGGACACCGAGAATGTCAACATGACTATCTTCTCCATAACTGATGATAAAACTAAAGATTCGGTAAATTTTTACGTGGACAATGGGGCAACCAGTCATGTAATAAATCGAGACGATCTTTTTGTTAATTTTAGCCATTTCAAGAGTAAGCGGACAGTAACATGCGCTAATGGACAAGAGATCCAAGCAGTAGGGCTTGGCACCATTAGAGCAGAAGCACTAGTAGATGGTCAAGTACGACAAATTACAATGAAGAATGTATGGTACGTACCCACCATTAGTAGAAATCTTTTCTCTGTTCTTGCGGCTCACGATGTATGTGAGAACAGCACATTTGAGTCAACTTCAACGACTTGCATTATGAAAGTAAACGGCGAGAAACAACTGATTGGAAAAAGACGTTGCTGGCAACATTGCTGGCGAGTAAACATCAGCTCCGTGAAAAAATATTAAAAATATTAAATAAACTGCTTTAAAAGTGACGTCCGTGTTCCAATAATATAGGCCCAGTGATTGTGGTTTTTTACAAAAACATTATCTCATAAGAACGTACTTAAATTTTAGTGAAAATAGAAAAACAATAACAACGGCCGTTACATACTATAAATTCAAATAAAGAAAGCTGACTTTCCGATACTGATATCGGAAAAACGAAGCCTACAGATCAGTGATTCAAAATTTTTTTTAGCTTAATTTAAAGAGAAATAAACTAATTGTGATTGTGTTACCTCTAATATCAAGATTACAACAAAATTAACAAAAAGCTGAATTATTACGAATCCATAAGTGACTGACAACTGTCCCGCCATCTATGGGAAACTATTAGAAAGTTTAACTGTCCCAAAAAAAATGTCCCAAAAATTCGAAATGATAGAAACCTGCATCTCCATGTGTAATTAAAACTTACTGCTTAGTACCAACAACTGACAGTAGAGGGCATAAACTAAAACTATTACTACATTACAAAATTACAAGATGGAAACTAGGAATAAAGGATTAAGATTAGTATGTGAAGGATGCCGTCATATTATTCCTGACAGACGGTTTCTCACATGCTCTATATGCAATCAGAATTACGACCTGGAATGTGCTAATGTATCTGATACTAGATTTTACGGTACTATGGATAAGGAGCGAAAGAGAACATGGAAATGTCCAGCGTGCATATCTAATCAACCAAAACGAAACAATACTAATACGCCAGTCCGTTCCATCTCCTTGCAGATGGCCATCAAATCCACTGATAATACCAACAATAACGAGACTCGACGTTCACACCACAGACTATCTAAACTCATTGACAGCGAAAAATCGTTCGAAGATGAACCGTCAACTGACAATGAAAGTCTCTTAGGGGACACGCTGGTATCGCAGTCTAAGCAACCGGCCTCTGAACAAGCGGAGGCGTGTGAAATACAAATATCATTGGAACAAATTAGCCTCCTACTGGACCAAAAACTTACAGCAAACGATAAAAGGATTGTATCATTATTAAAAACAGAAATAACTACTCTGATAAAAGATGAAATCGGAAAATCGATGGCCTGCCTAAACTCCGAAATTGCACACAAGTTGAATGTAATAACTTCTGAACAAAGTAATCTTTACACTGAAATTGACAAACTTTCAGAAAAAATTCAACTCCTTGAAAAAGAATGTTATCTACTAAAAAATAATACGCATAGCAAATTGACCGTTACTCACTCACAGGACAATAGTGTGCACTGTTGCGATAACGCTAAAAAATTTGTATTATATGGGCTTGACGAACAAAAATGGGAAACTGAAGAAGATCTCCATGAACGCGTGTTGAATATTTTCCGCAACACGTTAAACGTAAACCTTGATGGATACATTGAAGAGCTCACTCGTATAGGTAAGCGTGGCTACCGTCGGCCAGTTATAGTGGAGCTAATCAGCAAAAAAATGACCAAATATTTACATTATAATAAGCGTTTTCTGATGAAATCAGGTATAGCAATTGGAGAGTATCTGGAAAACGAAGCCCTAAAGAAACATAACAACCTACGAAGAATGCTCTATAATGCTAGGAAAGAAGGACATCACGCGACTATAAGAAATAACAAGCTCTACATTAACGGCCAAGAACAAATTACAGAATGTAACGAAGAAACAAACTTAACTCAACCCAACTACGAAACAAACTCAACAAGCATCAGCAGCAAATCTACCCAAGACTCTACAGCCACCATGAACAAAAATCCTCAGAAAAATTCCTTGAATCAAAAAAAACATAGCTTTCGCAACTAAATTTAGTATAATGACTCAAAATATAAGAAGTATTAATAATAAGATACATCTACTAGACAGCGTCCTTCAAGAGCATAAGTATAATGCAGTTTGCCTGTCTGAAACCTGGATATCCGAGAACCGAGTCCCATTCATTCAAATAGCTGATTACCATCTCGCATCATCATACTGTCGGCGCTACCAGAGAGGAGGCGGAGTCGGCATCTTACTACCATCAGAGATCACAGACTTCACGGATAGACCAGACATAACCAACCTAACCGTAGAACGTATTATTGAATGTTGCGCTGTAGAAATTAAGCCCAATTTACTACTAATTAGTATCTATAGAGGTGACCGGGAAATTAACACTTTTTTTAACTTTCTAGATAAGCTATTCGAGCAATTAAAGTCACACCACTATAAAAAACACATTATTATAACGGGTGATTTTAACCTAAATGCAAACGAAAACTCCCAAGAATACAGGAAACTAATATCAAAAATGCAAGAATGTAACCTGCACCAACTGGTTAATGATTCAACTAGGATAACAAGCACTAGTGCCACTTGTATTGATTTAATGTTCACTAACAATAGAAACTACAGACTGAATGTTGTAAACCATGGCCTTTCTGATCACAAATCTGTAATTTATAGTTTTGATATAAACATGCAGCCAAACAAAAATAAACAACGTACAATTTATAAAAAAATCCGTCAAATCAAGAATCCCAAATATGTTGCATCCTTTAAAGCAGAATTAAGTAAAGTAAATTGGGAAGATATTATTGGACCCAATGATGATGTAAACTCTAACTATGAAAAATTTGATAAAAAAGTAGGACACATTCTCAATGAAACAATTCCACATAGACGAACCAAAATCACTAACACTAAAAAGAATAATTACCTAACCACTGGACTAAAAACATCTTGTAAACATAAAAGGATACTTAGTATATTAACACACGAATCTAGAGATGAAACTCTAAAACAATACTATAAGAGGTATTCAAAAATTCTCAGAAAATGCATAAAAGCGTCTAAAAAACTAAATTATATATATGAAATGGATAAAACAAAAAATAAGACAAAGAAAATGTGGGAAATAATTAGAAGGGAAACTAAAAAACCAAAAACCTTTTGTTTTAAAAATACAGAAATAGATATAAATAACTCAGTCTTGACTTGCCCACGTTCCGTTGCTACCGCATTTAACAAATACTTCTCAACAGTAGGAGACTCTCAGTCAATAAATGCACACACAAATTTACGTCATCATCAATCCGTCATCTCACCATCCGTAAACTCTATGTTTCTAGAACCTGTAAGTGAAAAAGAAGTATTCAACATAATTCGAAAGCTTCCTCAAAAAAGTAGCTGCGGTATTGATAACTTACCCACCACGCTCATAAAAGCATGTGCTGTTGAATTCACTCCTCCATTAACTTCTCTTATAAATCAATCTTTTACAGAAGGCATATTTCCATCTCTGCTCAAAGTAGCAATAATTAAGCCCCTTTTAAAAAAAGGAGGCAAATCGAAAGACCCTCGTCACTACAGGCCAATTGCCTTACTTCCATCTATCTCTAAAATATTTGAAAAGACAATGACTAACCGATTATGTAAATTCCTAGAAAAATATAATATCCTTGACAGCAACCAATTTGGCTTTCGTAAGAAAAAATCTACAACTCAAGCACTGTACAAGTATACTCAGGCAATATACAACTCCATTAGAGACAAAAAAATAACCGTAGGACTTTTGTTAGACCTAAGCAAAGCCTACGACAAAGTATCACATCCAATTCTACTCTCCAAATTACATGGAGTCGGAATCAGAGGAAATGCACACAATTGGTTCAAATCATACCTATCTGACAGACAGCAATGCGTACAAATAGATCATTTAAATGAAAATACAAATGAAATCCAAGCGGTGCTATCAGACACACTTACAACGAACTGGTCGATACCTCAAGGTAGTGTGATAGGGTGTATCGAATTCCTAGTATATATAAATGATCTGCCGAAAATATGCGACCCACTCTGTGTCCTATTCGCCGATGATATTTCCTTACTGTTCAACAGTCCAAAAAACTCTATAACTTTAAACTCTGATGTAATAGAAACTTACAACAAATTAAAACACTATTTACAAGACCTAAACCTAGAAATAAATAACAATAAAACAAAAATAATACAATTCAAACCCCATCAGAAAAATTTAATTTGCTTAAAAACGATAACTAGGAGCATCGACATAGAGGAAACCAGTGAATGCAATTTACTAGGTCTTACTCTTGACACACACCTAAACTGGAAACAACACATTGAAAAAATTAGTGTCAAATTATCACAGTTTACATATGCTCTCAGTGTATTAAAAACAAACACAATAAAAGATACAGCTAAGTCTGCATATCATGCATATGCGTACGCATGGCTCCGATATGGAATCATCATGTGGGGCCACAGCACAGATGCAAAACATTTATTTATAGCTCAGAAGAAATGTTTAAGAATAATAGTAAATATAAAACAACGAAATAGCTGTAAACCTCACTTTATTAAAGAAAAAATGCTCACTCTACCATCGTTGTATATCCTAGAAATAGCAATATTTGTAAAGAAAAATATACATCTGTTCAAATTTGATAATAATATACGTCGTAATAATAAGTTAGCTCTCCCTGTCCCTGTTATAGAAATGTTTAAAAGTAGTCCAGAATATCGTTGCGTGCGAATATACAACAAAATACCAGACAATATAAAAAACATTGTTAATGATAATATATTCAAAAATAAACTCAAATCTACTCTTATAAATAAGGCATACTATTCAGTACAAGAGTTCATGGACGATGAGTGGAAATAGTTAAATAAATATAACATAGTATATACATAACTTGACTATATTTACCTTAAATATATTTTACTTATGTAGTTAAATAGAAACAATTATTTATTTGTTAGAACCTCTAATGCTCCAAGCGCTTTCTTGTAAAATTAAATTTATTGACTACCACACTGTAGTTACCCCTAGTAAGTATAACAAAAATGTACCTATATAATGGTCTTAGATGAACAACTAAGGCTCACTACATTGCAGCGCCCCTACGGGGTCCTTGTACTGTATACAATTTTTAGTTTAAGTACTAATTGTAAGAACTGTACAATGTGCAATAAATAAATAAATAAATAAATAAATAAAAGAGTGAAGCATGGTGATCTCTATCGGCTAGAAATGAGATGTCTAAAGCCTGCTCAAATAAACCAGTTGACAACGTCGAACTCATTACAACTCTACCACGAACGTTGTGGTCATCAGAATAAGACGCACGTGAAAAAAGTACTAGAGAGGGAACTGAATATAAAAACAGAAACAAACAAGAAGCTTTGTGTAGGTTGCGTATACGGTAAATCTCATTGTTTGAAATTTGGAACCAGAAAGAAGGCAACTCAACCAGGCGAGTTAATCTGTACCGATGTTTGCGGACCTTTCCCCTATTCTTATTCGAGGAATCGTTACTTCGTGCTATTCAAGGATGTCAACACTGGGTACCGTTGGATATATGTTATGCGGAGGAAGTCGGAAGTCTACCAAAAGCTATTACTGATGCTAGCTGAAGTTAAGGCAGCAGGCATAAAGGTGAAAGAGATTTTGAGTGACAATGGAGGTGCATTTGACAATGTCAAAGTTCGAGCTATACTGCAAAAGGAAGGTATCAAGCAGAGATTGACGATGCCTTACACGCCGTAACAGAATCTTACTGAGCGAGAGTCAAGAGGGTCCTACGCTACATCAAAGGGACTGTAAATTATGGTATTACCAGTCTTCCACCGCGCTGAAATGCATTCAATGCTATAGTGATGCAGATCATGGAGGAGATCCAACTACAGGGCAATCTACTTCCGGAATGATCTGATTATATTCCAAAGGAGCAATCGCCTGGCAAAGCAAGAGGCAAAAGACAGTTGCGATTTCTTCTACAGAGGCAGAGATAGTGGCTGCTAGCGAAACGGCCAGAGAGGTCATTTCTGACCAAGCCACTATTCAAGCCGAGGATCAAAGAGCTGAGTTCTTTGTAGGCTTGACCTAGAAAAACGAGACGGGATGTGAAGAAGTATCGTAACTTCTTATACCTAGTGTTACAAACTCTGTGTTGACATGACACATTCTGTCGACTGTCTCTTATGATGTTTAGCTAAACTGTCCTAAATATTCTTGTTTTATAAATATACTCGTTATAACTTCATCAATCACTTCGTTATTTATTAAAAGTATGTTGTCCCTTAAATAGTAGTAGGAAAGCGTGTGTACCCAGAGCACTCACGCTCGCTTAAAGGCTTCTTCTTGCGGCGGCGTCGTGAGGCGGGTCGCCCTCTTCCCTCAAATATGGTTGAGGAGAGCGATGGCTGGCACATGCGTCAACTCGTGAACGGGTGCTGCTTGCGGGAGCTGGACTGCTCGGCGTACACACGCATGCATGTGCATGTTACTTAAGTATTAACAGTTATTAGTTAAGTATTAACGTCTTCCTCTTGTACTCTAGTTTAAAAAAATATGTAAAGTTAGCTAAAAAAAATAAAATGTATTAGTTTATAAAAGGCATGGACCCTGGAGTCTGTGGTGCTCGAATTTTTTCAAATAAAAAAAAAAAAAAAAAAAAAAAAAAAACGCGCATATAAAGAAACGGACCGGCCGCCGCGCGCCAGTCCCCGATGAATGCTCCGCGCAGGCGCACGTCGCTCCGCGTCCCAACAGCCGTCTCAGCGCTCGCGATCTCATATTCGTAGCGGTGTGCAATATGACCGCTACAACTTACTTAAAGTAAGTAAAAAGTGCTCAAGATACCAAAGCAAACGAGCCCAAACAGGACTGGCTTAGTAATTTCCACGAGGGTGTTCCAGTGCCAATCATCTGATACATTCGTCAGACTCTCGTCATCATACGTAGCAGAAAGTGCTCAAGACACCACAGTAAACGAGCCCAAACTGGACTGTCCGAGTCCTTTCCACCAGATTACATCCATTAGAAAAATCCATTTATGCTACAGCGTCCCGTTGGTAAGTAAAATGTTAGCAAACTTAGATAGTAAATACCTTCTCATCTTCGGTCCAATTAACAGATCTTTTCCTTTTATCCATTTTTCACAACAAAAAAAACTCGCTGTAAAATTTTTCCGCCGTTTTTTCCTTTTCAAAACAGTTTCTTGGCGGCAAACATTTCACTAAACATCAATGTCATTTTTCAACTTTGACACTGACTTTCATTTGAAAAACATAGAAAAAAATCAGAAATTTTACGTTCATTTCCGTTCTTTAGTTTACTATTTTGGCTAAAATCTATCCCAACCCGAGATAATTGCTTTTTTAACTACTCAGTTCGGTGTTTATGAGTGAAAAAAAGATACCACTGCGTAAGAGCTTATTCAATGTGTAACTCACAGAATTCGCCCTATTACATAGGACCCAGAAGGATAGTCTCCATACAAACCGCCTTTTAAATTCGGGCCAATTTTATTTTTTCACTTTGACACTTCATTTTTTAATAAATTTATTTTTAACCGTAGATACACGTCCATTTGCCAAATTTATCTACAAAGTTGCCTTTAAAAAGGATATCTCCCGATTTGATCGGTTAATAATGATTAAAGTCAGAATGGTCCATGGGAGATTCATACAATCATATAACTGAAATAATAGTAACTTTGAAGTCTGTTGTTTCAGTTTTTTAAACTGTAAAATTATTATATTTGTTATTTTGTCCGCAATTTAGGTATAAACGTGAAAATTTTGTCGGTTACACGTTTATCACGGTCAAAATATTACATATAAAATAGCAGCTACTGTTAATACATTGTAATAGTGTTCTTATGACTCTGAAAGAAAATCTGAAATCAAAAATGAAATCAGTAATTTAAATAATTTTATATCTATGGGTGCCGCGTGCGAGCGAAACAGGCAGCGGCGCCACTTTCATCACTTTATAAAAGAATCTAATGTATTTTTATTTTGTAAATAAAAAATACAGTTCATGATGATAGTATTTATTAAATAAGTTTATACATGCAATTTACAAATTGTGACGTCATATAACTGATGTCACAACGGCAATGAATCGACTGAATACCTCATTCATAAAAAAATAACTCAGTAGCTCAGTAGAAGTCATTCGCAGTTATTTTTTTCCAATAAACTTCATTTCATTTCAATTTGACTCTGATATGTCATAAGCCGGCCTTAACACGGACTTTGAGTTGCACGATCTGTTGAGAAGAATAAGAGTCAAAGTAATTGTGACTGGAAAGACTATATTTTTATGCTACGGCGAAACATACGTGTGTGTGTGTGTGTGCGTGATAAATGTGTACATAATGTAGGTTAAGATCACGAAGGTTCTTTTTGCTTTCGCATCAGTTGACAGTCAGGTAAACATATATTACGTTTTTTTTTGTTGGAGTGCAACGGTCCACGCCCAGCTATTTCATTCGGAACTTCATTTTTCAAAATAGGATAAAACAGCAAATGTTTATTTTATTATACCAGAGTTCCTACATTGTGGTTAACGTAGCACTATTTTTCGTCCTCCGTATTCATTAACACATTACTGCCTCTCGAAATCTAATGAATTTATCACAATACTTAGATAAGTATGTCAATGGTTAATTCGTATCACCAGTAATGGACCAAATTAATTTGATTAAATTCTACTGAATAAATAAATTTTCACACCTATTTACAAACAATATAGTATAGGTAAATACAAATGATACAGGGAAATTGAGAAAACATATACTGGCAATACTGAAATAAATAAAAAAAAACCTAATGACATTAAGCCAGAGATAGACCAAGAGGTATTAAAGTATCGATATCGATAAGTAATTATAGGTACCAAATTTTTCTTTTGATTCTTTTTTGTAATGTTTCAAGAAACATCGTTTTATTAGGGTTCCGTAGTAACTTCGGGGAACCCTTATATTTTCGTCATGTCCGTCTGTCTGTCGGTCTGTATGTCACAGTCATTTTACTCGGAGACTATTAACTCTATAAAAACAAAATTTTATAAACAAATGTGATTTGTGAGCCGCTACAAAATGCCGTAGTAAAATTTTCAAAAAACTGAAAAATAGAGATTGGGTTTTTCATATAAACAATAAAGACTGGATCTTTTTTTTTTATCCCCCACCCTATCGTGTCTCAGATATGATATGTGCGAGATATAGCTTGCTAAAGTTAAAAAGTTATCGTCGTCGTCCCCCCCCCCTCTACATTTCTCAACTAAGACCTAAAAATTCATTATTAGCCATAATAGTAGACCATATAAAATACTTTCAATTAAACGTGATTCCAACTTCTCTATGGGACTATAAATTTAAATTTGAATAAATGTTATGAATGTCATGGTTTTATAATTCAAAGTAACCTTTGAAGGTATTGCTCAATGTTGTAAACGCTGGTGCCCTGTTTTTGTTATGTATTTACATTTATTGTGGAAATGCACTGAACATTTTCCACCAAGGATCATTTTGACTTCCCCTAATTATATCTGCCCAATGTTTTGCTTGTACAGCATCAACTAGGATACCTAAACAGAATAGTTAGCACAGTGCTGTGTTAGTTTGGGAGGAAATAATAATAATAAACATTTATCGTAAAATCAAATACCATGTTTCACGTACAAAGGTCACCGACATAGCACATCTGATTAGCAAGTTAAAGTGGTAGTGGGTAGGGCACGAAGAACTGATGGCCAATGGGGCCGAAAAGTTCTCAAGCGGACATCATGCACCGGCAAGCGTAGCGTAAGAAGACCAGCCACGATGGACAGATGAAATTATACAAGTGGCGGAAGATGCTGGATGCAAGTCGCTTCCAATCGGCCTTTATAGAAATCCATGGGGGAGGTCTATGTCCAGCAGTGGACTTCTTATGACTGAGATGATGATGATGATTCACATAACATAATTATTATAGTTTACAAAACTAGAATTAATCGACTTCAAAATTCGCAATTTTGTTTTAAAAACTAAACTAGGTACTGACTGAATTTGAGATTTGAAAGGATTATTAAATTAATTTAAATGACGAAATCATGCGGGTAACACATAAGAAAAATATAAGCTAACTGATAATCTCGTTTTTGAAGTCCGTATAAATAATAATTGTTATCGATAACTTATATTACATCGACCCATCTCTAATTCTTTGCAGTAATTTGTATAAATAATAAAATCAATTTATGAAATGAAATGCATATATGCTTTTTATACTAATATTCGCGAATGTTATTTATTGAAATGAAATAAATTTCAACAATTTCATCGCGTATATTTCACATAATTTAAGACCCGATTTTTCAAACACTGGAGCGTCCGTGGTCATAGGTGAGACACGAACATACGCTACAAATACGTAAAAATTTGTTTCATTTCGCTTTTTATACTGTTAGAAATATATTTTTGCTACTTAGAGATGGAAGGTGATAATGTTTTCCATAGTTTTTTAAAGAAGTTTGTAATTTTTACAAGATTGTTTATCACAGTTCACCATCTTGGCACCGTAAGAATTGAGAAGTGATTGCGATGAGATGACGTTTAAGATTAAATGACGTTTGTGACCTGTCATTAGCAAACACCTGATTTTGGTGTTAAGTTTTTGGAACAATATTTTGTATCGCATTAGGAGTCTTGTAAGTCTTTGGTGTAACTATTATGCCCTTATTGACTGAATAGCGAGATTTTTATAAGTTACACTGATTATGTGGTAGTCGATGAGCTGTACTTTTTGTAGTGCGTTCCCGTACTATCATTTCAATAGCCGAACTCTGCT
Organism: Lycia hirtaria; assembly: GCA_947563715.1. NCBI lineage: Eukaryota > Metazoa > Arthropoda > Insecta > Lepidoptera > Geometridae > Lycia > Lycia hirtaria. The sequence continues at coordinate 21,620,126 of OX387386.1, read as the reverse complement.
GCTCTGTGGTAAAGTATTTTGTGAAACGAAACATAAAGATTCGTCATTATGACCAATCACAGACTAGCATTTGACCGCGGCTCTACACTTGTGCCGTGAATTCACGCCGTGAAACGGACGTCGAAACTGTTGCTGCGTTAACTTTGTTTGATGTGGCAACATAATATAACTATTTACACCTATAAAATAAGAAAATCGTTCGATAGCGTCGGAGAAAAAGGAGATGATGGATGACTAAAATATATCGTAACCGATCGATATTAATTTGAAAACTAATCCTTCTCGAGGCGTCATAATTGTACTTTTATTATTATGATGTGTATGCTTTTTTTTTTTTTTTTTTTTTTTATTAACAAATTTATTCTCCACAGACTCCAGGGTCCGTGCCTTTTATGAACTAATATATGCATTTATAACTACTTAATTTTTTATTTTTTTTAAGTTATGCAAAAGGAAGACAAAATTTTAATTTACACTTAACTAACATGCATGCGTGTATACGCCGAGCGGTCCAGCTCCCTCAAGCAGCACCCGTTCACGAGTTGACGCATGTGCCAGCCATCGCTCTCCTCAACCATGTTTGAGGGAAGAGGGCGACCCGCCACCACACGACGCCGCCGCAAGAAGAAGCTTTTTAGTGAGCGTGAGTGCTCTGAGTATACACGCTTTCTTATTATTATTAAAATAACACAACGGGGACAAATAATACATACAAGAATTTACAAAATTAGGGACAGACAACTAAAGAATAAAAATAACCTAACATCTAACACTTTTTTTTTTTTTATTACAAACAGCGAAACTTTCCATTCAGGGCCTCCACTACCGCCGTGTTGCGATCTTTGATAGCCATTTTGAGGTTGTAGTCTAAAATGGTCCTTGGTATAGCTGCCATTGCCCGCCGCACAAAACGGCTGATGGCATCTCCTTCATCATCGGTGTAGTAAGTGAAGGTCCCGGTGTGCCTCGAGACTGCCACGACTGCATGCGAGACGCTGTCATGTAGCAGCAGTTTGCCTTTGGTCTTAATGACGATGACCGACTCGTACGTCAAACCTTGAGCTTCGTGGATGGTGAGGATTCGTGACCCTGTACCTCCCCCGTAACCCTGGTTGCTAAGGGTTAACTTTTCTTCTTGAGTGTGGACCAAGAAAAGAGTTTTAGGGGCGGCTTTGGGTATTTGGGAACCCGTGAACCTTCTCTGCTCTAGTGACTGGATGTGGGCGACTGAGGAATATATTCCTGAATATATTTCTCTCAGCGCATATGCGACGTCCATTGGATTGCGATGCGTGCATAACAATTCCTGGCTGATGTTGGTTACCAGATTTGGGCGATGGTACCTTAACTCAAAGAGATTTTCTCTGTCGATATAAGGCAACTGGTTTATATCTCCAATGAGAACAATCTCGCCGGCACCAGACAGCCGTGTAGCCATTACTATGGCTCCGAAATGGTTCATGAGTGCTTCATCTACCATAAGGCGGATATAGCTCTCGTTTTTTCTGAAACCATTTACGAGAACAGAAGCCATGGTGCGCACTCTGGTCTTTACCAAGTTTCCTATCCGGTGCGCTAGCTTCTCTCTCAGATCTTTAGCTGCCTCTGTTGTTGTGGTGATAATGGCGTCCTTGTTCGCATCAAAGTTTCCAACTACCCAAGTTGTCTTGCCGCATCCTGGAACTCCATTGACCCACTGTATATTAGGTACCTCCCAGTTTTCCCACAATGCTTTAACTCCAGAACCCTCCTCGAGAAATTCCGCCATTTTGAGGATTTTGTCATCTAGCATTATTTTGGTGTGCCGGGTTGTGACTACAATAGGGTCATTCAGTGGTGTCGCATATTTTGGTCTTCCCGTCCGCTCCGTTTCACCCTCATCTAGGGCCACAAAACCATTCTTAGCGCTGTAAGCTGCCATATGATGACATGACATTTCTCCTCTTATGACCAGGGATGATTCGTTGTCATATATGGCTGCTTCTGCTTCATCTAGTCTCACCCTCAGAAAGCTTTCGGATCCAAGTCTAAATAACTCCAAGATATTTGCGCATATTTTGAAGTTGACTTGTCTCGTTGCCCTTGTGACGGCTAAAAACTCGATGAATGCATTTCTGGCATGTTCTGATGGTGTGTGTGCTGGGATATAACGGGGTGGACAGACCTGGCCCATGTCGGCTCTCGTCCGGGCAGCTCGCAGTGGTACCAGTTCCGGAGCCGCTTTTGCTACTTCTGGTGGTGATTTTGGTGTCGACCTGAGCAAGCTCTGCCCTGCAACACTGAAAGCCGTTAGAAAAGCCGAGACATGGCTCCTGCTATTTAAACAACTGACACGTTTTTGCGACGTGGTTCTTTCATCAGTTGCTTTTTGCTGCGCTCGCTCGGATCCGCTGAGATTGGTCGATGTCGGGATAGGGTGTCCCCAGCTATCTGTTGTAGAGGGGCCGTCGTGTCTCTGGGATTTTAAGTAAGACAAGTTCTCACCCCTATCTTCATACACGACCACCTCATGATGTTCTGAGGCTTCCAGGCTGCCTAGCCGATGCACCACTTCTCCTTTTTCGCCCTCGATCACCATTGCGTCGACGCTTATAACCCGGGGAGCACTGTCTAGATTTTCACCAAGTTTTGTTAGAAACGAACATACCTTCACGAAAGGTGATTGGGCCGTCCATTCGAACAGTAGAATTGTTTTATTTTTCGATCGTACTAGTCGACATCGGTAGCCAAGAACATCGGATACTGGCATGGCATCGTACGTTTTCCGCTTCATGGTGGTTTTATTGGTACTCCCGTTTAAAAGACATGCTAACCCAGGTGACAAACGGACACGCTTCCTGTTACGAACCCGACAGAAGCCTACCCCAAGTCTTTCCTTGGCATTGTCCATGAAGAAAGCTACGCCACGTATACGAATTCCCGGCACTCCTTTGTCTGCGTTGGCAAACAGTTCTTCAATTGCTACGCTGTTAGGAGAAATCTCCGGCCGAGGTATGATTATTGAGGCTGGTGTTATTTCAGTTGTGTTCGGTGTATGTGATGTGATGTTAGGGGGAGGATGTGGTGGTGCTAATGCTGTTGGCTGTGTTTGTGTTTCTTTATTTAGGGTGGAATTTCTATTGGCCGCTATGCGAAAAGACCTCTCAATAAAGGACAAGAAGTATGATCTATTCTGTGCATCCGATAGGATGTGATGAAGATCAGACTCCACAAGATTTCTGTCCATCTGAATTTCAAGATCCTGTCGTGCGGCCAAAAAACGGGGACATTCCATGAGCACGCGACTTACAGTTTCATGGATGTTTGGGTCGCACTCACATCCGGGACTGTTTTTGAGCTTACATCTGTACAAATATTCAGCTATTCCTCCGTGTCCTGTTAGAGCCTGCACATGGAAAGGTGACAGTTTTGTAGCTCGTATCAACCGATATGCCTTAGCTACGTCCGGGAGGAACTTCTTTGTTACTGCACCAGTGCTGGAGGTATCATATCGGTCTTGCCATTTCCTAACTGATTCCTCGCGTATCTTCTTTCTACTATAGGACAAGGGGATCTGCTCATAATCCAGGCCAGCTTCTGTGAGTGCTGCTGATTTCGCGAGTTCATCGGCTCTTTCGTTTCCAGCAGTTCCCACATGCGCTCTTAGCCAGAAAAAATGGACAGATCTTCCTTCAGCTACAATCTTTCCAATGTTCTCCTTTATAGCCTTTGCCAGAGGGTGACTTGTCTTAGGATTTCGTAGCAGTTCGAGCGAGGATCTTGAGTCGCTTAAAATATTGACCACTGGGTCATTGCTCGATTTCACCATTTGGGTCGCTTGACATAGGGCAAAAAGTTCTGATTGGAAGACTGTGCACTCGGAATGGAGCTTGAATATTGAGAAGTTTGTCTCTTTACCGTTTTCCCACCAAGTGAGAGCAGCACCTACTTGACCCCCAATTTTACTGCCGTCAGTGTAAATTTGAGGTCCCACCAGCTGTTCTGAAATAGTTTCGAGGAGCCCGAAATCCACAGACGTTAGTGTGGATGGGTGCGGTTGGTCAAGGAATTTGATGTTTTGTTCGAGCTCTTTGTCGGGTGGGAGATAGTCACGGGAGAGATTCTTCTTTACTTTGTACAGATTTGCAGCTTCTTGGATTCTCAAGTCCAGAGGGAGAAGACCCGATAGAACAAGTGCTGATGTGAGGGAGACAGTACGATATGACTTACAAATTTTTTGAGCGAAGCCTCTTTGAAGCGCATTTAGTTGCGACTTATTGTATTCAAGGTCTGTCGCCTGGGCCCATACACTTGAGGCGTACGTCATTATGGGTTCCACCACTGCCATGTATATTGTTCTCGTGATTTCACTGTTGAGGCCCCAGTTCACCTTTGCTGCACGTGCTACTTGTTTGTATATGTCCGCAGCCTTTTTACATTGTGCGGTTACATGTGCCTTGAAGGTAAATTTCCGGTCGATTATGAGACCTAAGAGTTTGATCTCCTCTACGAGGTTAAGCCGGACACCAGACATATTTACAATTGGGGCATCAAATTTCAACTTATTTGTTAAGATCATGTGTATGCTTCGAGTCCCACAGTATACGTTCAGCGTGAAAATATTTCAAAAAGCGAATTTCTAATTCACTATCTCAACTTATATTAATCCGATGCGCTGTCATTTAGCTCGCATTACACATCCGTGTGCATTTATAGTCAGGAGCAAACTGGCACGGTGCCGTGAATGTGGATGTGTGCGCGTGAACGAGGTGCGAGCTGCCGCGAACCCTTTGTCGCGGGACAAAATACCGACTTCGATCGGGGAACAGGCGTGAACATAAGTGTGGAGGGTTTTCACGGTGTTCGTGGCCGTTCACGCTAGAGCTGGGTCGTTTTTAGTTTTATGTAAAACGAAACGAAACGTTTTTTTCTTAGAAAAAAGCGTTTCTAGTAACGGTTGTAAATAAAACGGGTTTTTCTTATTTCAGTCAATATTAGTCTTTATTTAGTTACGTTAAAGAATATTTTGCCTTGTATCATTATGTGGTTAGAAAAAACTGGTTTCTAATTTCAATCAATAATAGACTTTATTGAGCTGAGATAGAGAACTTTCTAACTTGGGCCAAAATGTAGTTACAAAAAACGGGTTTACTATTCAATCAAAAATAGACTGTATCCAATAGAGATAGAACATTATACTAAATTGGCTCATAAAGTCGATACGTTTTCGTTTTTTCGTTTCGTTATTACTGCTGCACGCAGCAGTCGCGGGACGCGAGTTCGTTTCGTTCTTTTTTTTGTAACTGGTTGTGTCATATCGGCAGCGTTTGTTAGTTTTTCATAGAGTAACTAGTTTTTAAAACCGTTATAGGAAAAAACGCCCTCCCTGATCGAAGTCGGTATTTTGTATATCAGTGTTCGCGGACGTTCACGGCACAAGTGTAGAGCCGCGGTGAGGACTTGAAATAAAATTTCGAAAATAAACGTTGACTGTTGGATCTTGGATCTATTTCGTTGTGTGAGGAATTTATAAAAATTAGATAAAATTGTTGAAATTTAACTAATATATGTGTTGAAAGTGAAGTATATCTGAGAAAAGTTGCGTATTTAGTTTTATGGTCGTTTTGAGGAATATCAAAATGACTACACTTACCGAGGAAGTCAGGAACATTTTGTAAGTGTTAATTTTATATTCATAGCTAATTTGGGCTGTAAAAAGAAAGGCTTGTTGTAGTCGTTTCGGGTTGTATATTTGTAATATTGTACCGTATAAAAAGCCGTTGCGTCAAGGGCAAGTTATACCGATTTCCCTTGTACATTATTATTAACTAATCAAAATCCTTAAGCACTGTAAAATAGGTACCTAGGTACCTAAAATAGGTACCTAGGTACCTAAAATAGGTACCTAAATAGGTAATAGGTACCTACAACGCGGTCACATTAACTAGACGCTTGGCCATGTGACGTCATTTTGGCGCTCAAGTACGGCGTGCAAAAAAAAAACCGGCCAAGTGCGAGTCAGACTCCCGCACGAAAGGTGTCCCGTAACATCATCTATAAAAGATAAGTTTCTACCTGTTTATTAAAATCTAGTAAAAATTGCTATAAAATTATGTTTGTTAAATGAATAAAAAATATTTATTTATTTTGAAAGGTAATATATAACTACTGTACTTATTCTATGAAAATTTAAGGTAGAAAGAGGGTAAGGTAGAAAGAGAAAATAGGAAAAACACAGATTTGTTGTATGGCTACCCAATTAATATTTATTTATTTGGCATTTTTCGACAAGAATGTAGTCGTATCTTTTAGTCATCATCGCTATAAACAATGGATTAAAAGTTGTCATTAAAACTGACTTCGCCTTCACTCTCGCTCTCACTTTCACTGCTGCTATCTGATGTCTCCTCTCCTCCTAAATTGATGACCAGTTCTCGTACGAAGTCGTCAGTCAGGCCATCTTTTTCCCAGTATTCTTGTTGCAGCCTTTCGACATGATTGACCTCCTTCTTCCAATCCGATACTGTAATTGAGTTGATTGCATCTTTTGTTAGTCTCTCAATATCTTTTTCGTGTTGATCCACATTCTTGTATGCCACCCTTTGTTTGATTAAATTCCATATATATTCTATGGGGTTCAAGTCGCAATGATAGGGTGGCAAACGTACAACTTCATGGCCATGTCGTCTTAATAATTAATCCACAATATATCTTTTCGGCTGCTTTGCCTTTTTTATTATTGGATACAATTCCCTTTTTCTCATATTTTCTTCAAATGGTATATTGTTTTCACGCAGCCATTGTTGCATTTCCCCTTTTAATGAAGTACTCGTGGGCTGCTTCACCGATTGTGTTGAATGGTAAGGCGCATTATCAATGACAACTATTCCATTTGGCGGTAAATTTGGTATCAGCTTTTCATTAAGCCATTTTACAAAATTGACTGTATTCATTTTGTGGTGATAATCGCCAGTTTTGCTTTTACACTTATAAAATAAGTCGGCACCTGGAATAAATCTGTTTTCTCCTCCGGCATGTACGAGAATCCACCGTTGACCGGGGTTAAAATTTTTTTTCACGCTGCTGTCGGTACTGTTTTGCCAGCATTTACTAACAGTATAGTGTGAATGGATCCACGTTTCATCCAGGTAGGTAACCGGTTTTTTTATCTGCGCCAATGTCATTGTTTTCTTTCATTCTGCGCAAGTAGCGTTCTCTCCATGCGGCGATGTCGGGCTTTTGAACCAGTACCGTACGCGTACTTTTACACTTTTTAAATCTGTAGCCCAACTGATTTACCAAAATGTTTCTGAGGTAAGTTCTTCCACCTTGGAAATTCAGGTCTCTCTTAGCAGCTGCCAAGATTTTCTTTAGGGTGGGGACTTCTTTTGTCACAGTGTAAAAACTGTTTACAATATTGCGTATTGCGCAAATGTCAAAATTATCAACCACAATTTTTTTCTTTGATGGTTTGCGCTTTTTACCTGGTGTGGACAATTTTACTTCCCTGCTAGTATTTGGAGTACTGCTAGTATCGTTACTCATACTGCTCGAACTAGCTCTCTGACTCGTGTCGGGAGAAGTACGCGGCGATGATACACATGCCATTTTAGCCTCTTTTTTTATCCGAGTAAGAGTACTTCTTGATATTCCAGTTGCGGCACAGGTACGTTTTTCAACCTGATCCACCGGTATGGAAAAACATTTATTTTTCTTCTCATTCTCGAAGAACTGTAGCACTTTTAACACATGATTTCTCCCTTCAATGTGTATAACTTTCCCCATGTTATTCTGGTTTGAACACAGTTCAACAGTTAATATTCAACAATCAACAGTAACAAAAAACTTAACAAAGCAATAATCAAAACAAAAACTATATAACAAAAACAGAAAACAAGCCAAATTTAGCAAGAAAATTAGTCAAATTATCGACGCGTGTATCGGTAACAAAGATGCTGACCGTACTGACACTTGCCGGGCTAGAAAAGGGAATGCGCGGGGAAGGGGGCGGGGACTCGCATTCCAGCGATGCGTCGAGTTAATGTGACCGCGTTGTACATATAAACCGAGTAATAAAGTAGGTAATTAATATAAGTAGGATAACTTAAAAAATTAGTCGTAAAAAGTTAGTCGGTTATTTTATCATACAATGTCAATTCTAAAAATAATTGAGCAGTCCGATAACTGAATGAGCGGTAAAAATGATGGAAAGTTATCTATGTATATAGGTATAAGCAATAATTTCTTCAGAGATTAGGTTATAGTTTTTTTTTACACAAATTTATAGATAATAATTTTTACCGCCCATTTCATTATTTTCCTGCTTAATTATATATTCACTGATCCATTTCATTATTTTTTATTACTCATTTTTGTTTACTTTACTGCTTAGTTTTAACTGCTGAACTAGTTATTAAACATGCCATTTATAATGTTTAACTTACCAAAACTGCTATTTACAACTGCCTCTTTAAATCAGTGCCTTTAAAATACATATTTAACACTGGTAATTTACAATTGCTTCATTAAAAACTTGTAAGTAGATCCCATCTTATGTATTACATATCTGAGTAGTTAATCAGTAGCAGACTCTTGAGACAACAACTTCATTAACAGTTCAGAACTCAGAGACCACATTCTCTGTTACTGATGTATCACTCTTATTTATCATCGAAGTATCAATCCAAACAAACTTTATATTATCCTACATTAATATTGGCAAAGTCTTCATTTACTCAAGCAAAAACCACATTTTAAAGAAACTTCTTTATACTTTCTTTTACCAATATCCTCATTTCTAGTGATGATGTATTCCAAGAAATTTCATCCAACATCCGCTCGATGATGGAGGAGCTATGGAGGAACTGGTCCCACCTTGGAGTGGATCACAACACAAAGATTAACTACATCACGAGACTGGTATTGATCGAGAAGGATCTGCATAAAGAACTCATCTCGAAGACCAGATACAAGATGAAAACTATGCAAGCTCAAGTAGAAAGTAAGAGTTATTCTGTTTCTTTAGTCTTATTCCCACTCAGTAGACTTGAAAATTGATAGCTGCAAATTCAAGATCAATACTTTTCATTTGTGTCAGGCCATGTATCTTAACATTATATAACTTTGTCTGTACAAGTTTCAACACAGTCCACTGTTTAGTCATGAAAAGTTAGTTTCACATTTGTATACTTAATAAATGTGATTTTGATATTTATCTTTATTTTCCTGTTACTTTTGGTGGGTACATATTATCCATTGGAATTATTTCTTTATTAGTAATACTTTTAATGGTAGCACAACATACAATAATGCCACGCTATGCTATGTGCTATAACATGCTGAAAAGGTGAGCATTGTAATGTGAATTCTAAATATATTACAATTTTATAAAAGACTGGGCTGCCTTTTTTAGGGTTTTCAGAACTCATATGTTCATAGTATCAATCTAGAGACCCAGTTTAAGGTCACGTAAATTATGATATGTAACAATGGAACCCTACATTGTGCGTGACACGATACGCACTTGGGCATTTTTTACTAAAGGCTATTCTCAGACGTACAATAAAGATACCATTTATTTTGAACACCTCCATAACCAAAGACCTAAAACACAATTAATTTTACAGAGTTGAAAGAAGAAACCGATGAACTAAGCAAATGCCTCTCGGCTGATATCACAATCCAGGAATATAGAGATGACATGATGCTAGTAGACTACAAAAAAGAATTGGAATCTCAGATTGTGGGGTAAGAGAGATAAATGAAATGCAGTTTTACAGCAAAACAACTAAATACAGATGTTCATTTTTTTTAACAGAGCTCTTCATTTTAATTTGCATGCACATTTTGTGGGCTGACTGAAGAATATGATTGCTAATGGAATGATCTAGTCTTTTGGTGGAAAGTTCAGTTTCAAAAGTGTATGGTAGTAGCTGCGCCCCACAGTTTCACCTGCATAGTGAGAAAAGCAGTGATGATGATGACAAAATATAGTCTATGTCTTTCTCCAGGTCTAAAGAATCTCTGTGCCAAATTTCATAATTATTGGTCAGTCGTGAAATGGAGACAAACAGACATACAAGATGACATACAGAGTTACGCTTTTATAATGTTAGGATTAGTTAGGATATAATGTTCTTTGCTACTGCTTTCCTGTATTCCAGTTTCACATATATTTCTTATCCATAATATAAGACATTGACCATATTATATATAAGATTTTGTACATATGTACATAGCATAGGTACTTATTTCACAATGCATTGTTGTCATCCAACCTTGTCAAATACTATATGGCGGATCTTCTATTTCATTATTTTTTATTTTGTTGTAGAGTAGCAAGTATAGATAGTTACATGTATTATTTTTCTTTATTGAGTTGTTTATGACATACAACATTTATGACAGTCAACACAAAAAGAGGATGTTATAAGTTGTGTCTGTATGTAGCACCATCACCACACAAAAAACTGATTTCTAGTTTAAGAATTATGAGAGAATATAATATGCTACTACTAGGTTACTATGAAAGTCTGAGACAAAATTAACATAAGAACAGACTGGTGGTCAATGCAGCTCATAATTTTGAAAAGTCAGATATACATATCCATACATACCCATTTCATCTTTGGTTACCTATTATGTGTCTCAAAATATAAGCATTATGCTCAACAGATATTTTTAATCCTTTTACGAGTTAAAAATACCAATACTTATTTTGTTCTTTATTCAAAAGTTCATTGTTAACTTTTGTCAGCATCAAGTGTCAAATTTCTTCTCAGGTACCGTGAATATGTGGAACAACGTCGTATGAAGATCGAACGCCTTCTGGAATGGCAGAGAGACCTTGCTGACAAACTAGGTATCACTATCCAGGAGTTGAATGATGTACCCCTGCCATCTGAAGAAGAGCTGGACAGATTTAAAACACATTTGGAAGTAATGCAAGCTGAGAGAGACAAGAGGGCTGAAATATTTCTCAATGTTCAAGTCGAGATCAAGGATATTATGGGTAAGTTTATATTAGGCAAAGGTTGAATATTTTCCTTTGTTTGAAATCAGTTAATAATAATAAAAAAACAGTGATTATTCTTTCCCACCTTGTTCTATATCAGTTCTACTGATATAGAACAAGGTGGTATAGAACAAACTGTCAGTTAGGCAGTATCTAGAAGAAATTATGGCTGAATGACAAACCAGGAGTAGTCCCATAAAACTTTTAACATTAAGATACAATTTTGTAATATATGTATATATGTATTTTATTTTTGCATTCTGGACTGGGAGAAAAAGAATAACATAGAATGTACCAGCTGCTTCTATTCCTGGGCATATTGTAAAAGTCAGTTTTGTTGTTTCTGACCACTTACTGTCACTTTATACTTTGTTTGTTTTGTCACTGGTTGTTTATGTCACTGCAAGGCAATGTCACATCTTACCCTCTTATCCCCTCTAATCCTCTAATATGCTCTCCCTTCTATATAACCTTCTAACCACGGTCAAATGTGGTGTCAAGCGTCAAACCATGGCCTTTGACGCTTTGCCTACCCCGTAAGGGAAAATAGGCGTGATTGTATGTATGTATGTAGTATATATTTTGATGAGTGCTTATTGATATCCAGTGTTTCCATGATTAAAATTTTATTTTGTTTACAGATAAACTCCAAATAAGACCCAAGAACAAATTTGAACAGAGTGTCGTCAGCAATCTGTCTCTGGACTTTAAGGTGACTGATCTCAACATGTACCGACTGGCCAAATTACAGCAGGAGTTGCAGGAGAAGTATGAACAAACCAACAATAGGGTGAGAACAATACAACAGTAATTTTGTTAACAATACCTTCTGAGCACAAACTTACCTTCACACAACTTCCCAACAACTTTTTGATTGATTTTGCTCATGCATTGCTGAAAGAAGATTTTGTCAGTTTATGCAGGGACCTTAGCTTGCTTGATTGATAAATATTTGCAACCTGTGTGGCTCAGCGATGGTGCTCAGTAGTTTAGAGTAAACCTCACCATGTATAATTGTATAATCAGGGGAGAGGGAGGGATTAAAAAGGTGCTAAAACTCATGTGATTGATGGATGTCCCCTAACTTGCATGCTCGAAAATCATGTAAAAGTACTTTTTTTATACAACAATGATACTTTTGTAAATTACCAGAACCACAAATTGGCACTGCTAAATTTGAATTATTATAGAACTAGGGAATGTTTGAATGCCTAATTCTAATTTGAAGTGGGGGCGATAAGACCTGCACCAACGTCCCACTTCGGGTGTATTGTGCATTTCCCCCCGCCAGCCTACTCAAACCAGCCAAGGTCCTTAAAATAACGGAGCACAGCTTTGGATCGCTGGCATAATTATTCCACCACTGTTGCGTCAGGTGTTTCATTGCAGAGCTGATTTTGACTTTGAGATTTTTCCAGAAGTCCCGATCTTGATCTAGCCTGTTCTGTAGCAGTACAGTGCAGTAACACATGCTCTACAGTCTCGTTACACATGCTCTACAGTCTCGTTTGAATGCCTGAATGGGTAATCAAATGCACAATTATTACTGTTACACCAAGCATTTTAAACCTCAGACCCAAGAAGAGGGATGTTATATGTTTGATGTGTGTATCTATGTGTCTGTCCTGTATGTGGCATTGTAGCTGTCAAAGGGATGATTGATTTTGATATAGTGATTTTTGTTTGAAAGAGGAGTAAGAGTGTTCTTTCTATGTATCATCAAAATCGCTTTAGTCGTTTTTTTTATCTAGAGTTTTTGAGTTGTATAAACTTATACTTTTCTATACCTATGACTACAAGATGTGTACTCATCAGAGCTGGGCAGTTATCGCACTGTTGTCTTGCCATTTATTCAACTGTTAACTTGTAGTGTGCAAACGTTACTGTGTTCTTGCTCGAAGGGCAGTCTTTTCAGAAAAAAATCTGGGCATAATGAGAATATGGGATTTAACATCTAATATCTCAAAAGTGACCAGGGCAATGGTCATTGCAATTCAGGTTGAATTCCACAATTCTGTGTAGTATTGGACTGTTATGGTTAAGATTGACCTTCATCATCATCTCAGCCATAAGAAGTCCACTGCTGGACATAGGCCTCCCCCACGGATTTCCAAAAAGACCGATTGGAAGCGGCTTGCATCCAGCGTCTTCCCGCCACTTGTATGAGGTCATCTGTTCATCTCGTGGCTGGTCTTCCTACGCTGCGCTTGCTGGTGCGTGTTACTGACCTTATATCAGGACAACAATGAACATTCTAAGATTCAGCAGGCAGAGGACACCTAATATTGTTTTGTTACATAATTGTATAAAATAAGTGTTACGAGTTTTGTGCTATGTAAAGTGAACAACTCAGTTATGGTACCCTGTTTTGAAAATGTTCTTGATATTCTATTCTCTTTCGTACCGCAGGTGCTTGAGCTCCGCGAGCGCCTCATCAAGCTCTGGGAATGTCTAGAAGAAGACCAGATATATCGCGAGAACTTCCTGCATGCTCATCCCGGCTGCCATCCGCAAACTGAGGCCGCTATCAAAGAAGAAATCAAGAGATGCTATCAGATCAAGCGCCAGAAGATACGGGTATGACGATTCTATCTGGATAGAGAACTTATATGACACTGAGGGCACGGAGTCCTTATTTTATTAATTTGTTCAAGAACAAGGGTGCTGCTGTACTTTTTCAATATTTTGTTCAATTGAGTTTTTTTTTTCTGTGACAGTTTTCATCATCTGTCACATTATTAAACTTATTATCATCATCATCCACATCCCTCTCTATCCCACTGCTGGGTTTATTAAACAATATCATAATTATTCCTATTATTTTGTGTTTCATAACCAACTTTGCTGTATAAGCTATGGTTCTGGTCATCACAATTGTTTATTATGCTTTAAATATGCAGTGTAATAAGTTCTGCAACAAAAGAGATAGTAAGTAAATTATAAAGTGAGACAGAGAGAGAGAGAGATAAGAATAATTCAGTCTGATCTATACAGTAAAATAACTTCGGCGAAGTCATCAGACGCTATGTTTCTATGATAGATTTAGCGGGGGGGAGTCTGCGGCCATGTTGTCCCATATTGAGCGTAGCGAGCGGGAAAAAAATTAGCACTTTAATGTCCCAAATGAACACCAATTTTGTCATAGCAAAATTTTCTATTATTTTTTGGGTAGTAATTAAAATAAATAAAAACATATTTTTTTTCGTTTTAAGGAGCACTCAGCGCTTGCATGACCCAAATATAAACAAAAATAGGTAATGAGTATACGCGAGCGAAGCGAGCGCGAAATTTTTAGTAGTGCTTTTATAGTTATTATCAAATCAAATCAAATCAAAATAATTTTATTTCAGACACAGAGAGATCCATATTATTAGTATACATTGTATTAAATTATTATTATTATATGTTAATTAAATTGAATTAAATAAAATCTACATTTCACATCAAAATTAAAATTCATAATATTATTAATCTCCATTCTACATAGGAACATCATTTTACTAATAATCTGATGTGATGAAGCAGAATGGGACAATCAAAATTATCAGTAATAGTGTTCAGGACGCTGCTGCCACTCGCTCGCGTTCTGCTCAGTAGTGAGGCAACATTCTTGTGCATAATAGCTGCAAAGCCATCAATGCGTGCTTCTGCGAACATAGAAGATGCACTGCAGAACCGCGGGAGCCGCATCATCACCCTGAATGCATTATTGTATTGAACGCGCAGAGCGCTCAGGGATTTTTGAGTATATGCTGTCCACAAGCTACCGCCGTAAAAAGATTGGCAGTAAGCTCTAAAAAGAGTAAATTTTGCCTCATCAGAGCAGGAACATAATCTTCTGGACAGCATATTTGCTCTCACCGTCAACGCTCTGCGTTCCCTATCCATATCTGCCTCATCACACAGATCCTCGCAGACAATATGACCCAGGTATCTGAACTGCTTAACCCTGTTGAGAGGAGAGCCGTTCAGTAATAAAGGAGGTACATTATCGGGTCCCTTACCACCCCTACTAAAAACCATATATTCACTCCTTACATTATAGCACAGACCATGATTTAAGGCGTATACTTCACATACCTGCAAGAGCTTCCTGATAGAGCTGACAGAGGGCGCCACCAGTACCATGTCGTCTGCGTAGCTCAAATTATTGACGCAGACGCCGTTAATTGAGCAACCCGTCGGTATGCTGCTGGCATCCTCTGTGTGCAGCGCTGACATACTTATTCCAACCCAATATATACGGTTTCCGTTTAAATTTCCTCTCAACAGATTTATGCTTTAAAATGGCAGCGTCTCTCAGGATATTAACAACTGTATTATACATTGCATCAATAACAGTCCTATGTGTGACGTCAGAGCACAACTTGTCAGTGCATAATGATAGTTCAGGCGGGAAATGTAATTCTCTAAGCCTTTTGTTACATAAATAGTGATATTTCTTAATTTGTATATTATTACGCTCTCCCCAAATAGCCAAATCCACTGTTCAATCACTGTTCACAATCTCTCCAAATCAGCACAAATCCACTGTTGCTCCACACAAATAGGGGGGGGGGGGGGGGGGTTGACCTGCCTACGGCCTTGATTATATGCTAATTATTTTATTATCTAAACATAGACGGAAATTGCATCCGCGTAATCGGTAATTGCTAATTTCGTAATCGTGTTAATCATATTTCAGGCACTGACGATAACTGATAAACTAATTATAATAGGATTAATGTAATTATTTATGTCTTTTAAAAATAGGGTAAATATAATTGTATTTGATATTCCATTCATCACACTTACAGGCTTAGCATGGAACGTAGACAAATTGTTTATCCAAAATTTACCTTCAAAGATCATATCTTAGACATAATGACAAGCCTTTTTGTACTTGTATTGTGTATAATCTGCATAAGGCATGCTATGTATTGTTGCACCTGTGTCGTTGTCCACAGGTAATGCACTACACCACAATTTACTAAATAAGAAGCTTATTTTGCAAACTAACATCGATATTTCTGTTTCGATTCAAGGATAGAATTCCGATTGGACAAATGGTATCTAAAAATGTGATACATTAAAATTGACTCTGAAATTTATAGTTTGTTTCTTGTTGATTATTGACTGCTCTTTTGGAAAGTATATTTTATGTCACATCGGAAATCTAATCCTGTATTATTTATTTTTTATTGTCGAGATTTTTGTACAGATTCAAATTAAGGTGTTTTAGGTTAATTGTCTTGTAAATAAAAGTCAAGTAAATCTTAAAAGCTGTGTCACAAGACTTAATTAATATATAATTCAACTTCCTATAATATATATTTTGAAGACAAAAAAAAATGACTTCCTTCATTCTTCATGTTGGTGGTTTCATTTGTTAGCTTTGATTTAGTTTCACCTGTAATGAAATGTGGCAAGTAACATTTTATACACTTCTCTTCTTAGTTGACAATATAAGTGCAATTGTTGTGACATAAGAGATGATTTGATGGTGAATTGGGATTTAGGGGCTGGAACTTCGCTTGTAAAGTGCTAAGATTTTCGAATCTGCAGGCTTAGACACGTGGCAAATGTTTCTATTTCTACAAACGCTTACGCTTCGATATTCTATGAAACTGTGACTTGCCATGACGTGACATTTCGATAGCTGATGTCTATCAGCATTCCCTTTCTATTGTACTGTCGTTTACGGAACTAGAATAAATAATAATAATAAATAAATAAATATTGGAGGACATTTCACACAACGCCATCTAGCCCAAACTAAGCAGAGCTTGTACTATGGAAACTAGATGGTTGATAGAATACATATATACTTTTTTTTTCGTAAATACATACTTAAGATACATAGAAACACCCAGACACAGAACAAACATCCATGCTCATCACACAAATGTTTGCCCTGGGTGGGGATCGAACCCACGACCTACAGCTCAGGAAGCAGTCGTACTACCACTGAGCCATGAGGCCTTTGAATGAATGCCACTTGACTGACCCCCCTGGCCTTGTTAGCTATGTTGTCTTAAGTACCTTCCATTACTCATGATAACGAGGGACTGAAGATGGAGCCAGAAGATGGCCACTGGACCTCTTTAGTGGAAAGTAGTAAAATTAGTAGTAGTATCTTGAGTATATTCCGTTACATACTATCAAGGCCTATCAAGAAGGTCTGAAGATGGAGCTGAGATATTGCTGATAGAACTCCCTGATAGAAGGTGTAAAAGTAAAATATGTATAAATAGTCGAATTTGTACTCAATTTTTTAGTCATCATAAGCACTTTTTGCTTTAATAAAATAAAAGCTTATGTCTAAAGAGTTTATTTTAGAATATCTAGTTTTTATTATGTTTAGACTAGAAGTAAGCTATAGCTAGAGGTGGGATACCTCAGAATGCAGGAGATTGGGCACTAACAACAGGTGTTTTATTATGTTTAGACTAGAAGTAAGCTATAGCTAGAGGTGGGATACCTCAGAATGCAGGAGATTGGGCACTAACAACAGGTGTTTTATTATGTTTAGACTAGAAGTAAGCTATAGCTAGAGGTGGGATACCTCAGAATGCAGGAGATTGGGCACTAGCAACAGGTGTTTTATTATGTTTAGACTAGAAGTAAGCTATAGCTAGAGGTGGGATACCTCAGAATGCAGGAGATTGGGCACTAACAACAGGTGTTTTATTATGTTTAGACTAGAAGTAAGCTATAGCTAGAGGTGGGATACCTCAGAATGCAGGAGATTGGGCACTAACAACAGGTGTTTTATTATGTTTAGACTAGAAGTAAGCTATAGCTAGAGGTGGGATACCTCAGAATGCAGGAGATTGGGCACTAACAACAGGTGTTTTATTATGTTTAGACTAGAAGTAAGCTATAGCTAGAGGTGGGATACCTCAGAATGCAGGAGATTGGGCACTAACAACAGGTGTTTTATTATGTTTAGACTAGAAGTAAGCTATAGCTAGAGGTGGGATACCTCAGAATGCAGGAGATTGGGCACTAACAACAGGTGTTTTATTATGTTTAGACTAGAAGTAAGCTATAGCTAGAGGTGGGATACCTCAGAATGCAGGAGATTGGGCACTAACAACAGGTGTTTTATTGTTTAACGCGACTAGACTAACTTAGTAGACTTATAAAAAATACATTATACAATAATTTCTATAGTGTAAAAAACTGAAACAACCAACTTTCAAATACACAGTCTAATTTACTTGGATGACAATATTTTTTCTAGTTACTTTGATTCAACCGATTTTAATGAAGTATAGGGCCAACCTGAAAGTATATAGACAAGTTTCGGCGGGCAGTCACGACGGGCCGGAAGGATGGTTAATAATAAAATCATTGAATTTTAAAATTCAAAACGTTTATTCGCCATGGTGGCAGAGCTATAACTAACTTACCTAACATGCACATATTTAAAATTAGAAATTACAGTTAAGCATAAAAGACTATGTATTATCAAGTGGTGAACTATTGCTTATTCTGTGGTCAAGTCGACGATTACTATTGATTTAATGTAATATAATTAGAAAAGTGAAATGACCATATGGAAGGGATCGGTGTACATAACTATATCCTTTCAGATAAAAAAATATTTTTCCAAATTGGTTCATAAATGACAGAGTTATGCGGTAACAAACAAAAATTATAACAGAATTGTGAACCTTCTTTTTTGAAGTCGGTTAAAAATAGTAGAAGATAGCATAAAACAAGATTTTTTTTAATGTTAGATCTGCGATTGACCACCAACTGTAGCTACCAAATGGAGCTAAACTTTTTAGCAAAAAAAAGAAAATAATAGATTTTTTTTTGGCACAGGACCGGAATGAGTCATGTACAAGGGGAGAGGCTCAGTAGTGGGAGGGGTGCTCAGTAGTGGGTGGTAACATATAATGACGATGTTGATAATTATTACCATTGAAATTAAATTTGCGCTTGTATACTATAATCACAACAGCTTTCGTCATCCGATATGAATATACTTTCGTGGTAATTCTAGGAACGCCACAACAAACTGTCTGCCCGCAAGCAAGCCTTAACACCGACCACGCCCTTGTTTCGCTCGATGGCCACTTCACCGCTCGGAAAACTAAATCGCACTACGGCTGGACTCGCCGCTACAGCCGAGAAGGCCAGGTAACTACATCACTCAATCAAACTCATTCACAAACTAACCACATCTTCACTATCACAGCGTAGGATGACTAGCCACAAGAGGTGGACAGACGACCTCATACAAGTAGTACGCTCTTTTTATCTTACTTCAAGAAGCGCGAGAGACATCGTTTCATGGTGGATATTCCAAAAACTCGTATGAAACGCTTCACTTTTTGCTCCACTTTTGTTATGCGTACCACCTAAATCTGGAATATGCTTCCTGAATGGGCCTTTCCGAATAGATATAAGTACCTAGGCGACCGAGCTCCACTCGGATTTTTTATGACTGAAAATACGAGCAAACCCGGGTTCGCCTAGCATCGATTTATCGTCCCCTAATCTACCTACAAACTAAATTTCATTAAAATCCTTGGAGTCGTTTCCGAGATTCAGATTATATATACATATATACAAGAATTGCTCGTTTAAAGGTATTAAGCAAGCGCGGCTCCATTGTAGATCGTAAATCAACCGCAATCCATTTTCGAATTAAAAAAAACCGGACAAGAGTCAGACTCGCCCACCGAGGGTTCCGTACAAACTAAATAAAAGGAGGAAATCATATATTTTTTTATATGTTCCTTCGTAAACCGAACAATATACATCGTAATAAAAATATTTAACATTTAACATTCATATTTAACATTCCTTGCTCACCACTCGGATCCGAGTGGGGCGGGGCTATAGTAGCGGCGCCTCCCACTCGGATCCGAGCGAGCGTCCCGTTCATTTTGTAGTAGTCAACTAGTCAGTAAACTGCCGGCGTTTGAGGCAGTCAACGTTGCTTTGCGCGGCCACTCTGTACTTAATCAAAATTCGCCTAAAAAGTTTTGGTTCCCAGCTAAAGTGAAGGGTCTGCAGGGGGCGAAGAATGTGTTAAAAACCTGTTTTAGCTTATGCTAATGAGGCTCTTTCATATGATACTGTAACGGTACAGGTTTACTGCCCCGTACAATTACACAAATATTTTTAATAAAAACTTACCGATGAAGTTTGGACATAAAGAATGGACACTAACAAACTTTATAATGTCATTTTAATTAAGCTCTCTACATGGTTTTACTAATAAAAGACTATATTATATAAAATGATACCTCGATAGATTCATGCTTGGTAAAATTATTATGAAAATCAACTTAAGCTTTCTTCCGTAATGATATTAGAGATAATTGTGTATATTTTCTTGGCTCTTCCTGCTTCGGGTGTGATGAGTCTTGAATATGTACCAACCAACTTGAAGAATATTGTTTTAAGCTGAAAACAAAACAAATTCAAACTGGTTAACTATGTTCTATTATTTCAAATAAAAATTGTGGTATAAATTATAGCCTAGATCTTCTAAGATGAAACTAATATAATCTAAAATACTAATTCTGACTTAGTTCCATTTCTAAGACAGGTTTAATGAGATTTAAAACTTAAAATCCTGTATTTAGTGTCACTATAATTACAATTTTGAGGTTAACTGTTATTAGCTTATCAGGGGCTTGATAAGACAAATTAGGGTTAACTAATCTAACTGATTGTTATAAAAGTCACTTTATTTAAGATTTCTGCAACCTTTGCTAAATATAAGAACAAATTAACATGAAGGAAAAGGTACCTGAATGCTTTAATTCCATTGATCACTTATTTATTTAGAACTCAAAATAAATCTCCTTTTGACAATATTTGTATGAGTTGTTGGTATTGTCCTTGGCTGGAATCAGATTGATAGTTGAAGAGGCATACGGGAGCTGTAATCAATAGAAATAAAATGTTAAAAGATGACTATGTACATTGAGCAAAAGTCTAATGTAAACTTTTAAGAACATCAAAAGTCTTTGATAATAAAGTTAATATTGTGAGTAAATTTACAGGTTTAATCTAATCAATGATGAAATTTCAATGGGTTTGCTTTTGTAGAAATAGCAAAATTTTCATGATATTTGGAAACCTTGGAAAATTGAGGTTATGTATGTGGGCAATTAAATGAACAAAAATTACTCTATTATTTTAAGAGGAATATTTGAAGTAATAATAATATGAAACTAAAGCTAAACTTACCTGAACATCAGATTATTGTTGTAGCTTAGGATCAGTTCAGGACATTTCTTGTATTTCCTGAATAACGGGTTCCATATTTCTTTTCTATAAAATAGTATGGCGTCGATTCTTTTGTTGAATATTTTAGATATAATTATGTAGAATAATTTTACGATGATATGACGACTTTTACACGAGAAGCATGACTAATTACTGAGCACTTAATATAAAAAAAAAAACAATTCTAGCTGCTTAGATTATATACCTCTAGATTCCGTGTTCAAATACTAGGCGCATCGTTCAATTTGAAGCAAAAACGTTTTACGTGTGTGAGTGAGCCGCCTATCGAGGGTGTATTGCTTACACCATTTACATTTGTGTGCACGATGCTTGTGATACCAGTGCATAGATATTTCCCCAAAACATAGAGACTTAAAAAAATATTTGGAGTCGATATTATTCAACCGGAAATTTAAACCTAACATTACTGTTAAAAGCATGAAAGTCCAAATTAGGCTCGTTTGCTTTGGTGTCTTAAGCACTTTCTGTTTCAGATGATATCTGACGAAGGTATCAGATGATTGCCACTGGAACACCCTGATGGAAAGGACTAACACAGTCCAGTTTGGGCTCGTTTGCTTTGGTATCTTAAGCACTTTCTGCTTCATATGATGACGAGAGTCTGACGAAGGTATCAGATGATTGCCACTGGAACAACCTGGTGGAAAGGACTAAGACAGTCCAGTTTGGGCTCGTTTGCTTTGGTTTCTTAAGCACTTTCTGCTTCATATGATTACGAGGGTCTGACGAAGGTATCAGATGATTGCCAATGGAACACCATGATGGAAAGGACTAACACAGTCCAGTTTGGGCTTGTTTGCTTTGGTGTCTTAAGCACTTTCTGCTTCATATGATGACGAGGGTCTGACGAAGGTATCAGATGATTGCCACTGGAACACCCTGATGAAAAGGACTAACACAGTCCAATTTGGGCTCGTTTGCTTTGGTGTCTTAAGCACTTTCTGCTTCATATGATGACGAGAGTCTGACGAAGGTATCAGATGATTGCCACTGGAACACCCTGGTGGAAAGGACTAAGACAATCCAGTTTGGGCTCGTTTGCTTTGGTGTCTTAAGCACTTTCTGCTTCATATGATGACGAGGGTCTGACGAAGGTATCAGATGATTGCCAATGGAACACCCTGATGGAAAGGACTAAGACCGTATAGTTTGGGCTCGTTTGCTTTGGTGGCTTAAGCACTTTCTGCTGCATATGATGACGAGGGTCTGACGAAGGTATCAGATGATTGGCACTGGAACACCCTGATGGAAAGGACTAACACAGTCCAATTTGGGCTCGTTTGCTTTAGTGTCTTAAGCACTTTCTGATTCATATAATGACGAGAGTCTGACGAAGGTATCAGATGTTTGCCACTGGAACACCCTGGTGGAAAGGACTAAGACAGTCCAGTTTGGGCTCGCTTGCTTTGGTGTCTTAAGCACTTTCTGCTTCATATGATGACGAGGGTCTGACGAAGGTATCAGATGATTGCCAATGGAACACCCTGATGGAAAGGACTAACACAGTCCAGTTTGGGCTCGTTTGCTTTGGTGGCTTAAGCACTTTCTGCTGCATATGATGACGAGGGTCTGACGAAGGTATCAGATGATTGGCACTGGAACACCCTGGTGGAAATTACTAAGACAGTCCCGTTTGGGCTCGTTTGCTTTGGTATCTTGAGCACTTTTTTTATTAAGTAAATAATTACGCTTCAAAAATTGTATTTACAGTGTGCTGGTTTTCAGAACAAGGTTTACGGTGCCATTTGAAAGAAAAACAAATAATATCAGAAACATATTCTTTAAGATTATATAAGATTTCATTGACATTGCCATATGTTATTTAACATGCATACATTTGATTGAAATTTGACATAATAGTAATATGACATAATGAGAATCTTGACATGGATTAAATTTAACATTGTAATTATAACTTGACATGGATTAAATTGACATTGTAATTATAACTTGACATGGATTAAATTTAATATTGTAATTTGACATTGTATAATTAAAATGATAACTTCATATTTTGATTTGATTTTTCTATAATAATAGTTTTTTTTTTTGAATGTCAATTTTTAAAATTACTCGGTGAGCCCACTTCCAGTATTGCATGCCTGTTGGAGAGGCAAGTTTGTATAGGGAAAATCTAGAATTGTTATAATTCGATATTAAGATCTTTAATGTACCTAGTACCTACAAACTGCAATAAAATTATTTGAATTTGTATTAGAATTTGCATACCACAAATTTCTTATGTTAAAAATAATGACGAATCTGATTGGAAAACTATTCAACTTTGATGAAACTGAACATGCATATGGCCGCTATCACGGAAATAATATTGTCAAGGTGACGGTAGAGGGTCACTTAAAATAAATAAAAATATTTAAAAAAACGACTGCGTCAATATCTGCATCTTTATTAAATTCATTGCAGAACTAAAAAGATAAACAAGATTTTAATTTGAATATTTTATTTTCGGACGCATAACGGAGGCATAACACGCTCACTTCTCATAATTTGGCTAGTGATATAGGTAGAGCAACTCGGAGTGAGCAGATGCCTCCGACTGCGTTTGTGAACACTGTCAACTAAGATTATTCAAAACCAAAAATGGAAAAAAATGGGACACATAAATGGTTAACACTTTCGCCGTCTGTCACTTGAGTCACTCGGTCCACGCATCGGGGGCGGCTGTTGAGGATGCTGCGAATAAAAAACGCCAGAAGTATGCGGCTTTGGAGGTGAGGTATGATTTTGTACCCATTGCTGTCGAGACCATGGGTAGCTGGGGCACTGAAGCCAAAAGTTTGATTCACGAGTTAGGGCGCCGGATATGGGAAAAGTGTAGTGACCCCCGCTCCGGCTCCTACCTGGTGCAAAGGTTGTCCATCGCTATTCAACGCGGTAACGCAGCTAGAGTCATGGGTACTTTTGCGCCTGGTAAAGTTCGGGGCGGGCTTTTTGGCTGAGCTTAACTGAGCTTACAGGTTTTTTAAATATATTATTAATGAAATGACGTTGTTGATGACTTGTAAACCAAAATAAAATATTCAATTTGAAATCTTGTTTCTTTCTTTTTAGTTCTGCAATGAATTTAATAAAGATGGCAGATATTGACGCAGTTGTTTTTATTTTAATATTTTTATTTATTTTAAGTGCCCCTCTACCGTCACCTTGACAATATTATTTTCGTGATGGCGGCATGTTCAGTTTCATCAAAATTGAATAGTTTTCCAATCAGATTCGACATTATTTTTAACATAAGAAATTTGTGGTATGTTTCTGATATTATTTGTTTTTCTTTTAAATGGCACCGTAAACCTTGTTCTGAAAACCAGCACACTGTAAATACATTTTTGAAGCGTAATTACTTACTTACTTTTATGCAGTAAAAAGTGCTCAAGATACCAAAGCAAACGAGCCCAAACGGGACTGTCTTAGTAATTTCCACCAGGGTGTTCCAGTGTCAATCATCTGATACATTTGTCAGACTCTCGTCATCATATGTAGCAGAAAGTGCTCAAGACACCATAACAAACCAGCCCAAACTGGACTGTGTTAGTCCTTTCCATCAGGGTGTTCTAGTGGCAATCATCTGATACCTTCGTCAGACCCTCGTTATCATATGAAGCAGAAAGTGCTTAAGACACCAAAGCAAACGAGCCCAAACTGGACTGTGTTAGTCCTTTCCATCAGGGTGTTCCATTGGCAATCATCTGATACCTTCGTCAGACCCTCGTCATCATATGAAGCAGAAAGTGCTTAAGAAACCAAAGCAAACGAGCCCAAACTAGACTGTTTTAGTCCTTTCCACCAGGGTGTTCCAGTGGAAATCATCTGATACCTTCGTCAGACCCTCGTCATCATATGAAGCAGAAAGTGCTTAAGACACCAAAGCAAACGAGCCCAAACTGGACTATCTTAGTCCTTTCCACCAGGGTATTCCAGTGGCAATCATCTGATACCTTCGTCAGACCCTCGTCATCATATGAAGCAGAAAGTGCTTAAGACACCAAGGCAAACGAGCCCAAACTGGACTGTGTTAGTCCTTTCCATCAGGGTGTTCCATTGGCAATCATCTGATACCTTCGTCAGACCCTCGTCATCACATGAAGCAGAAAGTGCTTAAGAAACCAAAGCAAACGAGCCCAAACTAGACTGTTTTAGTCCTTTCCACCAGGGTGTTCCAGTGAAAATCATCTGATACCTTCGTCAGACCCTCGTCATCATATGAAGCAGAAAGTGCTTAAGACACCAAAGCAAACAAGCCCAAACTGGACTGTGTTAGTCCTTTCCATCAGGGTGTTCCATTGGCAATCATCTGATACCTTCGTCAGACCCTCGTCATCATATGAAGCAGAAAGTGCTTAAGAAACCAAAGTAAACGAGCCCAAACTGGACTGTCTTAGTCCTTTCCACCAGGGTATTCCAGTGGAAATCATCTGATACCTTCGTCAGACCCTCGTCATCATATGAAGCAGAAAGTGCTTAAGAAACCAAAGCAAACGAGCCCAAACTGGACTGTCTTAGTCCTTTCCACCAGGGTGTTCCAGTGGCAATCATCTGATACCTTCGTCAGACCCTCGTCACCATATGAAGCAGAAAGTGCTTAAGACACCAAAGCAAACGAGCCCAAACTGGACTGTCTTAGTCCTTTCCATCAGGGTGTTCCAGTGGCAATCATCTGATACCTTCGTCAGATCCTCGTCATCATATGAAACAGAAAGTGCTTAAGACTAAGAGTCAATAGGTACCTAATGAAACTCTTTCGTCACTTTTCCATTTTTGGCCAAAAACAAAGCTTATCATTGGTAAATATATTTTATACCCTTGGCAACACCAAGCATTATGGCGCTATATTTAAATATATTTTAATTCATTTTAAATTTCGGTTTGTCATTTTGATAAGAAATACATCAGAAAATTGAATATTTACTTAAGAAATGTGATGTTTACACACTTTTCTTTTTTTCCTGGATGTGTTTTACAGGATTTTACAGCACAAACTGATATTTTTTACTAAAACATTTATATTCGTAATGTCATCACGCGGCGAGCGCTCCTGAATGACTGATTGGCATTTGGCGGGGGCCGGGAGGGGGGTCGATCGGAGATGTCAATATCAGTGCCTTTTTAGTGGAAGTTTTTACTGAGCGCTTACTAGGCATCTAGACAATATATAATCTAAGTCTAGCTGGTTCTTCTAATGAGTTGTATGAACGCGCCGGGTCAAATTAATCTGGTTTGGTCGATCTGTTACAATGGAGAGATGTATCCTATTACATTCATTAAAACGATTAGGTACATTTGTATGATTTGTGTGATAGGTACGTAGGATCTGTATCGTCCGTGAGATTTGTAAGATTTGTATCATCTGTAAGATTTGTACGATTTGTATCATTTGTGAGATTCGTCAGTTGTGGGGGAGAGAGAGTGAATGAGTTTAGAGTAGACGGCAATAGGACGCTATGAACGTGCATAAATAGGGCTGGAGCGTAGAAAAAGGGGATTCAGTATCCAAATAATTGGAATACACGCACGCGTGATTTTGTTCCTCTCTGTCCGAGGTTGCCTCAAATTGGGAATTTTTAAATTATTTTCTTTTCTTGGGTAAATTAAAAATTAGTAAAAGGGAAGCAATTTAAATATCAGTAATTTTAATTTATTAAATTAATTGTGGTTATTAGATTTTTATTTTGGTTGAATAAAATTCATTATGGGTAAATTGGGTTTATCCTGGAGATTAGTTCAGTATTGGGAAATGTTATTGGAAATAATTTTGTTCTTTTTGGCTACGTGATCGGAACATAGCTACGTTTTGGTTCGATGTTGTTTCCACCTAAGGTCGAAATACGCGGATTGACACTTGGCTCTTAGTACGGGAACTCTAGTTGAAAATAACGGAAGTAATTAGGGAAAGGCAATCGCAGAGTCTTTTAATTTATAGTCCCAAAGTGACTAGCTGAGATGGGATTGTTACTCTCAAAGATTGTAATAATTTCTATTCTCGTCCAGGGGTTTTAGGTAGGGAACTCTATGCTGTTTGTTGAGGTGCAAACAGGGCTGTTCTAACTTGGACATGTCTAGCAACCTCCAGTTGAGGATTGGTTCTCTCTTATGGTTCTTGTAGCATTCGTCCAGTGTTTGTGGGGTCAAAAGACCGCAAGAACCTGAGTTGGAATGGATTCTTAATTGTCCCGGGCGCGAGTAGGAAAATCTTCTGAGGCTGGGCCAATGGCATCATTAGATTTTTTAGGGAACACTAGGAGCTGAATAGAATCTTGGACTTGCTATCCAGACTGGTTAGGGCACTGTAGCAGGCGCGAAACCGAGCGTGGGGAAACGCCTTTGTAGGAGGGACAGTTCCGTGTGGAAACCGATTTCCACGGGGTTAGAGATAGGTCAACGTTGTTTAACAGATTAGGGCCGTATTGAGAAATAGGTTTCGTCAGGAAGGTTTTAGGTACACTAACAATGAAGCACACACACCTTTCACCACAATTACACACCTTTAGAAACCCCTTGGCTTTCTGGAGACATGCACATATCGTAAAGTTAAAACTTCTTTAGGTCTTTATTAAGTAGGTAAATTCATTTTAATAATGGACATTAGTGTACTGAAAAACAAAAATCCATAAGGTCTCTAATTGTCCTTGAATAAAATTATAGGTAGGGATACT
Organism: Lycia hirtaria; assembly: GCA_947563715.1. Taxonomy (NCBI): domain Eukaryota; kingdom Metazoa; phylum Arthropoda; class Insecta; order Lepidoptera; family Geometridae; genus Lycia; species Lycia hirtaria. The sequence goes on along the minus strand of OX387386.1, from coordinate 21,592,205 downwards.
AGGTTGATTTAGGGAAATATTAGGAAAGTAGGAGGTTATGAATAGTAGGGAATAATAGGGACTATGAAGCTCTAAAACTTAATTCAACAAAGAGCATTAATACAAATTCTAGGGATGGAGTAATTTTTATGGTAAACAAATTAACTGGTCTTTAGTGTTCTAAAAATACATTCCATAAGGAACGCTGAAGCACTATAATCATATTTACCAAGTTTAAGAGATTTCATCATTATAGACGGAACCCGATACAGAATAATCGAGTCTTTCTTTACGTTATACAAAAATGATATTGGGGAAAAAACAGACATAGACAAAGGAAGCTCTATGAAAAACTAACCTCTAAAATATTGTTGGATATAAACAAATAAACTGAAATTATAGATTTGATTTCTTCTCAAATTAACTGATTAAAATTACAATAATTTGCTTGAATTCTAATTAAATATGTACATATAAAGTTGCAGTGTATTGTGACTACATACGGGCAAATAGATCCGTGTTTAACTAAAGTCTATATTCTCAGTCAAAAAGTACTGTGTGAGTTTTGTTCTCCTATAATGAGATCTAATAGGGCAGATTGTCCCTAAGGTCAATTAGAATTCACTAGAAACAGGAATTCGACCTTTCTACATTGGATTTATTGGAGGATAACATGACAAACAGAAGTCGGATTGACTGAACGATTTCATATTATTAATGGATGAAGATTATACTGGTTGAAATGTAAAATATTTATAATTTCAGTTTATCTTGTACTTAAATGAAAACAAGTATGACCTAGAGAACAGGAAAGATATACTTAGGATATGACTAGACTCAGAATTATGACAATTACTGACTTGACTTCCAAAACCCCAGGAACCGGTCTGTGGGTTTATTTGTTTTGGTAGGAGTGCGAAATAATGTACATACAGACAATACACACGTCCTCTTGAAAGAAAAAAGGGAGATCCCAGTCCTTTGCTTGTAGCTATGACTGAGTATAATTAATAAATATGACTTAAGACTGAATTTTACAATTAGAGTCCATACGGAAGCCGTTCTTCCGAGATCCCAAAATGGAGGTCACTCATTCCCAGATAGTCGGCGGAGTGAATCGAAACAGGCGTTGGTTTTGGGGCCTGTTTCATTACAAAAAAAAAAATAAGATATTTTCTACTGACTCGACTCGATCTTACAACTTCCAGAACTACAGACTTAACCTTACTCGAATGTATATCTTTCTAGGTAAGCTCTATGTTTCATATATGATTACTGATCGAATTCATTATAATGCTAGGCATAACAGACATATTACAATTATGTAGGGATCGTTAACTTCATCACATTTCAGGTACCAATTCTCAGGTAGGCTAGATTGATCTTTAATATTCATTTCCAATGCTTTACTGGGTTACGACGACACACAACGTAAGGGGTCCTCTTCATTATCCTTTCATATATTCTTTTAAAATTATTATTACCAAGGCTGGCCAGTTACAATACCCCACATGATACGGTTAATTCACATTAAAATTTGGGCCCTCATTCCTTGCATAGAGACACTATTTTTTGTGATCAAATTAAAAATGTACAGTTTTCGATTTTTTTCCTATATGTGTACTCTAACACAATGCTTCTTGCCAAATTTCAGAGTTCTAGGTCAACGGAAAGTACCCCATAGGTTTTGATTCCTCTGTGATTGTCGAAATGTGCGTTTTTTACGACATATTCGGCTGTAACTTTTTTTTACAAAAACTGAGATTTTTTTTTTTTTTCTGCAGCAAGATACTATTTACGTATATAGAATTAATTAGAACGAGTAGAAATTTGAACGTATTAGAATTCAAATATTTCTAGTGTGCATAAGCTTTATTAATTACCATGTTGTACATTATAGACACCCCATAAATCATAACATGGTGTGATCGAATTTGACCCTTATTGTAATGCCTTTATTTTTCAGGGAACGTTCTCAGTGTACGAAAGGTACAACGAAATCCACGAATTCGTCCAAGAGAATTTAGAACACGATCTACCCTTCATCCTAAATACGCCCACGGGGTACAAACTAATCCTGGAAGAAGACGCGAATAAGACCCTTAAGACCTTAGATTAGTACCGGCCACTGTGCTCACTTTCGCTTGGCACTCGTCCGTAATAGAAGACATTAATAGAAGCCCTAATAAGGATGTGTATTTGAAGCCTGAAGTTATGATTTTGGTGCAAGAATTGTAATTGTAAAATAGCGTATTCTACTTGTCTAATACTGTATACAAATAATTCTTACCGGCAATCACCGCTTATATTTCGGAAGAGTTCTTAATTGTTGCCGGTCAGCCATTATTGTTTACATTAATGGACATGTATGAAAAATGAGCTAGGATTGATTACGTAAAGCTTTACTTCTCATACTGGAGACGTTTAATTTATTCTAATTAATCATTTCTGATTTGCTAATACAAGGAAATAATTCACCAAAAAAATAATCACTAACTAAAAATTGTTTTCCGACTGCCAAGCAAATAGCGCATATCTTGTAGCTATGTTTTTTAATTTTCTATAAAGTTTCATTTTAATTAGGGATAATAAATTGGCAATCAATGCATTTATAATTTTTTATAGCGTCACTCTTATCCAGTCAGGTATTTCGTTTCTCTTTAAACACAGATTATTGTTTGGTTCATCTGGTCCACAAAAACCTACGATGTGCTTTAATTTTCAAAACCCCCTAAATGTTCGCGCCCTTTTCACTCAATTTCTCTATTACTATTTTAACACTGGAGTACTGTGAGCTCACTAATAGGAGAAATAAATAAAAATTATTACTAATAAAAACAGTACTAAAATTTTCATGCCCTGTTTTTGTTCACTTGGGTCTTGCAAATGCTAAGTTCATAAAAACGTTCTTAAATATTTGTATAGTTAATTGGAAACTATTCAATTCACTTTCTATAAAATAGATCTGCAGTATTAAGCAAAGTATATAATTATGGAAACTTCAAAAGTATTTACCATTCATCAATTATTTCTCTTCTTATGTAAGGAAGTGCTCCAAACAGGTCTATACTACAATCCTAAACTTAACTTGTTGCCCTACTTGAACAGTTACTCCAATCCATTTATTTCCTGGCTCTTCTGTTGGTCGTGTAATTACAACATTGAAAACCCTGAAATAAATGGAAGGCTATTTATTTTTTCTTGATTAATATTTAGCCAGTTTGTTCAACATGTTGAACAAACGGGCCTGCAAACTGGAATGAAATGTTATAAAGGAAAGATAAAATACAGGAAAATGTAAGATTTATGAATCGTACAGAAGAGTGATGCTTTCAAGAATAATTTTATTTCATGCACATTGTAGAAAATCATATGGGGAGAAAGCTTGCACCCTGTAATGTACCCCTACCATATATGAACCCTTAATATGGGGGGTTCGTTGAGGGCAGCCCGTCAGAATAGTAAAAAAAAAAATCGATCCTCAGAAAAACTCTAGCGCGTCAGATTAAGATAAGGTAAGTTAAGTACGTCCAGAAAAGTGTATATTTCAATAATCTGACAATTTGAGCGTGGCGTATGGAAATAAACGAGTCACAAAGTTGTAAAAAATAACGTCATCTCGAAATACTCGAGCGCGATTATTTTTAATTTTATTTTGAAGGAAATCCTATCAGGATTACGAAAAACATATAATCTGACGATTTTCGTGGGGCGATGTAGCTAAAACCATCGATAAAGGATGAAGCGTACAGATGCTGAGAACTGTGTAATGTGTATTCCTCACTCCGCACCTCTCTTACCTTCTCGCTCTTTCTTTATCTCTCACCCTCTCGCACCGTCCTCACACTGTTACAATACATACACAAAGTTACAATAGATCCGCAAGGGTCGCAGTGACGGAGAGGCTCATGGCTTCCGTCGTGATCACAGTGGGATCTTTCATAGGAAAAATATTTTTAAAATTTTGATTTGAGTCGAAATGTAAGGGGATAGTTCATATTTTTTTACCTATTTTTTTTAATATTTTTTTCAGACAGAATAGACCATTTAAAGACACTAATTTGAATGATTTTGATATTGGTGGAGTAGTTATTTTATAAAAAAATATTAAAATTATGTTCCTCGTGACGTCATCACTCGCGTAATATTTAACATAGTGATGCCAATATAAATTTAAAAAAAAACTCATGTTACAGCTGTCAAAGTCATCTTTGTAGCTTGGCGATGTTTACGGATGACTTTTAGCGGGAACGTCTTAGTAACATGTTGTTGCTTTGTTTTTTTCATATATTTGTGTTATTTTGAACATGAATGCTATAAAAATGGTGGTGTTTTATTCATTAAGTGTTCGATCAAGTGCGTGAGTGTGGGCAAGTTAAATAAATGAAACGTGCGATTTTACGTTGTCGTCAAAACTCCATAGAAGCTTCTAGTAAAGTCGCCATCACTTTACTGAGGCAAGATTTAAATTTGAAAATGACTGTTTACGTGACTTAGACTGTGACTAGAACTCTATACAACTTGTATTATTCAAGAAACTTGAAAATATTTCAATACTTGACACTGGCAAATCGCTAGTCGCGGGGTCCAATACAAAAAAAAAAGAAGATGTTTACGGATGACGATTTTGTAAACAGAAATCATTTTCTTTTGATTTTGATAAAACTTTTTTAAATATTACTAAGTTTTCGTTTTGTAGCTTTCTTCATACATTATTTAGAAAGTACCTATTGTCTTCAATCTCGGATACTATCCCGGAATGTCTGATATATACGTAAAAGCAGATTCAAGCAATCTACCTAAGGTAGAAAATATAATGATGCTGGAATAGATAGCATCTAGTAATCAACACAGTGCAAAAGACGAAAGCTATGCAACCTGGCATGAAACTGGAAAGCAGGGTTATTAAAGAAATTCAGGAGAAATATAAGCATTGCTAAGTCAGGATTTATGCTGATAAATGGTGCATCATTCTTAGTGCGTCACCTGAAGGAGTTGGGGATGTTTTTGTGATGGAAATAAAATGTCCAGCCTCTGAAAAGACTGTGAAGTCATATATAAAAACGACTATTTAACAGACAAATATAAAACTCAAATAATGTGTCAGATGCTAGTTTTTAAGAAACCAAAAGGGTCTTCTGTGCAGATCCATTATTTGAAACAACAAAAAATACCCATGTGGTATGGGTGAAATTTGAAGAAGACTACATGAATACTGTTATCGCTAGGGGTGAATGTTTTTGGGAATAATATATTTTTCCAAAACTACCAAATAGTGCGGAAAATTAATAAACAATTTGTATTGTAATAACTTTTTATTATCTCTCCTTTTAAATTAATAAGGCCACAAGAAATTATAACTGCATTATAATCACATTGAGTTGCAGCATCAACCTTTATTGGTAATGTTGAATACCAATAAACTAAGAGCAGGCCGTATGGTTACCCACCTCATCGGTTAACAAGATGTGAGCTATCTAGGATAATGCACATTAGTAAGGTGTTTCTGAATGTACAGGATTGCCTAGGCTAAGCCTGGAGAGTTTTGTACAGTTACCAAAATGTGACCCTTTTTTGTGTCAATCACCTTATCGGGTAACAAGTAGTATGTATGCATGTATTCTAAAGTGGCTATCTAGAAGTGCCAAAATCAGTATGGTTGCATAAGTCTCATCTTGTTACTTGACGACGTGATTGGTATTATTTTTGGCACCCTGAAATTAGACAGTCATGAAATCTCCAGGGTTAAGCGAGACAACCATATTGATTTTGGCACTTTCAAATGTTAGTTATTGTTACTCGATGGTGGTGGACACCCCAAAAAATGGTCACATTTTTGCTAACTGTACAAAACGCTCTGGGATTAGCCTAGGCAACCTTGTATATTTAGAGACACCTTACCTTACTCATGACCGTCATCCTAGATAGCTCATAACTTGTTACCCGATGAGGTGGGTAAACATACGGCCCGCTCTTAGTCTACAAAATGTGCTAGGTACATCCTCATATTTCCTTTTTTGTGGGAGTTGGAGTGACTTGCACTAACAGTTTTTTGAATTCTGTGGATTCAATATTTGCTTCAAGCATACAGGTACGGAGTGACTCTGCGGATTCTATATTTGCTTCAAACATATGGGTATGAAGTGAAGCTGTATGCTTATGTTTTGGCTCATCGTTCATTAATATATGTTGATAATAGTTGACCAAATCTTCTTTGGGCTGAAATATAAATAAAAGACTTTATAATTACTAAAATAACTACAATGAATAACGTTTAATACTCCTAAATAATATTAATAAAAGGCGTAGTAACTGTCTCTGTTAGTTATCTTTTCACAATCAAACTGCTGAACCAAATTGTTATAAGTTTGGTACAGAGATAGCAGACAGCCTGGAGACTGGCACAGGCTATTTTTATCATCGTAACTGTTCACTGTCACTGTCATTTTGTATAATACTGGAGGTGGTGGTGGTGGCATGGGGTGGTAGGCTTTATATCAAGTGTTGGAGATACTTACATCGAAATGATCTTCACAGCAGTATTGTGTACATCCTTTAAAATACTCCACTCCTGTTTCACGACACCACTTTTCGCGTATATCTTCTCTGATACGAACAACAATTTTTCCTGGACTGCTTGCTCAATCATTCTTGGGTTGCGTTCGTAAACGGGTAAATATTACTCGAGAAATGTCAAAATTTACTCCAGGCCGTTCGGAAACCTCTCAGGAGAATTTTCTCCGACGTTTACGAACGGCACAGATAGGGTAATAATTACTCTGACAGGAGTAAATATTTACCTACTCGGGTTGCGTTCGTAAGCAGATAATATTTACCGGGTAAAATTTATCGGATAAATATATGGTTTTAGAACGGGGTTATTTAGGGTAATAAACACTCTGAGAGTATTCTGTTTACGAACGCTAAAATTTATCTCGCTATGCTGACGCCTTCGAGATTAATCTCGATTGTGATCTCTATTATTATGAATGTTTCGAGTGTGACAGAGACCAACGTAATCTATGTTCGTTGTTTGAGAATCAGGCTTGGTAAAATTTTTCCTGTCATGTTTGACATTATTTAACTTCGGTTTCTTCTTCTTCTTTTTTGTATTGGACCCGCATTAAAGCATTTGCCAGTGTCAAGTATTAGGATTTTTCAAGTTTCTTGAATAAAACAAGTTGTAAATGTTCTAGTCACAATCTAAGTCACGTATACAGTCAATTTATAAGTCGAGTCCTGCTTTAGTAAAGTGGTGGCGACTTTACTAGAAGCTTCTATGGAGTTTTGCCGACAACGAAAAATCACACGTTTTACTGCTTTATTTCACTTGCCCACACTCACGTACCTTATCGAACACTTAATGAATAAAACACCACCATTTTTATAGCATTAATGTTAAAAATAACAAAAGTTTAAGAAAATAAAACAAAGCAACAACACGTTACTTAGACGTTCCCGCCAAAACTCAACTTCGGTTTGTTAGTTTCATTATTCTTGATTTATTGACGTAGTATCCCCATACTATTTTAAGAATAGTAAATTAGATTAAATACAAAATGTTATGGATGTGTATGTAATAATATACATCTTGGGATGTGGGTGGGGTAGGGTGCGGTGCAGGCCATAATGTTTTTGGAATATTCAATTAGAAACAAAACTCTTTGTACACAAATAAGTTTTTAATTATCAATACTACTTTTCTATTAAGTACGAAATACATACTTTTACAAAAATTAAGAGAAATATTTTATTTATACAAGAGCTCTTCCGTATACAAAACGAAGAAAACTGTTTTCTACCCCTATTTATCCATTTACAATAAATCTTTACATTTATCTGTTTGGAATTACTTAAAGCTATACTTCTATGATTTGCTTTTTGTAAAATGAATGAATGTTCCTCTATCTGCTCAAAAATTATTACCCTCCAGTCTTACATATCATAAAGTTACAAAATTAAGATGGGACCATTTGTCTAGAGAATCGACAGCAAATAATTGACGAATTGCAAGAGATGTTATAATTTGTCGATTAATAGCTCCATTAATCTTTCTTAAGTATCATTGCTTTTCTTCAAAAGCCTAATTAATTCTTCATAGCGCTGCGCTTTCGCATCTTCTCATTGGCGGCCTTCATACCGAAATTCCTCTGCCTCCCAGCGCCCTACAACCCTCTCCATCCTCGTCTGTCTTCTTACACCTCGGGGTGCTGCAAAAATAATTATAAATTTGTAAGTTGATTAAATAGAATAATAGAATATAATCTTATTTAAATTTAACCTAGCTTGAAGTAGCTGTCGTTTTATACTGTCTAAAGTTAGAACAGAGAACGCAGATCTGGTAATGGATCTGCTACATCAGCATCATCTCAGCCAAAAGAAGTCTACTGCGAGACATAAGCATTCCCCATAGATTTCCAAAGACTTGTGGAAGTGGCTTGCATACATGTTCCTAGCACTTATATGAGGTTGACTGTCCACTATGTGGCTGTGTAGTCTCCATATAGGATAGGTACATATTTCATCATAGTCATCACCGTTTTTCACCAGTATTAGGAAGAAAAACGGTAAAGTTTAATGGGATTCAATTAGCTATATAATGACTAAATATTACCAATTTACATATAATTATAGCTACCTATTTTAACACACTTACACGCCTAATGTTGATTTGGACGCAAATAATTAATGGGTAGTAGGAATATGGAGGCAATCGAATACATGTGAAAACACTGGCTAGCTTATCATACATAATTCACAGAACCTCACTTACACATTCACAAAACTTTATGAAAACATTGATAATTAGTGGATTTTACTTAAAGGAATGGTTACAATACCGAATTTAAAGTCTTTGGGGTCAAAAATATACACACCATAATCTTTCGCCGTAATATAAATAGTAAAACGAAGTGGTTTTCTTCACACTTCCCATAAATTTGACTAGAGAAACGCTTTTATCACGAAATTTCTGTACTCAGAGTAGCAAAAATCATGGAATTCCTGGATTTTTTGATAGAGGCGGCCATTTTTTTATTATTATCGTATTCAAGTTCGCGTTCTCTCAAAGTATTTTGACAGCCGGGTGAATTTTCTCCCTGATTTTTGTCGAGTAAATATTTACTCCTGTCAGAGTAATTATTACCCTATCTGTGCCGTTCGTAAACGTCGGAGAAAATTCTCCTGAGAGGTTTCCGAACGGCCTGGAGTAAATTTTGACATTTCTCGAGTAATATTTACCCGTTTACGAACGCAACCTCGACAAAAATCAGGGAGAAAATTCACTCGGCTGTCAAAATACTTTGAGAGAACGCGAACTTGAATACGTTAATATTAAAAAAATGGCCGCCTCTATCAAAAACTCCAGGAATTCCATGATTTTTGCTACTCTGAGTACAGAAATTTCGTGATAAAAGCGTTTCTCTAGTCAAATTTATGGTAAGTGTGAAGAAAACCACTTCGTTTTACTATTTATATTACGGCGAAAGATTATGGTGTGTAATACTATATTTTTGACCCCAAAGACTTTAAATTCGGTATTGTAACCATTCCTTTAAGTAAAATCCACTAATTATCAATGTTTTCATAAAGTTTTGTGAATGTGTAAGTGAGGTTCTGTGAATTATGTATGATAAGCTAGCCAGTGTTTTCACATGTATTCGATTGCCTCCATATTCCTACTACCCATTAATTATTTGCGTCCAAATCAACTTTAGGCGTGTAAGTGTGTTAAAATAGGTAGCTATAATTATATGTAAATTGGTAATATTTAGTCATTATATAGCTATGTGAATCCCATTAAACTTTACCGTTTTTCTTCCTAATACTGGTGAAAAACGGTGATGACTATGATGAAATATGTACCTATCCTATATGGAGACTACACAGCCACATAGTGGACAGTCAACCTCATACAAGTGCTAGGAAGATGTATGCAAGCCACTTCCACAAGTCTTTGGAAATCTATGGGGAATGCTTATGTCTCGCAGTAGACTTCTTTTGGCTGAGATGATGCTGATGTAGCAGATCCATTACCAGATCTGCGTTCTCTGTTCAAAATTTAGACAGTATAAAACGACAGCTACTTCAAGCTAGGTTAAATTTAAATAAGATTATATTCTATTATTCTATTTAAACAACTTACAAATTTATAATTATTTTTGCAGCACCCCGAGGTGTAAGAAGACAGACGAGGATGGAGAGGGTTGTAGGGTGCTGGGAGGCAGAGGAATTTCGGTATGAAGGCCGCCAATGAGAAGATGCGAGAGCGCAGCGCTATGAAGAATTAATTAGGCTTTTGAAGAAAAGCAATGATACTTAAGAAAGATTAATGGAGCTATTAATCGACAAATTATAACATCTCTTGCAATTCGTCAATTATTTGCTGTCGATTCTCTAGACAAATGGTCCCATCTTAATTTTGTAACTTTATGATATGTAAGACTGGAGGGTAATAATTTTTGAGCAGATAGAGGAACATTCATTCATTTTACAAAAAGCAAATCATAGAAGTATAGCTTTAAGTAATTCCAAACAGATAAATGTAAAGATTTATTGTAAATGGATAAATAGGGGTAGAAAACAGTTTTCTTCGTTTTGTATACGGAAGAGCTCTTGTATAAATAAAATATTTCTCTTAATTTTTGTAAAAGTATGTATTTCGTACTTAATAGAAAAGTAGTATTGATAATTAAAAACTTATTTGTGTACAAAGAGTTTTGTTTCTAATTGAATATTCCAAAAACATTATGGCCTGCACCGCACCCTACCCCACCCACATCCCAAGATGTATATTATTACATACACATCCATAACATTTTGTATTTAATCTAATTTACTATTCTTAAAATAGTATGGGGATACTACGTCATAAATCAAGAATAATGAAACTAACAAACCGAAGTTGAGTTTTGGCGGGAACGTCTAAGTAACGTGTTGTTGCTTTGTTTTATTTCCTTAAACTTTTGTTATTTTAAACATTAATGCTATAAAAATGGTGGTGTTTTATTCATTAAGTGTTCGATAAGGTACGTGAGTGTGGGCAAGTGAAATAAAGCAGTAAAACGTGTGATTTTTCGTTGTCGGCAAAACTCCATAGAAGCTTCTAGTAAAGTCGCCACCACTTTACTAAAGCAGGACTCGACTTATAAATTGACTGTATACGTGACTTAGAGAACATTTACAACTTGTTTTATTCAAGAAACTTGAAAAATCCTAATACTTGACACTGGCAAATGCTTTAATGCGGGTCCAATACAAAAAAGAAGAAGAAGAAACCGAAGTTAAATAATGTCAAACATGACAGGAAAAATTTTACCAAGCCTGATTCTCAAACAACGAACATAGATTATGTTGGTCTCTGTCACACTCGAAACATTCATAATAATAGAGATCACAATCGAGATTAATCTCGAAGGCGTCAGCATAGCGAGATAAATTTTAGCGTTCGTAAACAGAATACTCTCAGAGTGTTTATTACCCTAAATAACCCCGTTCTAAAACCACATATTTATCCGATAAATTTTACCCGGTAAATATTATCTGCTTACGAACGCAACCTTGAAGGATGGAAAAAATCATTTTCTACACGACATAATGTCAGTAACGTAATGTCTCCTCTAAAATAATAACACAATATTCATTTTCTTTATCAGTTATTTAGTAAATGAAAACTTTGAGGAAAAAATAAACACCATATTTATCAAGACGTATTGAGGTTATAAGTTAGAGTTACTTGACATTTAACTTTTTTTGGCTTCGATGGGACGCTTTACATTATCCTTACAACTACGTCATAAAGGTCGAATGAAGGTCATTCAGTTTTATTCAAAAATATCCGTAATCCTTTACTATTATTAAAAAAAAGACTATGTAACATGATCAGGGAGCCTATTCCTCGAAATGGTTTTGTAATTACAAGTTTAGAAAAAAAATGAACTATCCCCCTTCTCATAACATTAGATAGGATAACCTTTATTGCTAAAACTGTACATTATATAGGTGTTACAAAAAAGATCATTGTCAATTTTATTGTTTTTATTATTTTGTATATACTACCTATATATAAAATTCAATCATTTATTGATATAAAAGTAGTTAATCTTTTTTAGGGTTCCGTACCCAATGGGGCTGACTAAAGTGTAGCTGTTTATTTCGGTACTGCCGCACGCAGAAAGTTTCATACATTGATGACGCTATTGCATTGCAGTGTATTTTGTCTAATTAGGTAAGAATCTGCTTTTTACCCGACAGCGTAAGAAGGAGGGTATTGGTTTTTTGAGTGTATGTATGTATATGTAGATATGTATGTATATATCTTTATATATGATCGCCTACAGCCTAAACGGCTTGACCGATTTTGATGTGAGAGGTGTCGTTAGATTCGTCTTCACTTCTTGAGTGTCAAAGGCATTTTTTTATGTATTAATAATACATCTCTCGCAAAAATAAATAAATTTGTTTTTTCGTAACCTCAATTTAACGAACTTTTTAGTAATAAACAAGTGGTTTTACTAGAATTATTCTGGGGAAAGGAATGCGCATTTATAATTTTTACAGCGATTTTACGCATACTTTCTCACAAAAAACATACAGTTAACATCGTATCAAGCGTAACACTCCGTCATTCATGAACCAATTTTTATGTTTCTTAAATTGATGTATAGAGAAAGTTCCCAAGTTGGTCCCATAATTATTTTAGGAACATTGCTTTATTACTTTTTGAATAATCTCCAAAAGTAAAAATATTTTCATTGTATTCCTGAGTGAGTGCGTCAGATTATAGAATTGCAGAGTTCCACTGACACGTTTTTCTTTGCAAAAGTGTCAAATGTTGAGGTTTTTTGTATAAACATCTGCACATTTTCTAATCTGCGACGACGAAGCATTTGACATTCAGTACCAAATGTCATTCTTGAAAAAAAAAAACGAGCGGGTGAATAGAGGTCTTTTAAAAAGTTTACAATCGTGAGAGGTTTATTGAGCTTGAAAAGTAAAACCTAGTTACTCCTCATCCAATGTGTATAAGGAGAAAATAGAGTTACTTCAACGCTTGAGCGCCTTGTTTAATTATTATCCTTACATATATGTGTTACAAGTAAACGACATAACGTACTTTGAAGTCGGTTGTTTCACAATGCTCGGATATCTACCAACTCTATATGGTGTGTACAGGTTGGTTGCTCCTAATGGCAAATTCATTCATGTGACGGTCTCATACGACAACTCTCGGGAACTCGCTCACTTCACTCGCTCGGCCAACAAAAACATCACGTTTTAAATTCCAATAGTATTGTTTTCGGCATATAATGTTCTTAGATATACAACAATTACCGGAAACGTTAATACAATAATTATCTACAATCTGATTGGACTACTTCAAAACTATCTTAAGCTATTTAGAGATTATAGTTATCAGACATGTTTAGATTGAATAACAAGTCGAGACATAGCACTGGCGATTTGCGAGCGCGTGTAGAGTGGAGCGTTTCATTGGATAACATGTATAAGTTCAGAAAATTCATAGCTAGGAACACTCGATAAAAAAAACTAGATCAAAATCGGTCCATCCGTTTGAGAGCTGCCACAGACAGATACACCCGTCAAACTTATAACAGCCTCATTTTGAATCGGGGGTTAAAAATGAATTCCAACGAGGGAACACTGTGAAAATAACCGTTGGCTTTGTTATGATGAACACTTTGTAATGAAAGTAGATAAAACGAGGAATTTGGCAGGACCTAATATTAACTAAAGGAGCAAAAGAGGACTACTTTTTGCGCGACTGCGCACGAAGAGTTATGTTTTACGTATGTATTGTTCCTATAATATGTCCTAAACGGCTTAACCGGTTTTGATGGTTTAGTTTTTGTAATAATTAATCTCGCAAAAAAAAAAAAAAAACTTTTACAGAACCCCTACTATTCACTGATTTTACAAGAATACGCATTAAAATAAATTAAATATATAAGTTTTCTTATGCCGGGTATTTTGTACCTATTAATTAGTTGATAGTACTTGTTTGTAAAAAGAGGAACCGAAAAATCGGCCAATAATTCGTCATTTATTGCGATTGTGCGTTTGGAATAGAGTGTACAAAATTACCCATTTTAAAGTTGGTTTTTCAGTTTTTTAAACTATGTTTATTTTACCCATGTAATAGGGTGAATTCTGTGATTTTACCTTACTTTCCTTAAAGTATAAAGCTCAATTTTTTATATGTTCTTCAGGATAACTATAAAAATCACGTTACTGCATTGACGGACATTTATTAGGGCTGGTACTCCCTGCCAGACATCCCTAATCGCTAGGAAGCCAAGCCTTCGTTATTTTATAAAAGCTGAAAGTTTATCTGTGTATATCTATACCACAGGTAAGAACGACCAGCGACTATAGAGTTTGGATTGTGGTTACTTTGGCAGATAACAGGTAGTAAGGGTGTATAAAATAGTACCTTACTTTCCTTAAAGTATAAAGCTCAATTTTTTTATATGTTCTTCAGGATAACTATAAAAATCACGTTATTGCATTGACGGACATTTATTAGGGTTGCTACTCCCTGCCAGACTTCCCTAATCGCTAGGAAGCCAAGCCTTCGTTATTTTATAAAAGCTAAAAGTTTCTCTGTGTATATCTCTAACACAGGTAAGAACGACCAGCGACTATAGAGTTTGGATTGTGGTTACTTTGGCAGATAACAGGTAGTAAAGGTGTATAAAATAGTACCTTACTTTCCTTAAAGTATAAAGCTCAATTTTTTTATATGTTCTTCAGGATAACTATAAAAATCACGTTATTGCATTGACGGACATTTATTAGGGTTGCTACTCCCTGCCAGACTTCCCTAATCGCTAGGAAGCCAAGCCTTCGTTATTTTATAAAAGCTGAAAGTTTCTCTGTGTATATCTCTAACACAGGTAAGAACGACCAGCGACTATAGAGTTTGGATTGTGGTTACTTTGGCAGATAACAGGTAGTAAGGGTGTATAAAATAGTACCTTACTTTCCTTAAAGTATAAAGCTCAATATTTTTATATGTTCTTCAGGATAACTATAAAAATCATAAATCAGTCAGTCAATGAGATAGTCCTGGAGATATGCAGGAGGGTGCCGCACTCTTGATGATCGACGAGATGTCTCTGGAGATTGTTCTGAGGTAGCATATTGCTCATCGTTTTCCAGATCTTCGATATCTGGATCCTCTGTATCGGAGTGCTCATTCCCAGTGGGTGCTAAATGCCGATTCGAGACAACAAGCTCTCGGCCGTTTTGTAATCTCACATGCGAGTGCAGGGGGTTTGTCTCGACTAGTTCGACTTCCTCTACTATTTGATCATATTTACTTTTCTTTAAGTTGTTCTTCAAAAGTGCCCTTTCCGCCTGCGTGAGCTACGTTGGCATTGACTCTCCATTCGCGGTTCTGCGCGCATGAGTAAACATTCTCTCATGAGGAGTGCAACCGGTGGCAGTGCACAATAACGATCTTATAGAATGCAGTGACTGTGCGAGAACAGTTTCCCAGCGACTGATGGGCAGATCTAATGTTCTTAACGAAAGTTGCACTGTCTTCCAAATAATGCCGTTATATCTCTCAGTTTGGCCATTGCCTTGAGGATTATATGGTGTGGTATAGCTTGTAGCTACACCCATTCCATGCAGGAAATCTTTGAGGTCAGCAGATACAAATGCAGTTCCTCTATCTGGATGTACATAGTTCGGTATACCAAATACTGAAAATAACTCTGTTAACTTCTTTTTAACAGTTTCTGAACTTAGGTCCGAATTTCCTTTCGAAATTAATTCGAAAGGAAATCTGGAGTGTTCGTCTATTATAGTGAGTATGTAGCGATTGCCAGTATTACACGGTAGTGGACCCTTGAAGTCAATTGATATTCTTTCCATTGGAGCAGTTGCCTTTATTAAAGTACCCTTCGTTCTAAGGAATCTAGGTTTTAATTCAGCACACACCTTGCATGATCCTGTGATCCGCCTGACGTCTTCGACTGAATATGGCAAGTTTTTCGCTCGAACCCAGTGAACCATGCGTGTTATACCGGGGTGACATAGATTCATAAGCAGTTGAAAATTTTTGTCGCTGTTTGTTTGTGTTGTTGCCGCTACATTCGATCTAGAGAGGGCATCAGCTACTATATTATCCTTGCCTGGACGATAAATGATATCGAAATTATAACTTGATAGTTCCAAGCGCCATCGCTGAATTTTATCATTTTTGATTTTGGAACTGTGTTTTTGATCAAACATAAACGCCACTGACTTCTGATCAGTAATAAGTCGGAATGTCTTGCCCATAAGAAATTGTCTCCACTTCCTTATGCTTTCCACGATAGCTGCAGCTTCTTTTTCTATTGTTGAATGATTACGTTCAGAAGTGCACAAAGTTCTCGAAATAATGCTACTGGTCTGCCTTCTTGGGTAAGAGTAGCTGCAATAGCGTGATCAGATGCATCGGTTTCTACAGTTAGTTGAATGTTTGGATCAATAACGTTGATTGCTGATTTAGCTATTTCTACTTTTAAAGATTGAAACGCTTGTTCTGCTTCAGAAGATAGGGGGAAGTTTCTCCGATTTTGCAAGAAATTTTATTTTGTCTGAGAATTTTGGGATCCATTTAGAATAATGTGCAAAAACGCCCATAGTCCTTCTGAGTGAGGATAGATTATCTGGTACTGGCATGTCCAGTAGAGGGCGCAGGCGTTCAGGATCCGGTTTAATTACGTTATTGCATATGTTATAGCCTAGTAAGTTTATATTCGTTTTGGAAAATTCGCTTTTCTGGATGTTCAAAGTCAGATTGTAGCGAGTTGCAATCTCTTGAAAAGATTGTAATCTCTCATCATGTTCAGCTTGATTTTGTCCACATATTGTTATGTCATCTAAGTAAGTGTATACTCCTTGCAGATGTTTTTTTTCTATGATAGTATTGATAGCTCGTTGAAAAGCAGCCACACCATTGGTTACACCAAACGGTATACGTCGAAATTGGTATAAATTTCCGCAAGCCTCAAAAGCTGTATATGATTTTTCGTGCTCCAAAATCGGTATCTGATGGTAAGCGCTGCGTAAATCTATTTTGCAAAAAATTTTATGTTTTGCTACCTTCGCGATAAGTCCATCTATTGACGGTAACGGATAAGCATCGAGTTCCGTGTATCTGTTTATTGTTTGAGAGTAATCGATGACCATTCTCTTCTTGTGATGCTCGCTAGACGTCACAAGAACTTGTGCTCTCCATGGTGATAGACTCGGTTCAATTATCTTGTCATCTAGTTTGGGCTAGATGGTGTTGTGTGAAATGTCCACAAATATTAATTATTTTTTATTTATTATCTTTGAGGTTTACGTCCTCTACGTTACGTTACGTCCACGATCCACTTTGATATACCTCGAGAAAAGCCATAGTTTCATCGTTTGACCAACTAGTCATGGTCGATACGCGATCGTATACAGCGTCTGTCGACATCTGTTCGGTTCGAGCTCGTGCAGGTCACTAAACACGCGCCAACGTGTAAACGTGTCGCAAACGCTTGCCACAAGCTCCCTTTGATCTGTGTTCAAAAACCGACACCAACCCGGATCGGCGACAAGCTCACGCAAGCCACGCCAAACACTCCGTTTACACGCTTGAGTTTGTGGCGGCTTGGCAAGCGTGTAAACGTAGCATGATAGGCGCAGCGACGTTTGACTGACAGTTTTAAAAGGTTGACGGTTAGTCTTTTGCTGTAGACCGGGCTCTTAATATAAATATTTGTGAACGTACCTAAAATATTTTGTTATGTTGGTAGAACCGAACTTAGAGCGTTTAGCCGTTTTAAGTCAATGTTACATTTTCAAATTTAAAAAATATTGCTGTTTGTTCTTGTTGTGCTCAGCTGGATTTTATTATTAGTTTTAAAAAAGTAGTTAGTGATGTTACCTTCTAGACTTGCCCCAGGGCAGCCTTCGGCTTTGCGAAAATCTAGGCAAGTCAAATAGAAAGCATGTATCCTAATACTGTCGTATTGGTTTATCTGTATTCTGTTCATACAAAAATATAAGATGGATTGTTTGGATATGTGGCACCCAACTGGCGTTATTCTTCTATCTTAACTTAAATGGTTATAATTATAGGCTGGAAGGAAAGCCATCGTTACTGCCTAAGCCTTGTCGGCCAGGCTCTGTAGATCGACATTCCACGGAGTATAGGTCCAGTAACACAGGCGTCCGGTCCAGCAGCGCCGAGCCACCTCGGGCTACGTTTGCAGGACGACAGAGCAGAGAGGCCTCTGCTTCTAAGTTGCCTATAAATCAGGTATGTCATGTTTACAAGTATTGAACATTAAATATAGTAAGTAGTCTGAACCACTTACTATATTTATTAATATTCAGAGTCTAAAGGCCGTCACAGACATAGCTATAATTTATATTAATATATTTTATAGCTAAACATATTACCATATATTTTCTATACAAATTTTCGAGTGACCGCACACGCAGCTATAATATATATTTCTATGACGTAACCAAACTATACCGTAATTTATATTATTGCATATTTTTATATTATCGTAAGAGAGTTTTGGCGGGAACGTCATCGAAACATGTTGTTGATTTGTTTTTTTTTCCTAAACTTGTGTTATTTTGAATATTAATGCGATAAAAATGATGGTGTTTTATTCAAATACATTTATTTCCATAAACTTAAAAAGCATTTGTAACTACCCTCAGTTTAATTCATTAAGTGTTTGATCAAGTACTTGAGTGTGGGCAAGTGAAATGTAGTAGTGAAACGTGATCATTTTACGATTTTTACGTTGTCGACAAAACTTCATAGAAGCTTCTAGTAATGTCGCCACCACTTTACTGAAGCAGGATTCGACTTATAAATTGACTGTATACGTGACTTAGGTTGTGACTAATTTTTGTGCCTGACAGGGCAACTAACATCTCTAAAGCAATATCAGAATCGTCGCCTGAAGAACTGTCAATTCCAATAACAATGAACTTGTTGAATTCATAATTACTGTGGTTTAAAATCACCCTTTATTACAAAACACGTGCAAACGCTAGGCCGACCATCAATGAAATGAAGGCAAAATATATATTATAGCATTATCTCCGTATGTGGTAGCTTGCTATAATATATATTATAGTACGGTATATTAATATATATTAGAGCTGTGTCTGTGACGGCCTTTACTCAGACAGACTGCATGAAGGATCTATATTGTTTATTCACATAAATATTACACCTAATTTATACAAAGTATTGTATAATGTAGAAAATATTTATGCACTGTCAGTTCACAATGTAGAATATCAATTTCATGTACAAAATCAGTTTAACAGGTAAATGATGTACAATAACAATATTTTAGTTTGGACATACAAAAAGAAATTACTAGCTTCATAATTATTATAATATTAAAGGTGATAGAGAGTCTGTTTCATACTAAAATTTTGAGTGTTTTGTTGTTGTTGTTATTCTCTAACTCTTTTGTGAAACACAAACCTTCAGTAAAATGTGGATATGTTACTTAAGATATTTACAAACATTATATTATAAACATAATTTTTAATAGAAAAATGGAAGTATTAATGACTCAATTTTAATATTTTTACAACATATGTCATATCATTGTGATTAATAAAAAAATATGTTTTTGTGGTGGGTACTACTGTATTGTAAAAGGCTAAGAGTATAAGTTTTGAGAAATCAATTAATTTCAATTTGGTACATACGTACATCGTTACCATATAGTTTATAAAATAACAAGAACTAAAATGTACAGTGTTATTTATTATAGAATATGGTGTTTAAAGCTATCAAAGTATATTTTTTCCAGAATAATGTAATCTGAATTAAATTAGGAATAGGAACTAAGAGTAATTTGTGACATTACATCTTTCACCACTACAAAACTTTGAAAATTGTTAGACACAAGATTAATTACAAAAATTATGAAATACATTTCATAAAATAGTTTGTCTTAAATAAAAGCTCAAAATCAATACCTTAGAAAATGGATTTTACATTATTAATTTTTAAAATCATTTTTGTGTGAAGGCATGCCTATGCCTTTATACAATAAAATCCATAAGAATATTGTTGAAAAATAATTTATAAATATGTTTTGTGCAGAGATCATGTTCCCAACAAGGCGATAGATACACTCAGGCAACTGTGACTCCTCTACGTTCCAGTCAGTACCGGCCTACTATCACTCCTCAGGTATAGATTTTATTATAGATAAATTATAGTTTCAAAACTGGACACTCATTTTCAATAATTAGAAAATCTCAAGCAAAACCTACATGGTGAATTAAAGTTTATGAAATTTTGAAGCACTACCTCTAATGTAGGTTAATTTAAAAGCAGTCCCTAAAAATTCAACATACATTTATTCGTGATCACTATTACACTTGACAATAAATTATCATAAACTTGAGAATAAGTAACCATACACTCGAGAATAAATTACCATACACTTGAGAATCAATTACTTACCATATACGAGGGTGGGTCAATAAGTCCGTGACTTTTTGGATGAAACACAGGTTTTTGGATAGAAAAATCATTTTATTTTTCAACATAGTCTCCCTTGAGCTCTATGCACTTTGTCTAACGTTTCTCCAATTTTTTTATCCCTTACAAAAAATAAGATTTCTCGAGGTCATTAAAATCAGCATTGGTTTTTGAGATGATTTCCTTGTTGGAGTCAAATCTCTTTCCACCGAGCCATTTTTTCATGTTTGGAAACAAGAAATAGTCACTCGGGGCTAAATCTGGAGAATAGGGTGGATTAAGGAGCAATTCATAGCCTAATTCATGGATTTTTACCATGAAAACTGCACATGTAAACCTTTGCATTGTCTTGGTCCAGAAGAAGTTTTATCTTGGCCAAATGCGGTGGTTTTTTTTGAAATCTTCATTAAATGGATCCAACGAGTTGGCATAATATTCGCCATTGATTGTTTTACCCTTTTGAAGGTAGTCAATGAGGATTATACTGCGTGCATCCCAAAAAACGGTCGCCATGACTTTATTAGCTGACAAACCCACCCTTGCCCTTCTTTGGCGCTGATTCACCCCGAGAAACCCACTGATTTGGCTGCTGTTTGTCTCTGGTGTGTTGTGTTGGATCCATGTTTCGTCCACGGTTACGAAACGAAGCAAAAACTGGTCCATATTGCGGTTGAACAATGCCAAACACTCCTGCGAAGTTGTCACACGTTTGTGGTCGATTGTTAGCAAATGCGGCACCCATCTTGCGCAAAGCTTTCTCACACCCAAGTGATCATTCAAAATTGAAACTACTGAGCCATGTGAGATACCTATGGCTTCCACAATCTCTCGCACTTTTAATCTCTGATCGGCTAACACCATATCGTGATTCTTTTCAATTGCTTCGGGTGTAGAGACCTCAACTGGGCGTCCAGAACGTTCAGCATCTTCCGTGCTTGTATGGCCACAACGAAATTCAGTAAACCACTTTTTTACCCTATAAATTTATGGTGCAGAGTTCCCGCAGTATTTGTCAAGCTTAGCCTTGGTTTGAGTCATGGATTTTTTCCGAAAAAAATAATGGTTAATGAGCTCACGAAATTCATTTTTTCCATTTTCTCTTTAAATCACGCGGGTCTGCTATAAATGGCTGTTAAACATAAACCAAATGACGCAGCTTGTTCAAATTTTCGCAGGAGTCAACTAATAAATGCCTTTTGACAGGAGCACAGTTGCCCTTTCAGTTAACAGGCGAGAAACTAAAAAAGTCACGGACTTATTGACCCGCCCTCGTACTTGAGAATAAATTGCCATAGGCTTGAGATTAAATTGCTATGCGAATTTTAAGTAAAGCCTCTTTTCTGCAGAGGACTCCATCGGAGCAGCGCGGTGCTCGCAGCTGGCAGACATCCCTAGAGAGGGCGCTCGCATTTGTTACTATCAAAGATCAACGGTGAGTAGCGATCCTCTTGCGTCACGGGAATATTTCGCTTACGAAATTTTAAAATATGAAAGTATTAATAGATGGCTTTTATTGAGACAAAACACATAAAACAGAAAAAAAGTAAATAGTACAACACATAAAATAAAAACTTAAGCATTCATCATCTCATCATCTCAGCCATAGCATGTCTGCTGCTGGCCACAATAGATTTCCAAAGAGAGCGATGGGAAGTGGCTTGCATCTATCTTCCTGCCACTGCCTTCCTGTATGAGGTCATGTTGCTTGCTGGTTCGTGGTCTTCACTCGAGAACTTTTCGGACCCATGAGCCACCAGTTCTACATGTAATATGTATACTGTTGGTGTTTCTAAAATAAATAAATAAATACATGCTATGTGCCCTGCCCACTACCACTTCAATCAATCCGCTGTGCTATGTTGGTGAATTGCGTATGATCTGAGTAATGCCCTATCCATAGATCATATGATATTGAGCTTCCGGGACAACTGTACTTTACCTGCCGTCGATTTAAGGGAGGAGGGGGAGGAGGGACGGGTGTAGATACCCCCCTGTGAAGGGGGGAGCTAGATTCCTCCCCCCTCCGAGATATGAATTTTTTAATTATTTTTTTCAGAAGTACTTTTTTGTTTTCCTGGTGAGGGGAAGGGGTCGGCAGGAGGAGGAAGTAAGGCGGGAGGGTGAAGGACCCTCCCCCCAAAGGGGGGGGGGGGGGTGTGTGCGAAAACCCTTAGTTTTCTAGAAAAAAACAAAATTCGTTTTTGAGGTTAAGTACGAAAACTTGCGTATAATTTTTGCGTACCTAGATCAAGTACCAAAAACACATCTACTATTTAGCGCTTCGCCGGCCGCTGCCGCGGCACGCTCGCGCGACGTGTTTTTAATGTCGCAACATAACCTAACCTAGTTTTTGGGCCACTATATTATTTACAGAGACTTTTTAGTGATAATATTTGCGTACCTAGATCAAGATATATAGAGGTTAGGGAAAATATTCAAAAATAAAACTAGTTACATAAAAACTAAAGGTATTCTTTAAAGGTATACTTTTTTACATACTGTATAGCTTTAATCAACTTCTCAAATGGGTCTTGGAAATTTATTCGTATTTTCCTTCTCCAATTATATTCAACCATCCATTCTGCAAAATTTGTTTTTTATTGATTTTTGTAAAATAATATTTTCATGTGTCGCCAATGGCTTTCGATGCGCTGTGTGTGTGTCCTGTCTGGTGCCACAAATCTATTTACTGGATCACTGTGGTTAACTTTTTGTGAGTGTAACTATATTGAGGAAGGCAGTCGTATGCTCTCCAATAATCTGTGTGGATTTCAGAGCCCTCCTCAACGTGTTTTTGTATTAGAGGCACCAGTATTTCCGCAGATGTTTCATTGTCGGGACACACTTCCAGTCTTAAGTCATCTTTTCCATCTTCTATCATGCCAAGCACCCAGTGTCCTTCAATATGTCGTCCCCTGTTGTATTTTCTTTTTCCAAATTTTGATTCGTCTAATTGGACTACTTTTCCTGGGCCTCCTATCTTGTCTAGACCATTTTGATGTTCTAACTCATATATAATTAACACCTCCCTACAGTACGAATACCAGTCGGCAATGGTTTTTTCAGAGAGAACAGTGTCACAATCTTCTCGGGCTGTTTCTATTTGGGCTTGAGTGTAGGTAACTTTGCTACTGAAGCAGTACATTATTTGGAACATCAAATTAATGGCCAAGTGTGCTTTCTCAAAAAATGTTCCTTTGGAGCGACTCACGGCCTTCTTCCGGCAGTTGCTCTTTCGGCATCAATAAACACCCAACTGTCCCATGGACAGGCCAGCAGACAGTGCCATGGGTTTTTATGTACTGTACAAATCTTTTCTCTTGGAAGAAGGTTTCTTTCTACAGCAAACTCTATGCACTGTTCTGGGGTATCAAGTTTTTTAACAAACTTGTTTGTGGTCCATCGAGACCTAAGACAAGTTACATATTATTTACAAATTAAGTAACAAGTTTATAATAAGTTATTTTAAATGGGCTCAAAATAGTGAGCGAGCGAGCATAAAAAAACAAAGCCTTCTTAAGCAAAGTAGGCTTCTCTTTTTTTTTATGAATCAACTAAAAAGTAACTACTTGGACTCTTGAGATAATTAACTAGTTATGTGTATGAAGTAGATGGGCAAACAATAATTTTAAACCTACCTTATCTCCTCTGCGTACATATGGACCCTTCGCAAAGATGATCCTGATTCGGATGCCTGTACAGGCTCATCATCAGTGGTATTATCCACTGACGATGTCGGAGACCCAGGCCCCGCCATTTCGTCATTTGCAAAACGAACCCGAGATGGACCAGCACCGGAGGGACCAGCTACTGGTTCTGGTGTCGGATTTCCGGGCACAAGTGGCTCACTAGAGTCCAACACTTGCGGAGATGAAAACGAGGGCACAAGCGGCTCACAAGAGTCTATCACTTGCACACTCACAGAATCTGAAGAAGAGCTCGTAACAAGCGGCTCACAAGAGTCCAAAACTTGCACTACACTCGATTCTTCAGACGACGACATAGCCGAGCACGAAGTCCGGGGCTTCGGAGGGGCCATGGTGGTAATCAGTAATTTGCTATCTCAAACAGGAGTACAAAAACGCTCTCAACTGCAAGGGGAACAAACACTGACTGACTCATGCATGTCACAGGGTTGCCATAAAAAAATAATGGACCACCGTGTTTTGGATGTCGAATTGCCGTGTTTTGGCTCAAAATTCCAAAAATTGCCGTGTTTCATATAAAAAAGCAGTTTTTATACGTAGATACTTAAAAGGAGAGCTTTTGCGTGATCACCCATACCTACAAATAGGATAAAACTGTTTTCTACCCCTAAACACTAACCGATTTCTAAGATTCATTTTTTCGGCTATATAAATAATCATAGTTTAAAAATCTGATAAAACCAACTTGAAAATACGCAATACAACGCGTTCATACGCGACTTGCTGTTCAATTTTCTACAGGCAATTGGATGATATTGTACCAGTTACTTTGTTATAAAAAACTAAGTCCTGCATCGATTTTGATAAAATTTATATGGGACCACTTCTGAAGTATGATCTACCAAATATAACAATAATCATCAAATTCAATGCACAATTAGCTGAGTAATTGGTGAACAAACATAAAAAACATACAAACCAAATTGATAACTTCCTTCTTTTTGGAAGTCGGATAAAAAGAATGGTTTTGCTGTTCAGTCACTATTTTCACGTTGCATTTTTCACTATTTCAATTCTTAAAGTTTCGTAAACAACGTCTGAAGCAAGAATGAATGTCTTTGTTCGTAAAGAACGATATATAAATGTCTAAAATTTATTTTTAATCTCTCGGGGGTGTCACCAGAAGTCACCATCAGAATACCAAGATCAATATTACATCACTAGTAAGTGATGTAATATTGGTCCTTGGTATTCTAGAGAGATGTATGAAGATTAATCACCTACACATGAAGTGTTAAGTGTATTCGATGACGCGTCTATAGAATTTGTAGAATTTTACTGTAGAGTAGCCTGCAACTTAATTGGTGTCTTTGTTCTCTCGCGCTGATTGCCGTGTTTTATGATACGGCAATCAGTGATCTGCCGTGTACCATGTTTTTATGGCAAGCGGCTCCGATTGCCATATAACACGGCAATTGCCGTATAAATGGTAACCCTGTGCATGTCAAAGTTTGACATGTCAAATAGATAAACACAAAATGGCGCTACTTTGCGTTCCGTTTCTCAAATCAGTAACATTTAATTTTATAAATAAAACTACCTAGTTAGATACTAAATGAAGTTATATTTTTCAAATATAGACAAAATAGAACTTAATAATCATGTTTTACATCGTTATTAAGTTATAGATATGATTGAAGTTAATTTTGCGTGGTCCAAAGCAAGCTAGTAAAAAAAAAAATGGGATGTAAAACGAATCGTTTTGCTTTTAGTTTGATTTGAGGTTACAATTCTTAGAAGATTTGCCAAACAATCAAAATATTTAAAAATGAATTTCTTCAAAACCATTAATATTCTAGCGTTAAAACTTTAACTGAAGGCTTCTTATATAGTAAGCTTTCTATAAAAAAAAACAGTCCCCAACTCAGCGGCAGGTAAAGTACAGTTGAGCCTTTTTTCTTATTTCGCGTTTTTCGTACAACAGGGCCCTTATTCGCTATGACCACTGTAATTACAACCACGAGACGTACGAACGCGTGGAATCCAAAAACTTCGGACGGTGTGGTTGATGTTATAGTTATGTTGTTTTCCCGATGTTTTCAAAGAGTATTCAGTATGCCCAAAGAGTATAGTATGCCACACGGTAGGTTTACACTACGTACGTTCAAAAACTTACTTCCGGTCAAACGGAAAATACCGGATATTTTTTACATCGTATAAAAATAAGCATATCTTTGTTTAATTCGAATTCTTCTGCATTTAAACACTGTTATATCTTATTAAATACAATTTTTGTCTAGTTTTGAGATTAAAAAACCCAAGTTATTAAAATATAGAGGACGACGAGTGTATTTTTTGAACGAAAATGTATTTATTTTCAACTGATTCTGATTGTCATTATTGTCAATCACTGTAGTGTCATTGCCTCGTGTAATCCTAGATTGCCTTCGCGAAACTTTGTCCAAATACAAATTAAATCCCGTATTGTGCTGTGACTTTGTATTCATTTTGTGATAACATGGATGTTATACTACGAAGGCGGCATGTGAGAAGGTGGCGCCAACGAAACTCAGCTATACACCAAAGGTTGCCGAGAGATGCTGCCGATCCCCTAGCCTTAGATCCCAAACTATTTGTGAGGAGCTACCGGGTGTGAGGAGCTATCTCATTAAACGAATATGAATATGAATTCATCTTGAATACCACATTATTATTTGTGATATACCTATTGTAGTTTTAAAATTAATGATCAATATCTGTAAATTAAAAAATATAAATGATACAAATTTCATAAGACCTGTTTTATTCCTAACACAAATTAAAAGTTATTTCCCTATCACTGAAGAAGACAGAAATAAAATAAAACAGAGGCAATATTATTACAATTAAAATAATTTATTATTGCTTCAATACTTACTAAGTGCTTAAAAACTGACTAACTCTTGCTCTGAGTAAAAAAAAAAAAAAAACGCAAGAGATTTATGCACTCATATTATTTAATAATTTCAAGCTTGGAGGGTCATGTAATAGAATATTTGCTGGAAGGCCGTACATAACAAAAATTATTTAAAGGGTATTCTAATTGGGTATGTAAAGTTTTTTTTTGGTATTTTTTTTATATTTTTATATGATAGAATGGATCATTTACAAAAACTAATTTCAATATTTTTTTATTCTGTTCAGTACTTATTTTTTAATATTTTTTTAAAGATAAAATCGTCAGTAGGAAGGATGACGTCATCGTACCTACTGAATAAAATGTTGTGATAGCCAACATGAACTAAAAAATACATATACGTCAACTTGACAGTGACATGTACCTATATTCGTTTTTGTCTCTGACTGATACAAGAGATCATCGGTTTTTGTTGTGTTTTGAAAAAAAACAAATACGTTGTGTAAACATAAAGAATGAAAAAAAGTATAATTAATATTGAGCTCGTTGTAATTAATTAATGTTTTCGCGATTGTGTTTGCGCATTGAAATGAAACAAATTCACAATATTATTCAGAAACTACAACTGTGAAATGTTTCGACTTTCGTGCCAAAAATCCTAATAAACTGTTTTTTCAAGTAAAGGAAACCTTTAAAAGACTGGTGTGAACAAGTTAACGTAGAATATGTTCCTGGGCGAAGCATTGATGCTGCAGTACAATGAACCAGAAAAAGGAACCAGAATAAAATAAATAATGTATAAATGTAAATAAAATAATCCCTTATATAATTACAATGAAATTGGTATATAATTAAACACAATAAAATCATTTCAAAAAAGAAGTTATGTACTGCCAATCACTTTTATTTCATATCCTGGCATTGTTCATAAGTTTTAGCTCTTTAGCTCCTCGGATTTTTGCGAAGTTGTTCTTGTCGCTAGTTGAGATGAACTCCAGAATGATAAGATTCTCAACCTTAGGTAAGTTAGCAGAGTCGGCACGTACAAAATTATCCATAATTTATCCAATCAGTAGGCAAACAGTTCCTTATAACAAAGCAGTGGTTAACGTAAATGCAGTATCAATCAAAACGGTAGGAAAGCAAAGTCGTCGTAAAGATAATGAACAGAATTAATTTAATACAAATGAATAGAGTAGCAGAGCACCAAACACACAAAATAATTATTGTCTTTGTTTATTTATTTTGGTATGACAGTTGTCATAGAGATATTGTCTCTCATGTCAATGCCAATGCTGTCAGTTTCATCTTTTTTTACTAACTAAACTACATTTCATTTTACATTTTAGAGGTCGACTGAAGGTCAAATATTTTTTATATTTTCGCAAAAATTTGCGCGATCTCATCATTTTTTGTGCCCTAAATAAAAAAATATGGTTTATAGACATATAATCTCGAAATGGTTTTGGAATCAGCATATGTTACATTTTTCTTTACATACCCAATTGTGCACAAATCTGTTGCTCAGGATATGGAGAGCAGTATTGGTCTGTGACAGTTCACGCCACAGGAAGATGTTGTAATGTTTATCACCATCTCAGCCATAAGAAGTCCACTGCTGGATATAGGCTTCTCCCATGGATTTCCAAAAAGACCAATTGGAAGCGGTGTTACTTTAACTTATTTGATATATTTTGTAGAACATCCACCAAACTGTAAAAAAAGGAAATAAATACATATTTGAATTTATATATGCCAATGCTTCTAAGTCAAGCCTCCCTTGCAGACTATTATTGAGATGTCCTGTGGACATCTCCTGATATAGTTTCATGTGGTCTACAAGGAAGGCGAGTTGGCTGGCAGAGGCTTTCGTGCGGTTCATTGTGACTGGAAATTAAAGCCTAAAGCATTATAAACATACAAGAATTCTCCGTTCTTAAGAAATACAGTAACATTATGAGAGCATTATCAAAAAATATCCATTAACTACTCGATGAACAATGGTAAAAATAAGTACTCACGAAGCAAATTAAATGCTAAAAAGCTAAGAATTCATAAATACTTTTAATACTTTAAAATACTTTTGAAAATTTTATGTACACAAATGTCACAAATCGTCTTCATGTGCGATGCCAAAGAATAAAAGGAAAAAAAAAAAAACTTCGAAAACGTGTCGAAAACGACTAAACGCGCAAACCGCATGCAAGGAATTTTTGACAGTTCAAAACACTGCCATTACGTACCACCCTTAGACTATCTAAAAATGGACGCGCCTTAGTTTAAATGCTACGAACAAAAATTTCTGCCATTTTTTGCGGGAGGCGAGGACAAACACACACTTAAAAACTATCGTCACACAAATTAACTCTTCTAGTATTTATATTCGCACACAAATACAAATGTTCAACACTTTTACAAAAAAGGGCGTGGTTAGGGTAAATTTACATAAACAAACAAGAGACTTAAACAACATGCAAAATAAACGTAATATTCTGCATAACAGTGCTGCCATGTAAATGCCATTTTTTCCTTATGATTGTTAAAATAATGTACCTACACCAAATATGCAGTTGATAAAAAATAATTATAAGAAAACCTATTAGAAATCGTATAAGTAACTAGAAAAAGTTATCATTAACACTTTATAATCAAGTCAGTTTGGTTTATTTTTAGGGTTCCAAAGTAAATGAGAAACCCTTATAAATTATCCATGTTCGTTTGTCCTTATAACACAGCCATTTTTCTCAGAAAATAACAGTACTTTTATAATAGTATATACGAGACATATATTAAGTACCTACTATACGCGGGATGTAAGTAACAAAGGGGGTGGCGTTTGCGTTTGCGGAGCGAGGGCCTCATTTCACCCTAGTTTTAAAACTATACAATATTCCGAGTGTTGTAGGTAATCGACTAGAGACTAGAGCCCGCACCACCACTACAGTCCGACGGCAAAACTTGGAATCTAAAAGGTGCTAAACTTCTTGGGAACTACTATTTTGTCCATTTGTTTTTGTAAAAGAAGCAATACATTTATAAAGTTTAAAGCCCGATGACAAAACTTGGGAACTGAAATTTACAGGTTCGTTGTCACTTTTTTTTGCGTTAGTTGCACCGCGTTTATCAGACTAGTGGAGGCGCAGAATTTACCCATAATCGAAGCAAAATAAGCTGCGGCAACACCAGTATCAAAACTGCAAATGACGATAGTGTTTGATAAATATCGATAATAATGTTATCGATATTTTGATCACTGAATAAGTTGACTTTGTCCTGTCAATATTTTAATTTCATTCAGTGTTTTATATTTTAAGTTATAGAATATAAGCTAAATAATGACAACGTTTTTAATGAAAAATAAACACATCCTCTAAGAGACTAACGAGAATGTTGAAAGTTTGTATGAAACTTCCTCATTTTTGATGCAACAAATGTAAATTTTGATATAGGTATGTTGTCATTGTATCTTCTACGATGTTTGATGCATGAAAAAAATTAAACCAGTTAATTCACTTTAACATACATTATTTATTTTTCAATCAGGTTTACGTTAGGTATATACCTACATTATTATTGGTCTTAAATATATTATCTATGTTTTTACATATTATAGAGCGCAATAAAGAACCGGTGATAACAAGTTCCGCTGCAAAATACTTAAAAACGTAGATCGTTACATCTACTTTTAACTGTTTTTCCAATCAACATACACTTTCTAGTCTTCCCGTGAACATGTTGAATGCAACTGCGCTGAAACATCGGGAACTCAAATCAATTAACCCGCGGTATATATCCCGCACATTATAATATTATATTATAATGAAAAACCGCAGTAGATTAAAAAAGTGTCAGAGGAAGGAATTCACTCAGACCTTTTATCGATATCAACACTGTAAACTGTGTGAGGTAATAAGGTACATCACTAGTTGGGATTCCCCGCCGAGACTAGCGCGTGAGAGAAAGAAACAAAGCAACTACTTTGCTATCGAATATGGAACTAAGTTTAAACGAAATAAGGTCACAAATTGACTATCAAAATGAGTTGTCTCGTTACTCAAAAAACCGTTAGATGACGTAAATCCTGTGGTTTCAAGACATTTATTTTCCACTAGAAATATAGACTCTGGCTTTTAGGTATAAGATACATAATTGAGTGAAGATACTACGTAGGGATATTCTGTTATTTTTTGTACTCGAGATTTCACCGGCGTCTAGAATCACGAGCTCATAAGAATGATTTTAAACAATTTTATTAAAAGTAAACCAAAATTACTGTAAAAAAAATGCTCACTTATGAAATGATACACCATCTTTTTGGATTGTAGAAGTATTTGATCTCTTGCCACAGTCGAAAACTGCACAGTTGGGCATTTTTAGAGACTTCCTTACACCTCTGCATCGGTATCAGGACTGATGAATGTCGATTGAAAATAGTTTTTATAAACGCGATGGATTTTGTCTTATAGAACTTGGCAGAGGGGTAATCTCTTGGAAGGCGCGTCCATTTTTAGATGGTCTAAGGTACCACCCCATTGTTAAGGATCGGACAAGTGCTTAGACCATCTAAAAATGGACGCGCCTTCCAAGAGATTACCCCTCTGCCAAGTTCTATAAGACAAAATCCATCGCGTTTATAAAAACTATTTTCAATCGACATTCATCAGTCCTGATACCGATGCAGAGGTGTGAGGAAGTCTCTAAAAATACCCAACTGTGCAGTTTTCGACTGTGGCAAGAGATCAAATACTTCTACAATCCAAAAAGATGGTGTATCATTTCATAAGTGAGCATTTTTTTTACAGTAATTTTGGTTTACTTTTAATAAAATTGTTTAAAATCATTCTTATGAGCTCGTGATTCTAGACGCCGGTGAAATCTCGAGTACAAAAAGTAACAGAATATCCCTACGTAGTATCTTCACTCAATTATGTATCTTATATCTAAAAGCCAGAGTCTATATTTCAAGTGGAAAATAAATGTCTTGAAACCACAGGATTTACGTCATCTAACGGTTTTTTGAGTAACGAGACAACTCATTTTGATAGTCAATTTGTGACCTTATTTCGTTTACAATTAGTTCCATATTCGATAGCAAAGTAGTTGCTTTGTTTCTTTCTCTCACGCGCTAGTCTCGGCGGGGAATCCCAACTAGTGATGTACCTTATCACCCCACACAGTTTACAGTGTTGATATCGATAAAAGGTCTGAGTGAATTCCTTCCTCTGACACTTTTTTAATCTACTGCGGTTTTTCATTATAATATAATATTATAATGTGCTGGATATATACCGCGGGTTAATTGATTTGAGTTCCCGATCTTTCAGCGCAGTTGCATTCAACATGTTCACGGGAAGACTAGAAAGTGTATGTTGATTGGAAAAACAGTTAAAAGTAGATGTAACGATCTACGTTTTTAAGTATTTTGCAGCGGAACTTGTTATCACCGGTTCTTTATTGCGCTCTATAATATGTAAAAACATAGATAATATATTTAAGACAAATAATAATGTAGGTATATACCTAACGTAAACCTGATTGAAAAATAAATAATGTATGTTAAAGTGAATTAACTGGTTTAATTTTTTTCATGTATCAAACATCGTAGAAGATACAATGACAACATACCTATATCAACATTTGCATTTGCTGCATCAAAAATGAGGAAGTTTCATACAAACTTTCAACATTCTCGTTAGTCTTTTAGAGGATGTGTTTATTTTTCATTAAAAACGTTGTCATTATTTAGCTTATATTCTATAACTTAAAATATAAAACACTGAATGAAATTAAAATATTGACAGGACAAAGTCAACTTATTCAGTGATCAAAATATCGATAACATTATTATCGATATTTATCAAACACTATCGTCATTTGCAGTTTTGATACTGGTGCTGCCGCAGCTTATTTTGCTTCGATTGTGGGTAAATTCTGCGCCTCCACTAGTCTTATAAACGCGGTGCAACTAACGCAAAAAAAAGTGACAACGAACCTGTAAATTTCAGTTCCCAAGTTTTGTCATCGAACTTTAAACTTTATAAATGTATTGCTTCTTTTACAAAAATAAATGGACAAAATAGTAGTTCCCAAGAAGTTTAGCACCTTTTAGATTCCAAGTTTTGCCGTCGGACTGTAGTGGTGGTGCGGGCTCTAGTGTCTAGTCGATTACCTACAACACTCGGAATATTGTATAGTTTTAAAACTAGGGTGAAATGAGGCCCTTGCTCCGCAAACGCAAACGCCACCCCCTTTGTTACTTACATCCCGCGTATAGTAGGTACTTAATATATGTCTCGTATATACTATTATAAAAGTACTGTTATTTTCTGAGAAAAATGGCTGTGTTATAAGGACAAACGAACATGGATAATTTATAAGGGTTCCTCATTTACTTTGGAACCCTAAAAATAAACCAAACTGACTTGATTATAAAGTGTTAATGATAACTTTTTCTAGTTACTTATACGATTTCTAATAGGTTTTCTTATAAGTATTTTTTATCAACTGCATATTTGGTGTAGGTACATTATTTTAACAATCATAAGGAAAAAATGGCATTTACATGGCAGCACTGTTATGTAGAATATTACGTTTATTTTGCATGTTGTATACGTCTTTTGTTTGTTTATGTAAATTTACCCTAACCACGCCCTTTTTTGTAAAAGTGTTGAACATTTGTATTTGTTTGCGAATATAAATACTAGAAGAGTTAATTTGTGTGACGATAGTTTTTAAGTGTGTGTTTGTCCTCGCCCCCCGCAAAAAATGGCAGAAATTTTTGTTCGTAGCATTTAAACTAAGGCGCGTCCATTTTTAGATGGTCTAAGGACAAGTGTCATACAGAATACCGAGTTAAGCAAAATTCCGTGACGCAAGTACGGTTTCACGTCAAATGGTCATAGCGAATAAGGGCCCAGGGAAAAACAGTGTTTTTTTTTTTCATTTTAATTTCATTTACTTGACATTTGTATTTTCCTTCTTCTTTTTTGTATTGGACCCCGCGATTAGCGATTTGCCAGTGTCAAGTATTAAAATATTTTCAAGTTTCTTGAATAATAAAGTTTTATAGTGTTCTAGTCACAGTCTAAGTCACGTAAACAGTCATTTTCAAATTTAAGTCTTGCCTCAGTAAAGTGATGGCGACTTTTCTAGAAGCTTCTATGGAGTTTTACCGACAACGTGAAATCACACGTTTCACTGCTTTATTTCACTTGCCCACACTCACGCACTTGATCGAAAATGAATAAAACACCACCATTTTTATAGCATTAATGTTCAAAATAACACAAGTTTAGGAATAAAACAAAGCAACAACGTGTTACTAAGACGTTCCCGACAAAACTCCAACATTAGTATTCTAAAGTAGGTAGTTTTTTTAATTTTATTTTACAATTTGTTATATAATAATCTGAATTAGCTGTTTATGACTATTCATAAGTGTATTGTTTCAATACCTAAGTGAAATAATTATAGTTTAAAAAACTGAAGCAACCAATTTCTCATGGATGCCATTGTCAGGACTGGACCAAATTGAAATGGGACCACACGGGAATCACATCACATCAAAATCAGTTCACCCAGTCGAAAGTTATGAGGTAACAAACCTTAGAATATAGAAAAATACAGAAACCGTGAACATGCTTAGAACTGAAGCGACAAAAACTACTCATATATAGAGTAGTTTGAAGCGCGCGCGATCAGTTGCTCTATGAACGTCTTAACGAGTGGCAAGCTTTGTTGGTGTTAAATTTAATTCAAATATGCCGTCATGTGTCGTTCCTACGTGTAAAAATACTGCTGGGGTGAAAAAAAAACACGATGGGATAACATTTCACGTGTAAGTAGCACAATTGACATTATCTTACGTATTTATTTAATAAATTGTTCGGTCTTTGATCATCGTAGAGAAAGAATCGTCCATTTTGTTGGTGTTGCCAATATCAACGTTTTGATTTTCCTTACTTTTACTTGCTACCGATTTTTTTAGTTAGTAGTTTGTAAATTAAATGAGTAGGTATTTAAATATATTTTTATCCGATTAAAAATTAATTGGCCAAGTGCATGTCGAGTAGCGTTCAGGGTAGCGTTTCATAATTGCAGTTCACCCTATATGGACTTAGAATAGAACTACTTGTTTGATATTGTGAACATATTGATTGATTTTGCGATTTAAATGGATTTAGTGCGAAATTTTTCCTCAGATATTTTGTATGTTTTTTTGTGGTGGTAGTCTATAACCGTTAACTTATAAAGCCTACCAGGGCCGTAGCCAGGAATTCATTTCAGGGGGGGTTTCAGCAATGGACTTGGGCATAGCTTATGGTTTATTCGCGAAAATTGTATGTAGTGTGTAGTAGTGTAGTGTTTTTATAGTAATATACTATAAAAACACTACTAAAATTTTCGCGCTCGTTATGCTTTGTTTTTCGTATCAGTGAACCGTAGTAGTTTCGTTGTAGTTCGTAGTAGTTTTGATAATGGCCAGGATTTCGGGGGGGGGGGGGGGTGGTAGAACCCCCCAAACCTACTTAGCTGTGACAGGTTAAAATAATGCCTAACCTTTTAAGCTAACGTAATAAGATACAAACACAAAATAATTTATTTGACCGATTAATCCGAATAGTAAGTCAAGAGAACAGTTATAAAAATAATGATATCCGTTTAAGAAAGTAAATATTTTATTTTAATATATTTTTATCTCCACGATTTACCACAGCAACGGGTAAATAATGCCTACACTAGCAACATTATGCGGGTGAGAGGTGAGAAGGGTGCGGGACGATTCTTTTGTTTTTGCACACAGCACGGATTTTGTAACTGCATCTGGACGCGCCTTCTGTATTTTTCTATATTCTAAGTAACAAACATAAAAAAAACTTTAAAAAAAAATACAGTCGAATTGATAACCTCCTCCTTTTTGGAAGTCGGTTGATAAATGGAATTGAATTCTTTGTTTTTTTTTCAATGGGAGATCACACAATCCTTAAACAGTACCTTAACGTGGTTAATACTGGTTCGTAGGCCCATCTCGAACGTGGCATGGCAGCGGTCGGAGTACGCGCGCGTCCAAGAGCTGCTGAGCTATTTCGGCGGCGGCATCACGCTCATCCGGCCGCTCACGATAGCGCGCTTCGTGGACATCACCGGTGCCCTGCTCGAAGCCATCACCAGAGACTCCAAGCTCAACACGGACAACTACGTCGCTAAGGTAAACAAAAATCCGTACTCAGCAATATCGGTACACGTTCTTGACGCTTACTGCACAGGAATAGAATTCTTTGCCGATATATTTGTTTCCTGAAAACTACACTGTAACTGTTTTCGTAGGTTTTCGAGATGTTACTCATTGAATTTTAGCATATTTTTTTATTTTTTTTGTAAATTTACGTGATAAATCCGTTAAGAAATGTACTTGGAATTATCTTGGAATTTTCAAGGCTATAGTAAAAAGATAACTTCTAGATCGACGTGCTCCATCCTAAGTCGTTTCACTAACAGACAGCTACAAGCTCGGTAAATATTCCAAAATTCCGAAGAGGTTTATTTCCAGTTTTAGTATAGGTATTTATAAATTGTGGTATAGATACGTTCTGCTGGAATAGATTTTCCCCGAAAGATAACTTTGGCGTCTTCAAATCACAAGAAATACGTATCTTCTGGGTATGCTTTTCACTGCGTCGCTCAACGTCAGGCGAAAAAAGCCCATTAGTAAAAAATAATTAATTGTTACATATATTAAAAAAAACTTTTTAGTCATAAATACCAAACTACTGAACTGATTTTGATAAAATTATTATACTTAAAAATCATGCTATAAATACGCAACGCTCGTTCTAAAGCTTACGAAATCCTTTATAACAATAACTAAATACTACATATTTAATAAACTGTTATACTAATACTCATTGGTTTAAGTTTAAAATAGACATGCTTGAATGAACATTTTTGTTTTACGACGTTAGTACACCGCCAGGACGAATATAATGTACACTGGCGTCTGTACCAATATGTATTGTTTATGCCGAATTAAGTTATTTTGAAATTAAAAAAAATATATCGGCAAGTAAATTTCAAATAAAAAAATAATTTACCAAATCTATAAATATGTTTCTCCCCAGCTGCCGAGAATATCGAAGCGCCTGCTGTACCCGAGCGCGGTGTCCAAGTCCTGGCTGAAGACTGTGAACACACTGCATGCGTTCCCGCACGCGCTTGCGCTCATAGCCTACCTGCTCGACATGGCCTCACATATTGTAAGTGGCATGTAGTTGTACCTGCTCGACATGGCCTTACATATTGTAAATGGCATGTAGTTGTACCTGCTCGACATGACCTCACATATTGTAAGTGGCTTGTTGTTGTACCTGCTCGACATTTCCTTACATATATTGTAAATGGCACATGCAGTTGTACCTGCTCGGCATTCCCTCACATATTGTAAGTAGCATGTAGTTGTACTTGCTCGACATGGCCTTACATATTGTAAGTGGCATGTAGTGGTATCTGCTCGACATGGCCTTACATATTGTAAGTGGCATGTAGTGGTATCTGCTCAACATGGCCTTACATATTGTGAATAGGTTGTAGTTGTACCTGCTCGACATGGTCTCACGTACTGTAAGTGGCACATGCAGTTGTACCTGCTCGGCATAGCCTCACATATTGTATGTAGCATGTAATTGTACCTGCTCGACATGACCTCACATATTGTAAGTGGCATGTAGTTGTACCTGCTCACATGGCCTCACGTATTGTAAGTGGCATGTAGTTGTACCTGCTCGACATGACCTCACATATTGTAAGTGGCATGTAGTTGTACCTGCTCACATGGCCTCACGTATTGTAAGTGGCATGTAGTTGTACCTGCTCGACATGGCCTCACGCACTGTAAGTGGCACATGCAGTTGTACCTGCTCGGCATAGCCTCACATATTGTATGTAGCATGTAGTTGTACCTGCACACATGGCCTCACGTATTGTAAGTGGCACATGCAGTTGTAGCTGCTTGACATGGCCTTCAAAGCTATAGGTGGAATAAAAGTTAACACCATAAATATGAAATGAATGTATGTACATGTAATTCCAGGAGACGCCGGTATCGGACGATTGGCTGTATATGGACAAGAGTGAGTTGGCGCGCTTGAGGAGAGACTATCTATACAAGTGTTGGATACGGTAAGTCGTAGTAGAATACAACTGATTTTGGGAAAATGTAAACCTTACCTTTTCATGAAAAATAGCTAAGAATACTCTACAACCCACTTCAAAATACCCAATTTCGTTTACTTGGATGACATATTTTATCCAGTTATTTTGTTTTAAATACCAAAGTACTGAACCGATTTTGATAAATGTTATACGGAATCCACCCTGAAGTATTACGTACCAAACAAAAAATGAATCGTCAAAATCAATTCATGATTGGCGAAATAGTCGCTCAAACATATAAAAACAGAAATACAGTCGATTTGAGAACCTCTTCCTTTATAAAATCTGTTTAAAATCCGTCCTTCCATTAGAGGGTTAAGATACCACAGACAGACACACAAATACACATTACATAGACACATCAAACTTATAACACATTTATAATATATATCTATCTTCCTCTTGTATAATATCTTTAAAAGAATAATGTAAACTTAGTTAAGAAATAATATGTTTCAGTTTATAAAAGGAGTTAAGGTAAAACCCTGGGGTCAAGTTTTCAAAACAAAAAAAAAACTTATAGCACCTCTCTTTTTGGATCGGGGGCTCAAAACCAGCAAAGTACGAATGTAACTCGCACACAGAGGATTGAAAATGAAATGAAATGAAAATGAAAATAGCCTTTATTTCTACTACATCCTTATAAATTAATATAGTACAATTATTTCAATTATACTACGGCCGTTCAGAGAATGCGTTCCTGACACGTCGCGATTGAACTGACGACGTAACTTTGTAATGACGTTGCAGTTACGATAAAAATATTATTGCTGGTTGTTTACCGTTTTAACAATTGATGAGCATTAAAACAACATTATTATATCAATAATCAATTAATGTTATAATTTTGTGCCAAACTGAGTGTCAAATAACTTGGTAAACAATATTTTTCTAAATCTAAACTGCGCTATTACAAGGTTATGTCAGCACTTTATATGTGTAGTGCTGTGCTAACAATAACAGGCAATAATAGTATCGTAATCTGTTCTTATACAGTTATACTTTATAAAATAATACGTTTTGTTTTTCTTTTTAAGAATTTGAAAATAATGGACTATAAGCCTGCGGGAAAGTCACAAGAGATGACTGGGCAAAGGTTGTTGAGAAGACTAAAAATCTGATTGTGGAACATTTTGACCGAGATATCAGGATTGATTCTGTTATTGATAATAATATAATTATACATGTAGGCGAAGATGATGATGAAGACACCACCTCCTCAAGCGAATCGGAGTCTGATTAATATTCTGGACGCACATTCAATTCAATGTACTTTATTGCATAGAAATACAGATTGTAACTTTGTAACAAAGAATAAATAAAACAATTTTATTATATTAATATTACCCTTTTTTGGTTTCCACTTAAATAACTAAAATATAAATTTTAAATGATTCCGCCAATTTAAAACGAAAATAATCTTAAAAATAACGCGGCGGTTCATTTTGGAGGAACGGTAACGAACTCAGTGTTATGGTGTGCCCATCACTAGTCGTGACTAACTGATAGATGTCAGGAACGCATTCTCTGAACGGCCGAACTTTAAATACGAATCATAGCGTTATTATAGAAACATTCATAGTAACCAAAATAAAAAGAAACTTTTAATTTAGGTAGCACCCACCTACCCATATTTATGATAACCATCAGTAAAGATAAGTTTTTAATCATATAATAATTATGTATTTTTATATTTCAGTATCATTATATATGTATATTATGTTATGTA
Organism: Lycia hirtaria; assembly: GCA_947563715.1. Classification (NCBI taxonomy): domain Eukaryota; kingdom Metazoa; phylum Arthropoda; class Insecta; order Lepidoptera; family Geometridae; genus Lycia; species Lycia hirtaria. The sequence goes on along the minus strand of OX387386.1, from coordinate 21,552,225 downwards.
TTGTATATCACTAGAGGAGTGAGTCCAGATATGACGAATGACAGAGATGAATGGAGAAAACGTACATACTGTACCGACCCCACATAAGTGGGAACAGGGTAAGAAGAAGAAGAAGATTGTATATCACTAGAAATATTTATACCATGTAAATTGTATGTATGTAATATGTAGTATGAATTATAAGAAAGTATAAGAAATAGGTAGGTACTATACTTAATTATCTATGTAATATAATGATATACATGAATTTATATTTGACTAATATACCTAAATCATTGTTTTTAATCAACGATTTATATGTACTTTTTTAATATACTTAGCACAATTATATAAATTTCATTATTATATTTCTTTCAAAACTATAATAATGCACAGATTAATATTGGTTACATCATTGATTTAGTACAAACTTTCTGTAGGATTTTTGTTTCCATTAGTATTTATGTTTACTGGTAGGTGTATACACGTGATTACAACATATCTGCTATTTAACAAACTGTACACAATAAAACTTAATAAAGAGAACATATTTAATGTAGTAGTCGCCTCGCGGCGGAGGCCTCCTTCGGTTATTGGTTAATTTGCGAAGTATCTAAGTATTGAGTAACAATACCTATTGTTTTGGTTCTTTTGCTGGAACTATTTCGTGACCGAAGGGATGTGGTCTCCTCCCCCACGGTGACCAGCCGGCTTGGGGGAGATATGGAGATCTCGTGCTTTATATTAAGCATACTTTAAAAAATCTTCTTTACAATTTGTGACCAGTTTTCTGCTCCATATTTTTTAGTTAGTTCGTGGCGCTGCAAGTATCACTGCTGGACATAGGCCTCCCCCATGGATTTCCAAAAAGACCGATTGGCGCGCGGCTTGCATCCAGCGTCTTCCCGCCACTTGTATGAGGTCATCTGTCCATCTCGTGGCTGGTCTTCCTACGCTGCGCTTGCCAATACGTGGTCTCCACTCGAGAACCTTTCGCCATCACCTTTTAATATTAGAATCGTATCATATTTAATAATAGCTCTTTTACCTTCTTATCTTTGTTTCCTAATTTCTTCTTGCAGTTCCTTCCTTTTGAGTAAGATTTTTGGTGGATAATCCTCTTTGATATACCATTGAGTATCTGCAAGTAGTTTTCTAGACTTTAAAATTTCTATCTTCTTACTCATTGAAAGCAGATATAGTACAATGGGTCTTGGATTTTCATTCTTCTTTCCTATTCTTCTTAAATAAGATACATCTCGAAAGTCGCAATTTAATTTCATTGTTTCAGTTATGATATTTAAAACCAGAGTTTGCATTTCTTCGTAATTCTTTTCTGTTTCTTGAATACCGAAAAATACAATATTCTTTCTTCTTAGTTCCCTTTCTATGCCATTTATTCGTATTTCTTGCTCATCTATTGCCTTTTTAATAAGGTTTTGTTTTTGTTCCAGTTGATTAAATTTATCATTTATGTTGCTATTAATGTTTTCTGTAATATTATTTTGCATCACTTTTAACTGTTTCTGAAAGTTTTCTTCTATATCCTTAAATACATCTGTAATAGTCTGGTCCATTTTATCCACACAAACGTATTTATTTCTAGTAAAAATAAATACGTTTGTGTGGAGCAGATCACAGTATTTGCAACTGGGGGGATTCTTTGAAATTATGATAGGAAAATAACTAAAAATTATAAATCAACAATAATCCCCGATTTATAGAATAGCTGCGGTGATGATTATGATGATGATACGTAGCTTATGTCCGTCTCCAGGTCCAAAGCTATCTATATATTAATTTTCATAACGATCGGTTCAGCCGTTTGAGCGTGTAAAAGTAACAAAATTAGCTTTTATAATATCATTATGAAATTGTGTCAAATGTATTTCAAAACACCAGTATATTGATTTAAATAACAATATGCTTAATTATTTATCGAATAAGGAATAAAGACATACGTAGAAGTACGAAAGTCACCGATATAGCACAGAGGATTAGCAAGTTGAAGTGGCAGTGGGCAGGCCACATAGCACGTAGAACTGATGGCCGATGGGGCCGAAAGGTTCTCGAGTGGAGACCACGCACCGGCAAGCGCAGCGTAAGAAGACCAGCCACGAGATGGACAGATGACCTCATACAAGTGGCAGGAAGACGCTGGAAGCAAGCCGCGCGCCAATCGGTCTTTTTGGAAATCCATAGGGGAGGCCTATGTCCAGCAGTGGACTTTTTATGGCTGAGATGATGATGATGCTTAATTGTCTTTTATGTTGTCACAAATCTTATTTTTACTAGACTAGATTATGTACCTACACACTGATACTAGGGTTATTTAGTCAGCAAAATAAACCTCATGCATATGTTTGTGATTGTCCACGTTTTTATTCAGTTATTCTAGTTAATAAAAAATAATAATTGAAGAGTGTGGGCAACTATAAATCAAAATAACAATTTCATTTTTCCTAGGAAATCTAAATTACCTACTAACAAATGATGTGTATAACTATTACACATAATCACATTATTTTGAGATACATACATTTCTTTTGCGCCGACGACGTGGGTTTTGTCATGGAATTTGATACAGCTTCATTGGCACTATGTTTGTTTGTCCCAGGTTCCAAGACCCAGGCGCAGAGTTCGAGGATCTGAATGAAGAATATTTGTACAGCTTGAAAGAATTGCTTGGAGACAGTGAAGAGAAGGTGATGGCCATCATGCAAGATATTAAAGGTGAGATATACGTATTGTACAGGTAACAGTTTCGATTTAACTCGTGAATTCTGTCAATCAAGCAGTAAGTGTGCACACTACCGCTTCTCTTGCTCTTACCGCTTCTCTTTCTCTTTAAAGTAAAAATGGATTTTGGTAATGTACCTAGTCTTGCCATAAATATTGTCACGAAGAAAAAAAAAAATTTTTTATTGCAAATAATATTTATTACTTTTACAGTGTGTTAGTTTAATACATAAATATAAAACAATTTAAAATATAAAAGCTTATTCGAAGTGGTCTCCATTGGCTGCAATACAGTCCTTTAAACGTTGAGGCCAGTTATCAATAGAAGCACGCACTCTTTCCATGGAAAAATTCTTCACTGCCAATCGTATAGATTGTTTTAGGGACTCCAAATTATCATGGCGTTTAGAGCAAGCCATACTCTCTAAAACTGACCATAAATCATAATCCAGCGGATTAAGATCAGGACTAGACGACGGCCAGTCTTCAGCTCTGATGAAGTCCGAAACGTTCACTTCCAACCAAGACTGCGTGGACCGAGCTTTATGACCTGGCGCCGAGTCTTGTTGGAAGGACCATACTTGGTTATTGAACATGGTGTTGTTAAGGGGCTTAACTACCTTCTCAAGAATGGTATTTTGATACACTTGTGCCGATGTTTTGATACCTTTTTCACAAAAATATGGCTCAGTCACTCCTTCATAGCTAACACCCCAACTAACCATCACTGAAGTCGGATAATGCCCACGTTGCACTCTGTCGACTAATTGGGAAGCTTCCTTAGAGCTTTGAGCATAAATACGGTCATTTTGTTTGTTAAAATGTTGCTCAATTGTAAAGATTTTTTCATCCGTAAACAAAATTTTTCTGTGACCTCCCTTTGCGTACCGCTTCAGTAGTTGTTTCGATTTTACCACCCTATTCTTTTTTAAATTATCAGTTAAAAAATGACCAGTGCGTCTCTTATACTCTGTCGCGACATGGTTCTGGGTGCTATCTTCATCTCCCGAGATAAAATCTTTTGCTTTCGGACAGGATTTCTTCGAATTCTTTCCCTTACTGCTTTGACCACCTTTTTCGTACGAACACTACGTGGACGGCCAGATCTTTTTCTGTCACAAACAGAGGTCTCATTGTACCTATTAATAGCCCGGTACACAAACATTTGACTAATACCAAGCGTATGGAGAGTTTTAAAAATTGCATTTGGCTCCATACCAACTTTGTGTAATGCAATCACAGCGATTCGGTTCTCTTTTTCACCCCACTCCATTTTAATATCGCAAAATATTGTACAATGTATTGGCGCCAAAATTAGAAAACTCAATGAACAATCGTATAAAAATGACAGATTCCAAATTCAAATGTCTTCAAATATCTTTCTTATTTTTAACTGTAACAGTATTTATGGCCAGACTAAGTATTTCTTGGTAAACAATATGATAATATAATAAATAATCGTTTGTCGTAAACAATATGAATTACATTAGATACCTGATCTGACTTGTCAAAAAATATTGAAAGGACAGGTCAATAGTGGTACTTTATTCAGAAGAAATTCTACCCTTACCCCTCCCTAAAATACAATGAAATACTACTTAAGCTGATAATCTCAGTGTCATCCTGTAAACTGCTGTCACTTTCAGATAATAGATCATGTTTCGAATTACGTCAACAATGGTTTTATACTTAGGATTGTGGAAAGGTAATGTGTGTAATTTTGGAACTATGGTAATGTGTTGTTTTTTTTTTATTCGTCGATAGGCTTGCGCTTGACCGTCAACTCACCTGGGTGTTATACTCGTATAATATTGTTTAATAACTTAATTTCTAAAATAATGGAGTAGTATATATAGTGCTTCTATATATGCTTATATGTTTATAATAATATGCTTTTTCTCCATGTTAAAGAGTTATTTTGCGTATATTCAATTATTTTTCATTAGTAAATATATGAATTTTTTGATCTCTACTTTGATTTCCTGCCGCACGCTTGGCTATCCACCTTAATAATAATATCAACACCTGTTTTCTAAAGTTTTCGTAAAACAAATTTATCCGTTAAAATTCGTTTAATTTCAATTAACAATACGTGTTACAACACAATATGTTTTATGACATTAGCGACTATTTTAAATTAAGAGATTATTGATTATTATTATTATTCTTGACTAATTATTATTATTTTATCATTTCAATTAATTAATTAATTATATAATATCAAAATAATTTATTATGAACTTGAACTTGACTTGTAACTTGGGCGTTATGAATAAATTCTTTATATTTGTATTTGTTAGTGTAATGGTGTGTATTCTTGCAGTGTTGAAGAGCCAATTGGACGACGAGAGTGAGAAGACGGCGCGCGAGGACGAGGCGCGGCGCATGTCGCGGCACGATGCGCTGCAGACAGCGCTGCGCACCACGCGGGCCACGCGCGCCACGCTGCGGGCCCGGCTCGAGGCGCTGCGGGCCGCCGCCACCGACAACAGGGAGACGCTGGCGCAGCTGGACGTCGAGATCGAGCGAGCCAAGTGAGACACGTTCTATACAACATTATCGGTCCACGTTCTTGATGCGTACTGCAAAGGCATGGAATTGTTTGCCTATCTCTGTTTCCTGAGAACTACAATATATTTTTTATTTGAAAAAAAAATATTACTACAGACTCCGGGGTCCGGGACCTACAAGCCTACCTACCCTGAAGGGAACCTAACCTACTTACTTCATTGACGTAGAATTTCACAGTTTCAAGCTTAAGAAGATGCGTGACGCACGCTCATAGTTGGAATATAGAATGAAGAGAGATCCGTAGACGTACGAAAGTCACTGACATAGCACAGCGGATTAGCAAGTTGAAGTGGCAGTGGGCAGTGGCAGTAGCACGTAGAACTGACGGCCGATGGGGCCGAAAATTTCTCGTGTGAAGACCACAATCGGCAAGCGCAGCGTAGGAAGACCAGCCACAAGGTGCACAGAAGATATCATACAAGTGGCGGGAAGACGCTGGATACAGGTCGCTTCCATCAGGGTTTTTTGTAAATCCATGGAGGAGGCCTATGTCCAGCAGTGGACTTCTCGTGGCTGAGATGATGATGGTGATCTGTGGGTCTCAAACCAGACCATCTTCCAACTGGATTGCCATGACTTGAATTCAAATAAGTATAAATTAAGGTGGAACTCAACGCGCGCAGCTATCTCATCACGTAATTTATAAACGTATAAAATCATTGGTTAGAGATATTAGAAAAGTGACAAATGTTTTTTTTTTTAATTTAAATAGGAGAAATATTTAAAAAAAAGTTTTGTTCAGATATCACTACACGGCGACGGAGTAGTGAAAAAAATATTTTCGTACTCGTCGGTCAGTCAAAGAAAAACTTTTTTTTAAACATTTCTCATATCTAAAGAAACATTCATTTCGCATTTTATTGACATCCCGAATCGGTGAGTTTATGTTTAAAAACGTTGTGATGCGCGAGAGAGATAGCTGCGTGAGTTGAGCCCATCCTTAAAAGATAACAATGTGGCCAGTGCGGAGAACCAACAACTCAAGTGTGAGCTGGAGAAGCAGACGATGTCTGTCTGCGAGCGGGGGCGCCTGCTGGACGAGGTGGACTACGCCAGCCGCGTGAAGGACTCCAAGCAGACCCTCGCCAATGAGATCGCTAAGGTATCATAAATAAGTCGTCATAAGAGTTTAGAATAAGAGTTTTACTTTCATCTGTACATTTAAAATCTCACGCAAAAATAGATCATCTAAAAAGTTATAAAAGAGTGAAGTAATCATTAATTGAATGTTGTAAGTACATAAAATATATTGAGAAGTGTGTTCAAAACTTTACAACTACATCTGATAAATAGTTTTACACCACAAAAAACATAAAATTCTAATATTTGCAACTATGTCGTAATATTATTTTATATAATAACTCTGCTCATTTTATTTGGGAGGATATCTCAGGTACGATACGACAGGTAGGTACGATAATCTTCAAATATTCAAATTCAAATAATTTTATTGCGAACATGGGTGTACAGAGTTGGAAAAAAATAACGAACTAGAACGCCATATTCCGCCTAACGGCATGCACAATTTAAGAATAAGTTATTATCTAAATCTAAATAACTGAATTTTATAAAGTCTAAGTGTCTTGTCAACAGTAAAATGATCTGTGTAATAAAAATGTGGTAATAACATAACCTAACACTACTTACAGTACTTATACAAATAAAGCCATTCTCTGAAAACAAATATCACATAATTTTCATCCATATTACACTAGAAACATTTTGTTTGCACAATTTACAAAGTAAAAACTAAAACTGCGAAAATCTAATCGAATTAAAAAACTGGAATTGCCAAATTTGCCAAACAGAATATAAAAATAACAAAAAAGTCACAGAGTATAAGTTAATAGCAAAGAGGATGCACTATTTAAGATGGCATGTTCATTACAGATAATAAACAAATAAGTTACCTTACACACAGTAACGTACCGCTGACTTTTAAAAAGATAGTAATTTAAAGCCATCTGTACATACAATACAAAATTAAATGCTTTATATTATTTTGCATTGGAATGAAAATAATTATAAAACTATTTCTATTGCTAGGAAAAATATGAATGACACATGTCTTTAGAGAAATAAAATTAAAATAAATGTCAAGTACTATTAATAAGCTAAATAAAAACTAAAATAATAATAGTATTGTAAACAAATAATAATAAATGTCAACATAAGATTAATTAATAAAATGTCATTTTTTAAGTAAAGCCAAATAATCTAATAATGTCATTCAAATAAATTTATAATAGAATAAATAAATACAGACATGTCATCAAGATTGATATATAATATATGTCAACATTTTACAAAAAAATTGTCGGTGAAATACTCATTGATAGTATAATATACCTATATATAATCTTGTATAAATTATTCTTTTTTAATAGTGGTGTGTTGACTCTGACGTTTCATTAATTATTTATCATTAAAAACTTTAGTGTAGAATTATAATACAATGAATAAATATACTTTTATTGGGCATAGAGAGGACAAACTGGGATGTTCTGTCCCTTTCTCGTGTTCAATAGAGTCGTGTCACCGATGATATATAGATTAATCTTTACAGCGATTATTGCGATATTCGAATCGCAAGCGCCACATCCAAAAGATAGATGAGTCGGTGTTGCAACAGCTAAGCGGCTAGTCACTCTCTTTAGCGCTCAGCTTAGGCGGTCCATACTGAACTATCACACGTTTTGGATAGACTCCATGTCTAGACAAATTCTGTATAAACTTTGAAATTAGGCGTTGTATCTGAGACAGCGTTAAAACATTTTCTATGTGTGAAGTAGTTCGAATCAACATTATGCGCGTTACGCCCTCTGTAAATTATGACCCAACAAGTTTATGTTTAGAAAACTCAAAAACTTCCAGGAAAAAAAACCGGATAATCCGATTTTAATGAAACATAGCTAGTTAACAAACTATACTCTAGATGAAATGCTACAAACAAAAAAAAATTACCAAAATCGGTCCTTCCATTTGAGAGCTCGTATCTCAACGATGCCACAGACAGACACACAGATACACATGTCAAACTTAAAACACCCCTCCTTTTGGGTCGGGGATTAAAAAGAACGAGTGTGACTGTCTACCTACGAAATATTATATAATATACTAGTTGCGACCCGCGGTTTCACCCGCATAGTGATAGGAAAATGGTGATGATGATAATGAAAAGTAGCCTCTGTCTCCATATTAACAGCTATCCCACGCCTAGATGTTTGACCGTGAGAGGGTAAGTTCTTTAAAATATTTCAGTTTCAAATAAAAGCATAAAAATAAATAACCTAAAAATCTACTTAAGAATGCGCGCAAAGCGCCTAGCTGTCTCTCTCGCGCAATCATTAAAGTCATAGAGTAGGGATATTAGAAAAGTGAGAAATGTTTTTTTAAAATAGGTGTAATATTAAAAAAAAAATCTTTGATATATTTGAAATTGGCTTCTCACTTTTGTAATATCCTTAACTCCCTAAGCAATGATTTTATATGTTTAAAAAGGTTGTGAAGCGCGAGAGAGATAGGTGCGCGCGTTGATTCCGTCTTAACATACGCCGTTGTATATTTGTATAGATGGTGTCCAAAAAGGAGCACGAGCTGGCTCGCTGGCAGAAGAAGACCCTCGACGCATGCGTGCAATACAAGAAGGGGCTCATCCAGCTCTCGGCGCGCTTCCCGCACTTGGCCTCTCTCGCTGTGGACGAGAAGTAAGGGAACATTGTCTTTAAGGCAAAGAGTAGGGTGCCGTTATCTCGCTCGCACGCGGCACCTTTTTTTTAAATTACTTTTGACAAATATTCTATCTTTAGCTTCATAACACTATTACAATGTATTAACATTAGTTGTTATTTTTGTATCTGTTATTTTGACCGAAATAACTTGTAGACGCGGAAATTTTCCAGCCGCTTCCAACCGGTCTTTCTGGAAATCCATGGGGGAAGCCTATGTCCAACAGTGGACTTCCTATGGCTGAGATGATGATGATGATGTATTTACAAAGAAAAAAGTATATGTGTATTATATCAGCCATATGCTTAGTTTGGGATAGATAGTATTTTTTTAAATTAATGGTTAGCAAATTGGATGTTACAGCTATTATAAACATAATTTCATCCTACATATGAATAACATGGACTGGCTGAACAGCCTTCTAGAAGCGAACGGAACAATCATTTAAATTGTAACACTCAACAAATAGCGATAATTTGATTTAATAATATTTTATTATAACGAAAATATTGCGTCACAATAAATATTATATTTTATTGTACACTTTATTGCACACAAGTACAAAGTAACAAGCCGTACAATAGTGAAAGACAGACAGGATGTAGGGGTGCTTCAAAACTTAGGTTATTGAAAATGTAATTATAAAACACATACTATATAATATACTAAATAATAATAATATTTAATACATACTACATGGACGAAATTATATAAATATATTTATAAATGATACAAATGAATAATGATGAAATGATTAAGGAGGTAACATTGCTTTCAAATAATGCTCACGTACCTACTGATCTTTTGAATATTTCTTTTGATGGTGCTTGTCTGATATTAAGATTGAGCTCGTTCCACAGCCGCACCGCCACTATTATTATAATTTAAGATACAATAATTATTACAAGTACTGTGCTATTCACATTTTATACAAATGTTCAAGAGGTATTTTTTGTGTCTTGTGGAATATCCACCAATATTTATTTATTGATTCCAGAGAGCTGATGAGCGCGGAGTGTTCAGTCCGCCTGGCGCGCGCCGTCGACACGCTGCGCGAATGTTCGGCCTCGCTCGCCGAGCGGCGCGCAGAGCAAGCGCGCTCCAAGACGGCGCTCGTTCGCAAGCGGGCAGCCATGCTGGTCAGTCATCTCATCACACATTACTGCTACACTCAATTAAACTAATAATTTATTTATTTTATTTTATTAAATTAGCACCGCTGATGCGAAATACAGTAATGATAAATACGTTGAAACCATACTTTTAATAATTACAATAAATTTAAAATGGAAATGTCAATATATTAACATTAATATTATTAAATGCATAAAATATATCAAATGTCAAAAAAATAAATATAATTCAAAACAATAATCTAGTCATGGTTAAATAAAATAAAAAAGTCGACATACATAAAAAATTAATAATGCTCTGATATTAAGTAATAATTAATGTCAATTGAGATTTTTAATAATGATCCGAATATCGTCAATCCATGCTGTCTCAGGGTGTCCTACGCTAAATTATTGTTTTTATTAATAATATACTAACGCTACTAATTTGCGTGATGTTAAGCGACTGTCGCGGTCTACGATGGAGATACGATGTTTTTGTTGTTGAATGAAATTAATAACAAACGCGTCGAAGACAAACACCATCTCTGACGAGGTTTATTGTGGCGATTTTGTTGATTAATTGTTTATTTGTGTCTTAGTATATTTAACCCCTGACCCAAAAGAGATGAAACACAAATACAAACGTCAAAGTTATAACATCCCTCGGTGTTATAACTTTGACGTTTGTATCGTGTGTATCTGTTTGTGGCAACGTAGCTCTCAAACGGATGGACCGATTTTGATCTAGTTTTTTGTTTGTTTGAATTATTAATAATTATTTCAATCGGTCAATAAACTTCCGAGATATAAACATTTAGGACCTTACCGAAAAACGTTAATTTAAGCAATGCTTAACATATTTTGTCAACTTCTCCCTAACACGTAATGACATTTGCGGAAAGAAGACAGATAATTTAAGACATTGGTCAAAATTAAGGTTTTTCGGTAAGATCCAATGTTATATCCTGGAAGTTTATTGACTGAATGTTTTTTTTAGTATGTGTTACATTTTCGTAACTATTCCTATGAAATAAAATTGATGCATATACCCTATTATCATATTGTGTTATCAGGAGGAGGCCCGCGCGCAGATCGCGGACCTGAAGGATCGCATAGAGCGCGAGACGCGCGTGCTCGAGCGCGAGTCGCGCGAGAGAGCGGCGCGCGCGCGCCTGCTCGCAGACATCGACCGGCAGCTCGAGGAGCTCGCCGCGCGGCAGGTGGAATACCGCCGGGTACATGACGAGCTCGAATACTGGGAGAACCAGGACGCTGCGTGAGTACACACCGACTTCACATTTTAACCGACTTCTAAAAAATAGAAGGTTCTCAATTCGAATATGTTTTTTTGTATTCAGTATGTTTTTTCGTCAATTATGAATTAATTTCGATGATTATTTTTTGTTTGGTAGGGTCATATTTCAGAGGTGGTCCCATATTTTATCCAAATCTGTTTAGTAATTTAGTTTTATAACAAAATAACTAGAAAAATGTCTCACTGTCATCCAAGTAAACGAATTGCGTATTTTGTAGTTGTTTTTTTAGTTTAGGGTTCCGTACCTCAATAGGAAAAAACGGAACCCTTATAGGATCACTTTGTTGTCCGTCTGTAAATACCCAACTGCATAAGAGAGGCTTTCGTAGTACTACTTCAATTGTAATTATTGATTAATGGACGATTGATAGATATGTTACTGTCAGGCTTCATCTCCATGGCTGGCAACACTACGTTACGTGATTAATTCTCTCTCTTTGATGTCATGTCGCATAGCGTTCGGTGTAAAATATGTAAAATAACTAAAGTCCTATCATTAAATCATACTTACTTAATTACCTTATATGTTACGTTAAATAGTCTCCTTATTGTAAATAAATATATTTGCCAAAGCAGATGTTTATATTCAAGAAGATCCGTTCATTTTAACAACGATCCTAGTTGTAAAAAATCGTGCTTCTAGATGGCGTGCGAAGCTGTCCGAGATGAACCAACACTTGGAGAAACTTCGCGTGGAGAGTGAAGAGGAGTACGAGCGGGAACGCAAGCGGAGGGTGCGCCTCGTGGTAGACTCCGTCAGACAACTGCATCAGAAACACTTGCTGCCAAGGGCGTCGCCAAGGAGGGGCAAGGGGGGCAAGAGGGGCAGCTAGAGATTTAAAAATGTTGCCAATTGCAACCAAAGTCCTAAGGCCGTGCAATTGTATCACCTACAATACCTACAATTCATATCAATATCATATAGAATCCTCCATATGATGGAGGATGAGAATCCTTTAATTTTATTGTAACAAAAACACACAGAAAATAAAACTCAAAATTATGTTTTTGTCACAATCCGGCCCCAGCTCAGTATAATGCTAGTTGTAAACAACCAGCGCTAAACATAGCGGTATTAAACAGATTGATATAGGTCTTTTAATATATAGTAAGTGTTGTATAACAAGGTATATAAATATAATTCTGCATCCTGTTTTATTTCCCTGTTAAAGTTGTTTTTTACCAAGTAAGTTCTAAAGTGTCTATTAATAAAAAGTTTTCATTTTATTTATCTTTTTTTTTATTCAAACAAACTAAATTCAGAATATTAACAGACTATAAATATTAGTCTGAAATTCGCGGTATACGCTAGTACAATTTAACGTAAAATGCAATAAATATATTATTAGCCGCGCGGTTCCACCTGGGTAGTGAATGCCTAGGTCCAGTTATCTTTGTAGCTGCGAACTTCATGAATTTCATAACGATCGGTTCAGCCGTTATATCATGAAAATATAGCAAACAGATAATATATTATAGAGCCTCGAACAACACCTCAAAAGGCTCTCGATCGATGGTTGGGTCAAGGTTCGGATACAGAAGGCAGTCATCCTGCCCCCTTATTCCGAACTCGGAATCTATATCTCCGTCTCTGTCATTCTTTATAGAAATAATACAGGACACGGCGCGTAGCCAGGAGGTTCCTCACTCTGCAGCCCCTACCACCGGCAGCTTGAGCTCCGCCTCGCTGCCGGCGGCGCCCTAGCATTAAGATTTTTACAATATTTATATTCTTTTTTATATGTTTATGTATATTTGTATTGCAAATAAAGAAAATAATATTATATACATATTAGGATTGATATCCAACGTTTCAATTTACGATGGACATGGCTAAACACAAATAGGGCCTCGAATTCTATGGCAGTTTTTTTTATGGTAGGTAAAGATATATGGGTTTAACAAAACGAAAACAACAAAAAACGAAACTTTTTTCGCTACTTAATGATTTTCATTGTGTTTATGATTCTAATTAGTAGGCGCCGAATCAAATCGGCCGGATTTGAGCCGGCTATCGGATAAAATTTGTCCTCAACCATTTAATTCGTAGCTCTATTTATTATGGCGTTACACCTAAATTCAAAGGAGAGGTCAATATTGGTACTTTATTCAGAAGAAATTGTATGCACTGTTATATTATAAACCTCATTAAAAGCTATTGTTCTTAGGTACCTAAATATATATAAAATATCATTTTAGTGCCTCCCTTTAGCCAGAAAATTTAAATATATTTCTGCCTAATAATTTGGATAATACATGGTAACACTTATATGCATCTATTACGAGGAGATATTTATGGGGGTTATAATATTGTAGCAATCCTAGCTCTCGACAGAGATACAAGCGCAAATACGCTAGCAGACAGAGGACGTCCGAAGGTAATGCGAAATTTGGTTAAGGGGTTCTACACAGTCGAAAACCTGGCTCTTCACAGGGGTGATCCGAAATTGAAAACCTGGCTCTCGACAGGAGTGACCTCTGTCGTGAGCCAGGTTTTCTACAATGTAGGACCCCCTTAAGCTTGGTAGCCTCGACTTTGGCCTCGACCAAGTTTTTTAGTTTTTTTAAAGTGGACGTGTGACAATTTAATAATGCCATACTGTCCCATTTTAGAATGCTAAAATAGTAGCACTACAAAAAAATAATCTAATGGAAGTATTTCATTTCACAGGTAAGTGTTATTTTATTATTATTTTACGAAATAAAACAATTTCGGGAAGATCATAAATTAATTCTATTGTTACAATCAAAAGACAACTAAATCCATAGCGTAATAAAGTATAATTTGCACAAATTGTGCTACTCTTCTCAACATGAAGTTGCGTTAGGTAATTTTCGACTTTAACACTAATAACTTAAGAATTTTATCAGTTAAAATTAATTTAGACTAGTTCTGCACTGCACGCATCTTAGCCCGGCAATCTCGTGCGCGACCCTCCTGCGGGGTGACAGACGGTGGCGGGGACGAGGTACCCAAGATGTCAGCGGGTAGCGGGTGGTGTAGCGGGGAAGGGAAACGCGTGCATCTGCGCGTCAAATACGGCAGTCTAGGTCGCGTACATAAAGTCGCGTAGTCGAAGCGGCAACACGTGCTTGATATTCCGTACTACTTAGAGCTCGACGCACAAGAGATTAAGATCTCAGGATGAGTAAGGCTATCTCAAGACAACTTAAGGAAGTTGTACATAAAGTGTACCAATTTTTTGAAAGGCGAAAAAATGACCGAACATCGGCCGAATACGCAAACGACATTAATTTAGCAAAAACTGTTGCTGAAGCCACAGGTTTGTCTGAAACCAGCGTAAAAAAATTTATAAAAGAAGCTAGAATCATGGAAGCACAAGGCAGCACAGCGACTTTAAAATCACAACGGAAAACCCGTTTTCCTAAAAAAGGATTGAAATCGACAATTTTTCGGAAGGTGTGATACGAAGAAAAATTACACAATGGAAACTGTCAAAAAATGTATCCCGTCATTGAAAAAGTTGAATGCGGAATTGAAACAAGACAATATACTTCATTGCTCACGTGAATACTTGAGACGGACAATACATAGGCTTGGTTTCAAATATTTAACATGCCAGTCAAAGAGGAAACTATTAATTGAACGTCACGACATAATGCGCCTGCGGTGGCATTACATCAGAGACATTAAAAAATACCGCCGAGAGGGTAAGTCAATAATTTTCCTAGATGAAACCTACGTGAATAAAAATCACGTGACACAAAAATGCTGGCAGTCTGATACAGAACGCGGGGCTATGCAAAACATCGGTAAATGACCTCGTATTGCAATTGTACACTCTGGCAGTCGCAATGGCTTTGTACCTAATGCTTTATTGATGTTCAAATCGCATTCCAAGACCGGTGATTATCATGGAGACATGAATGCCACAAATTTTCGAAAATGGATCGATGAAAAACTGTTACCAAACATTCCTCCGAATTCTGTTATTGTAATGGACAACGCCGCTTACCATAGCACTCAGATCGATAAAAACCTACAATGTGTACCCTGAAAAGCGAAATGCAGCAGTGGTTAGAACGGCGAGGTGTTCTGTATGATAGCGCTATGCGTAAATGTGATCTAATGAAAATAATTAATGCGCAAAACACGGAGAAACAGTACAAAATTGATGAAATATTAAAGGAACATGGACATATCGTGCTTCGCTTACCCCCATACCATCCGGATTTAAATCCAATTGAACTCGTGTGGGGGTACGTAAAAGGCGAGCTTGCAAGGACTTCCATTGATTCGAACTTAGATAAAAAGTTAAAAGCTTTAGAATTGCTTTTTTCAAATTATTCGGTTGAACAGTGGCGCGATTGTGATAATCACGTCATAAAAAACGAGGACGAATATTATAATTCAGATAGAGTATGTGACGATGAAATGGACAGGTACGTTATTGTTTATTAACATAATCAATTATTATTGCTTTAACTGGGCAGAGTGCTCAAGCTATAATTCTCGGAATCAGGTCATTGTATGTGAAGTTGTTTGTTATTTCTATAGTACATTTTTATCTTTTTAGATTCATAATTCAACTGAATGAAAACGACGATGATGATGACGACGAAAGTGATGAAGTAGATCAAACAGAGAGTGAACATGAAAGTGATATGGAAATTGATTTATAATAAAACAATCTATCATAATTTTAGTTTTCCTAATAATTTGTCCACAAGCATAATAAAAAATTATAAACAATAAAAGTAGTTCTAAGTATCTTTTTATTTTAAAGGAAAGGGCAAACGTAAGGATTTGGATGCTTATAGACCAGTCTCCATCATACCAGCCGTGGCCAAAATATTCGAAAACGGACTGAGTTCGCGGCTCACAAGTTACCTGACTTCCACCATGGCGCTCTCTGAACGGCAGTACGCATACCAGGCGGGCAGATCCACTACAGCGCTGACGCGAGAGATGGTCAAGCACGTGATGGAGGCCAATGAGCAGAGACAGCGAGTCGCCGTCTTATGCTGCGAGCATAAGACGGCGACTCGCTGTCAAAAGCTTTCGATGTTGCGGACCATAGCGTCCTCGTTGCCAAGCTCGTTCATTACGGCATAAACGGACCCGCCCATGCACTGTTGACAGACTTACTGCGAAACTGATCCCAGGTGGTGGTCGGTGATGGTGGTGAGACGAGGTCGGACCCGCTGACTACAGCCATAGGAGTAGCCCAAGGATCGTCAGTGTCCAATATCCTCTTCTCGTTGCTGTTAAATGATCTGCCCCACTACATTGCATCCGGGGAAATATTCATGTACGCTGACGACGTCGCAGCGATTGTTACTGCAAAAACGGCAGACGATCTACAGATTCGGCTGAACGAGACAGCAAATGAATTAGCTCAGTGGTTTAAATTGAACGGTCTTGTCTTAAATCTGAAGAAGACTCATTTCATGCAGTTCTCTGTATCAGGGCGTCAAGTGGACAGACTGCGAGTGGTTATAAACAGAGAACCAATAAGCGAGGTCGAATCTATCACTTTCCTTGGATTTGAACTTGACTCCGGCCTGACATGGGCTTCGCACATTAATAAGCTTTGCGCAAAGCTGGGCAGCGCTAGTTATGCCTTGAGTCGATTGGCTCATGTGGTTCCTGCTGATCTAGTGCGCACCTGTTATTTTGCAACCGTTCATTCTGTCCTACAATACGGAGCCGAACTCTGGGGGAATGCGGCGGATAGGCTACGCGCATTCAGAATGCAAAAGCGGGTAATACGGGCATTTGCGCAGGTGTCGCGCCGAACGTCAGCGAGACCCTTGTTTCAATCGTTAGGAATACTAACGCTACCCTCGCTTGTAATACTGCAGGCAGCTCTTTATATGAAGCAATGGACTTGTACGAAAAACGGGGAGCATGCTACTCTTTCCAATATAATCTCCGCAACGCGAACAGACTCGCGACCGTAAATACGAGACTCATGCGTTCGAGGAAACTCACTCACGTGCTGGGGGTGAAAATTTATAATTGTTTGCCGGAGGAAATCACCAGTATTAGGAGCGATAACCTTTTTAAATTAAAATTAAAAAACTGGCTCGTTCAAAAATCTTTTTATACGCTCGACGAGTTTTATACGAAACAAATATAATATTGTTGACCTATGACGCTTACTTAGTATTTTTTTTTTTTTTTTTTTTTTTTTTTATGGCAATAGTTAAATTAACATTATTGCCAGCAACAAGTATGTCAGAAGAGAGAAAAAAGAAGTCGGAATTTAGAATTTATTAACTGAAACAAAGAAAATATCCTATAAAAAACAAAGGTGAGTTAATGATTTAACAAAACAAAATGAACACTTATAACAATTAATATATTACGTATATAGGACTGAAAAATTAAAATAACTACAATTTAATATTATTTACAGTTATAAAATCTGATAATGAAGCGATTGAAGGAGGGTCTATATTATACAAAAGATTGTCGATATGAATGGGGAATGGGAATTTATAATGAATTAACAAGTTGAAAAATGAATTGTGATCAAAATTGCAACAGGAAAAGAAAATGTGATTTAGGTTGGACTCATCCATACCACATTCGCATATGGAAGAATCTTTAATACGTAATTTGTGTAGATGCGCTCCAGTACAACAGTGGCCAAATCTCATTCTGGAAACCATGGAACAGAGTTTTCTATTACATTTAGACTTAAAAAACCAGGGTTTAGATGGAATAAGGGGTTGATACTTAGCGTAATTAGAACCTGTCCGTCGACTACTAAAATACCATCTCTTCGACCATCTAGCTTTTAAGTAACGGTTAGGGAGAAGCAAAAGGTCTTGGGGGTAATTTTTAAAAGGGACTTTATCACCACAGATAACAGCTTCTTTAGCAACTTTGTCTGCTTTTTCATTGCCAGAAATATTACTATGACTTGGGATCCAAGCTAAGTGGACAGAATAACCTAATACAGAACATTTCATCAACAGTTCTTTGCATCTGAATATAATCCAATTCTTGGAGCCTATTTTAAAAGGATTACTCTGAAAGGCCTGAAGAGCACTCAAAGAATCAGAAAATATAACAGTTTTATTCAATTTGAGCAACAATATATAGTTGATAGCTTCCATTATACCTCTACATTCACCAACAAAAACAGATGTTTCAGGAGGGCATTTAATCTTTTGCACTATATTATAATTTTGGTGAAATAAACCAACACCAACACACCCGTTTTGATCTAACTTAGAGGCATCTGTAAAAATACAGTGCCAACCATGCCAAAGATTATCTTTAATCCTAAGAAAATGATTATTGGCAAAGGCATCCCCTTTCATCAAATCTAAATTAAGATGTAATGAGGGTTCAAATAAGATCGTTTGATAATCGAATTCAAATAATGGAAGCTTAGGAGTTCTATGAGTAACGAATTTAAGGTTTCTAATTTTTGAGTAACTCATAACTAAACAAGGGGTTTTTTTAAGTCTCCAGTAAGGCAGAGAAATATAATTAAGCAGAAGCTTACTTAGTATACTCATTTATTATTTGACATTACTGATTATTATCATCGATGACATTTTATTTTTATAATTTTGAAATAATTATTTGATTATAATAATTATTATTTGAATGTATTTATTTATACGTTTTTTTTTGAATTTTGTCTTAAAAAATATATTTATTTTTTTGTTGATTATCTATTGAACTGTTACTACATGATGTGTAGTGTTACCAAGGAAATGGAAATTATGACGTATAATTGTACAAATTATCAATAAAAATGTTTATCTGTTTATTAATTCCTATATTACGTCACAAGTAAGTACAAATTATCGCAAGATTTATCCTGGCACACTTCTCTTCGTGTGTGGCCGTGTGCTAGAATGACGCGCTACCTCGTCCCCGCCATCGTCTGTCACCCCGCAGGAGGGTCGCGCACGAGATTGCCGGGCTATAGCGTGCAGAACTAGTTTGTCATGTTGATTTGCAATAAAATAAGTCATAAGTATTTATAGATCTAATGCCAAAATGAAGTCTTACGTTTAGAATTTAAGGCATATTTTCAAATGAGCTGTATTTGACTATTGTGCTTAGTGAACTAAGCTATAAAATGCCAATGTGATAATAATCACATTTGTAGTGCAAAATACGATAAGTATATATTTTACTTTGTGAGTTTGCCGACAGTGGTTCTGCATAATACTGTGTTTGTAAGACATTTCTGTTGCCTTCTCTTTTCTGTGGAGCGTTTCTTCTTATCTTAGTTATGTAGTGTATTTTCTGGGAGTTTTGGCGGAAACGTCATGGAAAGATGTTGTTTTATTTTATTTTCCTAAACTTGTGTAACTTTGCACTTAAATGCTATAATAATGGTGGAGTTTTATTCGTTAAAGTGTTTGATCAAGTGCGTGAGTGTGGGTAAGTGAAATAAAGCGACGAATCGTGTGTTTTCAAGTTGCCCGCAAAACTCTATAGAAGCTTCCAATAAAGTCGCCACCACTTTACTGAAGCACGACTTGAATTTGAAAATGACTTATATTGTGATTAGAACATTTACAACTTGTTTTATTCAAGAAGCTTGAAGAAATCATAATACTTAATACTGGCAAATGCATTAAGCAGGTCCAAATCTATATTTTCTTAAAGTGTATTTTCTTTGGACGCGAGGCGTTAATTTTGAAATGTTATTTCCAAATATACCTACATTCGATAATTATTTCGTAAAGTTATTTGTTTCATGTTATTTTCGAAAATATTTGAGTACCTAACTCTATGATAATTGTAGAAAACTAACTACATAACTGAAAGTATTGTAGTGAAATGGCAGACTTGGGCGAAGAATCGAGTGATGGTGAAGTATACTTTGGAAAAATGACCCTGAAAGAAGTAAAGAAAAATATCTGGCTAAATGGCGGATATAACAGAACGTAAGATTTCATTGCTATTTTTTATTGTATTAGTTCTTCCTTCCATGGAATTTCTAAACTAGGACGACGGTATCCTTATTATCGCAATAACTGTATGTACACTAGTTATTCTCTTTTGTTATTATTTAAAAGCATTACTTAACTACTGCCAGCAGGCCATAATGTTGTATATTTATGCAAGTATTTTTATATTATTTTAGCTCAAATATAAGCTGCAAAAAGCCTAAACTGGAACGCAGTAGCATAAAAATCATAGAGACACATTCTCTGGCTAATTTACATAGCATGCCGTTATCTATTCATGACAACAGAAAGTCCGATGACAATAGTCCTAACCAAGCTACAAATCAAATGTGTACGAAAATTGAAAAGACTGAAGATGAGTACATCCCTGACAATAGTCCTAACCAAGCTACAAATCAAATATGTACGAAAATTGAAAAGACTGAAGATGAGTTATACATCCCTGACAATAGTTCTAACCAAGCTACAAATCAAATATGTACGAAAATTGAAAAGACTGAAGATGAGTACATCCCTGACAATAGCCCCAAACTAGCTAAAAATGAAATAGACATGGACATTGTAAATACTGAAAATGATATGAAAATTAAACAGGCCAATGCAAAGGACTTACAAATAAAAAAGACATATTTGAATAAACCAAAGAAAACCCCAAAGAAAGTTATTTCTACACTAGTAACACATGTTAAAAAAACACCTAAAACTTCACCAAAGTATTACACACCAGTTAGAAGTCCAAAAAAGCAAGCTGATATTTTTCTAACACCATCTTCAAACATGCTTGAATCTGAAAAACGTGTTTTCAAAACACTTAATAGTGCCCTGAAAATGCCACCTGTTTCTTCACTGAGAGCCACTACAAGTAAAACTCATATGTATAAACATATTAAAAGTCCTATTGCAACATATATTAAAAAAACTCTTCAATCTCCTATGGTTAGTAAAATAAGTCCAAAAAAAACTTTGGTTGGATGTAGCTCTGGAAATAGCAAGATTCCGAAATTAGTAAAACTTCAAGGCAAGCATGATAAAGAATATACAGCTCTGCGTACCGTTGCATATAAATCAGCAAAAAATACAAAAGTGGTAAGTATAGTGTGTATATGGTTAGTTCAAGTCCCAATAGTGTAATAAGTAGCTATTGGTGACTCTGCAAGTAGTAAAGCAGTAACATGTTTCAATAGTTCGAAATATACTCACTAAATGGTGAACAAAACTATAAATCTACTTACACAAATAAGAAATTCATTCTGAAAGAATTCTCATTAATGTGCTAGATCAAGAAGAGTGGAATGAGGAAAGGTAGGTCTTTGAGTTGGAACAGACTTACTCAATAGTAATAATTTACTTGTCTGTTTCATAATTCATCTTACACTCTTGGTTAATAATAATGCAACCCCATATTTTGTGAATCTGTAGTTCAAATATTGCCAGTTTGAGGTCCAATTTTTCTGAACCACTGGGAAGTCGGTGTCAATCCTGCCAATTTGATACTGTGACTGAAGAAGTAGATCTTGCCAGATAACTAAAGTTAAGGTGGGAGATGATAATATTTATGAACTCTACACAAAATAACTACTAGTTCAAAAACAGTAGACCTTGCAAGCACCTGGCTCATTATGTTTATTTAAATTTTAATTCTTCTAGATCAATGACAGCTACACTGTCACTTAACATCAGTTGAGTTAATGGTCAATTTGTATATCAAGCAAGGATTGGAAATGTTCTGTTCCACATTCCTTTGCCCTCAAACGGAACGCGTTCTATTCCATGTTCATTCAAAGGAACGACATTCCTTTTTAGCGTTCCTCAGTAACCGATTTATTTATTTGTTTTATTATAATCCTATGACCTTGCCTTATTTAAAACCGCACGGTATTTCCAATTTCGTCTCCGAAAGAAAGGAACGAGGAACGAGCCTTTTGTTTCCGTTCCAAAAAAAAAGGAACGCGTTCCGTTCATGTTCCGGCAAGAATCAAACGCGTTCCTTCCAGTCCTTGATATCTAACATAGTAAATTATCAAAATCGGTAAAAAAAAGGCACCCTATCAAACTCCCTCTTTCTGGAGAAACACTACCATAATGAAAAATCCGGATTACTTTTTTTTTTATAATATTGCATAATTTGTATACCAACTTTCATAACAGAGTACCAATAAACATCCGGACTTTGCTAGTTAATGTTAGTATTCTATTGGTCCTTTTATAATATGAAACGGGATGGGATAGGATGTATTTCTGTATAACAATAAATAAATAAGAATGTTCAATTTACAGGTTCAGACAGCAGATAAAGAAAAACCCTGTCTGGTGCCCAAGAAACTCCTATCCACGCTACAACAACCAACAGTTGTACTAAAACATAATATGAGACAATTCAATTCTGCAAGAAAGCCTCTGAAGCTTTTACCAGAAGATAGTATTGCTGATTTATCATGTCTCCAAGCAGATCTATCTGTTTGCACTATAGTCAAACCAAAACATTAACTTACGGAGTTTTAGGATGAATATAAATATTCGTATTTTACGGGGTCTTTGTATTTATCTTTATCATTAACTATGAATAAGCCCTGAAATTGTAGACATATTATATACAAACATTTAAAAAGTATTTGTAAGTAAACTATAAAGTTTATTTTTTAGGTGGACATTGAAATTATTTATGAAACAGCTTATTTTTAACTGAACTTTCGTGAATTTAGAGTTGATCGGTCTTATAGTAGAAGTAGTCATACAATGACCCCTAAAATATGAATTTTGTTTAAAAAATTCAAATAAAAACATCAAAATTATAAAAGTAAATAAAAACGTGTTGGGACAATAAAATTATGAACTTATTAGACATTTCATGAGTATTTATATAATTATATTGTAATTGTGTTGTATATCTAATTTATTACTGGAAATGTGGAACACATGTTAATTCATTAAGTTGGTTCAAATTAAACGAATTATTAATATTCATATTATATCTTTTATTTGTAATTATTGTATCCATTAAAAAAACTACAATACAATGTATGTAAGAAAAGTCAGTACATGTTGGGTATGTAAAGAAAAATGTTACATATGCTGATTCCAAAACCATTTCGAGATTATATGTCTATAAACCATATTTTTTTATTTAGGGCACATAAAATGATGAGATCGCGCAAATTTTTGCGAAAATATAAAAAATATTTGACCTTCAGTCGACCTCTAAAATGTAAAATGAAATGTAGTTTAGTTAGTAAAAAAGATGAAACTGACAGCATTGGCATTGATAAGAGAGACAATATCTCTATGACAACTGTCATACCAAAATAAATAAACAAAGAAAATAATTATTTTGTGTGTTTGGTGCTCTGCTACTCTATTCATTTGTATTAAATTAATTCTGTTCATTATCTTTACGACGACTGTGCTTTCCTACCGTTTTGATTGATACTGCATTTACGTTGACCACTGCTTTGTTATAAGGAACTGTTTGCCTACTGATTGGATAAATTATGGATAATTTTGTACGTGCCGACTCTGCTAACTTACCTAAGGTTGAGAATCTTATCATTCTAGAGTTCATCTCAACTAGCGACAAGAACAACATCGCAAAAATCCGAGGAGCTAAAGAGCTAAAACTTATGAACAATGCCAGGATATGAAATAAAAGTGATTGACAGTACATAACTTCTTTTTTGAAATGATTTTATTGTGTTTAATTATATACCAATTTCATTGTAATTATATAAGGGATTATTTTATTTACATTTATACATTATTTATTTTATTCTGGTTCCTTTTTCTGGTTCATTGTACTGCAGCATCAATCAATGCTTCGCCCAGGAACATATTCTACGTTAACTTGTTCACACCAGTCTTTTAAAGGTTTCCTTTACTTGAAAAAAACAGTTTATTAGGATTTTGGCACGAAAGTCAAAACATTTCACAGTTGTAGTTTCTGAATAATATTGTGAATTTGTTTCATTTCAATGCGCAAACACAATCGCGAAGACCTTAGAAAACATTAATTAATTACAACGAGCTCAATATTAATTATTCTTTTTTTCATTCTTTATGTTTACACAACGTATTTGTTTTTTCAAAACACAACAAAAACCGATGATCTCTTGTATCAGTCAGAGACAAAAACGAATATAGGTACATGACACTGTCAAGTTGACGTATATGTATTTTTTAGTTCATGTTGGCTATCACAACATCTTATTCAGTAGGTACGATGACGTCATCCTTCCTACTGACGATTTTATCTTTAAAAAAATATTAAAAAATAAGTACTGAACAGAATAAAAAAATATTGAAATTGGTTTTTCTAAATGATCCATTCTATCATATAAAAATATAAAAAAAATACCAAAAAAAAACTTTACATACCCAATTGAGTATAAAAAATTGTAAAAGCACTTTTATCATAGTATTTTCTTGCTATGATTATTATATTTTCAGTGGGTTGGAAATGCTTAGGTACATACTTATAACTTTATAAATGCTCAACTGAAAAATAATCCTACACTTGAAAATAAAGTGGCCTTTATTTTACATGTTATTGGACATGTAATCGTAATTTGTACCTTCAATAGTTTTAGGTAATTAATTTTCCATGGCACTTTCTATTTTTATCAAGCTGCTATACTATCAGATCAATATTTGCATTCTATAGTATATAATTCGTTGAGTGAAGTGCTATTAGATTATCTAAGTGTCTTAAGACAATTTTACAGTAAGGTATTTTGTTTTTATTTTAGTAATAGAATACAATCGATCTTCACTTGGCATTTACGTAGAGATTTTTTTACATTAAATATCCATATATACGATTGACCACCAATTTCCCTGATGATAGCGATGGTGTGGCCGAGTATGGATCTTGACGTAATATATCTGAATCCAAAATTTGATCCAAATCATGCCTTTTCCGAGATATACGAAATAAATGTATTCTTGAAATAAGATTACACTTGAGCATTTGTATATAAGAGCATTAACAGTACCTACATTAATAATCTAGGCAAAACAGCAAGAATTCTATGTACTTCTATCCTACATCTATTGCAGAAAACTATTTTGGGTGTTTATATTAATAGTTAAGTAGGTATAGCACCTGAATCATTACTTAGGTTTCGTAACAAGCAATTCTTAAGGCTTAACTCTTTTAGAAAGATTTAATAAATACATTAGGATTAAATATCCATACACCATTTCATAAATATTATATATTTCAATGTAAAGTTTATTATATGAATAAAAGTAGTAATACCTAATTCTTCGACTAGTAAACAAAATACTTTTTGAAGCATATGGTAAGCATATGATGTAGTACATATACAAAAATACAACACGCATAATCCTTTTGAGGACTTCTGCACCCTTATTCTAGTTCTAATCGGTTGTCGATTTGTCAATTTTGTCGGTAATGAGCCGGCTACCGAATAAAGCTCCATTCGACTCCAATGAGTATTCACGAATTCGAATTTATGCCCGTCGGTCCCATTTTTAGTATAGAAATCTCGAGAAACCAAAGACAATCTCCACTCATCCTCAACTGGATCCGCCGGGATTCGGGTAGACCGATTCACAAACTCGAATCCGAAGGAGTTTAACATATAAATTCAATGGCTAATTCGATATCGCTCCCGACAGGTTTATCCTGTCGGGAGTGATATCGAATACATTTTACTAATACATTTTAATAATATAAGAGCACTTTTTTGATATTTTCAATTACCATTTTCCATAATTTGACATAATATATTCACCTAATAGTCAAATGTACCGATTTTACGGGTTTTGAAATTCCCCTAATTATGATTTCCAAAGTTTCAAAATGTAATATTTTATAGTTGGAGAGCTTAGTCAGATTACACGCATGGCACTCTAAATATATTAAATATTTTATACTTGTTACTAATAAATGGCAAATACATTAAATGCACGAGTACAGGGAGAAAATAGAAGAACTTTGAAATCACACACAGACATGCACACAAACAACCAACAAGATATTTTCGAAGCATGCTTCACTTATTGAAGCTACAAATTTACCAAAGAATTATATGCCATAATTAATATGATGGATCAAGTTATATGTATATTATGCAATAAATTACATATTTTGTCAGTCGCTGGTCATAATTAAGCATTTTTTTTTACTTTTATCACGAATCACCTATCTAAAAACATGAAACTGACTCTGAAAACTAGCTTGTCTATGTTATCCTATCGGTAACACGAGGTCATTACCGATTTGGTACCGACTGGTGCCATTCGAATTTGTGAATAGGGTTATCGAAGGTTATCCATTCGATTCGGTAGGTTTTTCGCGGGAACTTAATTAAAAAATGTCACAGTTTTCTTTTATTATTCTAAACTTGTGTTATTTCACATAAAGATTTTGTAAAGATGATGTTTTTTTAATCTATTAGTGTTCGTTTACGCGCACGAGTTTGAAATGAGAGTAATGAAACATACTTCTTCACGTTGTAACTTATAAAGTCCTTAACAGCTCCTAGTAAAATAACCAAGTCATGACATGAACTTGATTCACTATCAACCGAGTATCTCGTTATAATCCTTAGATTCAAGTTACTTGGCTTACCAAGTAACTTGAGATTGTGACTAAAACTTATATTATTTGTATTTTTCATGAAACTTTTAACATATTATTTTGGCAAATGAGCCAATCGTGGCCAATAAAAGAAAAAAAATATTTGACGGCTGCTACTGTTAAATTTACAAACTTTTTTTAGTGACTTGATACCGCTAAAGATTTCGATTAACTGTTAAAAAAAATCGATTAAAGTTCGATTCTTTTGTGTTTCAAAATTTTCATTTTCAAATAAAAGTAAGAAAATCGTATTTTTTTACAGTTCAAATAGGGATCAGTCAATAATGCGAGCTAGTAAAGTAAGTCCATTATATTTTGCTGGGGCTGAAGTAGCACACATTTATATTTCTAACCGATTTCAAAAAGAATGAGGTTCATAATTCAACTGTATGTTTTTTTGTTGGCAATATTATAAATTCTACACCGATCTATCGACTCCATAGATAAAGAAATTTGATGTTCTGTGATAGCAGATCACTGCTATCACAGAACATCAAATTTCTTTATCTTGTAAAAAATTGATATTTTTTTTTATTGTTACTAGAGGAGCATCCGGTGTCATTCCTCCTTCTCGCTTTCGATCTACACTGTCTCTCGTATTCCTTTGTCCAGTGGACGTTCACTGTAATCCAAATCATATTAATTATCGTACATCATCCTAGCAAATACTAAGTTATATTATTTGAATTGTGTAACATTACGTCACTTTAGTGCTTGTTTAAAACAACTACCACACAGAGAGAGGAGCGTGGGAGAGAAGTGTGTGGTTTCATGTTTGTCTTTACGTTGCTCATTTGGCAAACAAATGAATAAATTTTGGTTTGAATTTACTTATGAAATGAAATTTATTTGCAAGAATGTAGGTAAATAAGGTCTTAGAAATTAATTACAATTTTCCATTACATTCGATCATTTCTCAAGCGCAAATATTAGATAGTGAATCAATATCACATAAATAATATTAAATTATAATTGATTATAGTAGGTGTACTATATATATATTATGTAAATTACATCAAACATGAATAACTGTGCTTAAAACATTTGCATTTATGTTACAGTAGTAAAAATACAATAACGTGACGAAAATTAACTTTCACGAAAATGACATGCAGCATGAGATAAATCTAAAAATCGGTTTTTCCAAGTCAATAAAACAATTTCCGATTAATCGATTGATAATCGACATGTCACATGCCGCTTTCAATCAATGGAACCGTGTGGGATGATCAGCTGATACCTTATGGAATGGAAATGTCAAAATTATTCGATATTCGGGAAACCTGAATCGCTAATTCCGCAAACCGTGTGAAATCCTTCGAGATCTCTCTCCATATCGAAGATCGTATCGAATCGAATGTAATCTGAATAAGGGTGCTGATAGCAGGCATGAGTTGCGCGAGCGCCGATTCGCAAATTTTTACGCGAATATTGAGTTTCGAGTACATACTAATGCAGCACTCGTACAAACACACGAAGAGCTGTGCGGCGAGGGAAGCCCCTGCACTCCCGAAAAAATTGCGTGTAGTTAAACATCGCGATATTTTTCATTCTCGTTTTTATTCGACTACTTTCTGGTTTACATCTGCATTATTGTTATAACTACGTCCAACTATGCATTACAATTACATACCGCGTAAACAGTTGTCTACATTTATTCTTACATTATGTAGTTTCTTGCTGCTCATAAATAGGCGGCGTTAGGGTATCGTTTACCGAAATAAGAAAACAAATGTTACATCTGTGCACCCTTATTCAGATTATATTCGATTCGATGCGATCTTCGATATGGAGCGAGTACCCTTATTCTAGTTCTAATCGGTTGTCGATTTGTCAATTTTGTCGGTAATGAGCCGGCTACCGAATAAAGCTCCATTCGACTCCAATGGGTATTCACGAATTCGAATTTATGCCCGTCGGTCTCATTTTTAGTATAGAAATCTCGAGAAACCAAAGACAATCACCACTCATCCTCAACTGGATCCGCCGGGATTCGGGTAGACCGATTCACAAACTCGAATCCGAAGGAGTTTGACATATAAATTCGATGGCTAATTCGATATCACTCCCGACAGGATAAACCTGTCGGGAGCGATATCGAATACATTTTACTAATACATTTTAATAATATAAGAGCACTTTTTTGATATTTTCAATTACCATTTTCCATAATTTGACATAATATATTCACCTAATAGTCAAATGTACCGATTTTACGGGTTTTAAAATTCCCCTAATTATGATTTCCAAAGTTTCAAAATGTAATATTTTAAAGTTGGAGAGCTTAGTCAGATTACACGCATGGCGCTCTAAATATATTAAATATTTTATACTTGTTACTAATAAATGGCAAATACATTGAATGCACGAGTACAGGGAGAAAATAGAAGAACTTTGAAATCACACACACACATGCATACACACAACCAACAAGGTATTTTCGAAGCATGCTTCACTTATTGAAGCTACAAATTTACTAAAGAATTATAATATGCCATAATTAATATGATGGATCAAGTTATATGTATATTATGCAATAAATTACATATTTTGTCAGTCGCTGGTCATAATTAAGCATTTTTTTACTTCTATCACGAATCACCTATCTAAAAACACGAAACTGACTCTGAAAACTAGCTTGTCTATGTTATCCTATCGGCCACACGAGGTCATTACCGATTTGGTACCGACTGGTGCCATTCGAATTTGTGAATAGGGTTATCGAAGGTTATCCATTCGATTCGGTAGGTTTTTCGCGGGAACTTAATTAAAAAATGTCACAGTTTTCTTTTATTATTCTAAACTTGTGTTATTTCAAATAAAGATTTTGTAAAGAAGACGTTTTTTTAATCTATTAGTGTTCGTTTACGCGCACGAGTTTGAAATGAGAGTGATGAAACATACTTCTTCACGTTGTAACTTACAAAGTCCTTAACAGCTCCTAGTAAAGTAATCAAGTCATGACATGAACTTGATTCACTATCAACCGAGTATCTCGTCATAATCTAAGCCAAGTAACTTGAGATTGTGACTAAAACTTATATTATTTGTATTTTTCATGAAACTTTTAACATATTATTTTGGCAAATGAGCCAATCGTGGCCAATAAAAGAAAAAAAAATTTGACGGCTGCTACTGTTAAATTTACAAACTTTTTTTAGTGACTTGATACCGCTAAAGATTTCGATTAACTGTTAAAAAAAATCGATTAAAGTTCGATTCTTTTGTGTTTCAAAATTTTCATTTTCAAATAAAAGTAAGAAAATCGTATTTTTTTACAGTTCAAATAGGGATTAGTCAATAATGCGAGCTAGTAAAGAAAGTCTATTATATTTTGCTGGGGCTGAAACAGCACACATTTATATTTCTAACCGATTTCAAAAAGAATGAGGTTCATAATTCAACTGTATGTTTTTTTGTTGGCAATATTATAAATTCTACACCGATCTATCGACTCCATAGATAAAGAAATTTGATGTTCTGTGATAGCAGTGATAGCTTGTAAAAAATTGATATTTTTTTTTATTGTTACTAGAGGAGTATCCGGTGTCATTCCTCCTTCTCGCTTTCGACCTACACTGTCTCTCGTATTCCTTTGTCCGGTGGACGTTCACTGTAATCCAAATCATATTAATTATCGTACATCATCCTAGCAAATACTAAGTTATATTATTTGAATTGTGTAACATTACGTCACTTTAGTGCTTGTTTAAAACAACTACCACACAGAGAGAGGAGCGTGGGAGAGAAGCATGGGCGTACCCAGGGGGGGGCAGGGGGGGGCAGCTGCCCCCCCCTGGAAGTCTCGCAGAAAATTTATGAACTCACCTAATTACTAATCAAAGTTTAAAGGGGGGCCTTATTTGCTAACTTTTCAATAAACCGCGCAGTAGACACTGGCAAAATGCACGGTGCAATTATTATTGCCATAAAAAACCGCGCAGTAAGTAAGCAAGCTCTACAGTCGCCCGCCACCGCCGCGGCGACGATGGCGGACGAAGATTACCGAATCTAGCTGATCGTTCGTATTCAGTAGGGAGTTGCGAGCGACTAGCATTTATTTTATTTGACATGTTATGCTAATGCTTTGAATCTTGAGAGCTGCGTCTTCCAAGGACAGCAAGCCGCCAACAATATAGTGCAAATCAACCAGCTGGTTCGTTAAGCGAATAATTTCGCCGATCGTTCAAAGTTATTTAATATCCTTTGTATTTTGAGCCATGTCAGTACTGTGACAACATTAACGCCAAATCAGCATATGAATACCTAAAATTTGATAAAGTTTCGAGAAAATTCGCGCTCGCTTCGCTCGCGCCTGATTATTTCCTATTATTTTTTGCCGACTGAGTAAGAAGGAGGGTTATGATTTTCAAGTGTATGCATGTATGTATTAGGATATGTTTCTATATGACTGCAACGAGCTTTTTCGTAATAAATATGTGATTTCACTAGAGTTATTCTAAATAATGCGCCTTTACAGTCTTTTACAGCGGGTACTTTGTCATAAAAACGTATGTTTGTAATTTTTTATAGTCATGTTTTTTAATTAGGAATAATAAATTTGCAATCAATGCATTGAAATGGCTGTATTTATAATTTTTGATAACGTAAAAGTCGTCCTTATCTCTGTCGGATATTTAATTTTTATCACATAAATACTCACATAAATACTTGTTTGGTTCATCTGGGCCACAAAACCTAGGACACGCTCACAAGATCAATGAATCAAATTATTTCCAAGATTTAATTTTAAAAACTTTCTAAATTTTCGCGCTCACTTCGCTCGCGTTTTTACTACTTGAACGTAGAAATACTGTGGGCTCACTTATATGACAAATAAAGCATATTACTTTAAAAACACAAGTAATATTTGAAAAAAAGTATAAAAAAATTTCGCGCTCGCTTCGCTCGCGCCTGATTATTTCCTATTATTTTTACCCAACCACATAAGAAAGAGGGTTAAGTTTATTCGAGTAAATGTATGTATGTATGTAGGTATAAATAAATAAATATTTGTGGACATTTCAATAATGCGCATTTATAGTTTTTACAGCGGTTTTGCGACTCGACAACATATTAAGCGTAACAAAATCGTAAGTTACACGTCGGGTATTTAGTTTTTCATTTAATATATATACTTGTTTATTTGTATTAATTATTAAAGTGCTGTGAACTTGCTAATACAATCAAATAATTCACAAAAAACAATCACTAAGCAAAAATTGATTCCCAACTGTCAAGAAAGTAGCGCGTATCTTGTAGGTATGTTTGTAATTTTCTATGAAGTCATAAGTTTAAATTTAATCAGGGATAATAAATTTGCAATCAATTAATTCAAATGGTTATATTTATAATTTTTATAGCGTAAAAGTCGTTCTTATCCAATCGGTTATTTCATTTTTCTTTTAACACAGATACTTGTTTCAATTTTCGCGTTTAACATTTTTCTAATTTAATATGGAAGTACAGACTGTGGGCTCACTAATACGAGATATAAAGCATATTACTATAAACCGTTACAAAAAAATTCGCGCTCGCTTCACTCGCGCTATTTATTGCCTATGTTTTATTACTAACCAACAAAATTATTACACCCCCCCCCCCCCCCCCGCTATGTTTCATGTAGGTGTTTTTGTGTAGTGTGTATCACGGACGATCTGACCTAAAAATCTGACTTGCCCCCCCCCTAGACCAGAAGCTGGGTACGCCCATGGAGAGAAGTGTGTGGTTTCATGTTTGTCTTTACGTTGCTCATTTGGCAAACAAATGAATAAATTTTGGTTTGAATTTACTTATGAAATGAAATTTATTTGCAAGAATGTAGGTAAATAAGGTTTTAGAAATTAATTACAATTTTCCATTACATTCGATCATTTCTCAAGTGCAAATATTAGATAGTGAATCAATATGACATAAATAATATTAAATTATAATTGATTATAGTAGGTGTACTATATATATATTATGTAAATTACATCAAACATGAATAACTGTGCTGTCTTAAAAGTAGGTACTACAGTAGTAAAAATACAATAACGTGACGAAAATTACACTTTCACGAAAATGACATGCAGCATAAAAATCGGTTTTTCCAAGTAAAAAAAACAATTTCCGATTAATCGATTGATAATCGATATGTCACATGCCGCTTTCAATCAATGGAACCGTGTGGGATGATCAGCTGATACCTTATGGAATGGAAATGTCAAAATTATTCGATATTCGAGAAACCTGAATCGCTAATTCCGCAAACCGTGTGAAATCCTTATAATCTGAATAAGGGTGGAGCACCCTTATTCAGATTATATTCGATTCGATGCGATCTTCGATATGGAGAGAGATCTCGAAGGATTTCACACGGTTTGCGGAATTAGCGATTCAGCCCCCTTATTCTGAACCCATTCGGTTTCGGAATCGATTCGATTTGTATATCTCCGTCTCTGTCATTTCCATAGAGAATGACAGAGACGGAGATATACAAATCGAATCGATTCCGAAACCGAATGGGTTCAGAATACGGGGGCAGCACCCTTATTCAGATTACATTCGATTCGATGCGATCTTCGCGGAGAGCGATCTCGAAGGATTTCACACGGTTTGCGGAATTAGCGATTCAGCACCTTTATTCTAGTTCTAATCGGTTGTCGGTTTGTCAATTTTGTCGGTAATGAGCCGGCTATCGAATAAAGCTCCATTCGACTCCAATGGGTATTCACGAATTCGAATTTATGCCCGTCGGTCCCATTTTTAGTAAAGAAATCTCGAGAAACCAAAGACAATGTCCACTCATCCTCAACTGGATCCGCCGGGATTCGGGTAGACCGATTCACAAACTCGAATCCGAAGGAGTTTGACATATAAATTCGATGGCTAATTCGATATCGCTCCCGACAGGATAAACCTGTCGGGAGTGATATCGAATACATTTTACTAATACATTTTAGTAAAATAAGATCACTTTTTTGATATTTTCAATTACCATTCTCCATAATTTGACATAATATATTCACCTAATAGTCAAATGTACCGATTTTAAGGGTTTTAAAATTCCCCTAATTATGATTTCCTAAGTTTCAAAATGTAATATTTTATAGTTGGAGATCTTAGTCAGATTACACGCATGGCGCCCTAAATATACTAAATATTTAATACTTGTTACTAATAAATGGCAAATACATTAAATGCGTGAGTACAGGCAGAAAATAGAAGAACTTTGAAATCACACACACACATGCATACACACAACCAACAAGGTATTTTCGAAGCATGCTTCACATAATCAAGCTATAAATTTACTAAAGAATTATATACCATAATTAAGTTGATGGATTAAGTTATATGTATATTATGCAATAAATTATATATTTTGTCAGTCGCCGGTCATAAATAAGCTTTTTTTTACTTCTATCACGAATCACCTATCTAAAAACATGAAACTGACTCTGAAAACTAGCTTGTCTATGTTATCCTATCGGTCACACGAGGTCATTACCGATTTGGTACCGACTGGTGCCATTCGAATTTGTGAATAGGGTTATCGAAGGTATCGAAGGTAGGTAAGACCGTGCGCAAAATTTTAAATATGTATATGAGTTTCCTAATCCTAGACGTTAAAGTTTTGATATGTATGGCCCAGTTTAGATGGGTATCTATGTAAACCCCCAGATATTTAATGGAATTGACTCTACATAATTCAGAACATACGCAATCAGGTTTTATGCTACGGTTACATGGATAAGTATGAATTTTAATGGTGACTTTAGATTTAGGAGCACCTGACTCAGTGATACTATAGCACATGTACATTGTTTTGCTTGTGTTAAGCGACAGCAAATTATCTTCCAGCCATGCTGTTACTGTTGCTAGACATTTTTCTGCAAGATTTGTAGCTTTCGTCCAACTTTTCTCATGAACTAACAGTACGGTGTCGTCTGCAAACATTAATAAGTCTAGACCAGGTATAGAGACTTTACATAGGTCATTGATATACAGAAGAAATAGCAGTGGGCCAAGCGTACTACCCTGGGGAACTCCATAAGAACACCCAGCGGTATTGCTCTCGTAACCTTCTACCCTCAATTGCTGTGTTCTTCCGGAAAGATAATCAATGAACCATTCCAACGCCAAACCTCTAATACCAGCATTTTCCAGCCTAGTTAACAGTATGGGAATAGAAACAGTGTCAAATGCTTTTTGAAAGTCAAGAAAGACCCCAATGCATTTGTCACCGCAATCTAGGTATGTAGTAATTTTGTTTTACATATAACTTAACAACTTAACTTGTTACTTGTAACTTAACTTGTTATACATATAACTTAATCCATCAACTTAGAGATTTCTATACTAAAAATGGGACCGACGGATGACCGACGGGCATAAATTCGAATTCGTGAATACCCATTGGAGTCGAATGGAGCTTTATTCGATAGCCGGCTCATTACCGACAAAATTGACAAACCGACAACCGAATAGAACTACAATAAGGGTGCAGGCCACTCCGTCGGAGAGTCACTTAATAAGCATAGTACTAACTTAAATGCCTACTACATGTGTCAAGAAAAACAACAACAAAAAATCGGCCAAGTGCGAGTCGGACTAGCGCACGAAGGGTTCCATACTATCGTCTATAATAGAAAATCGTATAAAATAACGAGAAATCAACGAAATTCCAAGTAGTAGATTGAAAACTTATAGGTAGGTTTTCGATACACATCCGGGCAGCATGACGACGCTCGCGCGAATACGCGCGGCTATGGCTCGCTCCGTGATGTTACCTCCCGCGCTACCCGCGCGGCCGTTGCTTAGCAACCGCCTCGCGCTCGCACCACCACCACACCGCGTCGCGGCGCTCGCACCGCGCTTAGATGCACGGATTATTTTCATTCTGTGAGTTTTTATGTATTAGATTAGGTATTTATTTTTATAGTTAATATATTTCTAAATATTTACCTACAAATATTCAAGTTTCTACCTGTTAATTAAGATCGAGTAAAAATTGCTTAAAAATTACGTTTGTTGTATGGGAGCCCCCCTTTAATATTTACTTTATTGTGATTTAATTATTTATTTTGAAAGGTAATATACAAGTAAATATTCTGTGAAAATTTGAAGCGTCTACCTGTTACCGTTTTTAATATTGAGCAAAAAAATACGAAAAAAACACGTTTATTGTATGGGGACCCCCCTTAATATTTTAATTTTTTTAATTTTTAGTATTTGTTGTTATAGCGGCAACGGAAATACATCATTTGTGAAAATTTCAGCTTTCTAGCTATCACGGTTTATGAGATACAGCCTGGAGACAGACAGACAGACAGACAGACAGACAGACAGACAGACAGACAGACAGACAGACAGACAGACAGACAGACAGACAGACAGACAGCGAAGTCTTAGTAATAGGGTCCCGTTTTTTACCCTTTGGGTACGGAACCCTAAAAACCAAACAACGTGACATTGGCGAGAACTTAAGAACGTCATAGACAAGAATTGAATTGAATTGAAAAGCCATTTTATGATTTTAAATAGTTGGCTGTTACAATGTTATCACATAAATCGTCTTGAAAGTGCTTTATATTAGAAAAATATTATTCATTTATTAACCATAACAAAAGTTGAAGTAAATGCCATGCCAAGCGACCAGCAATAAAAATTGATTAAACAGAGATTTTTGATAAAATGGATAAAAAATTGTAAAAATTTTGGGTTCCCAATGCTGAATATACTTTGATAATAATACTATTATTTAATTGCTTGGACATTTAGTTTATGAAACTTAGAACCTTTTGTCAAAATGAGTGATTCTAGTGATAGTGATGGGTCGCTTACAAACACCTTCAGAAATGAGAGCACGGTATGTACATATACTAATGTAATTATTTGTTATATATTTTGCTGTTGCTGCATGGATGAACCCACCAGACCGCCAGTCTCTTGAACGGCTACCCTGGCTGACGTTCGGTTAAAAACCTATAGTTGATGTTCTATTTGTTAACTGGGTCTAGCCCCTAATGGCATCATAGATCTTGGAAAGATTTGATGTTATGAAAAGTTACTTGAACTACTTGTATTTCTGTTACCTAGAGGTTCCTTTTTATTATTCAATGAGAACTAGCCTAGCTAGGCTAGCCCTCTTGTTAATTCCTGCGACAATTTTCCTAGGCATATCATTAATTGATGTATACTATCAACATAGTTATCTATCCAGCTTAGCTTGCCTACTTTCACTTATAAATTTTATAGTTTTATTAGAGTTATCAATCTTTCTATAATTGGAGCTACCCCTAAAATCAAAACATTCCAAGCTGCTGTACTATGGCACAGCCTGATAATCTGCATTTTAAATCTACATTGTAGAATTTGTAGATTATACTTTCCCCATAGTAGGTATTTGAGAAAAGTAATTTTACAGTATGAAATTCAGATTATGAATAAAAAAAGTACATACTGTTTTGTAAGATATTAGAATGAAACCTATTAAATTTGAAATATAAATGAAACCTATAAATTAAACTTATTAGAATATTTTTTTCAGATGGTGTCAGCAACGGGTCCGAACATAAATTGGGACAATATTATGGGTTTATTCTCTAACAAAAATGTGTTTACCTCGACTCAATATGAACCGCAGAGGTATTCTAATTATGATCAACAGAGTATATCTAACAGAGGAGAGAGATCACTAGCATATGTTAGAAGCTCCCATTACAGGAGGCAAAGGAATTTTAACTATTCTTACAATCGCCAAAAAATGGGTGTAGCAAGATCAATGCACAACAGCAGAAGTCAATCTCCAATGTCAAGCATAGGTATATATATTTTTTTTTTAAAAGAAGTTTATCTAACTTGTGGCTCTGTTCGTATTTGAAAACTAAGATCACCTATAAATTTCAACAATGGTGTAATTTTGTATTAGCAATTTTTTTTCATGTAATGTTCATCTTATTAGTGCTGTAGTCTCCGTTCTGTTATTTTCTTTGGATAAAGCAGTACATGTGGACGCCTGCGATACAGGTTTCATACCTAGTGCAGGGTTCACAAGAACATTTCTGTGTGAACCTGGTCACCAATTTTTCATAAAATTAAGAAGTACTTGTACTGGTTTTTCTGTATCTTTTGGTTGATAATAAACTATTTGTATTAATAATTATTTGGATGTTTTTATTTTGAGGTATAGAACCTTAAAAAACAAAATATCTGACTGCACAAGTACTAGACACTAGAATATAAAAACCCAATAAGTATGTAAGTATATTAAAACAAAATACCCAACTGCAGAAAAGCATTTTTTTGCAGTTTAACATATGATTTTGTTACACTTGATACGCTGTTGAGTGTACGTTTTTTGTGAGAAAGTATGCGTAAAATCTTTGTAAAAGATTATAAATGTGCATTCTTTAGAATAATCTTAGTAATTTTTTTTATTTGAAATAGTTCAATGGATGTTACGAAAAACTCATTATTTTATTTTGCAAGAGAAGTACCTATTATCCATTAATTTATTTACATTCATTTTTTACAATACAAATATATACATATAAAAAGAACATAAATATTGTAAAAAACTTAAAACTAGTGTGGTAGGGGCTACAGATTGAGGAACCTCCTAACAATACGCGCCGTGTTCAGGATGACTGCCTTCTGTATCCAGCCCTTGACCCAACCATCAAACGAGAGCCTCTTGAGATGTTGGTTGAGGCTCTTTGCTATGACACCCTGACCCTTCACCAAAACGACTATCGGGACAATGATCGTTGAGTCAACATCCTTATGGCGGTTATCTCATGAGCCAAGTCAAGGTACTTGCTGAGCTTGTCCTCGGCCTTCACGAGATTCTCATCATGTGGGATGGTGACTTCGACGACCACTGCCCGGCGCTGAGACCGATCTACGATCACGATATCAGGCTTATTGACAACAATAGTCCTGTCCATGATGATAGAACGGTCCCAGTAGAGCAAAGCACGGCTATTTTCGAGCACTGGCGCTGGTGCATACTGTTAGTATGGCACCTCTGGCTCGACAAGGCTGTATTGAAGGTAGAGGTGCGTGCCGCCGCCGACTTGTACCGGCGCGCCGCCGCCGCCGCCGATCATTTGAAATTTGGCGCCGAGAACAAATTGCGAATTTTCATCAGTTTGGTAATTAATATCGGAGATCATTTTTACATACCGTATGGACGATCTACAGTACTCAGATCGTTTCTAGAAATAGTCAGGTGGAAAAGCGGAACACGGGAGGGAGATTCAAAGAATAAAAGCACATATTCATCTTTGGCATCCATAGCACAAGAGACGTAAGGCAGATGTATGGGTAGCGACGAAAACATCCACCAACATCGTAAAATGTTAACAAATGACAAAGTAGATGTAGCATTGTAAACTCTATATAACAACACTCAAGGGACTGTGCATATTTTGACGTTTTAGAGAATTGTCGTTAAAAGGAGAGAAGAAAAATCTGTATTAGAAAAAGAAAAAGTTTATTTCAGACCAGTGTTAATAATTACATAAAAAACAATTCTTATTTGTTTTTAGTTTGTGAACAACTAAGAATATGATAACGTATAGATAATCCATGAATCCTTCTAACAACAGTCTACACGTGCAAGCAATCCCAATTTGTAAACAAAAGAACGGATTTCTTAGAAAGTTCGGTTTGTATGATGCCGTCAGTCGAGTTTATTACGGGCTAGGATAATAAAGCGACAAAATAATAAAAGAACGTACACAGCTGCGCAGTTTTTACTAATTTTCGCAACTTAAAAAGTACTTTTTATTATTTAATTGTTGTCGTTATTGAGAGTGGGTGTAATGCTATATCATTGTATGAAAGACAAGCTAAACCAACCAAAGCCGAGTGATTTCGACGCTTTAGGGACGGACTTTGTTGTTAAATCGAATTTACACTGTATATATATAAATCAATTGCTGATCGCTTGTCTCGCTAAAAATGTAGAACAGCTGGACCGATTTAGCTGATTTTGGTTTGGAAATTTTTGTCGTAGTCTAGGGAAGGCTTAAACGTTGAGAAAATATCGTGTCCACTCATTGATAGGTGATACGAAGTACGCCGGGTCATCTAGTAATGAAATAAACAAAGAAAGCTACTTAAATAATGCAACTATTATAACATTAACTAACATATTTAATTTAAAAAACTCACTGAACAAATTTGAAAACAAAGCCCCAGTCAAAAAGCCACGCGTTGTACCTTGTCGAAATGTGCCCATAATGCTGACGGCGTTCCCTCTTTGGATGGCTAAGGAAATGTGCTGAGTAATAAAGAAACTCAAACCCGAGCGTAGATCACGCCTTTTTCCTTGAGTCGTCTCTCCAACTCGCGCACGAATTGTATGGGTTCGAAACACCACGGTCCGGACATTTAACGGCAAATGGCACAAAATCGTATATCTACTCCAAGCAGGCGTATTCAAGGTGTTTACATCTGGCCGCTGCCTCTGCTCCTGCACCAGCTGACTGCTGCGTGGCGGCGAGATGGCAAGAAGCGAATGTAAATACGCACGTTTCATCCCAAATGAGGCAGTGACCTCTGCTATGGAATCAATGTGAGACCGTCAGGCCGCTTCGCTTACCGTCTGAACAGGACAAACCAGGAGGCTTCAAAACCCAAAATACATGAGCAGACACCAACGCTGGCCTAATTATATGGTTAATCTCATGATGCTTTGGTCTACGACCAGCGGATCGCGTGCAACCCAATCCGTGGTAGCCGTTGGTATCGCTATTCTCATTACAAATACAAGTATGAGATTCGCAAACATTGCAATCGAGCCGGAGAGGCGAAGCCACTCTCAGTAAGTCGTCGTCTAGCAGCGTGCCTATGTGTGGAGATGGCAAGGCATGCAACCAGGCACCGGACTCGGGAAGAGTGGCGGCGTTCACTCTAGCTAAATCAAAAAACGATTAGCCAATAGGCCAATAGGCCGAGCTGGCTAATCGTTTTTTGACAATGATATCGCCCAGCCTCACTGTATATTTAGATTCTGAAGCTGATCCGTATCTGGATCGGTATCCAGCACAGCTTCAATACGCATTTCCGTACCGCTCAGGTTACTCACATGTATTTGGTGGGATGCCTTAGTGTGGAGTAAAACCTAGTAGGTACCTACTATGCATTTATACTATTAAAATATCCTGTAAAAAAGTGTTTTTCATTACTCATACTCTGAAAGTAGGTCTGAAGTTGCCTGAGGAGCGGGTTGAAAGTAATACTTTTTCAGCCCTAGGGAGAATCGCTTTCAACTGCCAGCTGTCAAATTAAAAATAAAAACTAGTTCTTTTTTCACGTTTCTATTTAGCCATGTCCAACTTTCTTTAAAGCCACTCAATTACGGCGCGATGTAAAATTTAAATAACATAAAGATAAGTATTGATTAAGAATATATTTTATAAACTTTAAATAAAATTATCTTACCAAAGTTTTTGATCTATGTAAAATTAAATTTACTATTTTTTTCTGTAGCTAATTCGTGATTTTTATTTTTACTTTCCTTGTATTCGTAATGAAAAGCACAGTGTTTACCTCGGGTTAAAGACTTATTTAGTCCCTCGAACTATTGGTCCCGGAAACCCCGTCTCGGGACTAAATAAGTTACTTTCACCCCTAGGGTAACAATGTACTATTTCGTAGCTGGTCTTGAAATTACAGCTAAAGATAGTTTTTTTTACATTGTATCTCAATTTCTATTCAAAAATTATTAAAAATCCCACGCCGCCGGCGTCGCCCGCCGCCGACGTAATTTTGCCGGTGCGCCGCCGCCGACTGATTTTTAACGCGGCGCGCACCTCTAATTGAAGGGCAAGTTGCTGGTGGATGATCTTGGCCATGAAGTATTATTATTATTACACAAAATATAGCCTATGACACTCTGCAAGTAAAGACAAATCAAATGAAACCTCGTACATCAAAATCGGTCAAGCCGTTTAGGCTGTAAGCTGTCATATAGAAACATACATACATGAAAACATACATACACTCTAAAAACATAACCTTCCTTATGCAGTCAGATAAAAATAAAATATCTCACACAGCTAAATTATTCATGCCATGCTGCAAGAGGTAGTATAAAAATACCAGATTAAAGAATAAAAATACCAGAATACTTTTTGAGTTATTTTGTTATAAAAACCAAAGTACTAAATTGAATTTGATAAAATTTATACGGGACTACCTCTGAAGTACTCTACCTCTACCAACCAAACAAAAGAATATTCATCAAAATCAATTCATAAAATTGGCGAAGTAATTGCTGAACAAACATACAAAAAAAAAGTCTAATTGAGAACCTCCTCCTTTTTGGGAGTTGCTTAAAAATAACAGCGGAAAAATTAATTTTGAGCTTAGAACATTTGTTAGAATTAGTTATAGCAATCAATTGTTGTTTTCTTAACTATCTTTCATGCCTTCTGGTACTTATTTTGTATCCAATTATTCTAATGATTCTTGTTTTGCAGCATCAACTGCTAGTGAGTATGTGCTACATGCAACACAAGCGTTACAAGATGGACACCTTAATGATGATGAGATGGATATTTTAGAAGAAGCATGCTTCAAATTTCTCAATGAAAAGAGAAAAATTAAGAAGATTTATGCTACCACATCCAACAGCTCTCAAAGCCATATGTTTAAGAAACCACCCCCACCTGTGACGACCCAAAATAGAAGGTTTAAAATTGCATGCACTCTTCCAGCACAGAGGTTTCACAGATCCATAATTACAACATCGATACAAGAAAATGGTGAAAAAGAACAACACGGGATAAACTTTCAAGATGGTTATTTACACACAAATAAAAACTCAGAAAGAACTATAGAAACTGAGAGTGACGAAGATATATTCTCTAATACTACCAACCAAAATCTGAGGAATAATAGTAAAAGAAGTATTGACAGTGAAGATCTCTTTCTACCAAACACTAAGAGGGTCAAATCATGCAATAACTTAAAGACTCAGAAAAACAAGCCCAGTGATGGTAACGCAAAAGATTTTGTATTTGCGAAACCGACATGCCCAGCTAGAAAGTTTGATAAAGATAAATTAATTTCCAAATCTGCTGCTCCTTTAACAGACGTTATTCCTGAAATATCTGTAGTGCCTCCTGGAAATGAAAAACCAAAACAAAAACCGGAAGAAGAATTTGAAGATGATCAATTGAATTCCACAGAAAATTCAACAAGTCTTTCAATGAGACCAAGTTTTATAAAAAGGAAGCTATATACTCAAACACTCGATTCTGAAAAAGCAAACAGGAGTATAGACAAAATGGACAGTCCACAGAAATATCATTGTGTTGTTCAAAAGGAAAAACATGAAACAAGAAAACTTCAACAAGCAACAACACTATCATGCCTAAGTAGAGACATTGAACAAGATGAAAGTAACTTGATAGATTTCATAGATCAGATTAATACGACAAATCATACAAATAAAACTACTTCACATAGTAAAAATATGACTGAAGAAGATGACAAATGGGATGGACCTTCAACAATTTCTCTAAATAAAGATGACGATAATGAAAGTGAGACATTGACTGATGAAGTAATGTTAAATCACACAGTGAAAGAACTTCAGAAGGAAGAGGCTGCTAACAAACATACTGTAAAGAGTAAAAACAAAATAAGCACTCCCAAGAAGACTATCAAAACTAAAAGCGTTGCTGTTGTAATCGAAAAACTGCCAGACGACATAACACAACATAAATTCAAACAAATTCAACATTTTTGGGATACTGATGATGAAATCAGTGACAGAACTGACAAAACAAAGTTGAAAGAAATTCATAAGCCAGGTAAACAATGAAAATATTTTATTTGTATAAAATAGGTCTATGTTTAACCACTAACTTTCCTGATGAACAGAGAAACCGGTTTTGATAAAACACAGCGAAGAACACCTTATCAAATCCTCTAATCCTCTTTCAGACAAAGAAAACTGATAAAATCGGTCCATCTATTTGAGAGCTACAATGCCATCAAACTTTTAACACTCATATTTTTCATCAGAGGTTAATAAAAACCCCATAAATCATATCACAGCTAAGTATGCCTTTTTTCTTTTTCAGGAAACGTACAGACAAAGGAAGCTCCTATGAGACGAGAGTCGTCTAATTTATTTAATTCTAAGAAATCTACTACATCAATTCTTAATCCTTCATCTACAAGTTATACATTTGATTCTGCACAAAAATTTAATACTTTTAGAATAAGGTGTCACAAACCTCTTAAACAAAATAAAATTGATCGTATAACAGACGAAATTGTAGAGTCAACTATACAGTTATCTGAAAATAATCAAAAGAAATCCCCAGAGAATAGTCCATCAAAAGTTTCTAATATGCATACTGAAACAATAAGAAATGTAGAAGCTAATGAAACAGATAAAACTTCTACACAAAAAAAAATATCTGAGAAATCGCCCAAAGGTAAAAAATTGACAGCGAAAACAGATAACCAAACTAAAATGGTTCCAATATCTGACAGTAAAAAACAAACTAAAACTGAAGACAACACTAGTAAAATTAATATAAACTCCAAAAAGAACCAGAAAGAAAACCTCAATAGCAATAAGCATCATACAGGAGAAAATAATGCACCAACTGAAAAGCAACCAAATTCTAAAGAAAACTCAGTTGAATCTAAGATATCGCGTGATAAAAGCCCCAATGCTGAGGAAAAAACGGAAAAAACTACACTAACAAAAAAACTATCAGATTCTAAAGAAAATAATGAACCAACTGAACAGCAACCAAATTCTACAGAAAAACCAGTTGAATCAGTTGAATCTAATGTATCGCGTAAAAGGCGCGTTAACAGGTCTAATGCTAAAGAAAAAACTAACCTAGCAAAAAAACGATCAGATTCCAAAGAAAATAATGAACCAACTGAACAGCAACCAAATTCTACAGAAAAACCAGTTGAATCAGTTGAATCTAATGTATCGCGTAAAAGGCACGTTAACAGGTCTAAT
The DNA here is from genome assembly GCA_947563715.1 of Lycia hirtaria. Classification (NCBI taxonomy): domain Eukaryota; kingdom Metazoa; phylum Arthropoda; class Insecta; order Lepidoptera; family Geometridae; genus Lycia; species Lycia hirtaria. Next base: position 21,507,277 of record OX387386.1, on the reverse strand, counting down.
GCTAAAGAAAAAACTAACCTAACAAGAAAACGATCAGATTCCAAAGAAAATAATGAACCAACTGAACAGCAACCAAATTCTACAGAAAAACCAGTTGAATCAGTTGAATCTAATGTATCGCGTAAAAGGCGCGTTAACAGGTCTAATGTTAAAGAAAAAACTAACCTAACAAAAAAACGATCAGATTCCAAAGAAAATAATGAACCAACTGAACAGCAACCAAATTCTACAGAAAAACCAGTTAAATCAGTTGAATCTAATGTATCGCGTAAAAGGCGCGTTAACAGGTCTAATGCTAAAGAAAAAAAATGCTAAATCCTATAGTTCATGTATTTATTCATTGAAAGTAAGCAGCAACAGTTCCAAAAAGAACAAAATCATCAGACAAGTATCTATATTAAATTGTTTTTCTTTACATAGAGATACTTGTTGTATTATCACATACAAGCCCATGGATTGGATGGTCGTCATCATGCTGTATTTGAAACCTAGAGTTAGTTCAGACAGAGAACTAATAGACATGGACATGTATTTTATTGAAAAAAACATACAACAGTAAAGAAAACATTAATAGTACAACAACACATTGAATTAAAAATAAAAAGAGGTTTTTTGTCACAACCTGATCCTAGCTCAGCATGATACTAGTAGTAAACAACCAGCTCTGGTCTTTCGCTGGGACTGGTAAATGAGATGATGATGAAGTGATTATTGTGGCCTCAATGCAACATTAGTCACCTAGCAGGTACCACAGGCTCTGCAAAATAATGTGTTTATAAAAATATTAAATAAAAATGGGTAAACCAGAAGACACCAGAAAGACATCGAGCTGAGTCCGGTGAAGCCGGCAACTTCAAACGCAACACCGGACAAGCTGAACGTTCCTGTGAACGACGAGGAAGATGTTATCATCGGAAGGTTTCGAAAAATAAGTTCAGCGAAGTCTATGGCAGCAACGAATGGGAATATACAGTATCCCAGTGACGTTCCACCAAAAACTGATGACGCGGATTTGGGGCTGCTGCTTAAGGCAAAGGAAGCTGGAGAAAAGGATCGGCTGCTCTATGAAATGATGACGAATGGAGCGGCTATCGTGCAGCCCAAGTCGCCGCTCACTAAGAACAGCTTTAGAGATATGGAGAAGCCATCAAGGTTTAAGGACCAACCGTCTGCTACCAGATTTCAGGTGAGTTAGGCTTACATATGAGGTTTTAGTTAAGGCTGGCCTTGTGGCTTAGTTGGTAGTGTGTTTAACGTCTACCTGCTAAACTGAAAGGTCGTGGGTTCGATCCCCACCCAGGGCAAACATTTGTGTGATGAGCATGGATGTTTGTTCTGTGTCTGGGTGTTTCTATGTACCATATGTAATATATACAAAAAAAAAAGAATATTTGTACGAGTATTCTATCAGCAATCTAGTTCCATAGTACAAGCTTTGCTTAGTTTGGGCTAGATAGTGTTGAAGACAATCCGTAAACTCTGTTAAGTTAACCGCCTTATCAGTCGGCATGTAAACACTGAACACTAAAAACGACTTTTGGTCCTCTATTATTTTTATCGCACATAATCGAGTGTTATCACACTTCACTACAGACACATTTCGAAAAGTATGCTTGTTCCAGAGCAAAGCTACCCCTCCCCACGGTCTTCCAGAAATCATCCCTTTTGAAAGGTCCATCGGTGAAACACCCGTATATGCAAACCGGTCATCAATACAGCTCAGGAAGTCAATGTCGTTCGGCAGTAGCCAATGTTCTTGTAGGGCTATTATGTGTGAGGTACGACACAGTTCGCGTATATCATCAAGTGACCGCTTCACATTCTTGCAATTAAAACTGTCAAAATTATATAAATTACCATTTGCCATATTCACGCAATGTTGTGGTGTCTAGCCGATACAGTACTGTCACCGTTCGTATTCCTAAGCCGAAACTTTATAAATTTTCTAAATATAATACCCTCTGGCCACAGTTTATTGTTTTATTTTATATTCAATGAGTATAACCTCTCTATAGATAAAATGAAAACATATAGTCGAATTGAGAACCTCCATCTTTTTGGAGGTCGGTTAAAAATACATGCATAGATTCCATAGTTTTAATGAAGATGAGAGAAATTAGTTGATGTATGTATAATCCTCATACAAGTGACGAGAAGACGCTAGATACAAGCCGCTTCCAATCGGCCTTTTTGGAGATCCATGGGGTAGGTCAATGTCCAGCAGTGGACTTGTGGCTGAGATGATGATGATGATGACCTTAATATTCATATGTACGTCAAGTAGCAAATTCTCCGCCTTGAGGTCCCTGTGCACGACGCTGTGCGAGTGACAGTACCCCACCGCGGAGACCATCTGGCTGAACGCACGCGCAGCCTCCTGTTCCGCCATGCGCCCGCGAGACACTAGGTGGTCTGCGCACACACACAACATGTCCCTTAAGGATGCACACAACGCGCGCACCTATCTCTCTCCCCCATCACGACACTTTTAAACATATAAAATAATAGAGTATCAAGATGGCCCTATTCAATGATACTTAAAGATGTCCCATCTTTGAGTTTATATCAGCCCGGCCCGGCCATTCTTACCGGTCCCGGTTACCGAAAACCCGGCATGAAAACCGCGGCGCGGGAGGGAGCGCGAAATCATAGAAAATTCGCATGACAACCGCTGCGAGCTGCCACGTTGCCATTCTGACGCGCCAATAAGAATTTGTTTTATTTATACCAAATAATATCAAAGTTTATCTATCTAGCTCCACCTACTATATCTCCATATCTGTCATTCTGTATAGAAATGACGAGGTGGAGATAAAGTTTCTGAACCGATTCTGAAAGTTGTGAATAAGGGTGCTGGTCGCGGACCAAGAGGAATTTCGTACAATAATCAGAAATCAGAAATCAGAATTTTTTTATTGCAACACTGTGTACATAAGTTCTTAAAAATAAAATGTTTCAACAGCGTACCCATAGCGGGCGTGCAATATAATTACTTATAGATAATGCTGTATTGTAGAGTTACAATCAGGGAGAGTACTACTAGGTGAATTCAGACTATATAAGTATATAACCAAGTAACTATTAAATACAAACTAAAATAACATTTTATCGAATATCAAAATATTCTTTCAAACTGTAAAATACATTTACTATAAGCCAGGATTTTAATTTAACTTTAAACTGCAATACATTTAATGATTTAAATTCAGTAGGCAAGTTGTTGTATATTTTAATGGCAGTATAAAATGTACTATTGTAAAACATAGCATTGTTAACTTGGCAAATGCGTATATTGAATTTTTGCTTAGAGCGTAATAAGTCAGCACGATTTGAAAGTACATTAAAAAAGTAATGTTCATTGTTTTTAATAAATAAACAAACTTCTAGAATATATATGCCTGTCAGAGTGAGAAAATTATTTTCCTTAAATATTTCACGTAAGGTATGCGTACTTTCCAGGTTGAAAATAGTTCGGATACATTTTTTTTGTAACAGAAAAGTTGATTCCACATCCACTGAGTTCCCCCAAAATATTATGCCGTAACATAAATGAGGATAAACGTTACCAAAGTAGGCATTTGTAGCAACGGTTTTGGAAGTAGCATTTCTAATTATAGATAAAGCATATATGTACTGAGAAAGTTTACTGTTAATTTTTTGTATGTGTTGTTTCCAATTTAAATTACTATCTATGACTACACCTAAGAAATTTGTTTCATTAGCCAGATTTACTGGATTTCCATTGTTAAGTATATTTAGTTTTAGGCTTTTTTGTTTGTAGTTTTTAAACTGTATTAATTTTGTTTTTTCAATGTTCACTTTTAGATTTAGACTTTTTAGCCAAATTATAACATTTTCCAATGTATTATTTATTTCATTCTCGAATACTTGGACGTTTTGTCTGGTTTTAGGGATGTATATGGTTGCGTCGTCAGCAAACATAACGCTTAAATGTTTTACTACGAGAGGTAATTCATTTATATAGATCAGAAATAGCAGCGGTCCAAGTATGCTACCTTGGGGCACACCTTGTAATATTTTTTTAAATTTTGAAAAGATTTGTTTGACTGTTTTTGTATTTTTATCATAAATTTGGAGAGATGTAGCTTGAGATCTATTGTGTAGATAAGATTTTATAAGGTTTAAGGCCTGCCCTCTGATACCAACATGTTCTAATTTGTATAATAAAATTGAATGCACCACACAATCAAAGGCTTTAGATAGATCTAAAAATAATGCTACTCCTGGTCTCTTTATATTTATATCATCCCAAACCTGTTTAAGCATTCGAAAAATTGCTAAGGATGTATTTTTTCCTTTCTGAAAACCGAACTGATTATTACTGAGTATGTTGTTTGCAAAGAGAAATGATTCTAGTCTATTATAGATAACTTTTTCAAATATTTTAGAAAAACACGGTAGTAGTGCAATAGGTCTATAATTATTTGCATCATTCTTGGGTCCTTTCTTATGTATTGGTTTTATTATAGCTCTTTTTAACTCGTCAGGAAAACATGCAGTAGATATTGAAAGATTTACTATATATACGAGAGGATCTACAATATTCTCAATGCAACTCTTTATAAGCTGCATTGAAATATTGTCATGTCCCGTAGATTTTTTATTTTTTAATTTTTTAACTATATTTTTAATTTCTAATCTGTTTACAGGGTTCAGAAAGATTGTTTTAGAATTCGGTTCTGTAAAATTTTTATTGCTATTTGTTGTATTACTGGGAATGTTAGAATGTGTATTTTTATTTGAATTAATAAAGTGGTAGTTTAGCATTTCAGATATTAATAACTGATCAGTGACTTCTTCATTATGTGTTTTAAGACTATTTATGTTAGTTTTTATATGATTAACAGGAGAAGTATAATGTTTTATGATAAGGTTTAGTTTAGGGTCAAATGACGCAGCCGTCTCGCTCACAAATGACACATTTTTTCTAGATATAAAATAAGTGAATAATTTTGATTTTCAGTTAAATATTACACATATTATGGTAAATCATGAATTTCTAGGTCTAAATAGTTTAGAAATAGGACATTGGTGGACATTGTGTCCCTCCTCCTGGGAGGGACACAATGTCCACCTGGACGCATGTTTATTCGGCAGGCTATATCTTGTAGGTATAGGTATATATCGCATTTGAGAAGAAAATAACATATGAAAATTTAGTAACAGTAAGTTTAATTCAGTCCAATTCATCGATATCCTATTCGATGGGGTCGGGTTGAAAAAAAAACTCTTTACATTAAATGTAACGAGTTTATAAATTTTATGGAGTAGTGTACCATCCCTATTTTTCACTTTTTGCCAATTTTACTACTTAATTTTGTAGCGGTTTTCAGTCGGTTATCAAACTCGTCTTGACGGTTGTTAGAATAGTTTAAGGACTCCTCAATGACAGAGAACTGTTGTTTTATGTCACTAATCATTTGTTTACTCACATTAGCACTATTTTTAGGGTTCCGTATTTTATGTATGTCTTGCTCGAGTTGAGCTATCTTAGAATTCAAGTTATTGAGTGCTGTCTCAGTAGGTACTTTTACTTTTATCCTGCAAATGTATCATCTCGCCCTTCATAATGTTCAACTCCAAGTTTAAAGTAGAAGATAAGGTCTCATTTATCTGCGCCATTATCTTGTTCGCATGGTTTTGAAGCATTTCTCCGACAATAGTGCGCAGGTTTATGCAATGTCAACGACTCGTCAAGGCCCTCCTCGGGTGACGAGGTCGGTTGTCGTTTTGTAGACCTACGTGGTACGGGTGTTTTGTCATTTTTACCTTTCATTAGCAAAATGTTCTCACAACAAGGGCATTTCCAGTTTTCACCCTGAACGGTTTCTTGTTCCTCGTTAAGGAACATACAACTGTAGTGATAAGATTTTAAACACTGCAATCTTTTTAACCCCGGACCCAAAAAGAGGGGTGTTACGAGTTTGACGTGTGTATCTGTATGTTTGTTTGTGGCATCATAGCTCACAAACGGATGGACCGATTTTGATCTAGTTTTTTTTTTCGGCTCAGCCTTCTTTTGACGGTTTTTTGAGATTTCTGAACTTATACTTGTTTTATATTCATTATTGATTATTTGTCTTTGATTGATCCATGTTATATTTTAAAATTGTTACATTATTTCTGTGTTTTATATTTTTTAATTCTCTGTGCCGTCTCTAATCTGCATCACTTTAACCCTAGACACCTAACCTTCCAACATATCCCTTTTAACCTAACCATTCGTCGATTCGACGATCATTTTTTAGAGGCGTTATTTTTGTATAGGTATACATGTTTTCACTAGTTTTAATGTTTCATTAAGTGGATCATATATTATTTTAGTTAAATAAAACAAAATATTTTTAGTTTGGTAAGAATATATTTATTTTGTACTTTAGTTTTTAGAACACTATATTTTTGAGATCATTGAAGACACTTACAGACAAAAAAATAAATAAAAAAAAACAAACAAAAAAAGCCTTTTCAACTTTGGCAAACTTAAATTATAACAGTCTTATAATTCTGGAACACATATAAAATTTATTATTTTGAAGCGCATTGCACGCAAAAATCTACTTTATGCTCACCGCAAATTGCAGTCTTACATTTTGAGCAATAAGATTTTGTCATACGCCTTTTCTTATAGGAGCAGAGGCCACAGACCTTGCGTTTTCTGTTTGGAGCCTCGCCTGGTTCAGGATCATTGCTAGGTGATGACTGACCTTGACCTTCATCGATTGACGCTCCTAATGTACTCATTATCCTGGTCTTCACATGCGTCGGCATAGTAGGTATTTCCAGGCGGATTTTGAGCCAGGGTTCTGCTAGTTGCAAATTTTCAAATAACTGCAGTGGATCCACTATACCCCTTAGGGCACGCGTAGGTCCTCTGGCAACATGTACGATGTTTATTACTGCTGCTCTACTCGAAGTACGCCCTTTACTTGTAGCCCAAATATGACGGGCCCGGCTGCGGATATTGCTCTGAGAAAAGTTGATAATACTTGAACTACCACTTGAAATACATGAAGTACTTGGAATAGGAGGTGTTTGTGACTCCAGCACGTTATCTTGTAAAGGTGCTTGCATACTGACTTCGTGATCGGAAATCTCATCTTGAGTGTCACTTTCTGCATCATCTACTTCTAACCTATCTTCTGTTTCGCTGTTCGATGACTCTTCCAATGCACTGCAATCTTCTTCATCCATTAATAAACGCGTTATGTGTTCATCAGTCAGCACTCGTTGGGAAGCCATGGCAAAATCTGCAAAAAAGAGCAAACACTAGTTATAAAAATAAATACGCAAACCCTAACCATTCGTCGAAACGACGACTATTTTTGTAATATATTGAAAACTGAAGTACTTACCGGCCGAACGCGAACACCTCCCGAAAGAGCTCGACGAACACTGAATTGGCAAGAGACGACGCGGTAATCGGCGCACACGCCGAAAAGAGACAGCGATATTTCTATGGCATATTCGTCGATTCGACGAAGGTTAGGTGTCTAGGGTTAACAAGAGTTTATCGCTTATACCGTGGTCACCACAATTCCATGTCACAAATTCGCGTTGAGATATGGCAGAGGTGACACCACTGAGGCCTTTTTTTATCACCACCTATCTTCAGATTACTCATTCTTCAGTCAGGCTATTTTTTTTTTGTAATAACAATTATACATCTCTCTCAAAAAAAAAAAAATGCGTAACCTCCAACGGTCTTTTTCGAAATAAACAAGTGATTTTACTAGAATTATTCTAAATAATGCGAATTTATAATCTTTTACAGCTATTTTACACATACTTTCTCACCAAAAACGTACACTCAACAAAGCGTATCAAGCGCTCTGATAAATTAAAAAGGCTCTGTGATCAAGCGTAACAAAATCGTAAGTTAGACTGCAAAAACTGCTTTTCTGCAGTCGGGTATGTTGTTTTCTTTTAACATAGATACTTGTTTAATTTCAGTAGCTTCGTGTAAAATTTTTGGCACTTTATGTATGTCATAATGATCAATATTTGAGATTTGTCTATCATTGACATTCCTATTGGACTGTTCCGTCTAGTACATGGTCAAGGTAATATAGTCAGATATTTCGACGCAAAACAGACGTGAGTGACACGGGTCACTCATATCCGTTTATTTAAGAATAGCAAACAATCTTCTTTTACAATGAAAGCATTATTTTTCATCAGTCTCTAACTGTTAGTCCCTAGGCGCCTAAATCCATAAAATACTAAATTTCTCATAAAATACCAAATAAAGCGACTGGCACTTATAAGTATGACATAATAATGTAACTACCCTTAGTTAACCCTTAGATAAAGACCCTTAGTTCATCAAAGGTGGCGACTATATCTCTCTCGCTCCCTTAGTCGACACGATACGACTTTACCCGAACGAACGTTGCATAGCCGACCGAGACTACTCAATCTCATTCAATACCCACAAAATAACAAGTAGGTATATGTTAAAAGAAAAACAAAATACCCGTCTGCAAAAAACAATTTTTGCAGTCTAACTTATGGTTTCATTACGCTTGTTATGCTGTTGAGTGTACGTTTATTGTGAGAAATTATCATAAGTGCGCATTCTTTAGAATAATTCTAGTAAAACGTCTAGTTTATTACGATAAAGTTAGCTGGAGGTTACGAAAAGTTCGTTGGAGGTTACGAAAAAACGCATTTTTTATTTTTGCGTGAGATTATATTTAACATGAGTATTATTATTATAACAAAAAAAAATAGCCTGTGACTCTCTGGAAGTGAAGACGAATCTAACGACACCTCGCACATCAAAATGGGACAAGCCGTTTAGGCTGTAGGCAAATATATAGAAACATACATACATACACTCGAAAAACATAACCCTCCTTAAGCAGTCGGGGAAAAACATGCACAGCATGCCTGCAGAAATGTTATCTTAAAAACCAAATTTTGTGTTTTAGTCCATGTTATTGGTCTCCTATATTAATCTTATTTCATTTGTCATATGGATAGGTTTATCGGGACTAGATTAAGTTATTAAAAACGGTATTTTTTCGTTACAGGATCTAAACGAAGACACAGAAATGGAATACCAGACTCTGTATGATTAATAGGATTAGTGGTTAGATTGTTCTTATTTAGATAAAAATTTTATTATATATCAAGTAGCGGGGGTTCCTCTAGACGCGGGTGCTTCTTTTGATATTTCTGCGGCCACACACTCGAGAAATGGCGTGGAACGCGGCGTGTGTGTGACGAGAGGGCACAGACGTACACAGGCGTCACGCTTCTCGTCATAATCAATCTGTCATTTTTAAAATTTTACGTTTGCGACGGGCGTGAGTCAAGGGACGGCGATGTTCAGTTTTAGGCAGCCCGCCCACGTCTGACTTTACGTAGGATCGATATTCAGCTCGATTTTTTTCTATTTTATTTCTGACCTTATTGTATTGTCTTATTGTAAGACGTATGCTTTACAATACGTTCCATTTTTCTCCTATAAAATATCGGTCACCGATTGTCGGACGTGTGCGGCCAGCCTTAGATATTAGTTTTAATTTTATATTGTATAAATGCAAATAAAAAAAATGCGATATGAATAATTCATCAATAATTATTGATAACATCCTCCTTTTCTGAAGTCGATAAAAAAACATTGAAGTGTATAATTATTTTAAAACTTGACTTTTTCTTGGTAAGATTATTTGAGTATATAAGTACTTAATTTTAATTATTTTATTGAATTTTGTATATTGGCTTATAATTTTTTTAATGTAAATATGTTTTAAAAATTGTTATATAACATATTATTAGTGTGGTAATTTTGATGTTTTTCTCATCTATAAATGTATTTATAAAAGTCTAGTAATTTATTTCTGAGTGATATGAAGAACCTAAGTAATGAGTAATAAACATGAAATAATCATATAAAAATATTGCTATGTGACATGTCTGGCTATATTCAGTAATATATATTTTAAGATATTAAAATAAGCACTCGGTGAAGCTCCCTTTACTGGAACTCTCGTATGGTAAAAAATGTATTCCATAAAGTGCTAATGAATTGTAAGATTAAAGTATTATAAAGAAATCCTATGTTTTATATGATTCTGTTTTACCCTATTTTAAATCCTAATATTACAAAAGCGAAAGTAACTGTTTTTTATTTATTATCTATTCTTACAACTAAACTTTCATGGGTGAACTGATCATTTTGGAATTTGGTACATAGATAACAATGTAGAGTAAACGGTAGATTGGGATAAAGCACCCCTATTCAGAGTATTGAAAAAGGTGCGGTTGATTTTACTCGGCCTAGGGCGGCTAAGACTGCTAGACCGCCTCGGGGGAATATCATTAGAAATCAACATTACCAGACGCTTACTGGGGGCGTAATTTCTGCTAGGCCCCTCAAAGCGGGCGACTATGGGCTGATACAGTAGGTATGACGCGAAACGTCGTTTGGCAAAACTTCATAGAAGTTCCCAGTAAAGTAAAATGACGACCACTTTACAGAAACGTTACTAGGACTTTGAATATGACTATTGAGGAAAGTAAGAGAATGAAAGACAAAAGTGGAGAAAATAACAACTAATGATGGCTTATAGGGATCCGTTCTCTTTACTTTTCCCTATAAAAAAAAAAGTTTTGACTGGCAGTGACAATTAATGGTTAGGACGTTCTCTTTCATAGATCAAGAAAAAATAGAAGTACCATGTAGGTATATACTTAGTCTGGCCATAAATACTGTTACAGTTAAAAATAAGAAAGATATTACATTTGAATTTGGAATCTGTCATTTTTATACGATTGTTCATTGAGTTTTCTAATTTTGGCGCCAATACATTGTACAATATTTTGCGATATTAAAATGGAGTGGGGTGATAAAGAGAACCGAATCGCTGTGATTGCATTACACAAAGTTGGTATGGAGCCAAATGCAATTTTTAAAACTCTCCATAAGCTTGGTATTAGTCAAATGTTTGTGTACCGGGTTATTAATAGGTACAATGAGACCTCCTCTGTTTGTGACAGAAAAAGATCTAGCCGTCCACGTAGTGTTCGTACGAAAAAGGTGGTCAAAGCAGTAAGGGAAAGAATTCGAAGAAATCCTGTCCGAAAGCAAAAGATTTTATCTCGGGAGATGAAGATAGCACCCAGAACCATGTCGCGTATTTTAAAAGATGACTTAGGACTTGCAGCCTATAAGAGACGCACTGGTCATTTTTTAACTGATAATTTAAAAAAGAATAAAGAGTGGTAAAATCGAAACAACTACTGAAGCGGTACGCAAAGGGAGGTCACAGAAAAATGTTGTTTACGGATGAGAAAATCTTTACAATTGAGCAACATTTTAGCAAACAAAATGACCGTATTTATGCTCAAAGCTCTAAGGAAGCTTCCCAATTAGTCGACAGAGTGCAACGTGGGCATTATCCGACTTCAGTGATGGTTTGGTGGGGTGTTAGCTATGAAGGAGTGACTGAGCCATATTTTTGTGAAAAAGGTATCAAAACATCGGCACAAGTGTATCAAAATACCATTCTTGAGAAGGTAGTTAAGCCCCTTAACAACACCATGTTCAATAACCAAGTATGGTCCTTCCAACAAGACTCGGCGCCAGGTCATAAAGCTCGGTCCACGCAGTCTTGGTTGGAAGTGAACGTTTCGGACTTGATCAGAGCTGAAGACTGGCCGTCGTCTAGTCCTGATCTTAATCCGCTGGATTATGATTTATGGTCAGTTTTAGAGAGTATGGCTTGCTCTAAACGCCATGATAATTTGGAGTCCCTAAAACAATCCATACGATTGGCAGTGAAGAATTTTCCCATGGAAAGAGTGCGTGCTTCTATTGATAACTGGCCTTAACGTTTAAAGGACTGTATTGCAGCCAATGGAGACCACTTCGAATAAGCTTTTATATTTTAAATTGTTTTATATTTATGTATTAAACTAACACACTGTAAAAGTAATAAATATTATTTGCAATAAAAAAATAATTTTTTTCTTCGTGACAATATTTATGGCAAGACTAGGTATAGCGATACTGATGCCTGATGCAAAAAAAGTGTGTGAATATCCTTAATTAAACACGTTGATTACGGCCAGAAGTTAATAAAAATAAATATTATATATTTTCAAAAAACATGAAAATCTAATACATTTACCACTATTTGTAGCTAAGATTTGTACTACAGCAATTAGGTTAAACAGGGGTTAATAAACGATTATACCCACAGAAGACAGAAGTAAATAGAAATGGCTTAAACACAGTATATCCTATAGTAGGGTAAGCAGGGGGAATGGCGCTCACCGGGTAATGGCGCTCACCTCTATAAGTCTATAAAAATAGTGCACAGCAACATGTCACGTCGCTTAAAGCGAGGGGGACGGGGGCCTCTAACAGACAGTTTTGCGTACAGCCAGTCAGCTCGCTACATGAGAATGTAATGTGCATTGTTTTGTAACGGGCCTTGTTGATCTAATTTATGGGTATGGTGTTTTTGTCAGAAGTTTAGTATTTTTATTATTATTTAATTATTGTTATGACTTCTTAGACACTGAAGTTTATGTTTTGTGATAACGTAATCAATTTTTAACAATTACATGTGAATGTTTTAAAATTTCAAATTAAATTCAAAACGAACTTTTGGGGTTATGCCGCTCACCTGAACGCCATTCCCCCTTATTGACTTTTTTCTTTGATAAATCTATTGACCTAATATTATGTACTACAATTATAGCCTATCTTGCCTTGAAATCACCAAAGGACAACCGATAAACCAACACGGAACAATAAAGATCTACAATTCACCAAAACTGAAGAAAAAAAAATTTGGGATCGTTATACCACTTGTGGGCTGTGTTCTCATGCTATGATGACTGATGATAAAATCCTACTATCTCTAATTGTGATTACCTCTAATAATGATAATAATATATAAAAAAGCTTGAGTGTCCTTTACCCCTTAGCCTGAGCGGCATTACCCAAGGTCAGGGGTAATGACGCGCAAAGCTGTTTTTTTAAGTTCTTCTACTACTAATATAGAGATAGAGATATATACGTTTTGTGTTACAATATTGATTACTTAATAGTCAAAGATATTGCATTTTTTTAAATTTTGATATGAAACCAATATTTAAAAAAATATAGCATGTTTTCCTTAGGTGAACGCCATTCCCCCTACTTACCCTATTACGCAAAACCACTGTGGTTCTGCGTAATACAATAGCATTTGCCGACAGTGACTGTGCAAACTCACACAAGTAAGATAAATCTATCGTATTGGCATTTTATAGTTCAGTTTACTAAGCACAATAGTCAAATACAGCTCATTTGAAAATACGCCTTAAAATATAAACGTGAGACTTCATTTTGGCATTAGATCTCTATTATAAAGAAAACTCCTTGTCTGAACTTTGCGACGCTTTATTATTACTTATAACACTGCACTTATTTCACTGCACTGAGCGGTCTGACGCTAAGACCGCCTTTTTACTACCGAGTTACGCCGCAACTACCTTTTCGAAGGGCCGCTCGCGCTCGTCCGCCCGCGATATATCCCCTCTCCGGAATTACAACATCACGCCATCACCCGGGGTAGCGTTCATTCTGTTCGATCACCGTTATCCAGAGTATATAAATTAAGAAAATAGCAGTGCTGCCACTCCGCAACACTGAAAACACCGCACACCACATACAACAAATATTCAAATCATGACACTCGGCCATCCGCTTTTGTGCAACGTCCCGATGCACAACAACTCTCTAAAAGCAAGTCTGATTAATCATATCGAACCCTTTGGACTCCTTAAAGATTTGCTGCAAAATAACATAGTTAAACAGTAATTATTATGCTAATTTTATAAAACTACTTATGGCACACTAAACTTTGTAGTATACGTTGTCGTAACTAGTTATTATTGTAGATACAAGTAATCATGACACTCGGATTCGTTTTTAAATATGACAATTATTTTATGTTTATTCTAGCTGGTCTGGGAACCGGAGGCTTCCTATTCGTGTACACATAAATGTACACTATGCAGATAAATCATTGTTGTACAAATATGTTGTACGGATCGAGTATATTCTGGTATTTCCAGAGGTTTGGTATATAATTAAAAAAAGTACATAAAAACTTATTCAATTCGCATTATTAATTTACTGTCGGTTACTCAATTACTTCCTCCTCTGGCTTAGTGATTGCGAACGGCAGCATCATTATATAAATGTCCCAGTGTTGTAGTGGCCACTGAAGTAGCATTCAAACCTTGTAGACTTGGACTTGTAGACTTTTTTTTTAATGAAAAACTCTATAAATACTCCTTTTTGTTCTTCGTCCAAACATTAAAATGACCAACGACAAAGCTTCAATAAAATGAAAGCAAATTTCGTCCAAAAATAATTACACATAAATTCAAATATTTAGATCCAACTCAAACCAGCTCCAGTAATAATTTGGTGACACTAGTACGTTAATTTTGTAAGTGCTCTCATAGGAATCAACATTTTAAACTGTATTTCTGTCATTGTCCTGCCATTACCAAATAGCATTTTAAAATTGTGTAACGTATACTCCCCAAATCCGAGAAATAGAGAGAATAAGAGAACGGAAATAATTTTCCACACCCCTTTTTTTTTTGCAAGTCGCTACAACCGCATTAATTTCTGTCAAGCTTGTGGATGATCGGCAAAGAACATGAGCAAAATTTTGTCAGTTTAGAATGTCAGAAGTATTATTATTTTCTAATCACTAAATTTAATTATCATAGGGACAAATTAGTTACGATAAACTACAGGTAGCTGATCCATTGTCAGTCCTTCACCAACCGTTATTTGACTGGCGTATACCTGTTGCTGTTTACCATTAAATTGATGTACTATCAAGTTGAATCACTTCACATCACAGATGCCCTGAGTTGACATTTGTCGGATCTGTTGTTTGCCAAATTCTTTGCAATGGTTGCAATGGCGGTGGCTCCTCGCCGTCACCGTCACTCTCCAGGCCAGCTGCTCTTCTCGCGATGCTTCTCCATTTCTGCCGGTCGGTTGCATTGCGAGTACACTACTTCGGTGGACTGCGTAGCTTTTCTAATGAGGTCGGTCCAACGTGTTGGTGATCGTCCAGGACTTCACTAGTCTTCTACACGGCCATGCATATGCTGCGATAGGCTCTCCGTCGAGTGCTCTTTTCTTGAGATCTGCGCAAAGAACTTCAGTATTTGCAATTGCCCAGTCGACGATAATCTATCTCGTATATGAATCTCTTTGAGGATAGAGTTGTTGGTTGTTTGTCAAATACGTCATCACTATTTTGATGACACGTTAGCTAGAAAAAATACTGTACACATTACATACTAACAGTACTCAAACCGAGAATGTGGACATATTTATTTTCCCATCCAATATTTATAGTACTGATGTAACAGTAGAGCAGAAATTACTTGACTAGGTTTTAATAAACTTAATTGTAGGGAAAGACTGAGAATGTTTATACCTACACAGAAGCATACTTAATTCCTTTTAGTGCACACCTGAACTAATACTAAAGCATCAAAAGAGAAGAAGCAGGTAATCACTTCCATAAATAAAATTAGTCTCAATATTTGTCTTACTAATTTCTGTTGTTTTTTTTTTTAAAGGTCTATATGATGTCGACTAGTCATATCATAACTGCTCTTGCACTGAGTACAAGCCAGTGGTGATTTTGATAGTTGCCGTTTTATTTCAACTAAAAATCATATTTCGGAAACGTTACCAGTCCTATCAAATATTGCTTATTTTTAATGAAGATATTTTTTTATTTATCGATTAATTTTCGTATGCTGGATCCAATTCTGTTATACGCTTACCAAAATTATACTAGATTTATCAAAATGTTCATATGCACGAACGATATTCGATCCGTGCGAATGTCCGGCGACTCACTCCCCGCTGTCGCTCTTGTACTTCGCTCGTTCCTTTTGTTTAGTTGGAATGTACAGACGGCGTCAGAACCATTTTGCAGGCTTAAGTAAGTATTTTGTTCGATGGCAAATTATGCAGTATTTTACATTTTCTAGAAATAAGGTCATGTAACGTTCCGTTACAAGTAATGAAAAAAAAATATATGATAGTAATAGATACCCTTATTTATGGAAAAATAATTTAAAAAATCTGCATGCATTATTTTTTGTGTAGGTTTTTGTGTAAGACCCACATATGTCACAAAATGAATTCCGCTCATAATAGTTTTTTCATAATAAGGTACCTAAAAAAAAAAAAATAGTTTATAAAATCAAGTTTTATTGAAGTAAATAAAAAACATTCATTTATAAAAGTCGAAATAGTTTGAAAAATACAATCTAACCTATTTATGAAAGGACATTTTTTTTTATTTCTATTTAAATAGAGATTAAAAAAAACTGTAGGTGTAGTGCAACATTGTACTTCTGCATTGACAAAAGATTTTCCTTTATATGCTGGAAATGTGCATTGAATTTGACCAGATTGGGAATTGATCTATGACATCTTTAGGTGGTACAATACGCCTAATTCTGCATTCCACAACATGCGTACATTGGGTTGAGGAATCAGTCCAAGTAAAAGACATATGCCCAAAAACTTCTTGATTTCTACTACAGTAACTACCTGTAGCTTAGAAGGATCCTAAAAATTATTTGTTTTTTTTATGTATAAAATGTAATTAAACTTTATAATTATATTTGCGTCTTTTTAGTCTTACTTACCTACCTAATTGAGTGGGAGTGTCATAATTAGTTTACACAATATTTAACACTGGGTTAACTCCGAAATACAAAAACAAATACTATAAGCCGATGAAACGTTTCAATCACAATATACATATATTATATATATATTGTGATTGATATTGTGATTGTTATTGCATATAAATTTGACTCGAACAGGAAACTTAAATACGATCATACTATGTTCTCTAGGAATTCTGGTACAATCAACAAGCTTGGTATGCAGATAAATTTCAAGACATTAAAAAACTATTTCACTGGAATATTAAAAAACAACGGAAATAATAATAATCAGGATGTTATCGAACCACTCAATAATAATATAAACAAATCCTCATTTTTTCGTGAATAATTACCTTCATATTCTACATCAAAATATTGCGGGTCTCATCAGCAAGACAGACAGACTAGTAATTGCCCTGGATCAACTAGCAGAAAAGAGTATTATTTCAGATGTGTTGTGCATAACGGAGCATAATATAATGGCTGGTTTCGAGCAACATGTTTATGTTCCTAATTATACACTAGCTGCATCTTTCTGCAGAGACAGTACAAATAAAGGTGGTTCGTGTATCTTAGTGAGGAATGGACATGAATGGAGAGAGGTTCCGGAATTTAAAAAAAAATCACTGACCAGTGTATTTGAGTGTTGTGCCATAGAATTGATTAGACATAAATTATTGATAATATGTTTATACAGAGTACCTAAAACATCAAATTTAAAAACTTTCTTATGTAAACTGGATAAAATATTGAGCATGACGAGTAACAAAAAATATGAACAAATCGTCATTGCTGGTGATTTTAACATTAATATATTAAAAGCATCTAATTTGACATCAGACTTCGAATCAATTCTAGGAAACCATAATTTTAAATTGGCGGTGAAACAACCGACTCGCTTTGCAAGCCAAACATGTATCGATAATATGGCATATAACTGTAAAAAGATTTGTAATACGGAAGTGCACGAATTAGATTTATCTGATCACAGTGCTTTAGTAATGAAGTTCCCAGTCCATAAAAACGCGCTACTTAAATTCTGGAGGAAAAAGCAGCGTGATTATTCTGTTGAAAATATTAATAAATTTAAAATGTGTCTTAGTAATGTTTTATTCCAAGAACTATACAGCTTTTCTGACGCAAGATTTGCATATGATTACTTTTTAGGGTTCCGTACCCAAAGGGTAAAAACGGGACCCTATTACTAAGACTTCGCTGTCTGTCTGTCTGTCTGTCTGTCTGTCTGTCTATCTGTCTGTCTGTCTGTCTGTCTGTCTGTCTGTCTGTCTGTCTGTCTCCAGGCTGTATCTCATAAACCGTGATAGCTAGAAAGCTGAAATTTTCACAAATGATGTATTTCCGTTGCCGCTATAACAACAAATACTAAAAATTAAAAAAATAAAATATTAAGGGGGGTCCCCATACAATAAACGTGTTTTTTTCGTATTTCTTTGCTCAATATTAAAAACGGTAACAGATAGACGCTTCAAATTTTCACAGAATACTAACTTGTATATTACCTTTCAAAATAAATAATTTAATAACTATAAAGTAAATATTAAAGGGGGGCTCCCATACAACAAACGTAATTTTTAAGCAATTTTTACTCGATATTAATTAACAGGTAGAAACTTGAATATTTGTAAGTAAATATTTAGAAATATATTAACTATAAAAATAAATACCTAATCTTATACATAAAAACTCACAAAATGAAAATAATCCGTGCATCTAAACGCGGTGCGAGCGCCGCGCCGCGGTGTGGTGGTGGCGCGAACGCGCGGGTAGCGGGGGAGGTAACATCACGGAGCGAGCCATAGCCGCGCGTATTCGCGCGAGCGTCGTCATGCTGCCCGGATGTGTATCGAAAACCTACCTATAAGTTTGCAATTTACTACTTGGAATTTCGTTGATTTCTCGTTATTTTATAAACAGAATTAAACTTTGTAGTATTATAGATGATAGTACGGAACCCTTCGTGCGCGAGTCCGACTCGCACTTGGCCGATTATTTTCAAACTTCAAACTATACTATAATTTGTGCTTTCCATATAAAACAGTTATTATTAGAGTTAATAAATCCATAAAGTGGTTATCACGTGGCATAAAAATTTGTAGCAAAAACAAAAGAAATTTACTTTGGAAATATAGACTGAATCCTACAAAAACTAATAAAAGTATCTTCCTTAATTACTCAAAACGTCTTAGAAAGATCATTGTTCTAACTAAACGGGCACAAAATAACTTTAAGATAAATTCATCTCATAACAAGTCAAAAACTGCATGGCAAATCATAAATAGTACCAAATTAAATTTACCTAAAGAAGCCTTAACAAAAATTGAACAAGATAATGAAGATATAACGGATCCGATAGCTATAGCCAACGCATTTAATAATTTTTTCATAGATAAAATAAAACCGATCCCTGAGTCAGGATATAAAGTGATCATAGCAAAGATTCTATGTTCATGGCACCAAGCACGCCACAAGAAATAAGCAAAATAATACAAAACCTTAAAAACACTAAAAGTGTTGGTGATGACGAAATCTCAACTTTCATAATAAAATCAGTAAGTGAGTATGTATGTACCCCTCTAAGCTATATTATTAATTTGTGTATATCCACAGGCACATTTCCGAGTTCTCTGAAAACCACCATTATTTAACCTTTATTTAAAAAAGACAATAGAGAGAAAATGGAATGCTATAGGCCCATTGCACTTATATCGATATTTTCAAAAAATTTCGAGAAGTATGTTTATAATGAGTTAAATGATTATTTAGAGAAAAATAATATTCTATGCAATGAACAAAAGGGTTTCAGAAAAAATAGAAGTATTAATATGGCCATATACGATTTCATTAAAAACGTCTTAATATGTATGGATAAAAGCACTCCGGTGTGCGCCATATTCTGTGATATGACGCAGGCGTTCGATTACGTAGATCACAGAATCTTAGCTAGTAAATTAGAAGCGTATGGAATACGTGGCAACGTTTTAGATTTGATAGAGTCTTACCTAGCAGATAGAATACAAATCACGGAAATCAGTCGAGTCAATCTTAACACGAAAGCAGAAGAAATATATAGATCGTATGAACGCAAAGTGGCGTACGGAGTTCCACAAGGTAGTGTCCTGGGACCACTTTCATTCATAGCATACATAAATGACTTGCCTAATGCTACATCTCAACCTATGACATTATTTGCAGATGATAGCACTATCACCGTAGCATGTAAAACACTTGACTCTTATGAAAACGATATTGTTAAATCTTTGACCTCAGTTATATCTTGGCTTGACAACAATAACTTAAAAATTAACCTAAATAAAACAAATATAATGCATTTTAGACAAAGAGAAACAAACAAAGGTAATATTAATGTAGCATATGACAATAACATTATAAATGAAGTAGAAAGCTCAAAATTTCTTGGATTATATATTGACCGAAAATTGAATTGGAAATCACAAATAGAGCACCTTTCGAAAAGAATAAGTAGCCAAACATATGCCATCGCCAAACTAGCTCGTACTCTAAATATAGAATCATTACTTAAAGCCTACTATGGGTTAGTTGAATCAATTTTGAGGTATGGGATTATTTTTTGGGGAATTTCAACAGATAAAATTATTATTTTTAAAAGGCAGAAACGCTGTATTCGTTCAATGTTTAAACTCAAAAAAAGAGATAGTTGTAAGCCCTATTTTTTAAAGTATAAAATTCTTACACTTCCGTGTTTATACATTTTAGAAACGGCCCTTTTTGTAAAAACAAACCGGGAGCGATTCCCCACACTATCTGATACTACTGTAAGAAATAGGCGCGACCAAGACAAACGGCGCGTACATGAAGGAAAGACAGCACTGATGCAAAATAGCATCGTATGTATGGGTCCTAAAATCTACAATAAGATTCCTAAGTCAATAAGAGACCAGAATAGTAATTTATTTAGAAAAAAGTTGAAGGCATTGTTATTGCAGAAGTGTTATTATTCTATCAATGATTTTTTAAATGACAAATTTTAATTTTATTTGACATTATGTGTATCTTTTATTGCTTCTGCTTTGTCATATTTTATATATTTTTGGTTTGTGTATTAATCTAATAACAAATAATAATAATTATTATTTTTTAATTTTTCGCATGTGCATGATGCTGTCTACCTGACATTTGTACGCCTAATCGGCACAACATGATTTTAAGCGACTAAATTTAGTGTAACATCTTTTATGCACTTGTTGTATAAAATTCTCGTGTTGTATGCAAATAAATTATCTTTATCTTTATCTTTACAATCTCATTATCGTTCAAAGTTGGCATGCGCTAGAGTTGCCATTCATCCACGTCCACTATTATTATTAATAATTGTGGACGTTAATTATTATTATTTTGGGTCAATAATTATTTTGGTATTCCATGCTCACTTAAATAGTAAATTTGGCATTTATTTCTGAGCGCTACCGTGGGTCGTATGACACGTTAAATTGTAGATCCCGGTTGTTTGTTCTTTAAAAAACTGGACAAGTGCGAGTCAGACTCACCCACCAAGGGTTCCATATAAGCTAATAGATAAAAGGAGGGAAATAAAATATTTTTTAAAAAAATATTTAAAAACCTGTTTTAGCTTGTGCTAATAAAGCTTTTTCGTATGATAAACCCACATTATACGGTTATAGCACTTTAAAATTTGGACCCTCCTTCCTAGCATAAAGACCCTGTTTTTGTGGTCAAATTATAAATGTACAGTTTTCGGATTTTTTCCTTTATGACAATGCTCCTTCCAAATTTCATAGTTATAGGTCAACGGTAAGTACCCCAAGGTTTTGATTCCCTTGCGAGTGTCGAAATATGCGTTTTTTGCGACATATTCGGCTGTAACTTTTTATAATGAAAACTGAGAAGTTTGATTTTTCTCTATGCAGCAAGAGACTATGTATTTGCGTGTATGATTTAAATTTCAATTCGGTACCTTCACGCGTTCCCGAGATACAGGTATTGACACCCGGACAGACGGACAGACAGACAACAAAGTGATCCTAGAAGGGTTCCGTTTTTTTCTTTTTCGGGGTAAACCCTAAAAAACAATATTTTAGTTTTTTATCAGACTCTCAAAAAGAAGGTACTCTACCTTCTTTTTGGAAGTCGGTTAAAAAACGAAACCTTTGTCCGTTTGTTTGAGAAGTTGGGAACGCGTAGGGTATTCAGGTGAAATTTCTAAAAAAATACTTATGTCTATGGTCCCCTATTGTGAAATCTTTCAATAAGGTGATATTTGAGTTCCAGGAATCGTACGAGGTTTTCGCGACACAGGCTTAGCCTAGTGCGGAAACCACCATCAATTCATTTGTAATTTATGTTATTGTGAATAATTTGCCAAAGGGCATCTACTAAGAAATTATTTCTGTATCGCAGGTAAAATCGTGGCATGTGACTAGAATATAAATAAGATACACAATTATCACAACATATGTATTTAATTAATATTGAAAATTCTTATGATAATAAAACACAAAATATATCTAATAAAATCACTTTTACTTAGGCATCGAAATTCATTTACTTATTGAAACTTAATTCTTCAAAAAATCATAAATAAATTCCTATGTTGCGAGCATCTAAGGGCCCGTGCCATAGACATGGAGCCGGGCCCTTCATGTCAAGTATATTTGAAGAAAGAAAAACATTAAAATAAAAATAGTCAAGTTAATTAATTCATTCAAAAATAATATTAAATAACAATTTCAGCTATATATAAAAGACACATTAAGACCTACATATTAAGAGCTTTTCTGAAGGCACCACTTAGACAATTAAAATGTTTTAAAATAACTAAATTAACTAAATAACTAAAAATCCTCATACAATTTAAGAAGTTTAATTAGTTTAGTAGTGCCTTCACAATTAACCACATTATAGATATTATTACAGACAATTCTAAAACGTCCGACATGACATGACAGAGTTATGGTACCTAAGAGTAAAAATTTTATTCAAAATTCCGTTCACAGCTGAAGCCAAAATACAATGTGTGCTTGATCACTCTTTAATTATGACACGTACACAAGCGTTCAAATAATGTTATCAGCAAAACACTTCGTGAATGGCAGAGCGACGTACTTAGCCTTAAAAGGATAACATTAAATTGTTTCACCGACGTAAATATGACTCTGATTCTAAGCCTATAGTGCTTCCGTGGCTTGTTGATTTGCCAATCGGGCCACGGTTGAACTACTCGATTACGCCAAATATCTAGGCTATCTTTACGATTACTAGTTAATTGTACGCTGGCGCCATCTGTACATATTACTTCACACAAGGAACTAACTGCTCTAGATGATACCGTTACAGTAGGCCTACCATGGAACGTAGATAGAACCCGCTTGGCTCACTCAATGTGCCGCGACATTCAGGGAAAACGAAATTTGAAAAAAGTAACAAGCCATGATTGGATAAAAATAAAAACATTAAAACAGATTTTTAGGTAATTTTTCTCATTTATGCTTAGGTACACCAAACTGTTAATATCATCCGTATGAATTGACAACTGACATATTAAGCGAATTTGTTTGCTTCCCGTTGGCCTATTAGATGCAGAGACCTCACACTATTATATTTACTACTACTACTCTATAAATAAAACTACCAGAACTATCATCTTGGACGTCAAAGGTTGGAATTATCTATAATAACATCAGCTTTATTTCATAAATCACATAAAACATTTCTAACGAGTCAAAAACAAAAATCAAAAATGATAATTGGCCTCATATTGGGCATAAGTTATGTGAACCAGCTTATAAATTTTAACATATTTTTATTATGCTGCAAATATTACTAAAAAAAAATTAACTTACATTCACAGCGCAAAAAGGACTTTTAAGGCTAACTCTGAATTCATAAAGGTGTCAGTCACCAGTCCTAGCTAAAGCTTGAATTCACCCTATGATATGATGACGTCAGAGGCGCGTGCGAATATATACCAGTATCTTGAACCAAAAGTCTATAACTATAACAGAACTAATAGTACAAATATACGATCGAATGTAGTACCGCCGAGTTACCATTTGATACACGAGAGAGAGAATAAGATCGAGATACATTTTCATCACTTTCTCACTCTGATCTTCCGGTCGTATCATATTCGACCGTGTGTTAAAACAGTTTTAGCTGTCACATTAATAAAAAATCTAATCACTAATATTCGGTAATATTTTGTTCTTTAAAATAAAGAATGAAATCTATCGTATTTTCCAATCAAAACTTATTTTACTGTTTTATAGCGGACAACTTTCCATAGAAGTGCGATAGTAGCGGCCCCATTATTTTCTACAATATTTGGTGAAAGTATACGATCCTTTATCAGCACATTCCGACGCTGACGATCAGCGATGCATCATGCAACTGTGTACAATACTCGGCGCGTGCGCACACATACGCGTTACTGACGTCAGCACTTTTTACGCCTTTCACGTGCTCAAGAAATTCTGAAAAAAGAAGAAAACACTAGTGTCATAAGGCATTGGATCTTACAAGAAAAGTTGTGATTAGTGAAATAGACATCAATGAGGTTTATGCGCGATAGAGTATTTACATTCTAAGTAATATTAATATACGCATGAGCATATCATTATCATCCGCGTGTTGATGAATGAAATGAACCCTACGCTGTGCCCTTCAAATAGATAGATACATAACTCTTTATTAAAAGACCACAAATACAGAGAAAACATAATTATAGCTAGGCTTTTAATTGGCAGCCTTATCGCTTAGAGCGTCCTCTTCCAGGCAACCATGTACGGATAGGAAAGATGTTACAGATAGTGGTCTTTAAAAGTAACTAAAAACTATAGTATACACCAAAACAATATAATTTTTTTTAACATCCCTGTTTGTACAAACTGTTCCACTGCTGGGCACGGGCCATCTTCTCATTGTGAGAAGGGTAAGGCCATAGTCTACCATGCTGGCCAAGTGCATGTTCCGGACCGCGGTACCTCCAAGCCGGGCCAGTCGAGTGGACTGTATGTGGCTAGAGGAGTGTAGGCGGAGGGACCGACTCGGTGTCCAGTACCACGGTCGTTGGCGGGTGGAACGTGCGCTGGGATTGCTTCTCGGAGAAGAAACGCAGGCTTTTGTGTGCTCTTGATGACCCTGCCTTGATGCCTCGCTCTTGGGTCACCCTGGCGAGATGACCCAAGAGCGAGGCGTAAATGAAGGGTTGTCTGTGAAAGAATGTCGTCTTGAGAGTGTCGGCTGAGAACGGAATGACAGACTGCCTTGAAAGAGTGCAGTGACTGAATGTTGATGACTGAAGGCTGAAGACAGAAAGTATCGGGAACGCGGCTTGCGTTTGTATTTATCACCGAACGGCAATAACGGGACCGTGTGAATCTCGTCGGCGATCCCTGTCGTGTACCTGCGATAAGGCGCAACAGACAGCGCCCGCACCATTGTCAGTCTAAATAGCACACGGTACTTTATTACCGTTCGCCGATTTATATTTTATTACTTACGGCCTCGCTGTCGGGCTCCCTCACCAATAAAAATGCCGTTACGACATCCGTTTATTTATATAAATTAAAACTATCTTAGAAACTACTATTTATAATTAATTCCGTCGGTCGTCGCGAACATTCTCCCGCCGTGCAGCGTCGTCCAGGGCGCTGCATTCTAAAGCGTGAGCGGCGGGCGTAGTCGGTAGAATGCTCAACTTTTTTCCTAGTCTTCTTAGAACTCCGGTCGTGCGGATGTCGACCACCCGGGTAATGTCGTAGGCTCCCGGGTGGATGGCTTTCTCGATCCCGCTCGACCGTATGTTGCAAGTAGGCGTGTTGTCTGCGGCGTTTACGACGTCGGCATCGCCGGCTTGCACGGCGGGTCCGCGGCTGTGGGACTCCCGCCGGTATTGCAACTCGAGGAGGTAGCGGTTTCAGAAGATGTCCGTCAGGTGTCGCGACATGCGGTAATGCGCGTGCCGGATAATTTCGGTCTCCGGCGCGGTTATTAGGACCGCGCTGCTTTGCCACCGTGTCCATATACGTCTGTCCTGTCATTTTGCTTGGCGTAGCGAGCTCAGCGTAGCCCTTTTTGACTAACGCAGTCGTCTGCTCGTGATGTCTGGCGGCTGACATCGGCACTTTCTTCATCTGTCGCTCCACGGAGATGAGTCGTTGAGGTGCGGCGTCACTGTTGTTGGGCATCTCATCATTATTTCGAGAGAGTAGCGTAGTCTCATAACGCCCGTCTGGTTGTTGTTTTGTGTGTTCTTGTAATGTCTCGAGAGCATATTGTTCCGGGTCACTGACTGGCGTTTTCGCAGCGACAGTGAGGCTCTCGATAGCGTTAGCTTCCGCGGTCGGCGTGGCGGCAAGAACGGGCAGCTGCAGTTGTTCGGCGATGACTGGCATCGACGGTGGCGGCGGTGGCCGCATGAGTGGCAATGCAATCGGTCGTTTGAGATATTTGTCTCTCATCGAGACTATTTGTTGTGCGCTCAACCAGATGTCTACGCGGTGCTGTGACTGCACTACGACGTCTTCTTCGGTCAAAGTAGTGCATGCGTCCTCTTTGTCTTCGACTTCAGGCGTCGGGAGTTGAACAGCAGCGAGTTGCACATTTGTCCGTGCTTCTTTTTCCTGAGCGCGCGCGTGCTCTTCTTGTGTGCACGCGTGCTCTGCTTGTATGCGCGCGTGATTTTCTTTAGCTCGCTCGTGTAGAGTGGTGCGTGCGTCCTCTTCGTCTTCGGCTTGGGCTTCAGCTTCCAGCGTCTCGATATGCGCGGCTGCAAGTTGAGCTTGTAAACGCACGTATTCTTCCTTAGCGCGTGCTATCCGCAGCAGTCGCTCGGTCTGTCGGCGTGACTTTTTTGTTGTTTTCCGCCCTGAAGCTGTGAGCGACGTGGCGGCGCAGCGTGGCACAAAGTCGGCGGATGCAGGGGGCGCGCGGGGCGAGTCCTGTGTCTTAAGGTGAGCCGCAAATGTCGGTGGCGGCTGTAGGCTCAAAGCGGCGGCGTTATCTGTAGCAGCGTCGATCGTCGTTGTCGGCGTTGAAGGTGAGGTGACGTGATAGTATCGGATCGGACCCCACTGTTGTGTTGCGTCGGTGAGCACTGCGCGTAGAACGTAGACGTAGAGGGCCCTGTCAAAGTTAGGCCCTGCGTCGCCCCCAGCGTTGAGGCGGCGGCTGCAACCGATATGGCGTTACGGTGCGGCACGATGACGAGAAAGGACGACGCGCGCGGCTGTGGCGCGCCAGTCACTCCCATAGACTGGAAGGCGTGTTCTGATGACTCTCGGATTCTTTCTGGGCGATAGGCGGCATCGGTGGCGATAGCGGTGCGTGTCGGTTGGGAGGAGGGCCCTGTCAAAGGTAGGCCTTGCGTCGCCCCCAGCATTGAGGCGGCGGCCGCAACCGATGTGACGCGGGGGAAGTGCGCTCGGCAGCGGCGCATTCCTTTGCGCACACGATGTCTTCGCTATAAGGACAGCTTCATTTTCGGAGCGTGTCGACGGAGGGCGTTCCGTGGCGGCTTGACGCGACGCCCTCGTCGTCTCGGAGCGTGTCATCACCATGTTTCTGAAGGCGGGCGGTGACACTGATGGCGAACGGGCACTTCTTCTCTTCGAAGGTAAATCCGGCTACGGCAGGACCAATGTTCCGGAGGCGGGCGTTGTCGCTGATGGCGAATCTTCTCGTTGAAGTTGAATCCGGCTACCGAAGGACCAATGTTCCGGACCGCGGTACCTCCAAGCCGGGCCAATCGAGTGGACTGTATGAGGCTAGAGGAGTGTAGGCGGAGGGACCGACTCGGTGTCCAGTACCACGGTCGTTGGCGGGTGGAACGTGCGCTGTGATTGCTTCTCGGAGAAGAAACGCAGGCTTTTGTGTGCTCTTGATGTCGTAAAGGCACCCTGGCGAGCTGACCCAAGAGCGAGGCGTAAATGAAGGGTTGTCCGTGAAAGAATGTCGTCTTGAGAGTGTCGGCTGAGAACGGAATGACAGACTGCCTTAAGAGAGTGCAGTGACTGAATGTTGATGACTGAAGGCTGAAGACAGAATGTATCGGGAACGCGGCTTGCGTTTGTATTTATCACCGAACGGAATAACGGGACCGTGTGAATCTCGTCGGCGATCCCTGTCGTGTACTTGCGATAAGGTTGCGGGCGCTGTCTGTTGCGCCCGCACCATTATCAGTCTAATAGCACACGGTACTTTATTACCGTTCGCCGATTTATATTTTATTACATACGGCCTCGCTATCGGGCTCCCTCACCAATAAAAATGCCGTTACGACATCCGTTTATTTATATAACTTAAAACTATCTTAGAAACTACTATTTATAATTAATTCCGTCGGTCGTCGCGAACAAAAACAATATAATTTTTTTTAATATTTATTTAGATTAACTGTTTGTATTTTATTTGACTTTTTTGCTTGTGCTTTTATTATATTCTATTCAAATTTTGATTATTACTATATTGTTGATTGATTATTATGAACTGATAAATATTTTTCCATGTGTGTTTATATGGACTGAATATGGTCTGAAATAAATGATTATTATTATCTCATTTATTTATTTACAATCTTAATTCTAAATTTTTTACAACACAAATATTAACTTATAAAAAATAAACATAAATATTGTAAAAAACTTAAAACTAGGGTGCCGCCGGCAGCGGGGCGGGGCTCAAGCTGCCGGTGGTAGGGGCTACAGAGAGAGGAACCTCCTGACAATACGTGCCGTGTCCAGGATGACTGCCTTCTGTATCTGACCCTTGACCCAACCATCGAGCGAGAGCCTCTTGAGATGTTGGTCGAGGCTCTTCGCTATGACACCGTTCACCGAAACGACTATCGGGACAATGATCGTCGAGTCAACATCCCACATGGCGGTTATCTCGTGAGCCAAGTCAAGGTACTTGCTGAGCTTGTCCTTCTCAGCCTTCACGAGATTCTCATCATGTGGGATGGTGATGTCGACGAGCACTGCCCAGCGTTGAGACCGATCTACGATCACGATATCAGGCTTATTGGCAACAATAGTCCTGTCCGTGATGATAGAACGGTCCCAGTAGAGCAAAGCACGGCTATTTTCGAGAACTGGCGCTGGTGCGTACTGATAGTACGGCACCTCTGACTCGACAAGGCCGTATTGAAGAGCAAGTTGCTGGTGGATGATCCTGGCTACTTGGTTATGCCTGTGCAAATACTCGCCGTTAGCAAGATGCGAACAACCGGAAACAATATGTCGGAGAGACTCTCCGGGACGGTGGCATGCCCGACAAATGTCGACCGTACCGTCCTTCATGATATATTTCCGATAGTTGTTCGTCTTGATAACTTCATCTGCAATTGCACAGGCAAACCCTTCAGATTCCCCAAAGAGGTCACCGAAGCGCAGCCAGTTCACCGATGCAGGCAGGTCTACATCGGGTCCTGATAACACCCTGTAGAACCGCCCGTGCAACTCCTTGCTCTTCCATACGTCTTTGCGGTCTTCGATGCTGAGCACCGTTGGTTTGCGCCAGTTTTCTTTTGCCAAGGAGAGAGGCGTCAGGCCCTTATCAACTGCCACTACATCACAATGCATACCACACTCGTTGTTTCGGAAATAGTCTCTGAGATTGCACACCTCACGGTTGTGGAGGTTCTTGGCGTTTAAAAAGCCACGATTTATTATTATTATTATTATTTATCATCCCTGTTTGTACAAACTGTTCCACTGCTGGGCACGGGCCATCTTCTCATTGTGAGAAGGGTAAGGCCATAGTCTACCATGCTGGCCAAGTGCGGGTTGGAAGACTTCACACATCTTCAAGATCATTGAGAACTCTCAGACATGTAGGTTTCCTCACGATGACGATACAATATGTGGGTACCTATTTATGTTACAAGAAAAAAAAGAGTACTTAATAATAATTAATTATAATAGACTAGATGACCCGGCGTACTTCGTATCACCTATCAATGAGTGGACCCGATATTTTCTCAACGTTTAAACCTTCCCTGGATTACGACAAACATTTGTACAAAACCAAATCAGCTAAATCGGCCCAGCCGTTCTCGAGTTTTAGCGAGACAAACGAACAGCAATTGATTTTTATATAAATATAGAGATATACTTATCCATAAACTTACTTATATATCTCTGACAATACATATCTACACTAATATATACATATAAATTTAGTCCGTGTTATTTATATAATGAGCTTTTACGCGGGTTTTGAAAACGTCTAATGATGGAGCACGCTTAATTTCAAGTGGCAACTCATTCCACTGTTTGACAGCAGTCACTGCGAATGTTGAAGCATAAAAGTTGGTTATTTATATGCTGAGGGATATCAAGCGTCAGATCCTCTGATGATATTAGAAGTCAAAAAAGAAAAGAAGAGCGGAAGTTGAAGCGTTCCTGGAGATAGAAAGGAGAAGAAGGTATAAATAGAATTGCATAAGTATGTTTAGTTCAACACTGCCTACCACTAGATGGCGCTGTACACGCGTGGCTTTTAACACGCGATAACGACATGTGTCGGTTTGGGATGGCGTCTGGGAGTGTTATAAGTAAATTTGTCTTTGGTCGAGTGGTACCTCGGTTGTTTCATTCCTGCAACATCTGACTACTACGGCACCCCCTGGTGAGGAGCGCGGGCCGGAGACCGTAGATGGTCCTTCGAGAGCCGGATTAACGGCGAACAAGCGGTATATTTGAGCGACATACAAGGGGTCGCACTCCGGTACGGGCGGAAGACGCAGTACTGGATTGGGTAGTTACCGGGCGAGTAACTACCTCCCTTGACGTGGACGACTGCTGGGCGAGCAGCAGTCAATCCTGGAGGTGCTGGGTACGGCACTACAATCACCCCCAATCGTGGAGGTCTTAGGAGGTGAAGTGAAAACGTGGAGGTAAAACACCTCCCAGTGAAGTAAGTGAACTGAAGATCGGATCACAAGCAGGGCACTGTTCTAGTTGCTCCTCCTCCGTGACATTGTACACTGCACCCGACTTCTTCTTGCCGGTAGTGCTGTTCACAGTCTTCGTTGGCGCTGATGATGATGATGATGGAGCATATCCATGTTGTAAGGCTAGGTCAGCTTCTCGCATAAGGAAACAAGAGAGCACGACGATCTCCGGCTCAGGCGTTCCTTTCTGTATGTCGGCGTAGTCGTACCATCGTGACTTGAGGTGTGGACTCAGCTTCTCCAGAACTTCTCTCGCCAGCGCGGGATTGTATAAGTACCCGTGTCGGTCAATACTACGGAGCACGCACACAATGTTCTGCACGCGCACTGCGAAGTTGTTCAAGTCCGTTGCCGACGTTCCGGGCTTCGGAAGCTTCTTGAGGTCATCATACGCTCTATCTATGATGATCTCTGGTCGTTCGAAGCACTGTTCTAGGGTCTTCATAATCACTTCTGGATCGTTGGCCGTGTGAAGTAAGGCGGATACGAGATAACGGGCTTCTCCTTTTAGGCATCCACGCAGTCTCTGCTGATGATAACTGGTAGATCCTACGTCTCGTCCGGTAGTTATAACTTGTATAATAAGGCTTATTTTTGATAAGGAATATTGTAAGATTATTTATTAACTATTTATCTTTTTGGAAACACATGCAAAATAATGCCATGTTTTAGAACAAAAATCGGCCAAGTGCGAGTCGGATTCGCGCACGAAGGGTTCCGTACTATCATCTATAATAGAAAATCGTATAAAATAACGAGAAATCAACGAAATTCCAAGTAGTAAATTGCAAACTTATAGGTAGGTTTTCGATACACATCCGGTCAGCATGACGACGCTCGCGCGAATACGCGCGGCTATGGCTCGCTCCGTCATCTTACCTCCCCCGCTACCCGCGCGGACTTTGTTTAGCAACCGCCTCGCGCTCGCGCCACCACCACACCGCGACGCGGCGCTCGCACCGCGTTTAGATGCACGGATTATTTTCATTTTGTGAGTTTTTATGTATTAGATTAGGTATTTATTTTTATAGTTAATATATTTCTAAATATTTACTTACAAATATTCAAGTTTCTACCTGTTAATTAAGATCGAGTAAAAATTGCTTAAAAAGCAGTAAAGTAAACAAAAATGAGTAATAAAAAATAATGAAATGGATCAGTGAATATATAATTGAGCAGGAAAATAATTAAATGGGCGGTAAAAATTATTATCTATAAATTTGTATAAAAAAAAAACATAACCTAATCTCTGAAGAAATTATTGCTTATACATAGATAACTTTCCATCATTTTTACCGCTCATTTAGTTATTGGACTGCTCAATTATTTTTAGAATTGACATTGTATGATAAAATAACCGACTAATTGATTTTTTATTACTGTCCATGTTTTACTGTCGCAATAATTAATCAACCGCCATTAAATTAAATAACTGCTCAATATGTTTTTGAACTGATCATAATAACATCTCGAATATTTAAATAACAGCTCATAAAATTAGTTCCCATTAAAAAATAAACAAATGTATAGTCATCATGCTACAATACGATGTTACCTAGAACATCGTGCGGCAGATGGGGCAGTTTTGGTTCTCCCGCAGCCAGGGCATGATGCACGGCTGGTGGAAGCGGTGGCAGCAGGGCAGCACCATCAACACCTGGTCGCGCTGCATGCTCTCGAAGCAGATGGAGCACACCTCCATTTCGCGCTCGCCCTCACGGCTACAATCATATACAATACAATAGTCAAAACAAATCGTTACCTATCTATAAACCGAATTACGAAATATCGACTATCATTATCCCGAAAACGATTATTTCACAAAGACACTTTATCAAAACCCGGACGCTCACTTGATAACTCGTCTGATAACCGAATCTTTGTAACAACGAATCTAACTTAATAATTATTCGGGCAAATGAAACAATATGGCTAACAAACTTATTGAACCAGAAACTCGTGTCAAGTAA
The DNA here is from genome assembly GCA_947563715.1 of Lycia hirtaria. NCBI lineage: Eukaryota > Metazoa > Arthropoda > Insecta > Lepidoptera > Geometridae > Lycia > Lycia hirtaria. The sequence continues at coordinate 21,474,589 of OX387386.1, read as the reverse complement.
AACATCTGAAATCAAATAGTACTATGAAACGGATTCGGGCAAGTAAGATTGAAACAAACGTATTTCGGATCATAGATTGGTTACTGTTCAAGGGGTATCATCCAGAACCCATAGTTAAGGTCAGCAGACTTGAACCGACACCAGTACTTCAAAGTGGACGTGTAACAATTTAATAATGCCATACATGTGCCATTTCAGAACGCAAAAATAGTAGCACTACAAAAAATGTATCATATGGAGGTATTTCATTTAACAATGTAAGTGTTATTTTATTATTTTTTACGCAATAAAACAATTTCGGGAGGATCACAAATTAATTCTATTGTTACAGTCAAAAGACAACTAAATCCTTATCGTAATAAAGTATAATTTGCACTAATTGTGTTAGCGCTACTCAACTCAACATGAAGTTGCGTTGGGTAATTTTCAACTTTAACACTAAGAACTTAAGAACTTTATCAGTTAAAATTAATTTAGACGACATCTATGGTGCAATGTAGAACTAGTTTGTGTCATATTGATTTGCAATTACATAAGTTATAAGTATATAGAGATCTAATGCCAAAATGAAGTCTCACGTTTAGAATTTAAGGTGTATTTTCAAATGAGCTGTAATTGACTCAATCATTTGAAAATACACCTAACTACCTACCTACTACCTACTACCTTAGTTCAGTTTACTAAGCACAATTGCTTAGTAAACTGAACTATATAATCTATAACTAAATGCCCATGGGCGTACCCAGGGGGGGGCAGGGGGGGGGCAGCTGCCCCCCCCTGGAAACCTCGCAGAACTCGCCTAATTACTAATCAAAGTTTAAACGGGGCCTTATGTGCTAACTTTTAAATAAACCGCGCAGTAGGCACTGGCAAAATGCACGGTGCAATTATTATTGCCATAAAAAAACCACGCAGTGAGCAAGCGCTACAGTCGCCAGCCACCGCCGCAGCGACGACGGCGGATTAAGATTACCGAATCTAGCTGAGCGTTCGTATTCTTGGCGATATGGAGTTGCGAGCGACTAGCATTTATTTTATTTGACATGTTATGTTATGGCTTTGAATCTTGAGAGCTGCGTCTTCCAAGGACAGCAAGCCGCCAACAATATAGGGCAAATCAACCAGCTGGTTCGTTATGCGAATATTTTCGCCGATCGTTCAAAGTTATTTAATATCCTTTGTATTTTGAGCCATGTCAGTACTGTGACAACATTAACAGCAAATTAGCATATGAATACCTAAAATTTGATAAAAAGTTTCGAAAAAATTCGCGCTCGCTTCGCTCGCGCCTGATTATTTCCTATTATTTTCAGCAGACTAGTAAGAAGAAGGGTTATGATTTTCAAGTGTATGTATGTATGTATATGGGTATGTTTCTATATGATCGCCTACAAACCTAAACGGCTTGACCGATTCTGATGTGCGAGGTGTCGTAAAACTCCAACGAGCTTTTTCGTAATAAATAAGTGATTTCACTAAAATTATTCAAAATAATGCGCCTTTGTACAGCGGTACTTTGTCATAAAAACGTATGTTTGTAATTTTCTATAAAGTCATGTTTTTTAATTAGGAATAATAAAATTCAAATGGCTGTATTTATAATTTTTGATAACGTAAAAGTCGTTCTAATCCCTGTCGGATATTTCATTTTTCTTTTAACACAGATACTTGTATGGTTTATCTGGGCCACAAAAACCTAGGACACGCTAACAAGATCAATAAATCAAATTACTTCCAAGATTAAATTTAAATAACCTTTTCAATTTTCGCATTTATCATTTTTCTAATTTAATATAGAAGTACTGTGGGCTCGCTAATACGAAAAATAAAGCATATTACTATAAAACATAGAAAAAATTTCGCGCTCGCTTCGCTCGCGCTGTTTATTACCTATGTTTTATTACTAACCTACAAAATTGTTACACCCCCCCGCTATGTTTCATGTAGGTATTTTGTGTAGTGTGTATGACAAAACAGCCGCGGACGATCTGACCTAAAAAATATGACTTGCCCCCCCCTAGACCAGAAGCTGGGTACGCCCATGTAAATGCCAATGTGATAATAATTACATTTGTAGTGCAAAATACGATAGATAGTGTAACTATGATGATGATGATGGTGAAATTTCTAGAAGGAAATGTTCCTCGACTATTTAAATAAGAACTCGTCAACATTCTAGAAAGTTCGGAACAAATGATAAAAACAAAAGACGATCGAAATTGAGCATTCTGGAAGAAACAAATGACGAACGAAATGACTATCGAAATAAAAGCTTCTAGAAGGTTCTGCGGGGTATATAAGGAGCTTCAGTCGCGGACAGAGGGCAGTTCAGATACAAGTAGCATACAGGTAAGAAGAAAAAGTTACAAGTGAAAGTGAAGTGTTGAAGTGAACAGTATAGTGAAGAGACGTTATACTAGTAGTGTGTTGGTCGGAACACGGACTCTGTGTGTTTGTAGCGCGTCGATTCTGTAATTATTGTCGATGTTCGTGTTATAGACTGTGAGTGCTCTGTAGAAGATACCACGTGTCAGTGAATTAAACGGGCTTGAATAACATCGTTGTTTCCTTCCAATCCCTATACCCAGACCCACTTCCCGTAACATTTGATGTCAGAAGTGGGATTGGAAGGAAGGATGCCTGTCATGCCCAGAGAAGGCCCAAACACCCGCTCAAGGGGAGCCGCTCAGTAACAAAGCGGCGAAGAACAGGAAGCCGCTAACACGGGAAATCCACGGATACGAGAAGCAGCCGGTGAGGGGACTTCTGGCTGTGCCACTGTGAGTGCTTCGGTTCCTCCAATGAACCCTCATGAAGGAACCTCTGCCAGTGCTACTATGAGTGATCCAGTTTCTCCAGTGGACCTTGGTGTGCTATTACAACAAATACGCGCCATGCAGGAGGAGCAGGCACGCCGCAAAAAGGAACAGCTGCGTGCCTTGCAGGAGGAGCAGGTACATCGCCAAGAGGAACAGCTGCGTGCCTTGCAGGAGGAGCAAGCACGCCGCCAAAAGGAACAGGCACATCACCAAGAGGAACAGCTGCGTGCCTTTCAGGAGGAGCAAGCACGCCGCCAAGAGGAACAGGCACATCGCCAAGAGGAACAGCTGCGTGCCTTGCAGCAGGAGCAATGCACTATGTAAGACCGTATCCTTACGGCCATCTCTGAAGGGGCAGTGAAAGTCGCGGAAATCGCGGACCTCTTCATGGGCTGCATATAAGCGACAGCTTTTGGCTGTTGTCGAACTAAACAACTGGAGCTAGGAAAAAGCAAAGACAACTCTCACTTTGGCATTGCGTGAACAAGCCACGTCGGTACTGGAGGCCGTAGAACCTAATGCCTCGTACCAGGAGTTGGTGGATGCTTTGGAGTCCTGGTATGGCGACTCACATCTAGAACATGCCTACCGGGCCCAACTTCGCGATCGATCCCAAAAATCCAACGAAAACCTGCAGCAGTGGTCTTTGGAAGTAGAGAAGCTGGTGAGAAAGGCATATCAATCTTCACCGGCGACCCTGGTCGACAGTATGCTGCTGCAGACGTTTGTCGATGGAATTAACCACAAAGAAGTGAGGGCAACAGTACGCTTGGCGCACCATGAAAACATCAAAGAAGCGGTGGCACACGCTTCTTTGATGTTGTTTGGAGCGTGGGCATTTGAGATATGGTTGCCCCAATCATAGCTCGGTAAGGCGAACCGACCCTGGAACACAAGCGACTTTGGACACATGAGCTACGCGTACGGTAGTGGGGGTACAGATGACACGGAATAGTAGAAAATTATATTCCTGCAGAGAGACTGTGCAGTTGAAAACGGCTACCGGCCAGCGCATACCTGAAAGAGGGGAGCAGAAGGTGGATATTAAGGTTGGTGACAAGCTTTACTGGCATTGGGCGGTGATAGCTGAAATTGTGGATGACTGCATCATCGGTTTGGATTTTCTGAAAGAACATCAGTGCAAACTTGATATTGAATCCGGAATCCTTAAGTGTGGATCGATTGAGGTTCCAATGAAGGAAGCCAGGGGAGGTAAAGTCTACTGCCTTAAGGACACTAAGCTACCACCACAAACTCAGACTTTGGTACCGATAAAGTTAGCCGAAAATGTAAGCGCTGATCGACAACATTGTTTAGTTATAGAGAGAGTCAAAGGAGAAAATGCATGGTTACCGGCTAGAACTGTTGTTGGAACGAAACAAAAGATGGCGGTACCGGTCTTGAATATGAGTAATGATCCTCAAATACTGAAGAAGGGGTGTCTGATCGGTGAGAGCGAAGAAATAGTCTGGCTTCGAAATTGCAACGAAGTGAAGAAAACTCACTCAAATGCGGTTGATATCAGCAACGTCCTAGATAACTGCAAGGGCATTTAAACACAGTAGAGCTGACAAAAGCGAAAAATTTACTGCGACACTTCGGCGACATTTTCTCCAGAGGGGACGCGGACATTGGAAGAACAGGGCTATTTCGACATCGGATCAATACCGGGAACGAGCAACCAATCAGCCAACGGCCTCGGCGAATTCCGTTCGGTAGAGAAAAGGAAGTTGAGGACATGTTAAAAGAGATGGAAGGTAATGGAGTCATTGAACCATCTTCTAGCCCTTGGTGTTCTCCAGTTGTTCTAGTTAAGAAGAAAGACGGGTCAACCAGGTTCTGCATCGATTATCGACGATTGAACAATGTGACAAAGAAAGATAGCTATCCATTATCAATTAAGATAGCTATCCAAGAATAGACGACACACTGGACACTTTAAATGGCATGAAATGGTTCTCCACGCTTGATCTCAAAAGTGGCTACTGGCAGGTGGAAATGGATACCAGTGACAAGGAAAAGACGGCATTCTCAACGGGGAAAGGACTTTGGCAGTTCAAAGTGATTCCATTTGGATTATGTAATGCTCCATCCACTTTTGAAAGATTAATGGAACGTGTATAGCCGGCCTAATAGGGGAAGCTTGTCTGGTGTACCTTGATGACATAATAATAGTAGGACGGAACTTCGACGATCATCTGAAGAAGTTGGAGAGCGTATTCAACAAAATAAGAGGAGCAGAGTTGAAATTAAACTTAAAGAAGTGCTCTTTCTTCAAACGGCAAGTTGAATATCTGGGGCATGTTATATCTGAAAAAGGCGTGGAAACTGATCCAGAAAAGATTTCCGCAGTGAAAGATTGGCCTACTCCAACCGATAAAACGCAAGTAAGAGCATTTATGGGTCTATGCTCGTATTATCTTGGTTTCGTAAAGAATTTTTCCGATATTGCCAAACCACTGCATAGACTCACAGAAGAAAAACGACCATTTGTTTGGGACCAGGAATGTGAGGCAGCTTTTAATGAACTGAAGAGGCGGCTATGTGAAACTCCAATTCTTGGATATCCTGATGCGAATGGTGATTTTATAGTTGACACCGATGCGAGCAATGTAGGCATCGGAGGAACATTGTCACAGAAGACACAGGACGGGGAAGCAGTCATAACCTACTTCAGTAAATCGTTGTCCAAACCTGAAAGAAACTATTGTGTGACGAGAAGATAACTACTAGCTGTAGTAAAAACGTTACAACACTTCAAGAAGTATTTGCTAGGCCGGAAGTTTCTTGACAGAACAGACCACGCGGCGTTGAAGTGGTTACTGCAGTTCAAAAATCTGGAAGGTCAGGTTGCACGTTGGATTGAGCAATTACAAGAATTCGATTTAGAGGTAGAGCATCGAAGTGGAAGTTCCCACAGAAATGCTGACGCTTTGTCAAGACAGCCCTGTTCTGAGAATTGTAAGCATTGTGGAAGACAGGAAGCAAGAGATGAAGTCACAGTCCGACTGATTAGAAGTATTAGAACAGATGCCCTTGATGATGACTTTAGCAACGATGCTATGCGTAGATCTCAAAATGAGGATGAAAATTTAAAACAAATTCTAGATTGAATGACAAATGGAACTCCTCGTCCCGGGTGGAGTGAGATATCTGGTATGAGCGCAATCACTAAAAGTTATTGGCCACAGTGGAATAGTTTTGTCCTTTGTGATGGAGTTTTGCATCGAAAATGGGAAAATGTGTTTGGAAACGACACCCATCTACAAACTATTGTACCGAAAGCAAAAATTTCGGAAGTACTAAGAGTTTACCATGACGGAACATCTGGTGGGCATCTCGGAGTAAAAAGGACACTTATGAAAATACGGCAACATTATTATTGGTTACATTGCAAGGAAGATATCGAGGACTGGTGCAGGAAATGTGAACGATGTTCTTCGGTTAACGGACCACATACTCGGAGTCGAGGGGCGTTACGGTTGTATAACGTCGGAGCTCCTTGGGAACGGATAGCGATAGATGTAGCCGGTCCATTTCCCTAGTCCAATAATGGAAATCGTTATATTCTCGTGGTTATTGATTATTTCACGAAATGGCCTGAAGCGTTTTCGTTACCTAATCAGGAAGCTGTCACTGTAGCGAGAAAATTGGTGAACGAGGTCTTCTGTCAATTTGGGTTACCACTTGAAATTCATAGTGACCAGGGAAGAAATTTCGAATCGCATGTGTTCCAGGAAATCTGTGAGTTAATGGGGATACATAAAACGCGAACTACAACATATCACCCACAATCCGACGGAATGGTGGAGCGATTTAATCGAACTTTGGAGCAGCATCTGGCAAAAGTGGTTAATTCACATCAGAGAAATTGGGACGAGTATATTCCTCTGTTTCTTTTGTCATATAGAGCGGCTGTTCATGGAAGTACTTGTACTACGCCAGCTTGAGCGAACTTTGGCAGAGAGCTTCGGCTTCCAGCAACGCTTTTGGCAGGGTGTCCTCCGGATACACCAAGATGTGTCACAGAATATGCAGATGAACTAAGAAAGCGTATGGAAGACGTACATCAACACATGAAGGAAGCCAATTTGCATGCCAGCGATCGGATCAAAACGCGATATGACAGAAATGTTAACTCAAGGGGATTTGAAGAAGGTTCTTTAGTTTGGCTACATAACCCTGTGCGAAAACTAGGTAAATCACCGAAGTTACAGCCAAGCTAGGAGGGACCGTATCAAGTTATTACAAAGCTCAACGACGTAGCTTACAGAATTCGGAAAACGTCACGAAGTCCTGCGAAAGTTGTGCATGTGGATAGGTTAGCACAATACTACGGCTCTAATGATGCTCGAGACGAGCATGTCTAAGGATGGGGTAGTGTAACGATGATGATGATGATGGTGAAATTTCTAGAAGGAAATGTTCCTCGACTATTTAAATAAGAACTCGTCAACATTCTAGAAAGTTCGAAACAAATGACAAAAACAAAAGACGAACGAAATTGAGCATTCTGGAAGAAACAAATGACGAACGAAATGACTATCGAAATAAAAGCTTCTAGAAGGTTCTGCGGGGTATATAAGGAGCTTCAGTCGCGGACAGAGGGCAGTTCAGATACAAGTAGCATACAGGTAAGAAGAAAAAGTTACAAGTGAAAGTGAAGTGTTGAAGTGAACAGTATAGTGAAGAGACGTTATACTAGTAGTGTGTTGGTCGGAACACGGACTCTGTGTGTTTGTAGCGCGTTGATTCTGTAATTATTGTCGGTGTTCGTGTTATAGACTGTGAGTGCTCTGTAGAAGATACCACGTGCCAGTGAATTAAACGGGCTTGAATAACATCGTTGTTTCCTTCCAATCCCTATACCCACTTCCCGTAACAATATCTTACTTGTGTGAGTTTGCCGACAGTGGTTCTGCGTAATACTGTGTTAAAGCCCTTTCTTTTTATTTCTGCCTTCTGTGGTATCATCATAGTCAGATGATGAGATATTAACCCTTACCACAAACCCTTATTTTTAACAGACTTCAAAAACGGAGGAATTTCATTGTCTATTCGGTTGTATTTTTTTTTAACCAATTTGAATTTTTTTTTTTCATTTAGCAATCGGTTCAGTAATTTGATTTACAATACAAAATTGCGCATTTTGCATTTATTTTAGGATACCAAACCACTATACAACAAAGGTCATTCATGGTACCATAGTGTTATGATGTTTGCTAGTAGATGTACATTGTACATGTAGTTGCACCATTCACCTCAGATTAGAATTAGTCTATATTAGTAAACATACGGCGTTACCGAAAAACGTTACTTAACTTTAAGCAATGCTTAACATATTTTGTCAACTTCTCGCTAACACATAATGACATATTATCCGGAAAGAAGACAGAGAATTTAAGACGTTGATTAAAGTTAAATAACGTTTTTCGGTAAGGCCCATAAAAACTAATACCCGCCGCAAAGATGTAACAATTAGTTTTCTAAAATAATTCAATTTCGTTGCTTATCTTAACTTAATCATATTATAAAAGTGAAAGTGTGTAGAATCTGTTAAGATAGATAACTAATGTGGCATTGAGGACACTGGCCCTTATTTCATTATTCTGTTCGAGAATAGGGCGTGCTTCTTTTTTTATTTTATTTTTTCAATCGAGACGTTAGTTCTCATTTTAACCGACTTTATTGCCACGACAATCATCGAATTGGCGGAGGAAAAATTCCGGAGACTTTCGCCTTCCAAGATCTGGTGCTTGTTTATATATGTTTATTTCATTGACATATTCATAAATCTGGCATTAACAGATAACTAGGTACATATGCGCTCCAGTTTTTTGCACAAATGAAGCTATCAAGCTGCTGTTCGGCAAAACAATTTTTTGAGCCTGAGGCATCTGACAGTAAATATTGGGTCTCAAAATTACTTTTAGAATCTCCAAAACACAATCTGAGAAAGAGTGCCCATACCGAATATGAAATGTTGTAAAGATGTTCAATTGGACGCTTAAAAAACAAGACCATAGCATTGGCCGAAAAAAATAATGAAGTGCTGTCTAAATTCCGGAATAGGTATCGCGGATGGCACGCATGTTACAAAATATATATAAAAACCTAATGTGCGGTTATGTGTCTGCATAACTACAGCTTAGCTAAAGAGATGCAGTATGACCCATGTTCGTCTTTCGCCCGCGCATACTACAAACGCGTATATCAAATGGAAACTATATATTTTTACCCGATTGCGTAAGAAGGAGGGTAATGTTTTTCGAGTGTATGTATGTATGTATGTATGTATGTTTCTATATGACAGCCTGAACGGTTTGACGGATTTTGATGTGCGAGGTTGATGTGTCATTACAGTCGTCTTCGTTTCCAAAGTGTCATATGTAGGCTATATTTTTTGTAATCATAATACCTACATCTCTTTCAAACATAAAAATAAAATGTTTTTTCGTAATCACTATTTCGTAATAAACAAGTGTTTTTTTAGAATTTTATTCTAAACAATGCGCGTTTATAATCTTTTACAGCAATTTTACGCATACTTTCTCACAAAAACGTACACAACAGCGTATTAAAAGTATCGAAATCGTAAGTTAGACTGCAAAAAACTGCTTAACTGCTGGCGTTTTTTTTTTAATATACATACTTTTTAAGAAACCCTAACTCCATCTCTGTCATATCTATACAAATTGAGAGAGATGGAGATATAGTTTCCAGGCCGATTCTGAATCCGACAAGTTGTGAACAAGACCGTACGGGGTTCAACCTACCCTCCCCCAAAATATCCTGGCAATTATGAAAAATCCTTGCTCTTTTTTAAAGTTTACTTAATTTGCTTCAATATTTTTCGCGCGCCAAAGCTACGCGATCGCTCACGCATGCCGATATTTTTGAAAATATAAAACGACTGAATGAACTTAAAAAAGATCTTCGTTCGTAAAACTAGAAAATAACATCGCTAAAGACGGAGGGAGTGCGCAGTCCCAGCTGCGCACTCCCTCCGCTTCATTAAGAAAACCAAATCTTCTCCATGTCCCAGTTGTAAGATGTAATTATAGGCAAAACAGTTTCCTTATAAGGGCATGCAGGTGTTACAACATTTTAGCAAAAGACACGGATGTTGACTTATTCAACACTCCTGTGTTTAAACTAAAACAACTTCTTAATATGAACTATTTTACTTAAGTTTATTCTGTATGTATCTCTTTATATTCTATCTTTTTTTTTTTTTTACAATTATTCTGTATATATTTTATAAGTTTATATATATACATGTATTTATGCCTGTCCGTCTTTTTCATAGTTGTCTAGTCTTTTATATTATTTGTGAAAACTTTTAATTGGCCTTCCGTTTTTATATACTCTTTCTAATGTATGTAGTTAGCTGTAAGTTTTCCTTTGAAAATAAAATAAAATAAATATCAGGCGAGTTGGAGATCAGTCGTAGATCTATCTTACGTAAAAAAAATCACAAATCTTCCATGAAAAATTCAATTCGATCCAAGCCAATTTTACATAAAAAAAAATTGCGTTAATAATTTCGAAAAGATCGAACTAGACTCTTAGGCCAGCGCTACACTTGACGGAAATTCCGTCGCGGAGGTTCCGCGACGGAACGCCAATACATGTTGTTGCATATTAATTACAAATAGCGGGCACACTACGCGGAAGATCGATCGTCCGCAACGGAGCGACCGATCTTCCGCCAAGTGTAGCGCTGGCCTTAAAGTGCCGTGCTTAAATTTGAAATCAATGCATTCAAATGGTTATATTTATATTTTTTGATAGCGTAAGTCAGTCTTACTCATCCAGTCGGATATTTAATTTTTTTAAGCACTTTTATACTTGTTTGGTTCATCTCGGCCACTTTCTAACACGATCAATGAATTAAATTATTTCCAAGATTTAAATTTAAAAACCTTAAAAAATTTCGCGCATTTCTCGCATCGCTCGCGCATTATTAGGTACTATTTTGTCATGGAAATACTGCGGGCTCACTAATACGAGAAATAAATAATTATAAAAACACTACTAAAATGTTCGCGCTCGCTTCGCTCGCGTATGCTTATTATCTAAAATAAAGCGCAAATAAAGAGGCAAATAGTATTTTTTTAAATATAATATATTTTTATAAATTTTTGTACCCGCGGACCCCCACCATGAGAAAGCTATAGCTACGCCCATGTGAGCAGTCATTGTTATACGGAATGAAGATGACTAATTATTAATCAGACTTCCTTGCAGAAGCAAGAATAATTCAACAGAACTTCATTAATAATAATTTTAGATCATATTATCACAAAATAAATTACTTTTACAAAACACAGAATGAACTCGCTCACTGAATGACTTACAGTAAATTAGACATATTTTAACCTTGTGGAGTGGAAAATAAGTTTTATAAAAATTTTAATTTTTAACCATACTCGGGAGAGACTGATTTTTTTCACAAATCAGAAACTTGATAGTGATACTATTCGAACTGCATTTATGGTTGCATTCCAATGGTTTTATAATAAGTTTGAAGTAACTACACATTTTTTAAGAAATTTTTCAAAAAATTTTGTGTAAACAGTGTGAAAATAAATAACAGTATAAAATGTTGTTTTTGTTTATTAGGACATTGTGGTTAGTGATTTAAAACGATTGAAATATTTTTTAAATCTTTATTTATTATGAATGGTTTTATCAGACATGACTTATACTTAGATATATACTTTGCCACCATTGGCCAGCTTCAAATTACACTCAATTTAATAATTTTAACACTTCATAAAAAACATTTATCACAGTAATAGGTAAGCGAATGTATTAAGTGGCCACATGCAATGCATGCATGCATCTCTAACAAACTAGCCTTAATTTGAATAGTTACTCCTTTTTGGAAAAGTTTTCTTTCAATCTGTATCAGATTGTTAAACTTTGCTGCTTTTCCACATCTTATTTCTTCTTAATGAACAACCGCCTGTTTGGTAATTTGCGCATATGAAAGCTTTTGTGTCATAGATTCTCTGACTGTCTGTGGACCCAGTTTCTGCAGTTGGTCACTCGTTTAGTGGTGTTTGAGCTCTGGTTGGTATAAGGTTACAGATAAATTCAACTTTTTCACTTCGTTCTCTTTGCTGGACAAGAGCGCAGCACCGATATAACATGATTACCTCCCCAATTAACACATTTAAAAGAGGTTTCTCTCACAGTTAGGGTGGTTTGGGATTAATAACTTTCTTAGACGGGCATTTTCTTGTCATGTGGCATAAAACCCAGCAGCGGATACATGACTTGATTGTATTGTGATACAGAACAATTAACATACGGTTTTATTGTAATTCGTAACCCATCCAAAGTTATAGTACCTAGTTGCTGGTCGGAAAGATCCCTACAACATGGTTTCCAAACTTCAACATTTGTTTTTCGTCGTAAAAGCCTTAAACACTGGCAGGAATTCTCTTGGAACTTTCTTCCTCGATCCAAAGCACATACAAATCGAATCGATATCGATTTGTATATGTATCCATATACAAATCGAATCGATTCCGAAACCGAATGGGTTCAGAATACGGGGGCTGCTCTCTTACGTAAGTGCATACGGCTCAATGGTAGCTCAGTTTTATTTCTTTAATTTAGTCTTATTCCGAATGCTATTTTTTGTTGGTTATTAATGCTGTAAGTCAAACATATTTTTTATCCAATATTTATTAGTAAAACTTTACAAACATTCGGAAGATACGGAAGACACCGTAATTTTACTAAACCGTGATTAGGATTAAAATAGTAAGATAAAATTACTTACGATAACGTGATTTATTTTATTTTGGCTGTTTTTTATTTACTTTGACTGTGACTATAATTCTATTGACGTTATATGAAAAGTATCGAAGACAAAAACGAAAAAGTTATATAATAGTCACAGTCAAAGTAAATAAAATACAGCCAAAATAAAATAAAAATAAATTCTGACGAATTGATAACCTCCTTTCTTTGAAGTTGGTTAAAAAGGACTAAAATGAAAAAAACTGCTATTACAGGCTAGACTGTATTGGCTATATGCCATTTTCCTTTCCATATAAGAATATAAGGAACTCAAAAAATCTATTTGAGCTCTGTTGGCCTCAAGCATATTAGAGCTAAAGAAATGTAAATCCCGAATAGGAAATTACTAAAAAAGTTTTTAATTCATATCTGTGGCAACACTACACCCGTTTCAACCTCCGGACCATAGATTAAAAAGGTGCTGCAATGCAATCATATCGTTCTCTTAATAATCTGTGAATTCAATTTAGAAACCGTCTAAAACACATTTAAAATTAGTGATACGATTTGCCCCATTTGCCTTTGTGACCAGTTGCCCCTAATTTTAAATTCTAATTTAGTTTAGTGTAGTTTAAGTGATTGACACACGAATCGGTGTCACTGACTGACTCATGTCAAAGTTTGACATGTCAAATAGATAAACACAAAGGGCCTTACCGAAAAAAACCTGTCTGAAAATCGGTTAGCATCATCCTAGCTAACCGATGTTAAAACTCTTATGCAGTGGCTAACTTTTTTTTACCGAAAAAACCGATACACATCTGGTTAGACGTATAATACGTAGAAGACGCACAGAGAAACAAAATACATTCGGTCAGTAGAGATTATGGTTAGAATAATTGAATAAAGAACGATATCGGAAGGAAATCTTATCAAAGTTATCAATTTGACGTCAGGTACAGTGAAATGTCATTGTCATTTGACGTATAACTGTCAATTCCATATCGCGAAAACATAACATGAAAATAATTAATTCCCCGTTTCCCAGAGTTTAGGTTTATTTCTTTCAGGCAGAGTTGTATTCATATGAATCACAAGTAATAAGTTGAAGCTTTTTATTCCAAAATGAAGTAAACAAAGAAAAATCGTTCTCAAATTCGACGGAAGAGGAAAAGTTTTGTTGTGTGAATATCGAGGTTTGTTATGCTGGTTTAGACGAAGTTGAGCGCTGACAAAACACGGTGATGATGATAAAATATAGCCTATGTCCTTCTCCAGGTCCTAAAGAATCTCTGAGCCGAATTTCATAGTGATTGATCCGGTAGCGGTAACAGACAGACGATAGACAGAACTTTCGCTTTTATAATATCAGAGATTTAAAGGGCACTGGGCATTGCAAATTGTTCCCGAATTCTGTGGCTTCTGCATTCAACTAATATTAGTTGAATGCAGGAGCCACAGGGTTCGGGGTTTGAAAAATAACATGTTAGTATATTCTAACATGTTATTTTTCTAGGAGGTGGATGTAAGAGAATAAAAATGGATCTACTAACACCAACTATGCTAAAAAAAAGCTGTAACTAGTATCAATATTTCTAATGCATTACGTTTTTACAGATATTAACTAAAAGTGCTGCATTCCATGCTATGGCATGATAATCCATGCCATGACATGATAATGAAGTAGATAAAATATAGAGAGGCAATTATGCATCAAGAAAACAGTCCATGAATGCAACATGACAAATGAGAGAAACGCATGGAAATGATTTAAAGACTATTATATATCCTTGAAAACATACTCAAGAAGCATACTATTGCAGTCCTGGTGATGAAAGGAGAATTTAAGCTTACTGTTCGCATGTTTGGAATACTCATAATGAAAAAATTACACTTATTCATGTTTGTAAACAGTTTTATTGTGGTTATCAAAGCATACATTAAAGAATACGAAAGTACATGTTCACATATTTATTTCTTTTTAAAAATATAATTATGTAAATAAATAAATTTTGATTTTGACAAAAGTTTCAGTAAATTTAAATGATATTACTAAATTAAAGACACTTTTTACAAAATGTGCCTAAAGTAAACACCATCAACAAACTTTATTTGTTAATTAATACTATACACTTATGTATAGCCAGCTAGTTCGGTCATACAATTACCAAAAAAATATTTGTTTTTTATTTTATTTTTTAAATCATGTAGATATTTTATAAATAAAGAATATAGCCTATGAAACTCAAAGAAATAAAAGTAAATCTAACAACACTTCTTACACCAAATATCAGTTAGGCTCTAGTAAATACAAATACAAATACAAATAATTTTATTGCAGTTTGTAGGTACATTAAGGATCTTAATATGGAATTATAACAATTCTAGATTTTCCCTATACAAACTTGCCTCTCCAGCAGGCATGCAATACTGGAAGTGGGCTCACCGAGTGATTTTAAAAATTGACATTCCAAAAAAAAAATATGAAGTTATCATTTCAATTATACAATGTCAAATTATAATTACAATATCAAATTTAATCCATGTTAAGTTATAATTACAATGTCAAATTTAATCCATGTCAAGTTACAATTATAATATCAAATTAATCCATGTCAAGTTATAGTTACAATGTTAAATTTAATCCATGTCAAAATTATAATGAAATCATAAATAATTCAATGTCAAACTTCAGATTACAATGTAAAAACTATCAGAGATGCCAAGATAAGGGATTGTTGCAATGTCATAGGAGATTATCAATGTCAGTATTCCAATTAAATTCTTTGTCATTGAAATAATCTTTCACAGTGTAATAACATTTACTTATCAGAATAGTACATAATACAAAAACAAATGGTACCTGTAAATTTTCTCATTATTATTTTTCATTTATTTACATTATTATTTTCTGTATTCTTGGACAGTTGGGTAAAAGATAGGGTTTCCAGTAACAGGGCAGAGCTTGATTTCTATTAGGGTAATGAGCAAACATTGTATATGCATATAATAACCATTTGATACCAGCTGTGGTCCACAGTTTGTTAATATATATTATAGCCTATGTCCTTTCTAAGATTCTACACTATCTCTGTACCAGATTTTATAACAATCAGTTCAGGAATTTATCTGTGAAAATAAAAGAAACTCTTGAGTTATTCAGTTTTACAATATTACTTATTTTAAATTATTTCCTAGGTAACTGTTGTATCAAAGTCATCGATTATTATAGAAGATTCTGTACCACTGCCAACTTCTTCATAATCCAGAGGCACTGCACCTAAGAATAAATATAGTAATAGGTATAATTGAAAGAAAACCAATATACCCAACTGTAAAAAGAGGTTTTTCTGTGAGTGAGGCAACGAGCTCGTTGGAGTGAGGTACCATTTTTTTAAAGTAGCATACAACACTTGGAAAGTAACCTTTTTTAGCTTACAGTAGGTAAAATGGAAACATACACAGCCATCACATACACCAAAATAACCAAATAATCCTTGACCCAAAAAAAGGAGTACCGAGTGTTCTAAGTAAGATGTGTATATCTGTCTTTTATGTGGCATCGCAACTCTCAAACAGATGGATAGATTTTAATCTAGTTTTTTTGTTTCTAAGAGAATTTAATCGAGTATGTTCTTAGCTCTGTTTTATTGAAATCGGCCTGTTTTTTTATTTCTTTGGGGGTTTTTGAGTTTTCTAAATTTAACGTGTTCAATCAGATATTCAATAGATACCTACACACCTGTTTCATCTTTATGAATACCTAATTGCTATACCTATTATGGAGCACAGGACAGGCGACTTGGGACAATTGTACCTTTGATAGTGGCGTAGGTAGCTCTTTCATGGGGGTACACATGACACAAGTATGTGTCATAATTACCCCTTCTAATATTCTGAATCTTTGCTTCAAGATACCAAATCAATTATAGCAAAAACATTTGTGTGTTCATTGCTTAAAACGTTCCACTTCTTCAGTGTTAGGTTTCTGAACCGGTGTTATGAGATGAGAGATATATGGGTAGCCGGTATTATCGATGAGACTTCCTATAAATTACAGCTTATAGTATATTTTCTGGAGCGATGCCTCAGACGAAATTCGTCGTCGGTAAGATCTTGAAACGGAGTATTTCTAATCTTCTAAAGTTTTCTTCTTATTCTCAAAGACTGAATTGTCGTAATTTATCGACTTCGCTTCGAAAATGTTTGAAGAAAAAAGTTCAAATATTTGCGCTAGGTTAAGTACTAACACAATTTGGCACATAAAAAAAAAAAAGCCGCCATAATGGCTTTTAGCGATTTAAACAACCTCCCGACGTTGTTTAAATTTGACAGCTAGTTAGCATATGCTGGGCATATTTATAACTTTCCGAAGCGTTTTTCGGTGAGATTTTCGCTAACCATTAGTCTAGCAATTGGCTAACTTTTTAAAAACTTTTTCCGGTAAGGCCGAAAATGGCGCTACTTTGCGTTCCGTTTCACAAATCAGTAACATTTAATTTTATAAAAAAAAACTAGTTTACTAGATACTAAATGAAGTTATATTTTACAAATATTGACAAAACAGAACTTAATAATCATGTTTTACATTGTTATTAAGTTATAGATATGATTGAAGTTAATTTTGCGCGGTCCAAAGCAAGCTAGTAAAAAAAAAATGGGATGTAAAACGAAATGTTTTGCTTTTAGTTTCAGGTTACAATTCTTAGATTTGCCAAACAATCAAAATATTTAAAAATTTATTTCTTCAAAACTATTAGTATTCTAGCGTTAAAACTTTAACTGAAGGCTTCTTATATAGTAAGCTTTCTACAAAAAAAAACAGTCCCCAACTCAGCGGCAGGTAAAGTACAGTTGAGCCTATATTATTACTATTATTAGTGATTATAAAAATATTTAATTATAGTTTTTATGAACATAATTAACCTTGCTCTTTTATACGATTCCATTGCCCATCCCAGGAATATATCAGCAATCCTGGATATCCTTGGTACGTCGAGTAAGTTTGGATTGTTGTCAGATCCTTGTTCTTCTTCACTGTCATCACCACTTGAGCTTGTGTCCGATATGATGATAATAGAATCTTCTTGGATGCCATCTTGTCTACATGAAACGAAAATTAGTAAAAACATGCATGATTAATTATGTTTTGGAATTCACTTATGTTGGATAATTTTAAATTTCTGTTGTAGCTTTTAAAAATTAATACATTATTTTAGTAAACACTTTTTTATTCAATATTTTTTTAGTGTTTTACACACTTCAGTGTCTACACTACTGTCACTACAGACAGTCCGGTCGGATGTGTGTAAGTTTGAACTGTCTATAAACTTGTAGATACTTTTATTTTATAGTCAATTAGTCATGTTTAACGAAGAGCTCTGTTAATAGAAAGCAACAATTAAGTCGAACATAAATGTGAATATTTAACAAATATCTATTCACTTTGAACTTGAAAAGAACTTTCTTTATATCACATCTTCATTATTATGACTACTTAATTATGTTTCTAATTTTAAGAAAATTGCACTATATTATTAGGTTTTTATAAGTAATTTTAAACGTAAGCTAATACGTTACCCAATTTGACTAGTGGCTATTGGCGTATCTTGTTTTTTCTAGGGGGGCCTGGCCCCTAAGATCTCTATAATACTTAGACAAGTAACCCAATATCCTAGGGTGGGCCACAAGCCATTCTGGAGTGGGCTTTTACATAGCAGGGCTGTTCATAAAACACCGCACATATACTATACTGGAAACAGGTACCTACTTATTGTATTGGTTATTTTAAAAATGTGGGTAGTTACAACAAATGTTTCATAAGTTTTTGGAAATAATTATTATGTATTGGTATTAGACTAGCACCATCAAATACACATACATGTAAAACTATGCGTAAGTATGTTTAAATTTTAATTACATCAAAATGTAGGTAGTTGATAAAATGGTTACATTGCAATCCAGTGTATGAATAAGCAAAAAATGTTATTGACAAAGAAAGTGTGAGTTCACTTATACTAATCATTCAATGAAAATATTCCGATGCAATAACCTGTTCACCTGTTCACCAGATAATAGGTTTTAGCAAAATAATAATGGATAAGAACAGCAAAGTAAGCAATTAGTTCGATGCCAAAGCATATTGTTTAGCCGTTAGCCTAAGTGCAGGGAAATCGTGAATTATAAAGTATAATTAAATTAGATACTAGTATAATAAAAAATAATAGCATAATTATACTCACAAGACCTGCGGTATGTCGGTTGAAGGACTTTCTTGTTCCTCCTTACCGAGGTCGCGGTTTTCCATGTTGATTGATTTCTTGGTTGGTTTCTTGGCTTCAGCGACAATTGTCGCAATTCTGCCAATGTCCGTTTCGTGAGCTTTGTAACCAACTTCACAAATTAAAAAATAATATGCCCAACTCAAATTACAAATCACCCTGGCGCAACTCTATAGAAAATTGGTAATGTATGGAGTTTAGTCCGAAATTGACATTTACACTGTTTGACACACACTTCAAATTTTTTTTAATCTTTTGTGGCTGCTGCCTCTAAAGTCCATTCTTCCAACAACAGACGGAAGGATCAAAGTGACAAATCTGAATTAATGATTTAGATTTTGGCGGGAACGTCAAAAGATTTACGTTCTCGCCAAAAATATTAATTTTTAGGGTTCCGTATCTCAAAAGGAAAAAAACGGAACCCTTATAGGATCACTTTGTTGTCCGTCTGTCCGGGTGTCAAGACCTTTATCTCGGGAATGCATGAAGGTATCGAGTTGAAATTAAAACCATTTAAGCAAATCCATAGTATCTTGCTGCAGAAAAAAAAACTTAGTTTTCGTAAAAAAAGTTACAGCCGAATATGTCGTAAAAAATGCACATTTCGACACTCACAGAGGAATCAAAAACCTATGGGGTACTTCCCCTTGACCTAGAACTCTGAAATTTGGCAAGAAGCATTGTGTTAGAGTACATATTGTCATGATTTGAATATTTGTTGTACCTATGTGGTGTGCGGTGTTTTCAGTGTTGCGGAGTGGCAGCACTGCTATTTTCTTAATTTATATACTCTGGAGAACGGTGATCGAACAGAGTGAATGCTACCCCGGATGATGGCGTGCTGTTGTAATTCCGGGGAGGGGATATATCGCGGGGAGGGGAGGTAACTACTTTTCTTCAGAAAAGTAGTTGCGGCGTAAATCGGTAGTAAAAAGGCGGTCTTAGCGTCAGACCGCTCAGTGCAGTGAAATAAGTTCAGTGTTATAAGTAATAATAAAGCGTCATAAAGTTCAGACAAGGAGTTTTCTTCATAATATACCTAGTCTTGCCATAAATATTGTCACGAAGAAAAAAAATATTTTTTTATTGCAAATAATATTTATTACTTTTACAGTGTGTTAGTTTAATACATAAATATAAAACAATTTAAAATATAAAAGCTTATTCGAAGTGGTCTCCATTGGCTGCAATACAGTCCTTTAAACGTTGAGGCCAGTTATCAATAGAAGCACGCACTCTTTCCATGGGAAAATTCTTCACTGCCAATCGTATGGATTGTTTTAGGGACTCCAAATTATCATGGCGTTTAGAGCAAGCCATACTCTCTAAAACTGACCATAAATCATAATCCAGCGGATTAAGATCAGGACTAGACGACGGCCAGTCTTCAGCTCTGATGAAGTCCGAAACGTTCACTTCCAACCAAGACTGCGTGGACCGAGCTTTATGACCTGGCGCCGAGTCTTGTTGGAAGGACCATACTTGGTTATTGAACATGGTGTTGTTAAGGGGCTTAACTACCTTCTCAAGAATGGTATTTTGATACACTTGTGCCGATATTTTGATACCTTTTTCACAAAAATATGGCTCAGTCACTCCTTCATAGCTAACACCCCACCAAACCATCACTGAAGTCGGATGATGCCCACGTTGCACTCTGTCGACTAATTGGGAAGCTTCCTTGGAGCTTTGAGCATAAATACGGTCATTTTGTTTGTTAAAATGTTGCTCAATTGTAAAGATTTTCTCATCCGTAAACAAAATTTTTCTGTGACCTCCCTTTGCGTACCGCTTCAGTAGTTGTTTCGATTTTACCACCCTATTCTTTTTTAAATTATCAGTTAAAAAATGACCAGTGCGTCTCTTATAGGCTGCAAGTCCTAAGTCATCTTTTAAAATACGCGACATGGTTCTGGGTGCTATCTTCATCTCCCGAGATAAAATCTTTTGCTTTCGGACAGGATTTCTTCGAATTCTTTCCCTTACTGCTTTGACCACCTTTTTCGTACGAACACTACGTGGACGGCCAGATCTTTTTTTGTCACAAACAGAGGAGGTCTCATTGTACCTATTAATAGCCCGGTACACAAACATTTCACTAATACCAAGCGTATGGAGAGTTTTAAAAATTGCATTTGGCTCCATACCAACTTTGTGAAATGCAATCACAGCGATTCGGTTCTCTTTATCACCCCACTCCATTTTAATATCGCAAAATATTGTACAATGTATTGGCGCTAAAATTAGAAAACTCAATGAACAATCGTATAAAAATGACAGATTATTCAAAATTACAAGTTGTAAATGTTCTAATCACAATATAAGTCATTTTCAAATTCAAGTCGTGCTTCAGTAAAGTAGTGGCGACTTTATTGGAAGCTTCTATAGAGTTTTTCGGACAACTTGAAAACACACGATTCGTCGCTTTATTTCACTTACCCACACTCACGCACTTGATCAAACACTTTAACGAATAAAACTCCACCATTATTATAGCATTTAAGTTCAAAGTTACACAAGTTTAGGAAAATAAAATAAAACAACATCTTTCCATGACGTTTCCGCCAAAACTCCCAGAAAATACACTACATACCTAAGATAAGAAGAAACGCTCCACAGAAAAGAGAAGGCAACAGAAATGTCTTACAAACACAGTATTATGCAGAACCACTGTCGGCAAACTCACAAAGTAAAATATATACTTATCGTATTTTGCACTACAAATGTGATTATTATCACATTGGCATTTTATAGCTTAGTTCACTAAGCACAATAGTCAAATACAGCTCATTTGAAAATATGCCTTAAATTCTAAACGTAAGACTTCATTTTGGCATTAGATCTATAAATACTTATGACTTATTTCATTGCAAATCAACATGACTGCGGGGTGACAGACGGTGGCGGGGACGAGGTAGCGCGTCATTCTAGCACACGGCCACACACGAAGAGAAGTGTGCCAGGATAAATCTTGCGATAAGTTGTACTTACTTGTGACGTAATATAGGAATTAATAAAAAGATAGAACTACTTCTATTGTTTATAATTTTTTATTATGCTTGAGGACAAATTATTAGGAAAACTAAAATTATTATAGATTGTTTTATTATAAATCAATTTCCATATCACTTTCGTGTTCACTCTCTGTTTGATCTACTTCATCACTTTCGTCGTCATCATCATCGTCGTTTTCATTCAGTTGAATTATGAATCTAAAAAGATAAAAATGTACTATAGAAATAACAAACAACTTCACATACAATGACCTGATTCCGAGAATTATGGCTTGAGCACTCTGCCCAGTTAAAGCAATAATAATCGATTATGTTAATTAACAATAACGTACCTGTCCATTTCATCGTCACATACTTTAACTGAATTATAATATTCGTCCTCGTTTTTTATGACGTGATTATCACAATCGCACCACTGTTCAACCGAATAATTAGAAAAAAACAATTCTAAAGCTTTTAACTTTTTATCTAAGTTCGAATCAATGGAAGTCCTTGCAAGCTCGCCTTTTACGTACCCCCACACGAGTTCAATTGGATTTAAATCCGGATGGTATGGGGGTAAGCGAAGCACGATATGTCCATGTTCCTTTAATATTTCATCAATTTTGTACTGTTTCTCCGTGTTTTGCGCATTAATTATTTTCATTAGATCACATTTATACGCTTATTATTATTATTTACAAGCTATCATACTGAACACCTCGCCGTTCTAACCACTGCTGCATTTCGCTTTTCAGGGTACACATTGTAGGTTTTTTATCGATCTGAGTGCTATGGTAAGCGGCGTTGTCCATTACAATAACAGAATTCGGAGGAATGTTTGGTAACAGTTTTTCATCGATCCATTTTCGAAAATTTGTGGCATTCATGTCTCCATGATAATCACCGGTCTTGGAATGCGATTTGAACATCAATAAAGCATTAGGTACGAAGCCATTGCGACTGCCAGCGTGTACAATTACAATACGAGGTCCTTTACCGATGTTTTGCATAGCCCCGCGTTCTTTATCAGACTGCCAGCATTTTTGTGTCACGTGATTTTTGGCCTCGGTCTCGGGCCCATACGAGATCGTTAACCCGGCCCCAGGAGGGTCAGAGTAACCATCTCTGTCTTTTACTGGGGTAACACCCATCCGACGCGTCCACGTCGCGGGGCTGGGCACAACTCACTTCAGTAGGCCGGAGTGAGTATGGCTAAGTTCGGATGGGGACCCAGCTCTATGGGGTATAGCATAGTTCCCTTGCCCAGGGTTACGGGTGAAGTCCTCAACGGTGGAGAAGGCGGAGACAACAACTGTTGGTACGGCGGAACCAGCGGAGGAGGCGAGCCACAGGGGCGTAGTATCTGGATCCTGATGGAGGGCAGCGGTAGCCATCAGTACCAAAGCGAAGCGTAAGGATGTGGATTCTGGACCGGTTCACTTATGGACTATTATAGCCACTGAGGTTATAATACCGCGATGTAGAAAGCAAGGGGAAACTACTACATTAAATTATCCCATGAGAGTTGCAATGATGAACACAAAGATATGCAGAACGAGTTTGCCTGGCAATCCGCGTAGCGACCGGCGCTCTGAGCTTTCCGGGGCAAGGAGTGTGAAATGGACTACCGGCCAGGGTGATGCAGGCAACCAGGCATCCCTTGGAAAATATGCTACTGGAAGAAGCTTCAAATTAAGAAAACAATATCGCTTCGGAACATGGAACGTTAGAGGCCTCCTCAAAGACGGAAAGCTTCCTATTTTAGAGAGAGAACTTGAACGATGCAAATTAACAATAACCGGATTAAGCGAAACACACTGGAAAGGCAGCGGCCACTTTGACGCAGAAAAACATACCATCTATTTTTCCGGAAATGACAAGAGTAGCTTCTCTGGAGTGGCAATCGCAATTCCTAAACTATGGAAGGGTGCTGTTGTAGGCTATAATCCTATAAGTGATAGAATAATGTCGATAAAACTCAGCGCTTCACCGACACCACTGAACATCATACAAGTTTATGCTCCCACACACACTGCAAGCGATGAAGTAATCGAAGAATTCTACAAGCAACTTGAGTCTTCTATAGCTGAAATACCCAAAAGAGAATTGCTAATCATCCTTGGAGACTTCAACGCTAAGGTCGGGACAACTATGATGGATACTGGCATTCGCAACATCGTTGGAAAATATGGTCTTGGCATTAGAAATGAAAGAGGTGAACGCCTAATAGAATTTGCTGCTAATAACAATTTAACTATCGCGAACACTACATTCAAACATCACCCGAGGCGCTTATATACATGGACATCACCTGGAGATAAATATCGTAATCAGATTGACTACATCCTAGTAAGATCAAGATGGAGGAGTTCGATTACCAATGCACACACCTTACCTGGTGCTGACTGCGAATCTGATCATGAGCTACTTATCGGCAATCTGAGACTGAGGCTCCAAAAGACGCGAGTGATAAAAACATCAAGACGAATGCATGTGGTAGATCAGTGTTCTCTAGCCACATCAATTGAAGAAAAGCATTCTGTCTGGCGAACAGAAATCGGGAACAAAAACGTAAATGATTTGTGGATTTCTGCGAAAAAATGCGTAGTTGATGCAGTAGCTGAATCGCAGCCACAGAAAACTACAGCAAAACGACAGCACTGGATGACGTCTAACACCTGGCAGTTAGTGGAAGAAAGCAGAAAACTTAAAGCAAAGGGTGGTAGTTCTGTTGAGCTTAAAGCTAAAAGAGCAGCGACACAGGCTGCTTGTAGGCGGGATCGAAACAGTGCTTTGGCACAGATATGCGAAGAGCTAGAACATCATGCTGATAAACTACAGACCAAAGACCTATACGATAAAGTGCGGATTATTACACGCCAATTTAAACCCAAGACATGGGCAATAGAGAATGCAGCTGGTGTTACAGTCACTGAGATTAAGGACATAGTGAATGTTTGGAAGAAATATTGCAAATCTCTCTTCTCAAAAAATTATTCATCAGACAACACTTGTACTTTGGATCACATTGGTGACTGCGAGCCCAGTATCTTGAGAGATGAAGTACGTGCAGCCATTCGACATCTGAAGAGCAATAAAGCTGTTGGTGTAGACGAGATACCAATTGAAGTTTTTAAAGCTATGGGAGAGACTGGAATAGACTTTCTGTATACTATATGTTGTAAAATATGGGAAACTGGATCATGGCCGGAAGACTGGTCCCGATCAGTATTTATACCATTGCATAAGAAAGGTTCCACTAAGAAGTGTAATAATTACAGGCTTATCTCCCTTATATCTCATGCAAGCAAGGTGTTACTCCACATCATAAACACCAGACTGCAGTCTTATCTTGCTCGGCAGATTGCCCCTGAACAGGCCGGATTTGTGAAAGGAAGAGGTACACGTGAACAGATACTCATACTACGCCAAATCATAGAGAAGGCTAGAGAATTCAACTCGCCCTTATTCATTTGTTTTGTTGATTTCCGCAAAGCATTTGACACCGTTAACTGGGAATGTCTATGGAGAGTCTTACTGGAAATGGGGGTACCACATCACCTTGTATTCCTATTGAAACGACTCTATGAAGATGGCACAGGAGCAGTACGAGTGGATGATGTCCTCTCGGAAATTTTCAAAACGGAGGCTGGTGTTCGGCAGGGTTGCATAATGTCACCACAGCTTTTTAATATATACACAGAGTACATCATGCGCATTGTCTTGGATGGATGGAGTAAAGGTATCTCAGTGGGTGGACGCGTGATAAACAACTTACGTTTTGCTGATGATACTACACTTCTTGCACAAACTAAAGAAGACTTAGAAGAGCTTTTAACTCGTCTGGAAACCACTAGTCTCCAATTTGGCCTTGCCCTTAACAGAGACAAGACAAAAGTAATGGTAGTAGATCGGGTCGGACATAACTCTACAGGTGTACAAAATATAGCAAACTGTGAAGTAGTACAAAGCTATATTTACCTCGGCTCTACCATTTCTAACTCTGGAGGATGTGAAGACGAGATTAAGCGACGATGTGCTATCACTAGGTCGGCAGTGGATAGACTGGGAAAGATTTGGAAAGACAGGCGAATAACCAAAAACACAAAGGTTCGTCTCATGAAATGCCTCGTCTTCCCAATTTTTCTCTACGGAGCTGAAACATGGTCTCTGAAGCTGAGGGATCGCCGGAAAATTGATGCGCTGGAGATGTGGTGCTGGAGACGGTTGCTGAAAATACCGTGGACAGCGTTTCGCACCAACAATTCTATCCTCAAAGAGCTTCATGTACGAGATAGATTATCGTCGACTGTGCAATTACGAATACTGAAGTTCTTTGGGCATATATCAAGAAAAGAGCGCTCGATGGAGAGACTAATAGTACAGGGCCGTGTAGAAGGCAAGCGAAGTCCTGGACGTTCACCAACTCGCTGGACCGACCTCATTAAAAAAGCTACGCAGTCCACCGTAGTAGAGTGTACGCGCAATGCAACCAACCGCCAGAAATGGAGAAGCATCGCGAGACGAGCGGCTGCCCTGGAGAGTGACGGTGACGGCGAGGAGCCACCGTCATTGCAACCACGACCACTCTGACAAGAGTGTACGATTAAGAAGAGAGATTTTTATTCACGTAGGTTTCATCTAGGAAAATTATTGACTTACCCTCTCGGCGGTATTTTTTAATGTCTCTGACTGATGTAATGCCACCGCAGGCGCATTATGTCGTGACGTTCAATTAATAGTTTCCTCTTTGACTGGCATGTTAAATATTTGAAACCAAGCCTATGTATTGTCCGTCTCAAGTATTCACGTGAGCAATGAAGTATATTGTCTTGTTTCAATTCCGCATTCAACTTTTTCAATGGCGGGATACATTTTTTGACAGTTTCCATTGTGTAATTTTTCTTCGTATCACACCTTCCGAAAAATTGTCGATTTCAATCCTTTTTTAGGAAAACGGGTTTTCCGTGGTGATTTTAAAGTCGCTGTGCTGCCTTGTGCTTCCATGATTCTAGCTTCTTTTATAAATTTTTTTAAGCTGGTTTCAGACAAACCTGTGGCTTCAGCAACAGTTTTTGCTAAATTAATGTCGTTTGCGTATTCGGCCGATGTTCGGTAATTTTTTCGCCTTTCAAAAAATTGGTACACTTTATGTACAACTTCCTTAAGTTGTCTTGAGATAGCCTTACTCATCCTGAGATCTTAATCTCTTGTGCGTCGAGCTCTAAGTAGTACGGAATATCAAGCACGTGTTGCCGCTTCGACTACGCGACCGAGACTGCCGTATTTGACGCGCAGATGCACGCGTTTCCCTTCCCCGCTACACCACCCGCTACCCGCTGACATCTTGGATACCTCGTCCCCGCCACCGTCTGTCACCCCGCAGGAGGGTCGCGCACGAGATTGCAGGGCTATAGATGCGTGCAGTGCAGAACTAGTCTAAATTAATTTTAACTGATAAAATTCTTAAGTTCTTAGTGTTAAAGTCGAAAATTACCTAACGCAACTTCATGTTGAGAAGAGTAGCCCAATTTGTGCAAATTATACTTTATTACGCTATGGATTTAGTTGTCTTTTGATTTTAACAATAGAATTAATTTATGATCTTCCCGAAATTGTTTTATTTCGTAAAATAATAATAATAAAATAACACTTACCTGTGAAATGAAATACTTCCATTAGATATTTTTTTTTATAGTGCTACTATTTTAGCATTCTAAAATGGGACAGTATGGCATTATTAAATTGTCACACGTCCACTTTAAAAAAACTAAAAAAACTTGGTCGAGGCCAAAGTGGAGGCTACCAAGTTTAAGGTAGCCTACACTGTAGAAAACCTGGCTCACGACAGAGGTCACTCCTGTCGAGCCAGGTTTTCAATTTCGGATCACCCCTGTGAAGAGCCAGGTTTTCGACTGTGTAGAACCCCTTAACCAAATTTCGCATTACCTTCGGACGTCCTCTGTCTGCTAGCGTATTTGCGCTTGTATCTCTGTCGAGAGCTAGGATTGCTACAATATTATAACCCCCATAAATATCTCCTCGTAATAGATGCATATAAGTGTTACCATGTATTATCCAAATTATTAGGCAGAAATATATTTAAATTTTCTGACTAAAGGGAGGCACTAAAATGATTTTTTATATATATTTAGGTACCTAAGAACAATAGCTTTTAATGAGTTTTATAATATAACAGTGCATACAATTTCTTCTGAATAAAGTACCAATATTGACCTCTCCTTTAAATTTAGGTGTAACGCCATAATAAATAGAGCTACGAATTAAATGGTTGAGGACAAATTTTATCCGATAGCCGGCTCAAATCCGGCCGATTTGATTCGGCGCCTACTAATTAGAATCATAAACACAATGAAAATCATTAAGTAGCGAAAAAAGTTTAGTTTTTTGTTGTTTTCGTTTTGTTAAACCCATATATCTTTACCTACCATAAAAAAACTGCCATAGAATTCGAGGCCCTATTTGTGTTTAGCCATGTCCATCGTAAATTGAAACGTTGGATATCGTAAATTCAAACGTTGTATATAATATTATTTTCTTTATTTGCAATACAAATATACATAAACATATAAAAAGAATATAAATATTGTAAAAATCTTAATGCTAGGGCGCCGCCGGCAGCGAGGCGGAGCTCAAGCTGCCGGTGGTAGGGGCTGCAGAGTGAGGAACCTCCTGGCTACGCGCCGTGTCCTGTATTATTTCTATAAAGAATGACAGAGACGGAGATATAGATTCCGAGTTCGGAATAAGGGGGCAGGATGACTGCCTTCTGTATCCGAACCTTGACCCAACCATCGATCGAGAGCCTTTTGAGGTGTTGTTCGAGGCTCTATAATATATTATCTGTTTGCTATATTTTCATGATATAACGGCTGAACCGATCGTTATGAAATTCATGAAGTTCGCAGCTACAAAGATAACTGGACCTAGGCATTCACTACCCAGGTGGAACCGCGCGGCTAATAATATATTTATTGCATTTTACGTTAAATTGTACTAGCGTATACCGCGAATTTCAGACTAATATTTATAGTCTGTTAATATTCTGAATTTAGTTTGTTTGAATAAAAAAAAAGATAAATAAAATGAAAACTTTTTATTAATAGACACTTTAGAACTTACTTGGTAAAAAACAACTTTAACAGGGAAATAAAACAGGATGCAGAATTATATTTATATACCTTGTTATACAACACTTACTATATATTAAAAGACCTATATCAATCTGTTTAATACCGCTATGTTTAGCGCTGGTTGTTTACAACTAGCATTATACTGAGCTGGGGCCGGATTGTGACAAAAACATAATTTTGAGTTTTATTTTCTGTGTGTTTTTGTTACAATAAAATTAAAGGATTCTCATCCTCCATCATATGGAGGATTCTATATGATATTGATATGAATTGTAGGTATTGTAGGTGATACAATTGCACGGCCTTAGGACTTTGGTTGCAATTGTCAACATTTTTAAATCTCTAGCTGCCCCTCTTGCCCCCCTTGCCCCTCCTTGGCGACGCCCTTGGCAGCAAGTGTTTCTGATGCAGTTGTCTGACGGAGTCTACCACGAGGCGCACCCTCCGCTTGCGTTCCCGCTCGTACTCCTCTTCACTCTCCACGCGAAGTTTCTCCAAGTGTTGGTTCATCTCGGACAGCTTCGCACGCCATCTAGAAGCACGATTTTTTTACAACTAGGATCGTCCATTAATCAATAATTACAATTGAAGTAGTACTACGAAAGCCTCTCTTATGCAGTTGGGTATTTACAGACGGACAACAAAGTGATCCTATAAGGGTTCCGTTTTTTCCTATTGAGGTACGGAACCCTAAACTAAAAAAACAACTACAAAATACGCAATTCGTTTACTTGGATGACAGTGAGACATTTTTCTAGTTATTTTGTTATAAAACTAAATTACTAAACAGATTTGGATAAAATATGGGACCACCTCTGAAATATGACCCTACCAAACAAAAAATAATCATCGAAATTAATTCATAATTGACGAAAAAACATACTGAATACAAAAAAACATATTCGAATTGAGAACCTTCTATTTTTTAGAAGTCGGTTAAAATGTGAAGTCGGTGTGTACTCACGCAGCGTCCTGGTTCTCCCAGTATTCGAGCTCGTCATGTACCCGGCGGTATTCCACCTGCCGCGCGGCGAGCTCCTCGAGCTGCCGGTCGATGTCTGCGAGCAGGCGCGCGCGCGCCGCTCTCTCGCGCGACTCGCGCTCGAGCACGCGCGTCTCGCGCTCTATGCGATCCTTCAGGTCCGCGATCTGCGCGCGGGCCTCCTCCTGATAACACAATATGATAATAGGGTATATGCATCAATTTTATTTCATAGGAATAGTTACGAAAATGTAACACATACTAAAAAAAACATTCAGTCAATAAACTTCCAGGATATAACATTGGATCTTACCGAAAAACCTTAATTTTGACCAATGTCTTAAATTATCTGTCTTCTTTCCGCAAATGTCATTACGTGTTAGGGAGAAGTTGGCAAAATATGTTAAGCATTGCTTAAATTAACGTTTTTCGGTAAGGTCCTAAATGTTTATATCCCGGAAGTTTATTGACCGATTGAAATAATTATTAATAATTCAAACAAACAAAAAACTAGATCAAAATCGGTCCATCCGTTTCAGAGCTACGTTGCCACAAACAGATACACACGATACAAACGTCAAAGTTATAACACTGAGGGATGTTATAACTTTGACGTTTGTATTTGTGTTTCATCTCTTTTGGGTCAGGGGTTAAATATACTAAGACACAAATAAACAATTAATCAACAAAATCGCCACAATAAACCTCGTCAGAGATGGTGTTTGTCTTCGACGCGTTTGTTATTAATTTCATTCAACAACAAAAACATCGTATCTCCATCGTAGACCGCGACAGTCGCTTAACATCACGCAAATTAGTAGCGTTAGTATATTATTAATAAAAACAATAATTTAGCGTAGGACACCCTGAGACAGCATGGATTGGCGATATACGGATCATTATTAAAAATCTCAATTGATATTAATTATTACTTAATATCAGAGCATTATTCATTTTTAGGGTTCCGTACCCAAAGGGTAAAAACGGGACCCTATTACTAAGACTTCGCTGTCTGTCTGTCTGTCTGTCTATCTGTCTGTCTGTCTGTCTGTCTGTCTGTCTGTCTGTCTGTCTGTCTGTCTGTCTCCAGGCTGTATCTCATAAACCGTGATAGCTAGAAAGCTGAAATTTTCACAAATGATGTATTTCTGTTGCCGCTATAACAACAAATACAAAAAATTAAAAAAAATTAAAAAATAAGGGGGGTCCCCATACATTAAACGTGTTTTTTTCGTATTTTTTTGCTCAATATTAAAAACGGTAACAGGTAGACGCTTCAAATTTTCACAGAATATTTACTTGTATATTACCTTTCAAAATAAATAATTAAATAACAATAAAGTAAATATTAAAGGGGGGCTCCCATACAACAAACGTAATTTTTAAGCAATTTTTACACGATCTTAATTAACAGGTAGAAACTTGAATATTTGTAAGTAAATATTTAGAAATATATTAACTATAAAAATAAATACCTAATCTAATACATAAAAACTCACAAAATGAAAATAATCCGTTTATCTAAACGCGGTGCGAGCGCCGGTTTAGCGGGGTAGCGGGGGAGGTAACATCACGGAGCGAGCCATAGCCGCGCGTATTCGCGCGAGCGTCGTCATGCTGCCCGGATGTGTATCGAAAACCTACCTATAAGTTTGCAATTTACTACTTGGAATTTCGTTGATTTCTCGTTATTTTATAAATAGAACTAAACTTTGTAGTATTATAGATGATAGTACGGAACCCTTCGTGCGCGAGTCCGACTCGCACTTGGCCGATTATTTTTATGTATATCGACTTTTTTATTTTATTTGACCATAACTAGATTTATTGTTTTGAATTATATTTATTTTTTTGACATTTGATATATTTTATGCATTTACTAATATGTATTAATGTTAATACTTATATATTGACATTTCCATTTTAAATTTATTGTAATTATTAAAAGTATGGTTTCAACGTATTTATCATTAATGTATTTCGCATCAGCGGTGCTAATTTAATAAAATAAAATAAATAAATTATTAGTTTAATTGAATGTAGCAGTAATGTGTGATGAGATGAAGTGAGTATCAACTAAATCTCTACTAGTTTGTATATACGAAACTAGCAATTCATTCAAGGCTCCCATCAATGCTAGGTTTTGTCTATAGGTAGGCAAACGTGGTAAACGTGGCCTAGAGTCTGGTGCGAATCTATACTGGGAAATCACTTCTTCCAAAGTGGCCAAAGTGGGCAAGTGTCCCGGTTGCTACTACTACAATCTGTATCGGAATTTTCCGATTCTTCTGTCTCAGTTTCTTCTAGGTTCTCGTCTTTCTCTGGTGGTTCTTGTATTGTAGGACAGACTGCAATTTTAAATTGTGAGCAATAGGTATATACCATTTTACTAGCCCTGTCATGTTTGTCAGTCTATTGCGTTTTTTGAAATGAACACCACTGTAAGTACTAAATGTTCTCTCAACTGCTGCTGATGTAATTGGAAGGGTGAGAAATCTGATGGTTACTTTAGATAGTAGTCTTGTAAGTGAAGTACGAGTATTTATGAATAGCGACGACCAAACCAAACAACGGGAAACCGGGATTTCCCACGCGCAACCGCGACTGTTCTGTTCCGAATTTTGGCAATATTTTCAACAATTTTTGTTCTAATGAATAAGAATACTATAATAATTTTTAACCTTAAGATTGCGCTTAATACAAACTCAAAAAACATTCATAATAAACTATAACTGCCTTAAATATTAGAGATTCAATACTTATGAAAAATCAACACGTTCTAGAAAAAAAACATGATTTTTTTCATTGTGTTTTTTTTTCATGTTTTTTTTTCAACTCTGAAAAAAAAACAGTTTTTTGCAACACTAGGCCTCCCCCATGGTTTTTCAAAAAGACAGACTGGAAGCGGCTTGCATCCAACGTCTTCCCGCCACTTGTATGTGGCTGGTCTTCCTACGCTGCGCTTGTCGGTACCGGTACACCGGGGTCCGTGATCTTTGTAAATTTTACTAAATATTGCTAATATGAATACATTGTTACGGGAAGACTTTTTCCTTTTTATTTTCACATTAATGCTAGCCAGAATTTAAAAAAAAGTATTCTTACACAGCACACCGTATCTTCAGCTTAGGGCAGTACTCGTGTCGTAGCGCTACATGTATCACGTGCGGTGTGGTGTCGCTATCGTCGAAACGACGAGCGCTGTACTTGTACATGCTCTTTTTCTTGAACACCTGGTATCTGGACACATACTCTGTAACACATGTTGCAACATAGACAAATATATATTATTATATAATAATTGGCCAAGAGCGTGTGGCGAAACTCGTAAGTAAGGTTACGTAGCCAATACCCAACCCAATACCCAATTTACCGCTATAACTCGAAACATTTATCACAAAAAAAAAAAAAAAAAAAGGTTACGTAGCCAATACCCAACCCAATACCCAATTTACCGCTATAACTCGAAACATTTGTTATCACAATCTTTAAATTAATTTTCAGTTGAAATTTTTATATCATATTATAACACATCATATAAAATGGTATCCACGGGTACTACAGAACCATAAAAAGTATAGCAGTATCTACATCAGTGAATGTTAATTGCCCCATCAATACAGACCCACATTTACTATGAGGCAAATTTTAAAATCATGGAAAATAATCATCTGTTCAAGATCTGTTCCATAACTTTTGAATTTGACTTTATAGGAATAGTGGTTTTATTTGATAACATATTAAAATGTAATATACATTTATTTAAAAAAAAACGGTCGATTAAATTCCGAGATATAAAAATTAAAGTTTTAGGTGTGGGATGCTCTGTCCCTCTCTCGCGAATCAACAGTTTGTATTTGTACGGCATGGTAATATGACGCACCACATCACGCGATCGTGTGCTCTCTGTCTAACATCTAATAAGTTGAATTTTTACCCTGTTCACACACCGCATACAAGATGATATGTAACAAGTAGATATCGTTTCTAAACACAGATACGCAAGCTTCTTCCAGAAAATATTCCAGCACCGAGTCTACGCAGCACATGAAGTGGATAAACAACGTATTTCTGGAGAGGTAGAACTTCCTAAGAAATAAATTACCACATTACGTATTTTATACAAGTTTAGAAAACTTAAAAAATAAAACCGTTGAACTGATTTTGACGAAACATAAAAATTGCAAAAAAATTAAAAGTAGTTCAAAAGAGGCCCATCCGTTTGAGAGCTACGATGTCAAACAGACACACAGATACACATATACAACTTATGACACACCTATTGTTGCTTCGGGGGTTAAAAGGGTTTTTAGTGTTTCGTAGTTAATATTGAACACCCCTTACCACTTTCGTAGTACAACTACGGAACCCTTCCCTGCGTGTGGCCCGACACGCACTTGGACGGTTTTTTATTTCCAATATCTAAGGCTGGTGATGGACCTGGGTTTTGTGTGGCAGCACTAAAACCACAACATTTTTCCATAACGTTCCCGCCAAAACTCATGTAATAATCAATTAATACGAAACAAAAATGTGTACTTACTGAAACATATTCCTCATCCACACCTCCCACCCCCCTGGATCTACTCCATACACATTGGAATAATCTCTGAGCGCCATAAACCCTACCACATCTTTGTTCACGTCTATCATGCATATTGGTAAGACTGAAAGCTCTCTGAAAAGATTACCACAAATAGATACTACGTTTCGTAGCAATCTTAATCCTAACTTGAGTCTGTTTGGATACAGAAACAAAGTGGCACTGAGGGGCGTTGCTGTCCTTATTTCATTATTTTGTTCTATCAAGATATTACTTCCCACTTCTCATACAAGTGGCGGGAAGACGCTGGATGCAAGCCGCTTCCAATCGGTCTTTTTGGAAATCCATGGGGGAGGCCTATGTCCAGCAGTGGACTTCTTATGGCTGAGATGATGATGATGATGATTACTTCCCACTGTTTGCCCGATAGTTCTCTATCGAAAGACTTATAATAGTATAAATACGAAAATAACTCTATATCTGTCTGTCACTTTTGCATGCACAAAAGGCTGAACAGATTGTTATGAATTTTTTACAGAGATAGTGAACTTGGGAGACGGACATAGGCTACTTTTCATTATCATCACAGATAAAACCAGGGATCGTAAACGGTTAAGGTATAAGGTTACGCTACCGGTATAATAACGGCAGAGGTATAAATTATATAGGTAGAACGAAAACGGTGATAATAACGGTTAAGGTATATAATAATAACTCCGAAATCACCGCGTTGCATAGGACCTGTCGCTCTTACGCGTTTGCATACGAACAGGGGATGGCGATGCGCGGGCGGTCAAGGTCAAAGCCTTTCATTTTTCGGTTACGGTAGCGCAATTTATAATGATATCGTTATTTATCGGTACCGTAAAATTCCTATACCTTTATTTTCAGGTATCAAAATAAAAAGGTATGACGTCATACCCTTAACCGTTATAGCCTTTATCTTTTCGGTATGAGACCCCTGGATAAAACTGCAGCGCAGCTAGTCATGTCGTAATGGGGCATGTAAAGTAATTTCTTACGTATTTATTCGACGTTTTTATTAACAGACTTCCAAAAATTCGACTGTTCTGTTTTTTTTCTATATTTGTTCACCTATTACTATGCCAATAGTAAATTGATTTTAATAACTATTTTTTACTTGTTAGATCATACTTCAGAGGTGGTCCCATATAAATTTTATCAAAATCAGTTCAATGTTTTGGTTTATTTATATACCTGGAAAAATGACATCCAAGTAAACGAATTAGGTATTTTGAAGTTGTTTTTTTTCAGAAACTATAATCATTCCTAACTGAACTATTTTAAGGCATCAAGTTTAATGTTTTTGGGATCAATGCTATTTTTATATTTTTAATAATTTTTCAAAATACTGATATTCCATCCCATTGAAGGAAAAATGCCCCTGCCAGCGGACACCTTATTAATTTCTTATCATTATCTGCCATAGAACAATATAGATGTTGATTAAATTTAGAACAATATAGATGTTGATTAAATTTAGAACAATATAGATGTTGATTAAATTTAGAACAATATAGATGTTGATTAAATTTAGAACAATATAGATGTTGATTAAATTTAGACCAATATAGATGTTGATTAAATTTAGACCAATATAGATGTTGATTAAATTTAGAACAATATAGATGTTGATTAAATTTAGAACAATATAGATGTTGATTACATTTAGAACAATATAGATGTTGATTAAATTTGTTTTCTGTAAGCGCGCTAAGGGATTTTTAATATGAGTGCAGAAATGACTGGCCCGCGAAGGAGTGCTGTATTTTAGGACGCCATGTTTTTATTTTAAATAACGGGTTACTCACGTTGATTTTGAGTTGAAATCTCTAACTATAATTATTTCAACAACATAAAAATGTTAGTTACGAGATCGTATTTTTTTTATAATAGGACATCATGATATAATTTAGTCTAAACAAAGCGCCCCGCCGAGCACCTAAGCGCGTCCTTTATAAAATCCCTAAAATATATTCAATGTATTCTGATCTTTTTATTCATTATATCAACAAACAAAATTCGCTTAAATTAGCTAGAAAAAAATATTAAATTAAAACTTACATTAATTCCCCGATGTCTACTTTACCAAATATCGGTTCGGAATGTTCACGGTTTATAAATGCCTCTATATCACATTTATCTTCGGCGACTGCCCGTCTATATCTCCTACCAGAAGGGCCTACATCGAAATCAAAATATAGCGACATTTTCGTTTCTTCAACTAAAATCTAGTCAATAGAAAATCTATAAGGCTGATTGAAACACGAAATAGGTTTTTAACATATATTTATATTACAAAAATTTACATTGAGCACAACGAAATGGCATCGTTTTATGGTTGATATTCCAAAAGCCCGAATGAAACGTTTTGAATCTAGTTTTATTGTGTGTACCGCTAAGTTGTGGAATAAGCTTGGGTTTTCCCCAATTAATATAATGTGTCTTTGATTCGCAAGTGAATTGGTTTCTTTTATGTTACCGCGCTCCATCGCAGACCGCAACGGTCACTCAAGATCAGGTGAACCAGCGGTCAAACGCGAGCCTATTTATTTATGAACAAAAAAATAGCATTATAAACAAAATATAACAACAAAGGTGACAATTTAAAATCTTTTTGAAATTAAAACAACTGTAATGTGCGCTTTTCAAACAACAGGAGAAATAACTTCTATTTTATATACGATTATAGTGCTGATTTTGGTTTTAGTTTCAAAAAGTACTGTAAATGCATTAAAAAAAAAACTAAAACAGCCTGGCCATTCATGATGCTAACCAAGTGTAAAACTGTTAGTAAATCTAAAACCTACTAAAAATCAATTAAAACTAAATTGTCGGACGTAAAATTAGAATTCTTAAAAACATAACCAAAATACTACAAAATAATCTTATGAATGTTATTCTACGGTAACAGATATTATTTTGTCACTCATCACTTTCATTACCCATGAACGAAGTCCCTCGCCGCTTGTCGCAAGCAAAGTTTGCGGACGGGCGACTCAATAATTGGTATTTTTTCTGTCAAAGAACGGACAGTTATATGTCCGCTCGGATTGGCTAGGAGCAAACTAACGCCCAATTCCTATCAACGCCAGTCTGTCCAAACTCAGACCAACGTAACGCCAATCTGTCACCACAGTGACCGGATGCCAAGGCGTCAAAACTGCTATCTCTATCTTGTGAGAATCGCAATTTTCGGCCCAATAGCAGGCATAGGTTTAAAAATAGAAGGCTGCTATTGGACAACAGTTAATGGAATGCTAAGCCACGAAGTTTATTTGCGATTAGCCACGAACTGGTGTCGGTATCTACTTTTATAGTGACAAATCACAGAAATAATATCGATTTTTCTGGAATAATTCCGCTCGAATTTACAAAGCAATCATAAAATTAATATAGAGATTCAAATATACGCAGTAAACAACAAAATTAGAATTAAGAATACAAAATGACACGCAAGCAAATGAAGAAAGAACAAGCATCAAGCCTTTTATGGTTTCTATAAAATACCGGTCAAAATTCACATAATTGTTAATAAAAACTGGTATAATTTTCACTTGATTGAACGAGGTCCTTAGGTTGAATGAGCACTGTTTCTTAACAAAACTTCATTCAAGGGCGTTCTAAATTTAATCAGTATATTTTATTTATTTTTTATGTGTCCAAATTATATGGTCGGGTCGAAATTTCGCCTCGACCATTATGTAGCGAAAAGTAAGGACCACATTCATGAAAAAAAATATTTTCAAACCTATAATTTTCGAATACTATCATAATAATTAATTCAATTTAAAACAAAATACTAAATAAAAATCGTTAAGTATAACCTGAACACAAATTTTAATACAAAAGCCACAAAGTATCGAAGTCACCGGTACCAGTACCAGTTTCCTTTTTTTGTTTTTTTGTATTTGTGTTCAGACAAAATTACAATAATTTGAAACATATTTTAAGGAATGATCAGTCTCACATTAGAGGCGGTAGATTTTTGACTCGCGCATGTAAATGTGTGTGGGACTTGGATCTTCTGAACTTCGGTCTGTTTATTTCTGGGTGTTAAACTGGATAAAGTGTTTTGTCTCAATAAATTGGGGCTGAATGGTGTTCTGGGTGTCGCGAAACCATCGTCGTATAGTTTTAAAGCGGACCGTGTGAGCCTTGTAGGCGTACAGAAGTTGTTATTAATTGTAGGCGTTATCACGTTTTCCTTATCGATTTTGGCCGGTTAAAATTTTGAAGTTTTTTTTGGGGTCATGCAACCTTTTTTCACCTCGTCTTCATATACGACGATTCTGATTTCTGGTATTATCGGGTAGGCCATAGAACTGCGGCTGATCTTCTTGTCGTTGATGTTTTGCTGGAGTAGAAAAAGGCGCTGATCAGTATTTGATTTTGTGTTATTGTAATTCGTCACAAATAAATAAGTTTATATACATTGATTGTTAGTTGGTTGCTATCATTTAGGGCGCAGGGTTTTTTTTCTATTATGTATGTTTCTGTTATGTATTAGGCAAGTTACTTATAGTGGCAGAAGCTAAGGCTTAGTTTGTATCAGTGTGCCCTATGAATAAACGTATCTAGACAACAATTTTACTCTTGGCAATGGAACATTATGTGATTATTTAAACATTAAAAAATCATTTTTTTTAATGTCATCAAGTGATAATACGATAAATCACTATTATTTGCTTGTCACTACAGAATATAAAAATGTCTACATAATCATAGCCTTTCTTACTACAAACACAGGGTGCTAAGGCTAATTTTTACACTTTTCTATCGAAGCTGTCACAAAGGTGAGGGTGCGTTCGAAATCAACCACTAGGGTTGTATATTTACCTACTATTGAACTCCAGCGATCCTGTTGGTCGAGTTCAGACGCATCTTTAGCTACGTAGCTTAGCATAATTCTGGTACAAAATCACCGTAATATTTACGGAAATATTTTACGGAAATATGTATGACATCATGGTATGTATGGTATCATGTATCGTTGTTCATGTATCTACTTTGTGTGTAATAAATAAAATAATATATAAATACAATAATGAGTAGTGCACATATAGGCACACCAAGTTTTTTACACCTACTACTCTCTACTACTACTCACTATTTCTCGCTATAAACGAGTTAGGGCACTCGCTTTACGAATCTCTTATGCTAAACAGTATTCACATACCATACTTGCCTTCCACTACAAAACTAGCAAAGATAGTGTACCTGAAAAACTGTGTGTATAGTAAAGATAGCATACCTCAAATTCTATGCATGTAGTAAAGATAGTGGTCTTGATAATCTGTGCATATACTCGTAGTAAAGATGGTGTACCTGAAAGTCTGTGTATGTAGTAAAGATAGTGTTCCTGAAAGGCTGTGTATATATAAAAAATAGTGTACTTGAAGGGCTGTGTATGTGGTAAAGATAGCGTACCTGAAAGTCCGTGTATGTAGTGAGAAGCGTGGTCTCCATGAGAGGGTCGCGCGGCTCCAAACACTGCGAGGAGGGCGCGGAGCGCGACTGATTCATGGAGCGCCACCCGCCGCTGCGACGTTTGCCGTTTGACTAGAACAACAATTATTTAATGAAACGCGGTGATGAAGAAAAATCTCAAACTTTTTTTACTAATTTTATTTTGTTTTATTTAGTGTCTGACTATAATCAAATCTTGTAAATAATATTTCATGAAATTCAAAATGTTCAATTGAAGTAAAATTTTGCATGCATTAAGACGCGGTCTAACCACGATTTCAAATTCGTTTTTCACCCGCTCACCCCTCAGTGGGAGGAGCGTAGCTACCAATCTGAGACCGCAGCTTATAAGCAGTATATGCAAATAAAACAGAAACTTCATTTGTTTTATTATTTTGGTCTTTGTATGTTGATCAGATATTTGATCGATCCTACCAATATTATGAATTTGATTAACCTGAAATTTAAAACTAATAACAATTTAAGCTAACTGGAGTAAATCGACCTGATAGTTGACAGAAAACGGAATACCTACACTAAAAGACGTTTTGTGTAATTTGGATTGGTTTAGAATATGAGTATCAATGAAAATATTTTTTTTATAATATCATATTTTAATAAAATTTAAAAAAATCAGCCACACATTTCACATTTTAGTTACATTTCGACACCAATCCAATTCTTTTTCCTCGAACTAATATCAAGCATTACATTCTATAGTGAAACTGATTACTGTGATACTATTTTCTCTTAATTTGATAAAAAAATCTATAATTCTTCTTTCTTCCATCTACACTTTTGAAATTTTGCGCAGTTTCTGGTTCAACTACGCATGTTTCATCGTCCAAATTTCTGTAAAAGAAATAATACATTAGTAGAACCTACTACTTAGCTGAGTTACTTTTCACAATCATCATTTAAATATACAGTGGATTTCGGGTATAACGACAATGAAGGGACCACTCTATTTTCGTCGTTATATCCGGAAGTCGTTACAGGCAAAGGTAAAGAGATACAGACACGTACATATGTATAGTTTATATTCATTTATTATTGAAAATATTTGCACACTTAGTTATTCACCGGTACATTTAAAAAAATGTGTAATATTAGTTTGCTTCAATTTATTTTTTTGTGCTAGTGTACGCTGTAGGGTGTATTCTATTTTCATTACTTCTTCAATATCTATAATATCCTTTCCATCACCAAATAAACAGTATCTTTTAAGCTTTGTTACAACACCTAACACATCCTTAGTTGATTTCCGCCTTTTCTTTAACAGTGAATGTGCGTCTAGCAGCCATACTTATTCAAAAGTTTACTAAACCCAGTTGCTACTCAGAATATCACTTTGTAACTGAACCATAAAAGCTCCGAAACGTACACGCTTCCCCTACCTACTTAGTTGATATCTATAAACAAAAGGTAAAGGTCTCCACACTTGCTGACCATCTGTGTGCAATGGATGTAAACAAAAGATAAGAAATGTTTGTGAAAGAAAAAAATCTTTGTGTCTTTGGCGGCCGACTCCGGTCGCAATATCTGCATGGGATTTCTAGGAATTTGTTACAAATGATTCATTAAAAACAGTCGCTACACCCGAACTCGGCGTTACATCCAAAGTCGCTATAGCCACATGAATTTTGTACTAAAGTATGCTTTAAATTCAAGGGACTTAGATTTAACGTCGCTATAGGTAAATGGTCGCTACAACCAAGGTCGTAATAAATGAAATCCACTGTATATTAAAAAAATTAGGCTTTGTAATATGTTCAGCAAAATGAAAGGTAAATTACTTACTCTGCATGTACAGCTGTTTGGACATTATCAATACGGTTGACTTTTTTTGCGTTTCACCGATCTAAAAAAATAACAAATGTTTAACATTTTTAAATATGTAGGTTAAAAGTAAGAGTTTCGGTAACAGCACCTTGCTCCGATAAACGGATTACTATAATTCCGTCGCTATATTTGAAAATAGCTATAGTATACAAAAATAAGGAAAATAACAAGAAAAAACCAACCTAAAAATGTACATATAAACAAAAGCGTATTATTATGAATTCTGACCACCTGTTGAAGTAAACAAAAGATAAGGAAGTTTTATGATATTTGAGCATTTGTGTCAATTTGGTCGCAGCATCTGCAAAGGATTTCTAGGAACTGTTACGTTTAAAACGACTTTAAAATATTGAATTCGGTTACTGATGATATATTCTTCCAGAATTTTTTATAAAAATCAAAGTACTGAACCGATTTTGATAAAAAAAACATGTGACCACCTCTGAAGTATGATCTACAAAAAAGAAAGTATCATCAAAATCAATTCATAATTGGCGAAGTGATCGCTGAATAAACATACAAAAAACATATAGTCTAATTGAGAACCTTCTTCTTTTTGAAAGTTGGTTAAAAATCATAAAAAAAAGAAAATACACTGTTGAACATGTATTACCAAAACTTTACTATATTGAAATTTTTTATTTTTAACAAGAATACTATCGCTACACAGTCAGATTTAATAAATATACAGTGATTTATCCGTAAGTTTTACTGGAGACTACAAGATTTCGTAAACTTTTCCTTTTTACTACTGCCAGAACAATAGAGCACTAGCCACATTAGATTTGCACTCAGTATTCTCAAATTTAGACTCTATAGTGACTAGTGAGCAGTTAGAATACAACATTTAATTTTATCGCTCTGCCACCAAGGGAGCCGGTTTGGTATTTCCAAATAGTTTTTAGTACAATAAAATACAATCATAACTAGTTATTTTATAATATTGAAGCTGAAAAAAGGATGAAAAATTTGGCAAAAAAAAAGTCCTTATAATTTCATATTTCGTAATAAACATATTATATATATAATTTATATATATAATATCTCTGTCGATACAACGCGGTAACGCAGCCAGCATGATGAGGACTTTTCGGCAGGGCTCCATAAGAACTCTGTTCGATTAAATTGACATATTTTCTATTTATTATTGACATGTATCTATATTATAAGTGACGATTGTTTACAATTTAAGACTTGTGTAATACCTACATTCATTGTATACTTTTTATTTTAAATATAGAAATATATATATATATATATATATATATAAGCGGAATCTCGGAAATGGCTCCAACGATTTTAATGAAATTAAATAATAATTTATATATATATAGTATAATTTAAATCAACTTACCTAAATATTCCGGCTTTTTCTTAGTTATTTTTTTGTTTTTATGTAAACAATTTTTCGAGATTTTTTCTTTTATTCTCCACACATTATTATTCACACACTAAACAAAAATAAACACAGCACTACAAAATAAAGTTTATAAAAATGACAATGTCCTATATTATTATTGACACTAATTGTAGTCGTA
This sequence comes from Lycia hirtaria, assembly GCA_947563715.1. Classification (NCBI taxonomy): domain Eukaryota; kingdom Metazoa; phylum Arthropoda; class Insecta; order Lepidoptera; family Geometridae; genus Lycia; species Lycia hirtaria. The sequence goes on along the minus strand of OX387386.1, from coordinate 21,431,188 downwards.
AACAATTACGCGGTAAATTGTTCGTTACACAGAGCGTCCGGGAACAACTTCCCAGATCGGCCGCAGGCCGATAACTAAACCGGATACCGTAGTCTATTTTTTACCTCTAAGCAGCTTTGTTTAAAGTTGAAACTCGCATATCACATTTGATGACGATTACGTGCTAGCGCTTGAAATTTTACATATTGAGAGATTTTATTTTATTACATAAATTAGACAAATAAAAGAAAAAAAATTGCCGGTAATTACATTAAAACACTAATTTGGTAATTTAATTTGATTTAAAAAAAATAGTGTTACCGCTGAGAATTCCGAGCATTCGAATAAAAACGTGTTTTTTTGCTTTGTGATTTATATTTTTATTTTAAAGAAACCTGATTATATTTCTAATTTCTATTTGGTTATGTCAGTAGTAAAGGTTTTTATCTACCGACAGTATTTTTTAGACCTGAACATTTAGTTTAGATTCAACATACTGAGGGTTTAAAAATGGTTCTTATCGTTGATTGTGCGATTATACCTGGCCTTGATGTAGATATAGTGTATGATAAATCAATGTCATTACACTACACAACTTTACACTACCATATCGTATTCGTTTGTTTAAGCAATGATTATTAAAAGATCGGCTTAATTCGGAATTAACAAAATAATATTGTCAACTACCATTCAACTATTATAGACAGATTACGATCAATATGACAAATTGGAAGGTTTTTTCTTGAAAATATTCGGGACTTGTCTCGCATTTGGTTACTGTGCTAAATCATAAATGTAGACTCAAAACTAATTGCTACTTCAGTGGTAATAGAGGTCAATGTATTGAAAATCATTACTTACTGCTCTTTTATGCTTGAGAATGTTGCCACTAATAGTTACTTTTGGTGTTTTCTTGGCCTCGTCTCCATAGTCCAGCTTCCTTTTGACTTGTTCAGGCTTCATTTCGCCGACTACCCTTGCTGCTAGACGACCGCTTATACGCCAACTATGACGCCAACTGTGATATCTATGCAAATATAAATATTGCAATACAAATAACAACATCAAGTCACAAAGTCTCTCTTACTTATATTGTAAAAATAAGGTAAATCAGATAACATCTTCATTGTAATTGTGTAATAAAGGAAATTAATAGTATCGTATTACTTCTTCCCATAGCGTTTTTATTTCTTTTATCGTGTTATTTAATGAGCGTGACTTTGAGTCTGTTTTAAATTTCGACCACATCCGGAAAGACCAGATCTATTTAGACAAAGTATTCGGACAATGTTAATGCTATGGAAATCTGTAAATAGTTTGTAGGTGCCACACAGTATACATCTTACAAGCACATAAAATTGAGTGAGCTTATGGCTACTAAACTCTGAACCAAGAAAATTCCAAAAACAATCCTGCTTTTTCTATTTCTCGCAATCACAGTGGCCCATAATATATAAAAGCAATAAAATTGAAAATTTTACGTAGTTTATAAATTTCTATAAAATTAGAAGTTTATTGAGATTTTAACGTCATTTATTAATTTCTCGAACATGATCCAACGTTCAGTACATTTTAATTGCATGCAAAAAAAAACCTACATGACTATATTGTATAAAATTAATGTATCAGCAAGTAAGACACGGTACGGTCAATTAACTCGTGTGTTATTTTCAACACGAATTGTTACACAGAAAACAGTGGTATTCACAAAGTTATCATGTCAACTAATAAACATGTATGAAACCAATGATGTATTATACATAGGTAGGTTTTCCCCGGCTTTGCATGGCAAGCCTCAAGTCAGGTAATCGTCTTCAATCGCGACTCGTCGGGTAACGGTGTTAGACGCGTGTCATGACTTGTGAACAATGACAATGCCATCCTGTTTGTTTAGAAACTGCAAAACCAAGATATATATAAGGCCATGGGCGTATATAAGGGGGGGGTCCAGGGGGTCCGGACCCCCCCCATGGCATTGGCCGAAAAAAAAATAATTATGTGCTATCATAATGCCGGATTATCGCGGATGGCACGGATGTTACAAAATAAACACCTGATGCGCGGTTGTCATAACGACAGTTTTGCTAGAGATGCAGTATGACCTTAGTCCATCCTTCGCCCGCGCATACTACAAACGCGCATAACAAATCGAAACTATATATTTTTACTCGACTGCATAAGAAGGAGGGTAATGTTTTTCGAGTGTATGTACGAGTATGTTTGTATGATTCTATATGACAGCCTACAGCCTGAACGGCTTGTCCGATTTTGATGTGCGAGGTGTCATTAGATTTGTCTTCGCTTCCAGAATGTCACAGGCTATAATTTTTGTAATAATAATAATACATCTCTTGCAAAAATTAAAAAACGTTTTTTCGTAACCTCAAACGAATTATTTCGTAATAAACAAGTGTTTATTTTTAATTGTTATACAGAATGTGCATTTGTAATCTTTTACAGTGATTTTACGCATTTTTATTCTTACAAAAAACCTACATTGTTTAAGTATGTTTTTGAAGCATTAATATGCTTCAAAATTTTTCGCGCTCGCTTCGCTCGCGCATGGCCACGTTTTAAAGATATGAAATAACTTAATAAACTCATAAAAAAACGTCCTTCGTAAAACTAGAAAATAACGTTAAACATCAGGCGAGTTGGCAATCAGTCGTAGATCTATCTTATGTAAACAAAAACACAAATATTCCACAAAAATTTCAATTCGATCCAAGCCAATTTTATATAAAAAATATTTTTTCGTTAATAAAATCGAACATGCTGTGCTAATACAAGCAAATACTTCACCAAAAAATAATCACTAACCAAAAAATATTTTCCACCTGCAAGGGAGTACCGCGTAGGTATGTTTGTAATTTTCTATAAAATCATATGTTTAAATTTAGGAATAATAAACTGGCAATCAATGCATTCAAATGGTTGTATATATAATTTTTATAGCGTAAAAGTCACTCTTATTCAGTCGGGTATTCCATTTTTTCTTTTAACACATTAATATACTTGTTTGGTTCATCTGGGCCACAAACACCTAGGCTCGCTAACACGATCAATGAATCAAATCACTTCCAAGATTTCATTTTAAAAACCTTAAAAATTTTCGCGCTCGCTTCGCTCGCGCATTATTACTATTTTACCATAGAACTACTGTGGGCTCACTAATAATATAAATAATAATAATAAATCATGTTACTATAAAAATACTACAACAATTTTCGCGCTCGCTTCGCTCGCGCATACTTATTAACTATGTTTGTTTACTTGGGTCATGCAAATGTTGAGCGCTCTTTAAACTAATTAAAACGGGTGAAATCATAATATCTAGTATAATATGAATTAATAATGTTCCGACGCTACTTATACACTTTATTTACAGTTATACGTTTGTCCGTAGCTTAATTTTCGTGTATTTGAATGTTTTTAAACTAACATTGACATTTAAAAACCAGTACTCGTCTGCGTATAGTCTGCGCAAATAAAGAGGCAAGGAGTAGTAAATTTTTGTACCCGTGGACCCCCCCCATGAGAAAGTTATAGCTACGCCCATGTATAAGGCCAAGATATTAAAAGGTCTTAAGGCTATGGTTGTATCCTCGAAAATGCTGAGAACTGAGATTTGCCCTGCTTTTAATTCATATTCAATTAGTATAACGTCTCTATTGATAAAATTTCATTGTTTGAAACATAGTTGTGTACTTTTTTTGATGTATCCACTTGCGGTTTAGTTATTGTTCCACAAATACTTATTCATTGGTGTACAATAAATAGTTTATCTTTTAACAAGGCCTGCAAATAAAGATCGGATATCCGATCTTTACTTGCAGGAGTATGATTGATTGATTGATTTTTTGCTAGGTACTGAATTCAATCCCGTCAAAGCACCTACTATTTTATTTTTATGTATTTTTTTGTTAGACATTTCGATTCTACTTTAGCCTTTGAACTAGCGCTTGGCTCTGATCTACTAATAGTTACCTTTTGACTGATGAGATGGCAGATCTCTTCAATGGTGAGAGGTTGTTGGTAAAGGTGGTGACGGCCATAGTGGCACTGCCCGTGATCAGCTGACGCTTGTTCGGCAGCCTGCGGAGACAGAGGGCTGCTTTATGTCAATCCTGATATATGTAGGTATATAAGACGCTTCAAATACATATAAATAAAACATGACACTCCTCAAACATACTCAAATAAAAAAATATAGTTTAAATATAAACAAAAATTTAAAATATATTAACTCATAACTTCTTTCGAGGGTACAGTTAGCGAAAAACTACTTGAGCAGTTTTTATCATGCCCACTATTTTTTTTAAATCGAAATCAAAAGGTCACATGGCTCAATTATACTCTGAACAAAAAAGTCTACTGCTGGATAAAGCCTTCCTGCATGGATTTCTAAAAAGACCGGCTGGAATAGGTTTGAGGCGTTTTTCGTTTTTTTTAGGGTTCATCTATCTTCATATAGAATCACTTTGTTGTCCGTCCGGGTGTCAAGACCTTTATCTCGGGAACGCGTAAAGGTATCGTGTTGAAATTAAAACCGTATACGCAGATCTATAGTATCTTGCTGCAGAAAGAAAATAAAATTTCTCAGTTTTCGTAAAAAAAAAAGTTACAGCCGAATATGTCGTAAAAAACGCACATTTCGACACTCACAGGGGAATCGAAACCTATGGGGTACTTCCCGTTGACCTGGAATTCTGAAATTTGGCAAGAAGCATTGTGTTAGAGTACACATATAGGAAAAAAAAATCGAAAACTGGACATTTTTAATTTAATCACAAAAAATAGTGTGAGGAATGAGGGCCCAAATTTTAAAGTGAATTAACCGTATCATGTGGGGTATCATATGAAAGAACCTCATTAGCATAAGCTAAAACAGGTTTTTAACACATTCTTCGTCCCCTGCAGACCCTTCACTTCAGCTGGGAACCAAAACTTTTTAGGCGAATTTTGATTAAGTACAGAGTGGCCGCGCAAAGCAACGTTGACTGCCTCAAACGCCGGAAGTTTACTGACTACTACAAAATGAACGGGATGCTCGCTCGGATCCGAGTAGAAGGCGCCGCTACTATAGCCCCATTCCACTCGGATCCGAGTGGTGAGGAAGGAATGTGTTAAATATTTTTACGATGTATATTTTTCGGTTTATGAAGGAAAATATAAAAAAAAATATATGATTTCCTCCTTTTATTTAGTTTGTACGGAACCCTCGGTGGGCGAGTCTGACTCTAGTCCGGTTTTTTTTAATTCGAAAATGGATTGCGGTTGATTTACGATCTACAATGGAGCCGCGCTTGCTTAATACCTTTAAACGAGCAATTCTTGTATATATGTATATATAGGTATAATCTGAATCTCGGAAACGACTCCAAGGATTTTAATGAAATTTAGTTTGTAGGTAGATTAGGGGACGATAAATCGATGCTAGGTTTCATTTTTAGTGAACCCGGGTTTGCTCGTATTTTCAGTCATAAAAAATCCGAGTGGAGCTCGGTCGCCTAGGTACTTATATCTATTCGGAAAGGCCCATTCAGGAAGCATATTCCAGATTTAGGTGGTACGCATAACAAAAGTGAAGCGTTTCATACGAGTTTTTGGAATATCCACCATGAAACGATGTCTCTCGCGCTTCTTGAAGTAAGATAAAAAGAGCGTACTACTTGTATGAGGTCGTCTGTCCACCTCTTGTGGCTAGTCATCCTACGCTGTGATAGTGAAGATGTGGTTAGTTTGTGAATGAGTTTGATTGAGTGATGTAGTTACCTGGCCTTCTCGGCTGTAGCGGCGAGTCCAGCCGTAGTGCGATTTAGTTTTCCGAGCGGTGAAGTGGCCATCGAGCGAAACAAGGGCGTGGTCGGTGCTTGCTTGCGGGCAGACAGTTTGTTGTGGCGTTCCTAGAATTACCACGAAAGTATATTCATATCGGATGACGAAAGCTGTTGTGATTATAGTATACAAGCGCAAATTTAATTTCAATGGTAATAATTATCAACATCGTCATTATATGTTACCACCCACTACTGAGCACCCCTCCCACTACTGAGCCTCTCCTGAGTCATGTACAAGGGTACATGACTCATTCCGGTCCTGTGCCAAAAAAAAACAACTATTATTTTCTTTTTTTTGCTAAAAAGTTTAGCTCCATTTGGTAGCTACAGTTGGTGGTCAATCGCAGATCTAACATTTAAAAAAAAACTTGTTTTATGCTATCTTCTACTATTTTTAACCGACTTCAAAAAAGAAGGTTCACAATTCTGATATAATTTTTGTTTGTTACCGCATAACTCTGTCATTTATGAACCAATTTGGAAAAATATTTTTTTATCTGAAAGGATATAGTTATGTACACCGATCCCTTCCATATGGTCATTTCACTTTTCTAATTATTTATTGCATAACTATGTTTACAGAGATGGTAGTAATTACAATAATTTTTAATGCTAACTTATATTATAAATACATACATGATTATAACTACCTAAGTGTCAAATAGCCCCCCACGTAATGCTCCCTGGCCAAACGTGCCCATTACACTGGCGGCGTTACCACGTTGGATGGCAAGGGAGACGTGTTGCATCAAAAACCACCCAGACCGAGGGTCGCATCCCTTCTCCTTCAGCCTGTCCCAGGTTTTGAATCAGCTTTTTGGCCTCATCACTCCACGGTCCCGCCGTTTCCACGGCGAACGCGACATTTCTAATTATATTACATTAAATCAATAGTAATCGTCGACTTGACCACAGAATAAGCAATAGTTCACCACTTGATAATACATTCCCGGCGCGGGACCTACACTTACTACTTACAGTCTTTTATGCTTATCTGTAATTTCTAATTTTAAATATGTGCATGTTAGGTAAGTTAGTTATAGCTCTGCCACCATGGCGAATAAACGTCTTTAATTTTAAAATTCAATAATTTTATTATTAACCATCCTTCCGGCCCGTCGTGACTGCCCGCCGAAACTTGTCTATATACTTTCAGGTTGGTCCTATACTTCATTAAAATCGGTTGAATCAAAGTAACTAGAAAAAATATTGTCATCCAAGTAAATTAGACTGTGTATTTGAAAGTTGGTTGTTTCAGTTTTTTACACTATAGAAATGATTGTATAATGTATTTTTTATAAGTCTACTAAGTTAGTTTAGTCGCGTTAAACAATAAAACACCTGTTGCTAGTGCCCAATCTCCTGCATTCTGAGGTATCCCACCTCTAGCTATAGCTTACTTCTAGTCTAAACATAATAAACACCTGTTGTTAGTGCCCAATCTCCTGCATTCTGAGGTATCCCACCTCTAGCTATAGCTTACTTCTAGTCTAAACATAATAAAACACCTGTTGTTAGTGCCCAATCTCCTGCATTCTGAGGTATCCCACCTCTAGCTATAGCTTACTTCTAGTCTAAACATAATAAAACACCTGTTGTTAGTGCCCAATCTCCTGCATTCTGAGGTATCCCACCTCTAGCTATAGCTTACTTCTAGTCTAAACATAATAAAACACCTGTTGTTAGTGCCCAATCTCCTGCATTCTGAGGTATCCCACCTCTAGCTATAGCTTACTTCTAGTCTAAACATAATAAAACACCTGTTGTTAGTGCCCAATCTCCTGCATTCTGAGGTATCCCACCTCTAGCTATAGCTTACTTCTAGTCTAAACATAATAAAACACCTGTTGTTAGTGCCCAATCTCCTGCATTCTGAGGTATCCCACCTCTAGCTATAGCTTACTTCTAGTCTAAACATAATAAAACACCTGTTGTTAGTGCCCAATCTCCTGCATTCTGAGGTATCCCACCTCTAGCTATAGCTTACTTCTAGTCTAAACATAATAAAAACTAGATATTCTAAAATAAACTCTTTAGACATAAGATTTTATTTTATTAAAGCAAAAAGTGCTTATGATGACTAAAAAAATGAGTACAAATTCGACTATTTATACATATTTTACTTTTACACCTTCTATCAGGGAGTTCTATCAGCAATATCTCAGCTCCATCTTCAGACCTTCTTGATAGGCCTTGATAGTATGTAACGGAATATACTCAAGATACTACTACTAATTTTACTACTTTCCACTAAAGACGTCCAGTGGCCATCTTCTGGCTCCATCTTCAGTCCCTCGTTATCATGAGTAATGGAAGGTACTTAAGACAACATAGCTAACAAGGCCAGGGGGGTCAGTCAAGTGGCATTCTAGTTCCGTAAACGACAGTACAATAGAAAGGGAATGCTGATTGACATCAGCTATCGAAATGTCACGTAATGGCAAGTCACAGTTTCATAGAATTTCGAAGCGTAAGCGTTTGTAGAAATAGAAACATTTGTCACGTGTCTAAGCCTGCAGATTCGAAAATCTTAGCACTTTACAAGCGAAGTTCCAGCCCCTAAATCCCAATTCACCATCAAATCATCTCTTATGTCACAACAATTGCACTTATATTGTCAACTAAGAAGAGAAGTGTATAAAATGTTACTTGCCACATTTCATTACAGGTGAAACTAAATCAAAGCTAACAAATGAAACCACCAACATGAAGAATGAAGGAAGTAATTTTTTTTTGTCTTCAAAATATATATTATAGGAAGTTGAATTATATATTAATTAAGTCTTGTGACACAGCTTTTAAGATTTACTTGACTTTTATTTACAAGACAGTTAACCTAAAACACCTTAATTTGAATCTGTACAAAAACCTCGACAATAAAAAATAAATAATACAGGATTAGATTTCCGATGTGACATAAAATATACTTTCCAAAAGAGCAGTCAATAATCAACAAGAAACAAACTATAAATTTCAGAGTCAATTTTAATGTATCACATTTTTACATACCATTTGTCCAATCGGAATTCTAGCCTTGAATCGAAACAGAAATATCGATGTTAGTTGGCAAAATAAGCTTCTTATTTAGTAAATTGTGGTGTAGTGCATTACCTGTGGACAACGACACAGGTGCAACAATACATAGCATGCCTTATGCAAGCGACTTAAGATTATACACAATACAAGTACAAAAAGGCTTGTCATTATGTCTAAGATATGATCTTTGAAGGTGAATTTATATTATACGGAAATAGGTTAATGCGAGATGTACCATCACACCTCGCATGCGGTAGAAAAATCAAATTTTAGACAGCTTTTTTTCCTTGTAGCGAAGTCAGGTATCTACTGTAATTGATCATAATTTTTACGACAATCTAAGATTATTCTTTATATTATCATATTATTATTCCGTTTGCCAATAAAACATCATGTGACTTATATTACCATAGAAATCTATTTTTACTATTGATAATTAAAGTGACGTGATAATATAAAGAATAATCTTAAATTGTCCCAAAGATTGTGATGATTTATAAATAGCTACCAAAGCTAGCTACAAGGACAAAACTGTTTGAAATTTGAATTTCCCGCCGCTTGTCTTGTTAAGATAGAACTGAAATATGAATAGTAAGCGGAAAGCTGGAGATCGGGTTAAGTGGCGTATGTTGGTGCAGTGGCGGAGAGGCCTACTCAAGCAGTGGTCAAAATTAGGTTAATGACGATGATAAAATAAAAAATAAAACTACAAAATTAAATACCAACATTGTCGACCAAAATCTTATAGTGCTAGTAAATTTCAACTTACGGCTTTTCTCACTTCCCATTCATCTTCCATGAGCTGAAGAAGAGGCTTCCCATCAACGGTGAAAACTTTATTATTTTTAGTTTCATATTCCATCACGAGATCACGAAGTCCAGCTTCGATTTTCGGGAGCTGGAAAAGTAATAGTTTTACAAAATTGTTTCACTAAATTTTTATTGGAGTTACCTCAAAACATCTGACTAATGGCAGATGCCTACTAGCCAAAACATATCATAACTGAACCGACACATGAAAAACAATCTTGGTTTGTATGAATTAGTATAACTGAATTAAGATAACGCCTACTACACCTTTCCGGTACCGACCAAGACCATAATGTGCCATACTTGCACGGTCCGGCAACAAATTAATACCGATACGTTGGTTGTCGACATGTACCAATGGGCGGATTACCGTGCCGGGTCTATACGTTTCATCATCATCTCAGCCATAAGAAGTCCACTGCTGGACATAGGCCTCCCCTATGGAATTCCAAAAAAGACCGATTGGAAGCAGCTTGCATCCAGCGTCCTCCCGCCACTTGTATGAGGTCATCTGTCCATCTCGTGGCTGGTCTTCCTACGCTGCGCTTGGCGGTACGTGGTCTCCACTCGAGAACCTTTCGGCCCCATCGGCCATCAGTTCTACGTGCTATGTGCCCTGCCCACTGCCACTTCAACTTACTAATCCGCTGTGCTATATCGGTGACTTTTGTACGTCTACGTATCTCTTCATTTCGGATTCAATCTCGTGGAAAGACTCCGAGCATAGCTCTCTCCTATGACTGGCCTTGTGGCTCAGTTGGTAGTGTGTTTACGTCTACCTGCTGAACTGAAAGGTCGTGGGTTCAATCCCCACCCAGGGCAAACATTTGTGTGATGAGCATGGATGTTTGTTCTGTGTCTGGGTGTTTCTATGTATCTTAAGTATATATTTACAAAAAAAAAAAAGTATATATGTATTCTATCAGCCATCTAGTTCCATAGTACAAGCTTTGCTTAGTTTGGGCTAGATGGTGTTGTGTGAAATGTCCACAAATATTTATTTATTTATAGCTCGTTGCGTGACCTTGAGCTTCTTTATAAGACCCATAGTTAGGGACCACGTTACAGTGCCGTATGTCATCACTGGTAACACACGCTGGTTGTAAACTTTCGACTTGAGGGACTGGGGTATATTGGACGAGAAGACGATTTAAAGTTTCCCGAACGCTGCCCAGCCGAGTTGGATACGACGATTGACCTCCCTCGTAAAGTAGGACCTGCCTAATCGGACCGTTTGTCCTAGGTAGACGTATTCGTCAACAACTTCAAGAGTGGAGTTCCCCACAGATATTGGGGTGGGCACTACATGGACGTTCGACATAACCTTCGTTTTGTTCTCTTCAATGGAATTGCCTCTGAATTCTGGTCTTGTACTCGGACTAACATGGTGGCGTTGTTGTACAAACACTTCAGCACTTCGACATACCGATAGTCAATACGGCATCGCTGGAGAGCCTCAAGCACCGCCCAGGTCTCGATCGAATCAAAGGCTTTCTCATAGTCCACAAACGCTAAGCAACGGGACAAGTTATACTCTTCGGTCTTCTGTATCACTTGCCGCAGCGTATGGATGTGATCTATGGTACTATAACCTTTTCGGAAACCGGCTTGTTCGGGAGGCTGGAAGTCATTAAACCTGCGTTCAAGACGATTCGTGATGACCCTTGAAAACAGCTTATAGACATGGCTCAGAAGCGAGATGGGTCTGTTGTTCTTCAGCAAAGTGTTGTCTCCTTTTTTGAAGAACAGCGCCACCATCTTCTGTTCCATGCTTCTGGCGTTGTACCTTCAAGCACGACGGAATTGAAGAGCCTCTGAAGGACTTTCAGTACCGGTGTTCCACCCGCTTTAGTAGCTCTGATGTAATTCCGTCGTCGCCCGGTGCCTTATTGTTCTTGAGCTGTTTCAAGGCCATCCTAATCTCGTACAAGCTGATGTCCGGGATATCTTCGGTATATTGTCGAGTCAGTTTGGCTCTTGGATCTTTGCCCAAACTGCTAACAGGTTTTGCGACCGATGTGTATAACTGTCCATAGAACCTCTCGATTTCCCTCAAGACTTCTGCTTTAGTCGACGCTATACTGCCATCTTCCATCTTCAGCTTCGTCAACTGGCTCTGCCCAATAGACATGTCTTTTGCGAACACTTTGGAGCCTTTATTCCGCTCTATCGTCTCTTTAGTACGATTAGTATTAAAGGTACGGATGTCGTGTCGCATAGACTTTGATATGAGTCTATTGAGCCGCCTATATGACTCGGCGTCACCGGAAGTCTGCAGTTGAAATGAGCGTCGTTCAGCCATGAGGTCAAGGGTATGGCTCGAGAGCTTTTGCGGTCTATTTGTACGATGGGGTTTATAAAACTTCGCGCCCACCGTACGGACAGTTTCCACAAACCTGTTATTCTCATCCACCGATGCGCAGCTCTCCAGGCACTCGAAGCGATTTGATAGTTCGAGCTGAAAGCTCTCGGGGTTTTGGATATGGGCGCGAGTGGGTCGGAGTGTAGACTTCATCATACGGGACCTCTCAAGTTTAACATTAATATTCAAAGTGCCTCGTACCATTCGGTGACCACTTCCGGTTTTAACCATGTTGATCACAGAGACATCATTGAATATTTGTTTCTTGGTGGTCAGGATGAAGTCTATCTCATTTCTCGTAGAACCATCGGGACTCAACCAGGTCCATTTCCTATGAGGTGGCTTCTGGAAGAAAGAGTTCTATATGAAGAGTCCCTCTTTCTCCAGAAATTCGGCCAACCTCTGTCCCCTGGGGTTCCGTTGTCCATATCCAAATTGCCCCACTCTCAACTCACTTTCGCATTTCCTGCCCAGCTTCGCATTGAAGTCCCCCATAACAACATTAAAATAGGTCTCAGAAGTGTGTATGGCCCTACTAATGTCCTCATACATCATCTCCACCTCATCATCCGAGTGTGCCGAGGTCGGTGCTTATACCTGGATGACCTTCAACGAATATCTCTTGGATACTCTGAGTATCAGGTACGCAACCCTGCTCGATACACTGTCGATGGCAAGAATGTTGTTAACAAGGGACTTGTGGACGAGAAACCCGACACCACCTTGGGACTGTTGGTCGCCCTCCCGGTAGTAGAGTAGGTTACCGGATTTCAGGGTTATCGTGTCCTCACCCTCTCGTCGGACTTCCGATAACCCCAGGATATCCCAATGTAACCTACTCATTTCTTCTTTCAGCTCAGCTAGCTCCTCGTCTGTCCTCATCGTGCGAATATTGTGTGTGACCAGGGCCAGTCGTCGTTTATGCAGGGGGTGGTAGCCGGATCTCTTCCGGAGAGATTCTTAGCACCCCTTGCTCCGCCGTGACCGGGACTGCTACCGTAGTCCGGAATAGCGGAGCTGGCGGAGACTGGGGGCCTGGTATTTTTGTCGTCTGTCATAGGGTGGGTTTTGCCATTACTCGCCACGCTTGGCATGCGGGTTGGCGAGCGCAGTAGATGTCGTTTTTCGCAGAGGATGCTGCTGCCCATCTCTGGTAGTATTTCCCTTAGCCGGTTCTTACGGCACCCACGGGAAGAGAGGGGGAGGTACTATTCTAAGCCGGTACCCCACGGCTAACGTTTGTAGCACGGTAATGGCGTAGGTAGTGACGATTATGTCCACCATGAAAACGATTCGAAATCGGTTGTTTTCCTGAAAATTCTCAATAATGGAGCAATATCGAAAATGGAAATCGAGGCGTTGAGAGAAGATATAGTTGTGCGTATAAATAAAGCTCTAAAAGCTGTGTCCGACTGGGGTGACGAAAATCTCGTCAAATTCAACGCCAACAAGACTCAAGCCTGCCTTTTCTCCGCCAAAAAGAGTGAGTTTCTTTTGTCTCCTACTTTCCGAAACGTACCCATATCATTGGCAGACCGTCTTGAACTGCTTGGACTCACGTTAACCCCAACAATGAACTTTAAGGGCTACCTTGAATCTGGCTAGTAAAAAGCTTGGCATCAAAGGTTAGGCGATACTTCTCACCGGGACAACTGCATCATCTGTATCAAGCACAGGCCCGATCGTGTATGGAGTACTGCTGCCACCTTTTTGATGGATCAGCCAAGTATCAGCTGGAAGCCTTAGAATCAGTGGACCGGCGAGCTGTGAGGTTAATCGGTGACGATAAACTAGCTGCCAAGAAGCTACTTAGTCTCTAGCACCGCCGTAAAGTAGCATGTCTGTCTATTTTCTACAGGATTCATTTCGGGGAATGTGCGCAAGAGCTTCACGACCTAATTCCACCCTTCCATTTCACTACAGGACTAGCAGAAAATCGGCGAATTACCACCTATTTCTCGTTGAAATGCCAAAAATCCGTACTTAGCGATATCGATCCACATTCCTGTTGCGTACTGCACAAGAATGGAATTCGTTGCCGCCGTCTCTGTTTCCTGAGACCTACAATCTTGGAATTTTCAAGGCTAGAGTGAATAGATATCTTCTAGATCGACGAGCTCCATCCTCACCCTGATGTTAAGCGACGGTGTCGCTTAACATCAGGCGAGTTGGTGGTCAATCGTAGATTTATAGTGTATAAAAAAAAATTGATTTGTAAAATTGTATCATGATTATGAAAGGTACAAACGATTATTAGTATCGTGTAAACTAGACCTTTGTAGATACGCGCGACATTATTTCTTTCCTACCACAGATTTATAGTATTCCAAAGTCTATGTTTTCTATGTACGAACAACAACCCTAAGTACTCACATTGCTTGCGATGGCTTTCCGTTCTTTCTCTTCTTTGAGTAATTGTCCGCCGCGGTTGTGGTAGCGGCCCGGTTCAAAGGCCCGCGCTTCGAGCTCTGTCATCTTCAACCATAGATTCTTGCGGTTTAGCACCATCTCGAAAATCGGCCTAGAAATATAACTACACTTTATACTAGGCCCAAGATATGAATTAATGTGAATGTATATAATATTATATGCTCTTCCAGGCTGGAATGCGATGAAAAGAAAAATATGGGATGTACCAATTGCTTGTCTTCCCAGGCATACTGTAAAAAATTGTTGAGGGACTTGAGGGAAATTGGTGTTTATTTAAACGAAATTCAACTTTAAAAAAAACATAATCTATGAGTTTATTGCGAGTTTTTCAGTGTACATACATTTGTGTTCACATTAAAGATAGTATCAATATCAGGTACAATTTCTTCACACCTTAAAAAATCTCTTCTCTATTAAATTTGTCCGCTATATCTAGGTCCCAGGAAACAAGAAATCACAACTATTACAAGGATACAAGCCACTTACTTGTTCTCGTTATAGAATTTGGTAATTTTCTCCAAATACATTTCATGCAGTGTGAAGGTTTCTTCGGAGAATATGTCCTGGTAGTAATGAATGAACTCTTCTCTCTCGCGGCTCGAGTACATTACATTATCCCACATCAACTTGATTTTGGTGCGTATGTTGGCTACAAATACCTGATAAATAAAAATATAATGCTGAAGCAACGGCATAAGGCAAGAAAGGTTTCCAATTTACCAGTCAGCCTAACATGTATGGTAGATAAACTGTTTTTAGCCACATTGTTGAGTCTGTATACCTAGTCTTGCCATAAATATTGTCACGAAGAAAAAAATTTTTTTTTTTATTGCAAATAATATTTATTACTTTTACAGTGTGTTAGTTTAATACATAAATATAAAACAATTTAAAATATAAAAGCTTATTCGAAGTGGTCTCCATTGGCTGCAATACAGTCCTTTAAACGTTGAGGCCAGTTATCAATAGAAGCACGCACTCTTTCCATGGGAAAATTCTTCACTGCCAATCGTATGGATTGTTTTAGGGGCTCCAAATTATCATGGCGTTTAGAGCAAGCCATACTCTCTAAAACTGACCATAAATCATAATCCAGCGGATTAAGATCAGGACTAGACGACGGCCAGTCTTCAGCTCTGATGAAGTCCGAAACGTTCACTTCCAACCAAGACTGCGTGGACCGAGCTCTATGACCTGGCGCCGAGTCTTGTTGGAAGGACCATACTTGGTTATTGAACATGGTGTTGTTAAGGGGCTTAACTACCTTCTCAAGAAGGATATTTTGATACACTTGTGCCGATGTTTTGATACCTTTTTCACAAAAATATGGCTCAGTCACTCCTTCATAGCTAACACCCCACCAAACCATCACTGAAGTCGGATGATGCCCACGTTGCACTCTGTCGACTAATTGGGAAGCTTCCTTAGAGCTTTGAGCATAAATACGGTCATTTTGTTTGTTAAAATGTTGCTCAATTGCAAAGATTTTCTCATCCGTAAACAAAATTTTTCTGTGACCTCCCTTTGCGTACCGCTTCAGTAGTTGTTTCGATTTTACCACCCTATTCTTTTTTAAATTATCAGTTAAAAAATGACCAGTGCGTCTCTTATAGGCTGCAAGTCCAAAGTCATCTTTTAAAATATGCGACATGGTTCTGGGTGCTATCTTCATCTCCCGAGATAAAATCTTTTGCTTTCGGACAGGATTTCTTCGAATTCTTTCCCTTACTGCTTTGACCACCTTTTTCGTACAAACACTACGTGGACGGCCAGATCTTTTTCTGTCACAAACAGAGGTCTCATTGTACCTATTAATAGCCCGGTACACAAACATTTGACTAATACCAAGCGTATGGAGAGTTTTAAAAATTGCATTTGGCTCCATACCAACTTTGTGTAATGCAATCACAGCGATTCGGTTCTCTTTATCACCCCACTCCATTTTAATATCGCAAAATATTGTACAATGTATTGGCGCCAAAATTAGAAAACTCAATGAACAATCGTATAAAAATGACAGATTCCAAATTCAAACCCCCGAAATCCTGGCCATTATCAAAAATCCTTCCAGGCTTCAATAATTTTATAAAATGCTTCAAAAAGTTTCGCGTTCGCTTCGCTCGCGCATGATTGTTTCATATGGATCTTTATTTGTATTGATCATTAAAGTGCCGTGAACTTTCTAATACGAGCAAATAATTCACTAAAAATAGCCACTAACCAAAAAATTTTGCGCGTTCTTGTAGGCATGTTTGTAATTTTCTTTAAAGTCATATGTTTATATTTTGGAATATTAAATTGGCAATCAATGCATTCAAATGGTTGTATTTATAATTTTTGTTAGCGTTAAAGTCGCTCTTTACCAGTCGGGTATTTCCTTTTAACACAGTTACTTGTTTGATTCATCTGGTCCACGAAAATCTAGGACTCGCTAACACGATCAATGAATCAAATCACTTCTATGATTTAATATTATAAACCTTTAAAAAATCTTTTATTTTGGGGTTCATTACCTGTGGGTTCACTATACGAGAAATAAAGCATATTACCATAAAACACCACTAAAATTTTCGCGCTCGCGCATTATTACTATTTTGACATAGAAGTACTGTGAGTTCACAAATACGAGAAATTTAGCATATTACTATGAAACACTACTAAAAAAAATTCGCGCTCGCTTCGTTCGCGCATTAATATTATTTTCACATGGAAGTACTATGGGTTCACTATACGAGAAATAAAGCATATTACTATAACAATATAACTAAAATTTTCGCGCTCGCGCATTATTACTATTTTGACATAGAAGTACTGTGAGTTCACAAATACGAAAATTTAACATATTACACTATAAAACACTACAAAAAAAAATCGCGCTCGCTTTTTTTATTATTTATATTACGAAAAACAAAGCATCTGTTTATGTTCTAGGTGACTTTAACGCACATCCTACTGCAATGTTTGCGAACGAATTAAATAGTTTCTGTGTGGAGCAACAGTGGATTTGTGCTGATTTGGAGAGATTAAGTATTAACTCTGGTTCATATACATTTGTTAGCGATGCAAATGGCTCCCGCCGATGGTTAGACCACTGCCTAGTGACACGAGCGGCGTGGGACACGGTGAGAGACATTAAAGTACTATGTCACAATGTTTTCTGGTCGGATCACTATCCTGTAGTAATGTACTGTGATATAGATATAGTTAGATCCAGGATTTATATAGGTGGTCATAAATTTGACAAGGCTATTTGGGGAGAGCGTAATAATATACAAATTAAGAAATATCACGATTTATGTAAAAAAAGGCTTAGAGAATTACATTTCCCGCCTGAACTATCATTATGCGCTGACAAGTTGTGCTCTGACGTCACACATAGGACTGTTATTGATGCAATGTATAATACAGTTGTTAATATCCTGAGAGACGCTGCCATTTTAACGCATAAATCTGTTGAGAGGAAATCTAAACGGAAACCGTATATATTGGGTTGGAATAAGCATGTCAGCGCTGCACATAGGGATGCCAGGTATAAATTAAATTTTTGGTTTTGGCATGGTAAACCAGGTAGTGGTATTGGTAATATGTATGAAAGCCGTATATTATTCAAAAGTAAATTATGGTGGTGTCAAAAACACCAACAACAAATTAAAATGCCTCAAATAAACTCAATTTGAAACCTGGCGTCCCTGTGAGCATTGAAGGCATTTCTGATCCTAAACAGATAGCTAACCTGTTTAAAAATGCTTTCAAAATTGTGTCACCTCTTGGAAAATCAACGCAACAGGTGTTTGACACTAAGAGCATGGATACCCCGTGCAATGTGAGAGTCTCTGCCAAGCAAGTGACAAAAATACTACAGAATATGACAAGAGGGAAGTCACCAGGCCACGATGGTCTTAGTGTCGAACACCTGCAGTGTGCTGGGGTACATTTACCGAGAGTCCTAGCCATGTTATATTCTTTCAGCCTTATTACAAAACGTAGACTAACTTTAGTACCAGGATTAATTCATGTCCTAAACAAAGTACTAAGCAAAATCGTATTACAAAACGCAGATTATCGCTAGTTCGGGAACTATCTATGGTATTAAAGTTAGTCTTTCGATGACCCTAGTTTAACTCTGGTACTAAATCGAAACGTCAAATTGACACAGTTGAGGTTAGGTTCGCGAGTTTGATTTTTGTAAGTTTTACGTGTTATAACATTAAATATGTGAAGAAATATGATGAATACTACAGATTTTGAGTTACTCGAGACACAATGGTGACCAGTTATAAATAAAATTCACGTAAACCCTTTTAAATTACGTGATGACGACTTCGTTGTAAATATTGGTTTACAAAAGACAATTGCTAATAAAATAGCGAAGATTTTACACGAAGATTTGTTTCCTGACCCTTGCAAAAGCCTACTATCTCCTAAAATGCAAGTGGTTTGTGCATTACGATGTTGGGCTCACCGTAAAGTAAGTAGAAAGTGATAACCTATGCTAAGCAAATTATAACTATGTTTTTATTGTTAGAACTACATAAACTAATGTATTTTAATTTTTTTGTGCATAGATTCAAGAATACAGAAACCAGCAGCGCCGCCACAGCACCAGTACTGCTACCAGTAGTGAACAAGATATATAAAAACTTGCACTGGCACGGATTTCCTACACATGTATTATAATATATGCTAATATTCAAGAAAAAGTAGAAAATATGTGTACAAGCAGTTAGAGCTACTTATTATACTCACATAAGAGTAATAAAAATAAGCTCTGATGGTGACCAGTTATATATTAGCAGGAAAGAGTTTTCTTCAAAGCGCAGGTGATGTGTGAAGCATATTTAAAAATGATGGACATAGTGACTTGGTAGTATGGCAGTGTGCATGATTCAAAACTTCCGGGAATGCTGGTTTAACCAAAGATTTGTAGCTGGCTCATTATACACTATATTACTCGATGACAGAAGTTACCTATGCACACCTTACCTATTTACACCCATACTGAAACCTCATACACAACAAGAAGAACACTGCACTTGTTGCAGTTTTCTTCTCACATTTGAACAAGAAATTTAATATGATAGGTAATTTGGCCTCTGATTTGGCTTTTTGTTTATCTACCTACTTCGGAGTAGGTACACCAGTATTACAATATTTCCAGTTGCATAATTTTAAAATAAATGTAAGTAGTTAAAAATACATATATTAGTTTATAAATGGCACAGGCCTCGGACTCTGTGAAGATTAATTTTGTCAAATAAAACAAAACAAATATATTACAACAATGTGCATGTGTGCTTCACAAAATTGTTATTGACATGAGAGAAGGCAACTTCCTATGGATTCAACAATATTGTAATCGCTGTCCGTAGAAACTAGGAATAAGCAGTTTATTGAAACTCAATTTTAGTAAATGATTTTTAAATTTTAATTTTAACTTATTAAATGTTATGTATGTCAAAACTAAAACAATATCATCTGGCTTATCTAGACAACTGTGATTGTGGCTATTGTGATTTCTGTAGTAGAGTCTTTCAGTCTTCAAGTTGTTTACATTGCGTTCTGTACTTTATGCAAATGGATAAATCAGTTGAGTATCTGAAATAGAATACATGATGTACCATATTATTTACATATTGCTTTATGTACAGCACAAACTTAAAAATAAAGTGTGCTAGTTTTGAATGTAATGAGAAAATATTAGGTATCCAAATATATTTTTTAACTTTCATAATATGGATGTTTTATTGTTTATTATATTTGTCTTATATTAAGTACAAAGACACTATACTTCATTACAAAAATAACAATAAAGAAGATTTACTTTGTATCAAAAATTACATAGATTTTTTAATGCAAGATAGATCTACATATGATTGACCACCAACTTGCCTGATGTTAAGCAACGGTGTGGCCGAGGATGGAACTCGACACCAACCAAGACAGACTGAAATAGTGTGACTCACAAATAAAAAATTCTATTAAACCCGCTTTGTTTTCCATTCCTTCATCTTTTGGTTACATTTGTTTTTGTAAACCTATCCATACTAATATTATAAAAATGAAAGTCTATTTGTTACCTTTTTACAATCGAATAGCTAAGCCAATTGTTATGAAATTTGGTACAGGGATAACTGAGAACATGGGGATTTTACACTTTATCATCACCATTATCATTTATCATCGTTTTTCATCATTACGCGTTGAAACCGCGGGACACAGCTATTCCTAATTCTAGCTAATATTAAAAAAGGGAAAGTAAATCAGTCTGTTTTGTTACCTTTTCACGACCAAACGGCTGAATCGATTGTTATAAAATTTGGTGCAGAGATAGCTGAGATCCTGAAGATGGACATATATTATATTTTATCATATCATCACTGTTTACCATCATCATTTTTCATCACTACGCGACGGATGAAACCACAAAGTACAACTAGTATTCTATAGTTTAGCTGACATGTCTAAAAACCATACAAAATTATGGCAAACCAATTGGTCACAAATAAGAACTGGGTTAAATGAATTGCAAACTCACTTTCTTTTCCGATCTCCAATTTTTATCCTGTTTTTATATTATTTTACTGCTCGATTTTCGTCAATTCGATGGACTTATTCATTTCGTAAATCAACAGACCCAAACAACAAGCAAGCATTCACTAAAGTTTATATAAACGAATGCAGTGATTAAATTCTTGGTATTGGATATAAACAATGGCAATAGTCAAATTTCGCGCGTCCTGTGATGTCATTGTTATGATTTCCTTACGTTCCGACTCTCGCAGGAATCTTACGTTACTACTGACATTTATTAGTAGAAAATAAAAAAGTTTAATAAATATTTTGCGGAAACGAAACGTTTCTGGCAAATGAATGAACATTTTTTATGTTTTATCTGTGCACTAAAATTTAAACCACTGTTAGTTCCAGTATTAGCTAGTCCTTGGTTAGTCCGAGTTTTGTAATGAAGTTAATGTTAGTACCTTCGGTACAGTACTAAACTCGGACTTTTTAGTCCAGGTTTAAACCAAGACTATCTTACTTTTTTGTAATAAGACGGTTTATGTATATCACATTCTTATCTCCCCTCAGATCTTATGAAAACTATTGTTGTACCAATCATCAAAAACAAAACTGGAGATATTGCGGACAAGACCAACTACAGGCCCATATCCCTGGCTACCATAATTGCTAAAGTACTCGACCGATTGCTTGGTAGCCAGCTTGACGCGCATACTAAAATACACGATGGGCAGTTTGGCTTCAAACCTGGGCTGTCGGCAAAGTCAAAGTCAAAGTAAATTTATTTGCGTTAAACATGAGTGATAACATGCTTTTGGTGTTCTTAATTTTAATGTGCTTCATGTTATGCCTGAGGAGGCGTGCAAATCAGAGGGCGCTATCGATCTTTAAAACTACTAATATAATACCTAATTATCAAATGTCAATTTAAACATGTCATAATACAATTATATAAAATTATTTTTTATTTTTATTAATTGTGTCAATAAAATTTCTAAACATTAAAATATTTTGTTCATAAGGAACGATCGTCTATATAATCTTCAATCTTATAGTAGCATTTTTCAACCATCAAGGCCTTGAATTTCTTTTTAAATAAATTAGTTGTCAGATTTCTAAGACTTATAGGTATCTTATTATATATAATAGGGCCCATTCCAAAAATGCTGTTTCTGAACAATTGAGTTTTTGCTTTATGTATTAGTATTTTGTTGTCTCGTCTATTATATATCGATTCTGTAGACATCTTAGGAAATATTTTAGAATTAGCCCGTACAAATACTGCAACCTCAAATATGTATAGTGAAGGAAGCGTCAGAATCTTATGCTGTTTAAAGTAAGGCTTGCAGCTATCAGTTGGTTTGAGTCCAAACATAGATCTTAAGCATTTTTTCTGGGATATAAAAGCATAATTTTTATCAGTTGAGTTACCCCAGAATATTACGCCATATCTCAGCACTGACTCCACAAGTCCATAATATGCTGTAATAAGGGCGTCTGAGTGAAGAGTCGGTGCTAATTTGTAAAGAGCGAAGGAACAGCTGCTGAGTTTTTTATTTAGGTCATGGACATGTGCTTTCCAGTTCAAACGTTGATCAATAATTAACCCCAGGAATTTTGTGGTTTCTACATTATTTATCGGGTTATTACAGTATGTTATGTCAAAATTAGTTATATTCTGTGGTCGTTGAGAAAAGTGCATAATATTAGTCTTACTTAAATTTATTTTAAATTATTATTGTCAAGCCATTTTATTGTTGAGTCAAGAGAATTAATAATGTCATTTTTATATGATTCTATTTTATTACAAGCTATTGTTATGGTACTATCGTCAGCGAAAAGTGTAACTGGATGTTTTGTTGGTTTTGGAAGGTCGTTAATATACGAAATAAATGCCAGTGGACCAATCACACTACCTTGAGGTACCCCATATTTTGGAGTACGTTCTAAGGAAGTAAATATTTCTTCTCTCTTTGTTTTAGGATTAATTTTTGATATCTCAGTTAGTTGCTTTCTATTACTTAAATAAGATTTTAGTAAATCGTTACTGTTTCCTCTTACCCCGTATTTATACATTTTACTAAGTAGTGTGTTGTGATCTACGTAATCAAAAGCCTGAGTCATGTCGCAAAAAATAGCGCAGACAGGGTTTCTTTTATCAATATTTAACATGACGTTTTTTAAAAATTCGCAAATAGCCAAATTGATACTTTTTTTGTGTCTGAAACCTTTTTGCTCTTTAGAAAGTATGTCATATTTTTCAAAATATGAATATATTTGTTTATAGATCACCTTTTCAAAGACTTTAGCAAAGACTGATATTAATGCAATTGGTCTATAATTGGCAGAGAGTGCAATATTGAGCCTGAAGCACACTGTGAGATAATATGTCGATAGAAAAACTCCTGTGTATGCTTGTTATCTTGACTTATCAAAAGCTTTTGATATGGTATCTTACGATGTGCTTTGGAATAAGTTACGGGGCACCAGTTTGTCAGCGGAAACATGTTCTGTTTTCGAGTATTGGTACAATAATCAAATAAATTGTGTGAAATGGGCTGGAGAGCTGTCTGACGCATACAGGTTGGAATGCGGGGTGAGACAGGGGGGGTGTCTGCTCTCCGAAGCTCTTCAACTTTTATGTAAACTGGCTGATAGAGGGCCTCAGCAGCATGCCGACGGGTTGCTCAATTAACGGCGTCTGCGTCAATAATTTGAGCTACGCAGACGACATGGTGCTACTGGCGCCCTCTGTCAGCTCTATCAGGAAGCTCTTGCAGGTATGTTCAGTATACGCCTTAAATCATGGTCTGTGCTATAATGTAAAGAGTGAATATATGGTTTTTAGTAGGGGTGGTAAGGAACCTGAAAATGTACCTCCTTTATTACTGAACGGCTCTCCTCTCAGCAGGGTTAAGCAGTTCAGATACCTGGGTCATATTTTCTGCAAGGATCTGTGTGATGAGGCAGATATGAATAGGGAACGCAGAGCGTTGACGGTGAGAGCAAATATGCTGTCCAGAAGATTCTGTTCTTGCTCTGATGAGGCCAAAATTACTCTTTTTAGAGCTTACTGCCAATCTTTTTACGGCGGTAGCTTGTGGACAGCATATACTCAAATCTCCCTGAGCGCTCTGCGCGTTCAATACAATAATGCATTCAGGGTGCTGATGCGGCTCCCGCGGTTCTGCAGTGCATCTTCTATGTTCGCAGAAGCACGCATTGATGGCTTTGCAGCTATTATGCACAAGAAGGTTGCCTCACTACTGAGCAGAACGCGAGCGAGTGGCAGCAGCGTCCTGAACGCTATTACTGATAATTTTGATTGTCCCATTCTGCTTCATCACATCAGATTATTAGTGAAATGATGTTCCTATGTAGAATGGAGATTAATAATATTATGAATTTTAATTTTGATGTGACATGTAGATTTTATTTAATTCAATTTAATTAACATATAATAATAATAATTTAATACAATGTATACTAATAATATGGATCTCTCTGTGTCTGAAATAAAATTATTTTGATTTGATTTGATTTGAGAAAATTTTGCTATGACAAAATTGGTGTTCATTTGGGACATTAAAGAATGCTATAAGCTATGCCCATGTCCATTGCTGAACCCCCGAAACCTATCATAGAAACATAGCGTCTGATGAGTTCGCCGAAGTTATTTTACTGTATAGATCAGACTGAATTATTCTTATCTCTCTCTCTCTCTGTCTCACTTTATAATTTACTTACTATCTCTTTTGTTGCAGAACTTATTACACTGCATATTTAAAGCATAATAAACAATTGTGATGACCAGAATCACAGCTTAAACAGCAAAGTGGTTATGAAACACAAAATATTAGGAATAATTATGATGTCGTTTAATAAACCCAGCAGTGGGATAGAGAGGGATGTGGATGATGATGATGATAAGTTTAATAATGTGACAGATGATGAAAACAGAAAAAAAATGTCTCAATTGAACAAAATATTGAAAAAGAACAGCAGCACCCTTGTTCTTGAACAAATTAATAAAATAAGGACTCCGTGCCCTCAGTGTCATATAAGTTCTCTATCCAGATAGAATCGACATACCTGTATCTTCTGGCGCTTGATCTGATCGCATCTCTTGATTTCTTCTTTGATAGCGGCCTCAGTTTGCGGATGGCAGCCGGGATGAGCATGCAGGAAGTTCTCGCGATATATCTGGTCTTCTTCTAGACCTTCCCAGAGCTTGGTGAGGCGCTCGCGGAGCTCAAGCACCTGCGGTACGAAAGATAATAGAATATCAAGAACATTTACAAAACAGGGTACAATAACTGAGTTGTTCACTTTACATAGCACAAAACTCGTAACACTTATTTTATACAATTATGTAACAAAACAATATTAGGTGTCCTCTGCCTGCTGAATTTTAGAATGTTCATTGTTGTCCTGATATAAGGTCAGTACCACGCACCAGCAAGCGCAGCGTAGGAAGACCAGTCACGAGATGAACAGATGACCTCATACAAGTGGCGGGAAGACGCTGGATGCAAGCCGCTTCCAATCGGTCTTTTTGGAAATCCATGGGGGAGGCCTATATCCAGCAGTGGACTTCTTATGGCTGAGATGATGATGATGAAGGTCAATCTTAACCATAACAGTCCAATACTACACATAATTGGGTATGTAAAGTTTTTTTTTGGTATTTTTTTAATATTTTTATATGATAGAATGGATCATTTAGAAAAACTAATTTCAATATTTTTTTATTCTGTTCAGTACTTATTTTTTAATATTTTTTTAAAGATAAAATCGTCAGTAGGAAAGATGTCGTCATCTTACCTACTGAATAAGATGTTGTGATAGCCAACATGAACTAAAAAATACATATACGTCAACTTGACAGTGACATGTACCTATATTCGTTTTTGTCTCTGACTGATACAAGAGATCATCGGTTTTTGTTGTGTTTTGAAAAAACAAATACGTTGTGTAAACATAAAGAATGAAAAAAAGAATAATTAATAATTAATATTGAGCTCGTTGTAATTAATTAATGTTTTCTAAGGTCTTCGCGATTGTGTTTGCGCATTGAAATGAAACAAATTCACAATATTATTCAGAAACTACAACTGTGAAATGTTTCGACTTTCGTGCCAAAAATCCTAATAAACTGTTTTTTCAAGTAAAGGAAACCTTTAAAAGACTGGTGCGAACAAGTTAACGTAGAATATGTTCCTGGCCGAAGCATTGATGCTGCAGTACAATGAACCAGAATAAAATAAATAATGTATAAATGTAAATAAAATTATCTCTTATATAATTACAATGAAATTGGTATATAATTAAACACAATAAAATCATTTCAAAAAAGAAGTTATGTACTGTCAATCACTTTTATTTCATATCCTGGCATTGTTCATAAGTTTTAGCTCTTTAGCTCCTCGGATTTGTTCTTTGCGATGTTGTTCTTGTCGCTAGTTGAGATGAACTCTAGAATGATAAGATTCTCAACCTTAGGTAAGTTAGCAGAGTCGGCACGTACAAAATTATCCATAATTTATCCAATCAGTAGGCAAACAGTTCCTTATAACAAAGCAGTGGTCAACGTAAATGCAGTATCAATCAAAACGGTAGGAAAGCAAGGTCGTCGTAAAGATAATGAACAGAATTAATTTAATACAAATGAATAGAGTAGCAGGGCACCAAACACACAAAATAATTATTTTCTTTGTTTATTTATTTAGGTATGACAGTTGTCATAGAGATATTGTCTCTCTTGTCAATGCCAATGCTGTCAGTTTCATCTTTTTTTACTAACTAAACTACATTTTATTTAACTACATTTTAGAGGTCGACTGAAGGTCAAATATTTTTTATAATTTCGCAAAAATTTGCGCGATCTCATCATTTTATGTGCCCTAAATAAAAAAATATGGTTTATAGACATATAATTTCGAAATGGTTTTGGAATCAGCATATGTTACATTTTTCTTTACATACCCAATTGTGGAATTCAACCTGAATTGCAATTGCAATGACCATTGCCCTGGTCACTTTTGAGATATTAGATGTTAAATCCCTTATTCTCATTATGTCCAGATTTTTTTCTGAAAAGACTGCCCTTCAAGCAAAAACACAGTAACGTTTGCACACTACAAGTTAACAGTTGAATAAATGGTAAGACAACAGTGCGATAATTGCCCAGCTCTGATGAATACACATCTTGTAGGTATAGAAAAGTATAAGTTTATACAACTCAAAAACTCTAGATAAAAAAAACGACTAAACCGATTTTGATGATACATAGAAAAAACACTCTCACTCCTTTCAAACAAAAATCACTATATCAAAATCAATCATCCCTTTGACAGCTACAATGCCACATACAGGACAGACACATAGATACACACATCAAACATATAACATCCCTCTTCTTGGGTCTGAGGTTTAAAATGCTTGGTGTAACAGTAATAATTGTGCATTTGATTACCCATTCAGGCATTCAAACGAGACTGTAGAGCATGTGTAACGAGACTGTACTGCTACAGAACAGGCTAGATCAAGATCGGGACTTCTGGAAAAATCTGAAAGTCAAAATCAGCTCTGCAATAAAACACCTGACGCAACAGTGGTGGAACAATTATGCCAGTGACCCAAAGCTGTGCTCCGTTATTTTAAGGAGCTTGGCTGGTTTAAGTAGGCTGGCGGGGGGAAATGCACAATACACCCCAAGCGGGACGTTGGTGCAGGTCTTATCGCCCCCACTTCAAATTAGAATTAGGCATTCAAACATTCCTTAGTTCTATAAGAATTCAAATTTAGCAGTGCCACTCTGTGGTTCTGGTAATTTCTACAAAAGTATCATTGTTGTATAAAAAAAGTACTTTTACATGATTTTCGAGCATGCAAGTTAGGGGACATCCATCAATCACATGAGTTTTAGCACCTTTTTAACCCATCCCTTATACATGGTGAGGTTTACTCTAAACTACTGAGCACCATCGCTGAGCCACACAGGTTGCAAATATTTATCAATCAAGCAAGCTAAGGTCCCTGCATAAACTGACAAATCTTCTTTCAGCAATGCATGAGCAAAATCAATCAAAAAGTTGTTGGGAAGTTGTGTGAAGGTAAGTTTGTGCTCAGAAGGTATTGTTAACAAAATTACTGTTGTATTGTTCTCACCCTATTGTTGGTTTGTTCATACTTCTCCTGCAACTCCTGCTGTAACTTGGCCAGTCGGTACATGTTGAGATCAGTCACCTTAAAGTCCAGAGACAGATTGTTGACAACACTCTGTTCAAATTTGTTCTTGGGTCTTATTTGGAGTTTATCTGTAAACAAAATAAAATTTTAATCATGGAAACACTGGATATCAAGAAGCACTCATCAAAATATATACTACATACATACATACATACAATCACGCCTATTTTCCCTTACGGGGTAGCCAAAGCGTCAAAGGCCATGGTTTGACGCTTGACACCACATTTGACCGTGGTTAGAAGGTTATATAGAAGGGAGAGCATATTAGAGGATTAGAGGGGATAAGAGGGTAAGAAGTGACATTGCCTTGCAGTGACATAAACAACCAGTGACAAAACAAACAAAGTATAAAGTGACAGTAAGTGGTTGGAAACAACAAAACTGACTTTTACAATATGCCCAGGAATAGAAGCAGCTGGTACATTCTATGTTATTCTTTTTCTCCCAGTCCAGAATGCAAAAATAAAATACATATATACATATATTACAAAATTGTATCTTAATGTTAAAAGTTTTATGGGACTACTCCTGGTTTGTCATTCAGCCATAATTTCTTCTAGATACTGCCTAACTGACAGTTTGTTCTATACCACCTTGTTCTATATCAGTAGAACTGATATAGAACAAGGTGGGAAAGAATAATAACAGATTTTTTTATATTATTAACTGATTTCAAACAAAGGAAAATATTCAACCTTTACTTAATATTAACTTACCCATAATATCCTTGATCTCGACTTGAACATTGAGAAATATTTCAGCCCTCTTGTCCCTCTCAGCTTGCAGTACTTCCAAATGTGCTTTAAATCTGTCCAGCTCTTCTTCAGATGGCAGGGGTACTTCGTTCAACTCCTGGATGGTGACACCTAGTTTGTCAGCAAGGTCTCTCTGCCATTCCAGAAGGCGTTCGATCTTCATACGACGCTGTTCCACCTGTTCACGGTACCTGAGAAGAAATTTGACACTTGATGCTGACAAAAGTTAACAATGAACTTTTGAATAAAGAACAAAATAAGTATTGTTATTTTTAACTCGTAAAAGGATTAAAAATATCTGTTGAACATAATGCTTATATTTTGAGACATATAATAGGTAACCAAAGATGAAATGGGTATGTATGGATATGTATATCTGACTTTTCAAAATTATGAGCTGCATTGACCACCAGTCTGTTCTTATATGTTAATTTTGTCTCAGACTTTCATAGTAACCTAGTAGTAGCATATTATATTCTCTCATAATTCTTAAACTAGAAATCAGTTTTTTTTGTGTGGTGATGGTGCTACATACAGACACAACATATAACATCCTCTTTTTGTGTTGACTGTCATAAATTTTGTATGTCATACACAACTCAATAAAGAAAAATGCTACTCTATAACAAAATAAAAAATAATGAAATAGAAGATCTGCCATATAGTATTTGACAAGGTTGGATGACAACAACATTGATGAACATTGATTTGTTTGATGCATTGTGAAATAAGTACCTATGCTATGTACATATGGACAAAATCTTATATATAATATGGTCAATGTCTTATATTATGGATAAGAAATATATGTGAAACTGGAATACAGGAAAGCAGTAGCAAAGATCATTATATCCTAACTAATCCTAACATTATAAAAGCGTAACTTTGTATGTCATCTTGTATGTGTCTGTTTGTCACCATTTCACGGCTTACCTATAATTATGAAATTTGGCACAGAGATTCTTTAAACCTGGAGAAAGACATAGACTATATTTTGTCATCATCATCACTGCTTTTCTCACTATGCAGGTGAAACTGTGGGGCGCAGCTACTACCATACACTTTTGAAACTGAACTTTCCACCAAAAGACTAGATCATTCCATTATCAATCATATTCTTCAGTCAGCCCATAAAATTAAAATGGAGAGCTCTGTTAAAAAAAAAATGAACATCTGTATTTAGTTGTTTTGCTGTAAAACTGCATTTAATTTATCTCTCTTACCCCACAATCTGAGATTCCAATTCTTTCTTGTAGTCCACTAGCATCATGTCATCTCTATATTCCTGGATTGTGGTATCAACCGAGAGACATTTTCTTAGTTCATCGGTTTCTTCTTTCAACTCTGTAAAATTAATTGTGTTTTAGGTCTTTGGTTATGGAGGTGTTCAAAATAAATGGTATCTTTATTGTATGTCTGAGAATAGCCTTTAGTAAAAAATGCCCAAGTGCGTATCGTGTCACGCGCAATGTAGGGTTCCATTTTTACATATCATAATTTATGTGACCTTAAACAGGGTCTCTAGATTGATACTATGAACCTAAGAGTTAACTTACGTTACTTTAAATGATAAGTATATAAATTTTTGACTTGCCTAATTATTTTAAGATGATCAACTATAACTCAATATAACTTTCATCTCCACTTCACATGTAGGGGAGGTACCCTAAAAATATATATATTAAAAAAAAAACTATGATTTTCTTGTCACTTTAATTATGCATATCTGTACCAAATTACAGCTTTCTAGTACATATAGTTTTTAAGCAAAGCCATAGATGGACGGACAGATAGACAGACATGGCGAAACTATAAGGGTTCCTTTTACAACAGAACCCTAAAAAAGGCAGCCCAGTATTTTATAAAATTATAATATATTTAGTATTCACATTACAATGCTCACCTTTTCAGCATATAGCATAGCGTAGCATTATTGTATGTTGTGCTACCATTAAAAGTATTACTAATAAAGAAATAATTCTAATGGATAATGTGTACCCACCAAAAGTAACAGGAAAATAAAGATAAATATCAAAATCGCACTTATTAAGTATACAAATGTGAAACTAACTTTTCATGACTAAACAGTGGACTGTGTTGAAACTTGTACAGACAAAGTTATATAATGTTAAGATACATGGCCTTACACAAATGAAAAGTATTGATCTTGAATTTGCAGCTATCAATTTTCAAGTCTACTGAGTGGGAATAAGACTAAAGAAACAGAATAACTCTTACTTTCTACATGAGCTTGCATAGTTTTCATCTTGTATCTGGTCTCCGAGATGATTTCTTTATGCAGATCCTTCTCGATCAATACCAGTCTCGTGATGTAGTCAATCTTAGTGTTGTGATCCATGTCAAGGTGGGACCAGTTCCTCCATAGCTCCTCCATCAACGAACGGATGTTGGATGAAATTTGTTGGAGTACATCATCACTAGAAATAAGGATATTGGTAAAAGAAAGTATAAAGAAGTTTCTTTAAAATGTGGTTTTTGCTTGAGTAAATGAAGACTTTGCCAATATTAATGTAGGATAATATAAAGTTTGTTTGGAATGATACTTTGATGATAAATAAGAGTGATACATCAGTAACAGAGAATGTGCTCTCTGAGTTCTGAACTGTTAATGAAGTTGTTGTCTCAAGAGTCTGCTACTGATTAACTACTCAGATATGTAATACATAAGATGGGATCTACTTACAAGTTTTTAATGAAGCAATTGTAAATTACCAGTGTTAAATATGTATTTAAAGGCACTGATTTAAAGAGGCAGTTGTAAATAGCAGTTTTGGTAAGTTAAACATTATAAATGGCATGTTTAATAACTAGTTCAGCAGTTAAAACTAAGCAGTAAAGTAAACAAAAATGAGTAATAAAAAATAATGAAATGGATCAGTGAATATATATGTAATTGAGCAGGAAAATAATTAAATAGGCGGTAAAAATTATTATCTATAAATTTGTATAAAAACAAACATAACCTAATATCTGAAGAAATTATTGCTTATACCTATATACATAGATAACTTTCCATCATTTTTACCGCTCATTCAGTTATTAGACTGCTCAATTATTTTTAGAATTGACATTGTATGATAAAATAACCGACTAATTGATTTTTTATTACTGTCCATGTTTTACTGTCGCAATAATTAATCAACCGCCATTAAATTAAATAACTGCTCAATATGTTTTTGAACTGATCATAATAACATCTCGAATATTTAAATAACAGCTCAAAAATTAGTTCCCTATTTTAAATGTATGCCCAAGAACTAAAGTGAATAATAAACTAAGTTATCCTACTTATATTAATTACCTACTTTATTACTTGGTTTATAAGTAGGTAGGTACCTATTTTACAGTGCTTAAGGATTTTGATTACTTCAACTTTTAGTTTGTGGCTCTTCATATTGCGTATTGACGACTCCGCCAATGTCACGTAGTACAACCATCAAACAGAGCTGGTACGGTGATTTGATTTTGGTTGATGATGATCTGCAGAGTTTTTGCTTTGCCACCACCTGTGAACCCAAAATATTCTAACTACCAACTACAATTAACTACAAATTACTAGCATATATATACAACCTTAAATTAATATGGCACTAGTATTTATATTGTAATGTTATTTATATTTACAGATTAATCTTATTAATTTTCATATATTATTTACATAGAGTACTTACAAAAGGGGTAAAAACCAGGGAGAGGAGGCATTTAAGGGAGGTAGGACGAGGAATTTCAGGGGGAATGACATCATAAAGGGAAAACTGATTTAAAGGGCAACTAAAAAATATATGGTCAACATTTCCTTCATCTAAACCACATTCACAGATAGAATGATTCCTAATCCTCAGTTTGGCCAGAAAAACGGGTGTACATGTATGATTTAAACGTAAACGACAGATAGTTAAAGTGGTTACCTTATCTGCTTTTTGGATTTTAAAAACCAGGGTTTATGGGGAATTTCGGGTTGAAGGTCACCATAGAATTTACCTTTCACGGTTCGCGATTCCTGCCATTTTTGGGACCAACATTTATGTAGAATAAGTTTTATGATCGTACACATATAGTGAGAATAAATTTGAGAGTGAAAAAAAATAAAAAATAAATAAATTGAGAATATCCTAGAGAGCCTGTTTCGGAAGCAATTTTAGCACACGAGTCAGCACATTCATTGCCCAGGATCCAGGCTAGAATAATATAAATGTTCAACTTGTGACACTCTAATAATGCTTCTCTAATTTTGAAGATTGTTGGGAACCTGGTTTTAGTTCGAAATGGATTGGCTAGAATAGCTTGGAGGCAGCTCTTAGAGTCTGATAGAATTATGGTATTACTGAGATGATGGGACTTTACAAATAGCACGGCTTCTAGAATAGCAATTGCCTCACCTGTAAAAACAGATGTGACAGAAGGACATTTAAAACTAAGAACTATACTTGTTGAGGGAATCCAAACCGCAGCACCAACCGGACTAAAGGAAGATTTAGAAGCATCTGTGTATATTTTGTATTTGGGTATTCGGTGTGCATTTTATGACAAAAGGTTTTGTTAGCTTCTACAGTGTTTTTATCTATTCCAAAGTCCAGGATGATGTTGGGTTGGAAGATCAACGCTTCATAAGGCGTAGAATATAATGGTGACATGGAGGTTTGAAAGAGTGGGTTAGGAAGACGTGTGAATAGTAGAAAACTACGAAGTAGACATGGAATATCGTCATCTGATAACCGGTGAGGATTATAGAGAGTCGATAGTTGCTCTATTTTTAAGAGAATATGATGTTTACTGTGTTGAGCCATTTTAAAAAAGAACCTATCGGAAAGATATTGCCGGCGAAGTGAGAGAGGTGGTTCACCGCACTCGACTTGCATAGCGTTAATAGGGGACGACTTAATTGCACCAAGGATGATTTGTAAGGCTTTTGACTGGATCTTGTTCAATTTTTCAAGGCCAAACTTATTAGCAGGATCCAGAAGGAAGGAGCCATAGTCTATATGACTACGGACGATGGCATTATAAAGCAGTTTTTGTGTAATATACATATGTGTGTTGTCTGATACTGATCTTAGGACATTTAAGTTTTTCTCGCATTTCTGGGTCACATAGTCAAAGTGGGTGGCACCGGTTAATTTGCGGTCTAACCAAATCCCCAAGAACTTTGCTTTATAATCTTCCGGAATTACTTCTCCATTGACCTTGATAATGGCGGGAGGAACAAGTCTCTTGTTGGTAAATGTTACCACCTTACTTTTAGAAGCTGATAGGGATAGTCCGTGTCGATGCAGCCAATCATTTAGGTACTCGAGAGCTCTATTTAACTTATTTACTGCTTCCTCTAGTGATTTTTCCATAGTATATAGAGCTATGTTATCAGCATATTGCAGTATTTGACAATAGGGCTGTACCTTTAGTTCCAAGTCATATGTGTACATGTTGTACAGGTTTGGACTTGTGACTGATCCCTGTGCTAATCCTTTCCATACACATCTCAGTGGGATGAGCGAGTTTTGACCCTTTATTGTGATGAACCTTTCCATCAGTAGATTGCATATGAACCTAACCAGCCTCTCGGGGACACTCAGCTGCATGAGTTTACTCCTGAGTATTGGAAGTTGGACGTTATCATATGCCGCTTCCACATCTAGAAAAACCGCCACCAGGAACTCTTTTTTTATACGAGAGATGCGTATATCTGAAGTTAATATTCCCAGGCTATCCATAGTGCTCATACATTTTCGAAATCCAAATTGAGAATTTGCCATTGATGTGTTATTTTTCTCAAGAAACCATTCAAGACGATGTTTTAACATGTGTTCAGTGATTTTAGCTAGCACGGAAGACAGAGCGATTGGTCTCTATAGCTATTTGAATCAGCTGGGTCCCTACCAGGCTTTAATAATGGGATCACTATCTGAGTTTTCCACGCTTGGGGAACATTCCCATATTCATAAAAGTGGTTAACAAGACTCAAATAGTATTCCTTGGTTTTATCACAAGCATTTGTTAGGAATGAGTATGGGATCCCATCTGCTCCCGGAGCAGAGTCACATAACCCATTCAAAGCAATTTGTAACTCTGAGAAGGAAAAGGCAGAGTCTAGGTTGTGAAGAGAAGGTAAGGGACAAGGCGGGGATGGAAACAAGTCTAAGTATGGGACTGAAGGGGGGGCCATTTTATCAAAAAAGGCTTCTAGCCATTGTGAAGAATCTATAGATACATTATTATCAACAACTAAAGATCCTCCGTATTTTTTATTTGCCTCCAGACTAAGGAAGATGGTGTTCTTGGTGATAGATTTTGGCAATAATTAAGCCACCCTTCTTTTCTTCTTTACAAATAGTCTAGTGGCCTCAGCTGCATTTTTCTTATATTCAAGAAAGTTCTCCACAGTCATAGAAGCTTTGTAGGCTTTCTCGCTTTTTTTCCTTTTCTTAGCAGCAGCTGTGCACTCTGTATCCCACCAAGGGGTGGAGACCTTGAGATGAAAAGTTTTTTTTTTGGGAAGTTTTCATTGGCAGTGTGTTATGCACTGTACAAATTTTGAATAGTTTTCTAAATAATTAATATTATTAGGAAGGGAAAGGGACTCCGTTTTATTTTCTAAAGATGTCGAATAAGAGGTTCAGTCAGCGTTTGATAATATGTATCTATTTGAAGGGAAAGAATTATGTGGAGGGGTAGCTTTATTAGGGATAGACATGATAATAGGGAAGTGGTCACTGCCATAAGAGTTTGTCAAAACTTGCCAAGAGTTAATGCACACCACACCTCATGGGGTACAAGAACAAATGATCTGTTTGCCCTGTCCCTCCTAGATGTATTTGATGATGCTGGTCTTTGTGTCATCAATAACGGATCCCCTACACGAAGAGTTTCTCCATCCCAGAATCCATACAGTGCCGTCGATCTTACAATATGCTCCCCCCCAATCGCTCCTATCCTTTTTGTATGGAGATTATCCTTCTGGGTCCTATGTAATAGGGCGAATTCTGTGGATATTCTATTTCTTCCCACTCTTTTCACACCATCTGTGCAGACATTAGGAATTCGGTTATTGTGGATAAATTAGCCAAACTTAATCAGTCTAATCGATGTTCCTAATGCAAGATCGGGTTCAGAACGGGAAACGTGGACTATAAAGGGACCTTTGTCCGTAGGTTTGTACTCTTTTATGCCTATTACCAATGCCGGATGAGTATAAACATGTTGTATGGACGCCAATGGCATGTCCGTGTCCACAACTGTTTTTTTTGCCGTCGTGTTATTTATGTCGGTCAAACGACGTTTATTAGCTGAGGAAACAGCAGAATTATCAGTTTCCATGTCAAGGGAAGGCAAATCCGGCGGATCAGGATCAGGAGGCTTGGCCTCCATGATGGCTGCCGGCGTCTAAGACCCCAGGTTAGTACTACACACAACTATGTTAATTATATCTATTACTCACCCCTTTATCAGTATAAATACTCCCACCACCATAAAACAAAACCTCTGCGTTGTATTTTTACTAAAAGACGTAAAATTATGTAGAATGATAATTTTCGATAAAAACTCGCGACTCTCGTGTGGCAATCGCCACTAGCAACGCGGGAGTTGGATTTTGATTAGTTTATAATAATGTACAAGGGAAATCGGTATAACTTGCCCTTGACGCAACGGCTTTTTATACGATACAATATTACAAATATACAACCCGAAACGACTACAACAAGCCTTTCTTTAGTTATATTAAGAAGACAAATACAGAAATTATAAATTACTTGCTTTTACAGCCCAAATTAGCTTTGAATATAAAATTAACACTTACAAAATGTTCTTGACTTCCTCGGTAGTCATTTTGATATTCCTCAAAACGACCATAAAACTAAAAACGCAACTTTTCTCAGATATACTTCACTTTCAACACATTTAATAGTTAAAATTTCAACAATTTTATCTAGGTAATTTTTATAAATTCCTCACACAACGAAATAGCGCAAGTCATGAGCGTATTGCGCAACTCACAGAACTACAAAGAACTGAAAGAAAGATGGACTGATGGAGTATAACGAAAAAAAATCGCAACTGCTGTTCCTACGCAGTGTGACGTCACTAAGTCGTCATTTGCTCGAGCGTTTTTTCAACGACTTTGCAGCGTTTTGAACGCTCGAGCGCATAAAATAAAATAGCATTCCCTATAACCCGGGCATTATTGTATAAGTACAGTGAGACGAGTCAAATCAGCTAACGACGTGATAAGTTTTCTAAAAAAATAAATGCAATGCTTTAGAATAGAAAAAGTAATTTACATGTTTCACATATCGACGGCGAAGTGCCAATATGTCCTATCTAACATTTTTTGTGAAAATCACTTTTTTATTGTTATAGGCATAAGGGACAATTTTGCTTAGTTTAGTAAAACCTCCTAAGTATAGTTTTGTCTGCAACTATATAAAACAAAAAACTAGAAATACCTCCTAACCAAGTCAGCGTATTTTTCGTATGGAAATATCTCCTATCTTTTCTAAGTCGTTACACGTCCAAACGTGTCCCATATTCGACGCAGACTGTCTCGGCGGTCAGCGGCAGGCCCCGGGGAGGAGTGAGGGGTGCGTTAACAAGCTATCCAATCCATCGAAAAATCTAGTTGCATTATTGTTAGTTGTGACTTGCTCTTGGTCCGTTTCGTTGGTGCCGCGATCGTTTTTATGAATACTTTTAGGTAAATGTAACATAAAGTACTCATTGTTGTGTTTTTTGTGTAATAAATAATTGAAACAGGTAAGATAATTACGTGATTGTTATTAGATCTTGATTAGAAGGTAAAATTCAACATTTTATGAAAATTCAGTTGTAGATAGGATATATTTCTTGTGTATATATTTTGTATTATAATATATTGTACGTATTTAGGAGGTGTTACTAATTGTTTTTTTTTTGCATTGTTATAGTAAAATGTCTCGAATGGCTAAACTTTATCAAGGGGTTCGAGTTCGACAAATGATGAACTTACTTGAGGAAGCAAGAAAACAAAAAAACACGACTTTTGACCCATACCCGCCTGACGACCAAACTCCCGAAAAGATGCACCAAAACTGCATTGCTGATTCAGAAACAAGCATACCAAAGAAGAAACGAAATATTTCGAAATCGCATTCCCTTTCAAACCTACCATATAAGATTATTTCCCCGGTGAGTCGCAGGCGCTGTTCTTCAGTTCCACCTTCAAAAATTATGGCACAACTTCACCTAACGAACAGTTTTGATATTTGCAATGCGATGTCTTCGTCAAATAAAGGCCTCAGTCTATCACTATCAGCACTCACGTGCGATGTTACTAAAGAGTATGGTAAGAAAAGGAGCTGCTCGATTCCGCCAGAATTCCGTTTTCGTGACTTTTTGGGAGAATCTCAAATTATACAAGACCATGATCTCTTTGATTCAATAAATGAAACTTGTTCCAATGATGAAAATTGCGACTATTCAGGTGATGACAGTGATAGTACTTACTGCCCTTCAGATGCTGATCTGGATTTAAGTTTATCTCAAGATGAGCCTTCCACATCAGCTGAAATATGTCACGGTAATCAGAACGATGGGAGAAAACGCAAACTCAAGGCAAATCCAAAGACCTGGAAAAAAATAAAGAATCAAAAACTTCGTATGTTAGGACAAGAATATCTGGGATATACAAAGCCGAAAAATAAAAAAATGAAGCAAGACAAAATAAGACCTGCAAGAAAGTTAGGCAGTGCATGCAATTCGGAGTTTTGCAGAAAGAGTCAAGTTCGAAATTGCCAAAAATTCAACGATGAAAAACGACTAGAGATTCATGACAGCTTCTGGAAACAAATGAACTGGGATCAGCGTAAGGTGTATGTAGCCGCACTTGTGTCCCGTAGAGGAACATCACGTAAAACAAGCGAGACGTCATCGCGACGCGAAGGCACATTCGACTATTACTTGCCAATAGATGAATCTCAAAAACTGCAGGTGTGTAGGACAACATTTTTGAATACTTTGTGCCTAGGGTCGTACACAGTTCAATCTTGGGTCAAAAGGGCACATTGTGGAGTAATTCCGTGTCAAGAGATTCAAAATGTTGCTAGAGTCACAACACCAAGATCC
The DNA here is from genome assembly GCA_947563715.1 of Lycia hirtaria. Taxonomy (NCBI): domain Eukaryota; kingdom Metazoa; phylum Arthropoda; class Insecta; order Lepidoptera; family Geometridae; genus Lycia; species Lycia hirtaria. Next base: position 21,392,093 of record OX387386.1, on the reverse strand, counting down.
GGAACACAACGAAAGCTTCTAACAGCACACAGCTTTTTGGATAATATCCCTAAGTTGCCGTCTCACTACGCAAGAAAAGAATCGTCGAAATTATATTTAGAGCCTACTTTCCGCTCACTGAGTAACTTGTACAGAAAATACAAAGAATATTGTGCTCATAACGAAGAACCTGATATTTGCCGGTTCACCTTTGAAAAACTGTTTCACGAAAAAAATCTATCACTCTATACATTAAAAAAGGACATGTGCGATATTTGCAGTGGTCATAAAGCAGGAAACATTAGTACTTCTGATTATGAAGAACACACTAAACGTAAAAACAGAGCGAGGCTAGAAAAAGAAACCGACAAAAAGAAAGCCACCTCTGGAGAATTCATTTTGCTGTCGATGGATCTGGAATCAGTAAAAGTGTGCCCTTGGTTAACAGCCAGTGCTCTTTACTTCAAGACAAAACTAACTTGCCATAATTTTACAGTTTACGACCTCACAACACATCAAGCCACGTGTTACTGGTTTGACGAGACAGCCGCGGATCTAACAGCTAGTACGTTTGCGTCCTTCGTTACTGATTATCTTGAAAAATATTGTTTGCCTAAACATTTGCCCATAGTAATATATTCTGATGGATGTACATACCAGAACCGCAACAGTATAATGGCGAATGCATTGTTAAATTTGAGTATCAAACACAACGTGACCATTACACAGAAGTACTTAGAGCCCGGTCATACACAAATGGAGTGTGACTCTGTTCATGCTGCCATCGAAAGAAAGTTAAAGAACAGGGAAATACATCTGCCCAGTGATTACATAACCGCAACTAAAGAAGCTCGACGAAATCCTACTCCGTATGAAGCTGTACAAATAAATTTCAGTTTCGTAAAGGATTACAGTGATAAGTCGACATGGATATACCAAAGCATTAGACCGGGGCGAAAAGCAGGAGATCCAGTCGTTGTTGATTTACGAGCCATTCAATACACACCAAATGGCATTATACACTTCAAGATAAACTTCGATGATGATTGGAATGAGATGCTCGGAAGACCAAAAAAAATTGGTTCAATAAACTACTCACCTTTGCGTACTGCTCCGATCGCCATTGCTGCTACCAAATTTAATCATCTTCAACAACTTAAAGACGTTTTGCCAAGAGATTGTCACCTGTTTTATGACAACTTAGCTCATGATTGATTATTTTTATAACAATTACCAAGGAAAATTTATACCTATTGTTCTGTAATACGACATCGCGTTTCATCTTAATTAATCTTAATTTTAAGCTTTTCTAAATTCATAAAGTCTGATTTATTTTTCGTACCTACTGTATCTAGATAGAAATAGCTGATGTGTTACTAAAGTTTGATTATTTAACAAAATTTAATAAATATACCATTTATCTTTGAATTTTTTTGTATTTTATTCAAACTATTTCCTGCTATCTGTATTTTTAATAACATAAATAAATTATTACTTTCCATACAATAACTCCTAACTAACGATATACCTACTAAAACTATTTATAAATCTATAATCTATAATGCTAGAATAATTGTACTATTTTATGTTAAGTATTGATATATATAAATTAATATATTTTAAATTTTGCAAGGAGATAATCATTTTTTTCATATAGTGTAAAGTTTTGGTTTAGTCAGTTAGAAGATATTGGCACTTCGCCGTCGATATACTGCCTGTCTTCTAACCTGCAAGTTGTGGATTCAATCCCTACCCTTGAGATTTAAATTTAAAGGATTCACTTTGTTAGGATAACGTCTTCAGGCAACCAATTTCAATTGCGAACAACTCTTGCTTAGGTTATTTGTAGCCGATGGAGCTGGTTTATAGCTACAATGTTTGTGTGTTATAAACGATGAAAAAAGGGCTTTTAATTAAACAATGTCTTGTTCCATTTTCGCTCGTGACAGTACCCGTTTGACAGAAAGTGATGAATGAGTCAATGAGTAAGAGATGCTGAAGATCAAGAGCGAATTGAAATCCAGCTTTGAAATGAAGGATCTCAATACAGCTGAATTGATGTTGGGAATTCATATTGTGGCAGGATGCTAACGGGATTAAGCTACATCAGGAGAAAAGTAAAAGTAAAAAAGTATAAAAAAAAGTAAAGTAAAAAAAAAAGGATGTAGAAAAAGTTTTAAAAGCATACAATATGAATGATTGCAAGCCAGTGACTACACCAGCAGTACCAGTCCAAAGATTGGAGAAGCCAGTGAATGGTAGGAAGCCAGACGAAAAGATTCCTTATAGAGCATTGATAGGCTCTCTTATGTACTTAGCAGTCTGTAGAAGGCCAGACATAGCTCATGTTGTAAATCACTTGAGTCAATTCAATGAATGTTACGAGGAACAGCATTGGACTGCCGCTAAACGTGTCCTGCGATATCTCAAAGGGACGAAGAATCATGGTTTAAGATACACAAAAGGAAAACAGCAAGAAATGATGGAGGCTTTCGCTGATGCCGACTATGCAAGTGATCATCATCATCATCTCAGCCATAAGAAGTCCACTGTTGGACATAGGCCTCCCCCATGGATTTCCAAAAAGACCGATTGGAAGCGGCTTGCATCCAGCGTCTTCCCGCCACTTGTATGACGTCGTCTGTCCATCTCGTGGCTGGTTTTCCTACGCTGCGCTTGCCGGTACGTGGTCTCCACTCGAGAACCTTTCGGCCCCATCGGCCATCAGTTCTACGTGCTATGTGCCCTGCCCACTGCCACTTCAACTTGCTAATCCGCTGTGCTATATCGGTGACTTTTGTACGTCTACGTATCTCTTCATTTCTGATTCGATCTCGTAGAGAGACTCCGAGCATAGCCCTCTCCATAGCTCGTTGCGTGACCTTGAGCTTCCTTATAAGGCCCATAGTTAGGGACCACGTTTCAGTGCCGTATGTCATCACTGGTAACACACACTGGTTGTAAACTTTCGACTTGAGGGACTGGGGAATATTGGACGAGAAGACGCTTTTAAGTTTCCCGAACGCTGCCCAGCCGAGTTGGATACGACGATTGACCTCCCTCGTAAAGTTGGACCTGCCTAATCGGACCGTCTGTCCTAGGTAGACGTATTCGTCAACAACTTCAAGAGTGAAGTTCCCCACAGATATTGGGGTGGGCACTACATGGGCGTTCGACATAACCTTCGTTTTGTCCATGTTCATTTTGAGGCCCACCCGTTGGGAAACTCTATTGAGGTCTTCGAGCATCGTACTGAGCTCTTCCATCGACTTTGCCATGACTACTATATCGTCGGCAAACCGAAGGTGAGTGACGTACTCGCCGTTAATATTAATGCCGAGCCCTTTCCATTCCAGAAGCTTATAGGCATCTTCCAAACCGGCGGTAAACAGTTTCGGAGAGACAACGTCTCCCTGCCTCACGCCTCTCTTCAATGGAATTGCCTCTGAGTTCTGGTCTTGTACTCGGACTGACATGGTGGCGTTGTTGTACAAACACTTCAGCACTTCGACATACCGATAGTCAATACGGCATCGCTGGAGAGCCTCAAGCACCGCCCAGGTCTCGATCGAATCAAAGGCTTTCTCATAGTCCACAAACGCTAAGCAAAGGGGCAAGTTATACTCTTCGGTCTTCTGTATCACTTGCCGCAGCGTATGGATGTGGTCTATGGTACTATAGCCTTTTCGGAAGCCGGCTTGTTCGGGAGGCTGCAAGTGATAGCGATCGCCATTCATATTCTGGTTCAGTGTTTCTCATTCAAGGAGGAGCTGTATCATGGAAGAGCACCAAACAGCGAACTATAGCTCTAAGCACTGCAGAGGCTGAATATGTATCACTGTCAGAAGCTGCAAGAGAAGCAACATTTCTGCGACGATTTATAGCAGAAATATCGGATGGACATGTCTTTAATATAGATAAAGCTGTGACCATCTACTCTGATAGTCAGTCTGCCATCGCTATAGCGAAGAACACTGTACACCACCATCGCACCAAGCATGTAAATGTGAGGTATCAAGTTTGTGCGTGAGGCAATTGTAAATAATCATGTGATACTAAAGTATAAGGAGACAGCATGCATGGTTGCAGATAGTTTAACGAAACCGAGGGAAGTTTGAGTGGTGTTTGAGAGGTATGGGTGTGTGTTATTGAGAAGCATGATAGGTGTGCGAATGGACATAAGGTTAAGGAGAAGTGTTGGAGCAAAGAGATTCTACTACATCTATTGTAATGTAACCTCTATGTCAGTGTGACAGGCTGGTTAGGTATTTTGAATGAGAATTCAAAATTGTTTGGAAAACTGTCAATGAGAAAATGTTTTCCATCATATATGTTTTGCAATGTTTTTGTGAAAAATTAGTGTTCATTGTAATGTATTTCTAATAATTTGCATTAAAGGAGATTTGCGCATTATACTCTGCTTTGTGTTCCTAAACCTATTATCATAATAGGAATAGTGTACAACTGATAGACGGAGGGTTCTATATGGACTATCATTGTTTTATTCAAGACTCTTGAAGAACTGGTTTTGGCGGGAACGTGTTAGTAGCATGTTATTGCTTTGGTTTATTTTCCTAAACTTGTGTTATTTTGAACATTAATGCTATAAAATGGTAGTGTTTTGTTCATTAAGTGTTCGATCAAGTGCTTGAGTGTGGGCAAGTGAAATAAAGCAGTAAAACGTGTGATTTTACGTTGTCAGCAAAACTCCATAGAAGCTTCTAGTAAAGTCGCCACCACTTTACTCACAGAATTCGCCCTATTACTTGACTTTACTGATGTAGGATTCGTCTTATAAATTGACTGTTTAAGTGACTTAGATTGTGACTAGAACATTTACAGCTTGTTTTATTCAAGAAACTTGAAAAAAACCTAATACTTGACACTGTCAAATGCTTTAATGCGGGTCCAATACAAAAAAGAAGAAGACTCTTGAAGAAATCGTAATACATAACACTAGCAAATACTTTAAGCGGGTTCAAAATTAACTGTAAAAAAAGGACATAGTACGTTTTTTTATATTGAATTTGGACCCGCTTAGAGCATTTGCATTATCCCATAAGGGCTCGAATGTATCTAACGTAGGGCAACATCAGCCAGCAAAATAAAGGGGAACCGTTATACATGAAAAAAAATCAAGGGGATTTTGGCGCCTTGGCGGGAACGCCAAGGAAACATGTCCTTTGCTTCATTTTTGTGTTATTTCGATTGCATATCGAGTTAGAAAAATGGAGTGGAGTTTTATTTATTAATAAATATTCAAGGCACCTTTGATAAAAACTGGCATATCAATACACAAAACCGTCAAGACTGGAAATGTCGGGTGGAGGCCTTTGCCCAGCAGTGGGACACTACAGGCTAACAACAACAACAAATATTCAAGAAATTGTGTGAGCGGTCCTATGTAATAGGGCGAATTCTGTGGTGTTAGAACCTAGAAATAAATTCCTCGTGTAACCTGATAAGAGATAGCGATTCTGATAAGACTATATTATATTCCCGTAGAAAGGCAAATAAGTTGTGTGTATATGCTTTAACGAGATGATTATGGCCAGAGTTTATTAGAAATAATATATTTTCAAAGAACGTGAAAATATATTTCCACATGTCACCAAGATTTTTATTAGATCAAATAGGACAAATGGTTACACTGATAAAGACAGTACATCTTTCTCTTTCACACTTGCTATATTCACATTACGCTGTCACTGGGGAATGAGAGAAAGAAATGTGACGTATACATAATAGTGAATTGCTTTTCTCTTTACGTGTGAGTGTGAGCAAGTGAAATAAAGCGGTAAAATATAGCTTTTTGGCAAAACTAAATAGAAGCTTCCACTAGTCACCACCACTTTGTTTAAGGCGACGAGGACTTGACTGTAACTTGTTTTACTTGACTTTGACTAGAACTTTATTGAAGATAAGAGAATAAAAGAAAAAATGAATTAAATTTAAGGTGGAAATTTAGCTCACAGCTATCTATCTCATACGTCACAACATTTTTAAACATATAAAATCATTGAGTAGAGATATTAGAAAAGTGAGAGCCGAATTTGTTTCACTCATTGCCCATGGTCCGGTTCGGTTGTCCGGTCAACCGGACCACGGGTAAAAGATATTTTCCATGGTACTGTGACCGTACCACGGAAGATTTATTCTTTTCCATGGTCCGGTTAACCGGACCACGGAAGATTTAAAATGGATTTTATTTGGGCTTTTTAAGTTGTATCACATTGCAAAAAAAACCCTAACCTAACTTATGATATTGGCTAAACCTAGTATCAGCTACTACGATCGCTTAGAATCACAAAAAAGTTTTAATATCAAATTCCATAGTCCGATTAACCAGACCATGGAATTTTAACGGACCAGACCACGGGCAATGACCTGTTTGTGTAGATAGAAGGAACTTTAAAAAAAAGTGTTATTCAGATAACATTTATACTGGTGACGGAGTTGTGAATAAACATATATTTTCCCTCTCCTCAACTAGTTTAGAGATATGTAAATAAAACTTTTTTTAAATGTTTCTCCTATCTAAACAATTCGAATCTCACTTTTCTAATATCCCTACTCAATGATTTTATAGGTTTAAAAATGATGTGATGCGCGAGAGAGATAGCTGCGAGCTTTGAGCGAATCCTTAATAAATAAATACAAACAACAGTGTGTTCATGTTAATCAATTTTAATAAATGATAAAATTCATAATTCTCATTTTTTCACCTAGCAAGTAGTATGATATCTTTTGGTTAAAATTTCATAAGTCCCCTGGACGCCGTGTCGACATCAGCCCATGAAACAAATACGAACAATCAAAGAATTCAAGTACATAATAGATCGCTGCAAACAATAGATAATATTTCCTTTTGTACTGTGGCTACATTAATTAATTTTGATTAGCAAGATTAATTAAATTTAATAATCTAAATTTATTTTTTGACCTCGTGCGCAATGTCTTTCGGTTAGATGCCACGTGTTACCGAGACACAGGGTCGATATCGACCCGCAAAATTAATACAAATAATGAATAATATTTCCTCTTGAAAATATTATCTATTATACTTTTATTAAAATTAATTAAAGTTAATAAAATTCATTTTAATAGTTTATTATTCCTTTTTCGCCATCAACCTAAAACCGTATTATTAAAAAAATAACTTGAAATGTGTTAGTGTTTTTTTAGATATTCATTTTGTTTTTGAACTATTTTAAGGAATTGATTTCGTTTTTATATTTTTATGTATTTTTTTAGTTTTATGGTGGGTAACGCTAAGACGCCATACGCCTAGCTTTTCCTTTTTGTCGAGGGATTCCCATTTAGTTCATTTCCTTTTATTTGATGTCCCATTGTTTCCAAAAAAATATACTTAGACAGCATTTAAACCCACATACATATATAAAAATAAACACCGTATTAAAGTATTTTTATTTTATAAACTAAAATGGGGATCATTAGTCAAAAGTACTAATCGTGACACCACATCCCTCTCCATTACAAAACAATGAAAAATTACTTTACTATTAATATTAAAAAAGTGACATTATCCCCAAAAACATTTAAGGTTGGGCTCAAAGCGCGAAGCCGAATAGCTGCGCTCTCGAGAGATCACAACATTTTTACATATTAAATCACTGAGTAGGGATATTAGAAAAATGAGAGATATTGTTTATTAGACAGGAGACAATGGATATAAAAAAAAATTACATCATTGATATTGGCGGCGGAGTAGTGAAAAAATATATATCTTGCTACTCCTCAGCCAAGCTATAAGATATCGAAGGAAATCTTTATCTAAAACATTTTCCCTATTTAAAAAAATCATGATAATAAAAAAAATAAAAAAAAAACTAAATACGCGATTCGTTTACTTAGATGTCATTTTTCAGTTATTTTGTTATAAAAACCAATGTACTGAACCTATTTTGTTAAAATTTATATGGGACCACCACCCAAGGTATATTACCTACCAAACAAAAAAATATCATCAAAAACCACTCACAATTGGTAAAGTAATCACGTAACAACCATAAAAAAACTTAGTCAAATTTGCGAATATCTTTAGTTTTGGAAGTCGGTTAAAAATATCTCTCACTTTTCTAATATCCTATTCAGAGATTTAATATGTTTAAAAATGTTGTGATGCGCGACCGATATCTGCGCGCTTTGGGCTCAACCAACCTTATATAGGTTCCATGTTTCAAATACAAATAAACAAATACCTAAAAATAACTTTACATATCCCATTCCTAAAAGTTTTTATTTATTATTATGCAAATATTACGTTTCTTGGCTAAATCCCTTATGAGTATGCAATGCCGATATCTGCTCGCATAACAATCACAAACAATATATACATAAAAAACAACACATATTTTTTTCTAATTCGAGTTTGGGATATAGATTAACAAAAAATGTATTAACATGTAAAAAATAAACTAATATTCTCCTATTTTTGTTTTAATACTTATGTTTAAGTTCCCGGAATGCAGAACAAATATCGGCTCGCAAAATAAACCAAAACAACGGTACATCAAAAATAATACAAGTACTTCCAGATAAAGATTGGGCTTCGGCAAAAATCGGAAATGTAGAAAGAGAAAATTGGTTCCAAAAAATACTCGCAATTTCAACTTTTATCACGAACAAATAAAAGTCAAAGGAATATTTACACTTTTTAGTAATCTTCAGAAATAACGAAATTTTGTTTGAAGTTAAAGTTACTGACGTAGCGTAAGTGACGTTTATTTTTTGCTACGCATTAATTTGACTGAAAGAGTAATTTCAGTAAAAGTTTCTCGTACCCATAAAATCCGTGGTTTTTTTTTTTGACAAAGTAAACATACACTAAATTAACTAAAAAATGATAAATGTTTTGACGCGATATTTCTACTCTCCTACAAAAATATTAGTTTGGTTGGTTTGGTTATAATATCTCTATATTTATTTGAATGGGTCTCTCGTCTCACTCCTTCCCGATAATTTCGGCAATACGAATCTAGCCAATGACCAATATTTGTCTGGAACTATTGTACATAGTTTTCTTCTTCTTTTTTGTAATGGACCCGCATTAAAGCATTTGCCAGTGTCAAGTATTAGGATTTTTTCAAGTTTCTTGAATAAAACAAGTTGTAAATGTTCTAGTCACAATCTAAGTCACGTAAACAGTCAATTTATAATTAGAGTACTGCTTCAGTAAAGTGGTGGCGACTTTACTAGAAGCTTCTATGGAGTTTTGCCGACAACGTAAAATCACACGTTTTACTGCTTTATTGCACTTGCCCACACTCACGCACTTTATCGAACACTTAATGAATAAAACACCACTATTTTTATAGCATTAATGTTCAAAATAACACAAGTTTAGGAAAATAAAGCAAAGCAACAATGCGTTACTAAGACGTTCCCGCCAAAAACCTACATAGTTTTCTATTTTGCTTACATTAAAGAATTTGTATTGCCATTTCAATTAAATAGAAATTGTATTAACTTAAATAATATTGTTCATAAGTCTAAATTCACATAATCAAATGAAATGAAAATGTCATCTATCAATATTTCGGACAGGTAATCCACAAAACAAAAAAAAACTTTTATTGCGATGTAACAAAGCTGCCATATTGATTTATTACAATAATGCATTATTGGTTTAAACTAATTGTTTTTTTTCTGTATTAATCGAGTATAATCAGTCCAGCGATAATTATTTATCGCGACCAAGTTCTTATTTCACAAATACTACATTGCGCAAGCGGCGATATCGTCGGCCGGAGGCGCGGCACCGTTACGCTATTATCTAATGCACGTTATACACTATTATAATAAACGATAATATAACTATAAGCTGCGATATTTCAAATCATCCGGCGACGGGTTAGGTGACGTCATATCTACCGTGACGTCAGATAGCCCGTCGACGACTATCGTTACAAGCGACGGCGACGGGCGGCGGCGTGTACTCAAATACACCGCTCATCCCTACAAAAAAATCATTTATAAATACAATCGAATTTGTCCATTACGGTATCGGAAAACTTTTAGTACATACACCGTGGAGCGGCGCACACAGCCGCGCTTCTAACAAAACTAACTTCAAAAATTCATACGGTAATGACGGTACCTCTGTAGCGCCGCTGCCAAACCACCGTCCGTGCCTCCGCCCGATTTCTGCGTCCAATAACGAGCTATTATATTACGTAAACGATATTATCTGACAGTGTAATAATATCGTTGTAGTGGAGACGTGGGCAGGAACGGTAGAGCGACGGCGGCGTAGAGCGTTGCGGCGGCGGCGTATGCTAACTGAAGAGGTGTTCAGTGGCGCGCTCTAATTCCCAGTCGTATGTGGAGAGCGCGACGCGAGCTCGGTGCTCGTCCACTCCCATGTCGGCGAGCCGCTGCACTTTAGCGTCGCAGTCGGGACAATGCGAGCCTGCGCTCGCATACACGTCGCTCCAATGCCGCGCCGTCAGCTGGAACAGCGACTGGTTTTCCTTGTACTGCTTGGCGACGACGGCGTCTTGCGGGTCGTCGGGCTCCGCGGCCGACAGCAGAGCCTGGATGGAAAGCAGCACCGTACGCAGCGTCAGCGCCGCCGCCCACTGGTCCTTCAGAATGTCGAGGCAGATGGCTCCCGTCACGGACGACACATTCGGATGCCAGATCTTTGTCATGAACCGGATCTGGAAGGCACAGTGCACACGTCTCTTTTACGCTTTCATGGCTACTTCTCCAGCACATAAACTAACAACTTCTTACTTGTTTATCTAATACTACGTTATTATGATATGGTTTTTACCCGACTGCGTAAGAAGGAGGGTTATGTTTTTAATATAACGTGGAATATAACAAGTCGGACCGTCACTAACAAGTTTGACGGAACATGAGTACGTTAGCGGTATACATCTTGCAGCCAATTTGAAGAATATGAAGCATTAAATTATGATACGCCGGTTTACAAAACGGCATTGTTTTCTAGTACGGCGTACTTGACAGTTTATACTCATGATTCGTTTTTCGAAGCCGCGACCAACATTTAATGGAATTGTTGACAGGAAAAATATAGAATGATCATCAACAATAAAAGATAGAAAATCAATTATATGTATTTTAACTTTTTTCAAACGCTAAACTAATATTATTTGTACTTGTATATATTATTGTTTTTTTCTAGGTAAGCGCGTTCCATCGTAGACCGCTACGTCCCTTAACATCAGGCGAGTTGGCGGTCAAGAGCAAACCTATTACTTTATTTTTATTACAACATAAAGAAAAAAACTTTGTCAGAACGTGGTAGCTGTGTGTATTAGGTCACTTTTATTTTTAACCTACTTCCAAAAAGGAGGTTCTCTATTCGGCGGAATATTTTTTAAAATTATTTTTATCTATGATCACCGATTACTCGAAGACATCTGGACCGATTTGAAAAAATATTTTTTGTTTGAAAGGGTATACTTTACAAGCCCCAAACAAATTTTATCAAAATCGGTTCAGTATATAGAAAGAAATAACTGTAAACATATGTCATGCAAGTAAACGAATTGTATATTTTGAAGTAGGTTTTTTATATTTTTTAAATGATTACTTGCTATAATATCGCACCGGCGGCGATATTAGGAACTAATGAACTTCAAAGAGGCGTGAATATAACGTGCCAAATTGTATTCCAGCGGTACATTATTCAGCCGCTTTGAAAACACGATGTGCTCAAATAATACAAAAAAAAGTAGGTACGTCTTGTCCATTTTCAGGCGAATTGAAATCCGTATAAACATGGGACATACGAATTAGAAGATAACGGCGTTTTATAAACCGGCTTGTAATATAATACGGCAATTCTACAAATTGGCTGCGATATACACATGCAAAGTTGTTTTATATCATGCAACAAATTTGTTAGTTATATGGATACACAGTTATAATTTTCAGGTCCTTGGAGGTACGCACACATTTCATGTGTGTGGAATTGAATTGCACTGTATGGTAAAAGCTAGTAGCATTTCAAGAGTATGACGGTAGTGAAAATATGGAAGGAATGGTCGGGAACAGTCACGACTAACTGGACTGGACTGTAGCATCAGCTGCAACCCACATAACAGTAGTTTAAGGTGCAAGAGTTGCATCATGCATCTTTCTCTAACACACCCTACGCCTTATTATAGTTATAAAATTATTTAGTATGTTATTGTTACTATTAATTACTAACTATTAAAAAGAAGTTGTTAAAGGGTTGAAATAATTATAGGATATGTTTTTACCTACTAGAAACTATCAAGACTGAAAATTGAAGAGATTGAAAATCGTACCGGATTGCAAACCCAATAGTCATTATGGCTACTTTTTTGTGTTTCTAAGTAACACTCAGAAACACAAAAACTCTCTCTCTTTGTTTGAGAACTTAGAGATTTTGGAAGGCAACACCATCAAATAATTGAGCATCCCTCAATACTTCTTTTACTGTAGTCGATGAGAAATGTTCAGATCTGGATTTGTTCACTTCAATGCGGATTTTTGGTGATATTAGATGTAATTTCTGATTGAAATTCTTTTGGGGTAGAAGTATACAAACTAATAGATAATTTTGAGTAAATAATAATAATAAGCGTTTATTTCAGGCGAATGCATACCCATAGTTATCAATATACATTACATATTAAATAAATAAATGTAGTAACTATTTATATAATAGCTTCTACTAGTATAGAAATCACTTCCCACGTCCCACACACAATCACAATGAAATAAAGATTTTATCAGTCCTGTTTGTACAAACTGTCCCACTGCTGGACGCGGGCCATCTTCTCACTGTGAGAAGGGTAAGGCCATAGTCTACCACACTGGCCAAGTGCGGGTTGGCAGACTTTACACATCTTCTAGATCACTGAGAACTCACAGACATGTAGGTTTCCTCACGATGTTTCCTTCACCGTTTGAAGTTGGCGGCAATCAACAATACGCACATAACTTCGAAAAGACACAGGGGATTCGAAACCAGGACTTGCGGATCGCAAGTCAGACGGTCACTCGACTAGGCTGCCGGAAACTAAATACTTAATAAATAATTACTAATAAGTAATTATACAAACAGTATTAAAATGTCTTTAAAAAAATATGAAATTAATTTATACAAATAAAATACTTTTGTACAAATAAAAATGTGTAACAACCACGTTAGTTTTCATAATATAACTACTAGTTAATAGATAGACAACATTTTATTAAAGGACCAAAACACATACAAAATTTAAGTACAGTTAGAATATTTCTATTGCTAGCTATAATGATATGTACTCACTTTTGGAGGGTTAAATGGATATGTCTCGGGGACTTTGATTTCTAGAAGGAAGCGGCCGCCTTCATAGGGTGTGTCTGAGGGTCCTATAATCTGGCCTTGTAGTTCGGTCCAGCTGTCATTCACCAGCTCCAACTTTATTGCACCTCCCACCACCTGGAATTAAAACAACTCTTGTCACACCTGCAAAGCCATTGTTGACCACATGATTGCAATGGAGTTGGAAATATATGAGGATGTTACAATAGATCATCAAAGGTTGACACACTTGAGCTAGTTCGGGATACTAGAGGCCCAGGCCTTTGGAACATCGGATACGACTGGGCCTTAAGAGGCGTTCTCCCCCCGGGCGTGACTGTCACCTGATACGCAGATGACACCCTAGTCATTGCCAGGGGAGAGAACTTCGAGGCGGCCGCTCGACTGGCGACGGAGGCAGCATCCAGAGTGGTGCAAAGAATCGAGATGTTGGGACTGAGGGTGGCGCTTGAAAAGTCGGAGGCCCTATGTTTCCACGGCCCCAGGAAGACGCCGCCGCAAACGCCCACATCTCCATAGGAGGTGCAAATGTTAAGGTGGAGTCCTCTATGAGGTATCTGGGGCTCCATCTTGACAGCAGATGGGTCTTCACCCAACACTTTGCCAAGTTGACCACACGCCTTAGTGGTGCAGCAGGCGCCCTCAAGCGGCTCATGCCGAATTTAGGTGGCCTACGTGCCTCGACTCGGCACCTCTATTTAGGGGTGCTGAGATCGATGGCGCTGTACGGAGCTCCAGTGTGGGCGGACGCCCTGACCCGGAAGTCAGTCGCTCTTCTGAGACAACCTCAGAGAGCGATGGCGGTTGGGGTGATACGCAGCTATCGCACTGTCTCCTTCGAGGCGGCATCCGTGCTGGCGAGCTCGCTACCGTGGGATTTGGAGGCGGAGCTCTATGTCTCCATGTATAGGTGGCGCAGGGAGCTCCGTCTCCGAGGAGTTGATCCGCCACCGAGCCTGAGGGAGCGGTGGAAGAGGAGGGCCCAAAGAGACCTATTAGAGAAGTGGTGGGTGCACCTTGCACAGCCCTCAGCAGGGTTAAGGACAGTGGAGGCGGTCCATCCAGTCCTACAAGACTGGTTGGCCAGGGCGCATGGGTCGCGTACCTTCCGGCTTGTTCAGGTGCTTTCCGGCCACGGCTGTTTTGGAAAGTACCTATGCCGAGTAGCCGGGAGGGAACCAACCTCCGTGTGCCACCACTGCGGCGCCGACGAGGACACGGCGCAGCATACGCTGGAAGAGTGCCCAGCATGGGCTAGTGAGCGTCGTGATCTCACGAGCGCAATCGGGCCGATTTGTCTCTCCCAGCATTGCTAAATGCAATGCTGGCAGAAGAGACAAAATGGACGGCGACAGTTTCCTTCTGTGAGCAAGTGATCCTCCAGAAGGAAACTGCGGAACGCGAACGGGAGATCGTCTCCGATCTCCCCATGCGCCGCCGGAGAGCCGGGCGCCGTAGGAGGCTGTTTGACAACCTCCAACCCCCGTAAGCGGTCCGTGTGTGGCAGACTCGGGGGAGTCTGCCACACACGGACCTACTATGCAATACTGCAATCTACTACTATGTACTATGTAACATGTTTTGTAGGTGATTAACAATAACAAAATGAAGATGACTGTTTATGACTTCAGGTATTTTCAAAGATTTATTCAAGCCATTTGTAAACTGGTAACACAAACAGTAATACTGATAAAATGTCATTTAATTCAATTTATTTATTCAAAATAGGTAATAGAAGCATACTTATAAATGTCAATTTGTATACATAAATACTTCAATCATTTCATTCATTATTTAAAAGCATAGCTTTTGTTGGTGGAGTAGCATCCCTGCAACGCTGTCTTCTACCACTGTTTTCACTTCCCTGTATGTCATGACATTAACCTTCTCTTATTTGTTGCACTAATGTTTTCCTTGGTCTTTCAACATCTCTATGATGTTTTTTATGAATTGGTCATATTGCACAAGGTGGCCAAAAATTTTGCCTTTTCTGGTCTCTATGTATTCCATAATCATTTTTTTTCACAATTACACAAATAAAAGATATTAAAAAATATAACATTATAATATAAGTACAACTCATCTAAGGTCACAAAATCTATATATATATATAAATCAATTGCTGTTCGTTTGTCTCGCTAAAATTCGAGAACAGCTGGGCTGATTTTGGTTCTGAAATGTTTGTTGTAGTCCAGGGAAGGTTTAAACGTTGAGAAAATATCGGGCCCACTCATTGATAGGTGATACGAAGTACGCCGGGTCATCTAGTAGATAATAATAATAGAAAAAAACCTTAATGTATTAAAACAAAAGTTAGAGGTTTTTACAGTCTCGGAATCCAATCTATGTAAGGAAGTCATGTCACAGATGAAGTCAACAATTTTGTAGTGTGTCTTATTTATTTATTTGATGATAGGCAAGCAGCAGAAGCTGATGAGCCTAAATCCTGCAGTGCAGAAATTTGCTGGTTGTCTTTTAGTATAATTTATTCCTTTTTAATCCATTGATCCAGCTTATTTTTAAAAGAGTTGGTCAATTTTGCCATGAAAACATCTTCAGGCAATTGTGAAGAAAAAATAATTTCTTTAATATCCTTTTTAATATACCATTATTTTTGTTTGTGAAGCAGGCTGGTAGCAGATTAGAACATGTAATACAATTTCCAACAAAATGTGGTGTGAGTCTTAGCTTAATTTTAGGCAGAACACGTTTAGATTTGTTGCTTGTCACCATAGTATTTTAAATGTCACTATTTTTGGATGGGGGGTGAAGGCTGCTCGCGTCCGTAGGATTTACCATCTTTTCCTCAACAAAACCCACCCTAAACGTGCCCCCTGGGTGGTGCAAAACGAGCAGCAACGCCGAGCCACGGGCGGCGGTTAACTAACCCGTAAAACGGTCTCTGCAGACCATGAGGGACTAAATTCCCTCAAAAAGAGCGGTCTTGACACCTTGGAAAAGCGTCAACGATATTTTCCCAAAACAACTATGAAAAATGTCAGATAAGGAATGCGATTTGTCGAGCGATCCGGCTAACCCCCGGCGCTTACAGGCACCCGGGCCTGTAAGTGTGAAATATGTTACCGAAGACTGCATTGGGGCGAGCGACCAGGCCCCAGCGTTAGTAAATGCTACTGGAAGCAGTAATAGCAGCGGCACAAAAAAATTAGTGCAACAAGTGTTTCATCCTGGCTTGTTCAACATCAAAACAAAGGCTGTGGATAAAATAAATAGCCTTCCAATCACAGTAAGGAATTCAGATTCTAGCTCAGGTTCTCCTCATACAGCAAATGATCCATTGGAGAGGAGAGCAAAGCGGAAGAAAACAGATGGGGCAGACAGCCCTCCCTATAAATATATCCACACTCAGAACAGATTCTCAGACCTATCTGTTGATAACGAGAATGAAAATGCAGATGACAGGAGCAACTCCTCAACTAGGGCTAAGAAGTCTTACAAACCATCCAACATCATTCTAACCGGAGTTGAAGATGTTTGTAAACTCACAGAACAATTTCAGACTTTAGTAGAAAAAAACAAATTCTCATACAAATTAGTGGGCAGAAAGAAACTAATAGTTAGTAAGAAGTTGCTTAGAAGTTGTTAGAAGTTAAGTTGCTTAGAAGCAGAAACCCACAAAAAGCTTATCCAGGTGGTACGCGAAAATGGACTTATGGCACACACTTTCAAAAAGAAAGATGAAAGAAACTGCAGAATAGTGATCCGGAATTTACACCATACAACACCCATTGAAAACATTAAAGAGGAAATCGAAGCTACTGGAAATAAGATTGTTGGAGAGATAATTAACGCTAGATAAGGCCAGATAAAAAGCCAACATCTACGTTTTTTGTTACATTATTACAAAGCCCTAACAACGTAAATATAAAAAAACTGAAATATATTTATCATCAAACTATAAAAATTGAAGACCCAAAAAAGAAAACCACAATTGTGCAATGTCAAAAATGTCAACAATATGGGCACTCAAAAAACTACTGCATGCGCCCTAATAGATGTGTGAAATGTGCAGGGCCTCACAAAACCTCTGAATGTTCCAAACGAGATCGCAATACACCTGCTACCTGCGCACTTTGTCAAGGAGACCACCCAGCAAACTATAAGGGATGCGTGGTGTATAAAGAAATACTAGGCAGACGATCCAAAATGTCTAATAACAAACATAAGGAAGCAGCAAAGATTAAGGCACAAACGGAAATTAATCCCCAACACAATAATAAGGTGATAGAAAAGCAACCTTGGTCAAAAATACCTGCGCAAAACTCAAACCAACAAAACAACGCTAACAAAACAGAAAATGGGCACTCTAGTAGCCAACATCAAAAAACTAAATCAAAAATAATAAGTAATCAAACAGAAAAGTACATCCAAGAAACCTTAAACAAGCAAAAAAATAAAGATAGGCCAAATACTAAACCAATTCCAACTGTACCCAAGAGTTATACACCTCAACAAGTAGATCAAAACTTGACAGAAACAATTGAACAAATACTTATTAAGCAAGCAGAAAAGTTTGATCTCATCCTACAACAAATGAGCACTCTCATGAGCCTCATAGTAACACTCATCGACCGGCTTCCGCGATGATTACAATCAGAATAGCCACTTGGAACATTAATGGACTTTCTTCTAACAAAACAGACCTTGAACTACTAATAAAAGACCACCAATTAGACATTGTCTTCATATCTGAAGCACATGGCAAGGCTAATACCAGTGTGAAGATTGATGACTTTGACATTTACCTAACGAATCATCCAGATGGCACAGCACACGCGGGAGCTGCTCTACTTATTAGAAAGACAATAAACTACTTCCTAATTCCTGAATATCGAACTGACCACATACAGGCATCCTCAGTCTGCGTAATGGAAGAAACTGGTCCCATCACCTTCTCAGCTGTATATTGTCCCCCAAAACACAAAATAACAGAAGACCAATACTCCGAGTTCTTCAAGACCCTTGGAAACCGCTTTATCGTAGGAGGAGACTGGAATGCAAAACATACCCATTGGGGGTCGAGAATAAACTCCACTAGAGGGAGACAACTAAAATTGTGCACAGATAAGAACCATCTGGCTGTCTTAACCACAGGGGAACACACATACTGGCCTAAAGATCCAAAGAAAAAACCTGATCTGATCGATTTCTTCATTACCAAGGGCATGACAGGTCATTATTTCAAGGCTGAGTCATGTTTTGACGGCGACTCGGATCATACGCCTGTTGTTCTCACTTGCAGCACCCTGCTCATCGAATATGACGAAGCCGAAAAACTGTACAATAAAAATACAGATTGGGAATCTTTTCGTGAGTTTATAGAGGAAAACATACAACTCAAGGTTGCGTTAAAAACTGAAGAAGACATAGAAACTGCAACTAAATATATCACCACATTAATTCAAGAAGCATGTTGCAGATCAACACCCCTAACAAAACACACAAAGCGCGACAATATCCCACTTGAAATAAAGAAAATGATTCAAGAAAAAAGGAGGATTCGTAGAATGTGGCAAAGAAGTCGTCTGAAAGCAGATAGGAAGCTCTTGGATGCAACTTCTAATATTTTAAGAAAAACAAATTTAAATGAGTGGCATGATACAACGCTATGCTCAAAATTGGAATCTCTGACAGCAACAGCTGCTTCAAATTACTCCCTATGGAAATTCACAAAAAATATGAACAGACCCCAAACAATGAAACCACCTCTCAAAACCGACGTATGGATTAGAACTCCACAGGAAAAAGCCAACGTATTCGCAACTCATCTCTCCCAAGTCTTTACTCCAAATGAAACAGTAGACCAAACTAATGAAGAGTTAATTGATGAAGTACTGCAACAAGACTTACAACTTTCCTTACCACCTAAGCCTGCCACAGTTAGAGAAGTCTGGAAAACTATAAACGAATTACAAGACAAAAAAGCTCCTGGATTAGACCTGATAACCAAGGAAATACTGAAAAACCTCCCACGGAAAGCTATTGTGTTTCTCACAACATTGTACAATGGCGTATTCAGAGTGCAATACTTTCCTCAGCTGTGGAAAGTCTCATCTATAATAATGATACATAAACCAGGGAAAACTACCAAATGAAGTCACATGATATAGACCGATAAGTTTGCTTCCAACAATGTCAAAAGTATTCGAAAAAATCTTATTACGCAGACTTGCACCTTTTTTAGAAGAAAACAAAGTGATCCCCGATCACCAGTTTGGCTTCAGGCAACATCACTCTACGATAGAACAAGTGCATCGCGTATATGAACACATAAGAAAAGCTCTTGAGCAAAAAGAATACTGTTCCTCGGCATTTCTGGACATCCAGCAAGCATTTGACAAAGTTTGGCATAAAGGACTACTTTACAAAATAAAAATTAGTCTTCCACATTCCTTCTACCTTTTGCTTAAATCTTACTTGTCAAATAGATTGTTCCAAGTGAAAGAAATTAATGCAACATCACCATTCTATGATATTAATGCGGGAGTACCTCAAAGCTCAGTTCTGGGACCAGTAATGTACACAATAAACACAGCAGACCTGCCGCAGGTGGAAAATGTTGTCACAGCTACATTTGCCGATGACACTACTATTCTGGCTAACCACCCTAACCCTACAGAAGCATCCGCAATTCTCCAAAAGGGTCTTGATGAAATCACTGCCTGGCTACGAAAATGGCGAATAAAAGCGAGCGCATACAAATCTGTGCAAGTTACATTTAGCCTCCGAAAGGAAAACTGTCCACCGGTAAATCAGGAAGGCGTGACGCTACCTCACCGAGATAAAGTGAAGTACTTGGGACTTCATCTGGATCGTCGTTTAACCTGGAAAGACCATATAAGCGCAAAGAGAGAAGAACTCAACCTGAGATACAGTGGGTATTCATGGCTCCTCGGTCGAAACAGCAAATTGTCTACAGACAATAAACTGCTCATATACAAAAGCATACTAAAACCAATATGGATGTATGGAATCCAGTTGTGGGGAACCGCTTGTAATTCACACATCTCAAAAATCCAACGGATGCAAAATACTATACTGAGAACCATCAGCGAAGTTTCCTGGTACACAACCAATCAAGAGATCCATAGCAACCTAGGGATGAGCACAGTTAAAGAAGAGGTCGAAAATATTCGCAAAAGCTATAAACAACGCCTACTTAGACATCCTAATGAACTTGCTGTTGTGCTTACTGAACAAGGGTACACACCCAGGCTGAAAAGGAAATGCGTACTCAGCAACTGACCAGAGTCAAAGACACATTTAAGGGAGATGCACTCATTGGATTGCACACCTTTCACGACAAATATGCACACAAATAATCTGCTTATAGTACTACTGATTGCAGATATAAATTAGAACAAAAAAAAAAAAAAAATTTTGGAACATTTTTAATGTTATTATGTACATGCATGTTATTAAAAAATATGTGCAAATTCAGTAGCGTCATAATGTTTAGCTGAAAAATAATCTCTCTATGAGCCTGGCCCTATCTCTACTGCATGGCAAGGTGACATGATCGTTCCATGGTGTAATGCCAGAATCTGAATTACAAAAAAATATTTTTATGTCTAACTTAATATAATAGTAGAATACTGCACAACACTAACATGATAAACCAACTTTTCAGACCTATAAAGGACCAATATCAAATCATGAAAGTTTAATAGTTACACTTTACAGATTAGCCTATTTTGATGTGGTTACAGGATACATTATAAGGGAAAATCTTTAGGCACTATTCAAAATGTTACAAGCATATTATGCCTAGGCATGAAAAAATAAATAAATAAAATAACTTTATTAAACTGTAACAAACATCTATAAATTACTTTGATAATCTAGAAAGTAATCCTCTTTTATAGTCCTGTTATAGGATAACCTTGGTACCCAAACTAGGTTAAACCTGTGTGATGGCATACCAGGGCCCTCCGCCGGATCTTCTTGTACATTTTAATAGTAAAACTAATAAACTAGTAAATATTAACAAAACTACTATACATATAAAATACTATATATATAAAATAATTCAGGGATAACACTACCATTTTAATTATAAAACTCACTAACATCATGGATGAAATTTCTAGAATCAATTCACTAGATACCATAATTACCATAGCATTGTGTTGCTCCAATAATTTATTGATGAAAATAATGAAAACTTGTGATTATGGGAAATTTTGTTGTGGTTGTTACAGAAATCACACATAGAAACTTCTCTCGCGCGAAAATGAATACAAGATATAAGTACAAGCGACGAGTATGTTTGATCTAACAATGGGCAAATCTTATGGAGTGCTGAATCATGCCTGTAAACATCTAAAATCAGTAATACCGACAATCATGACTTGCTCGTTAAATTTTAGACACGATAACAATTTCAAATGTTTTCTACGTAAATTCACTACGATTATAGAAAATATAAGGGCAAAAGTGCAAGTAACCCCTATCGCCTATGTGGATGTATTGATGAAAATATACGGTAATTATTGTGTATTCTCACCTCTTCGCTTTTCATGACCTCCTTGAATTCTCGTTTAATGCGTTTTGCTGCTATATTAGCCATTATACACTATTAATTTTGACTAAAAACCAAAAATAACGCGTTCTAAATCAGTCGGAAAGACGTGATACAAAGTTTTTGTGGTGATTCTACCAGTCTACCTTCCTTGACTTGACTCTTTGATAGTTACGTAGAATGACAACTTGTTAATTTCATGCGTAGTTTTTTTTTTAAACTGATTGCAATGCTGCCAATCCAAAAATTTCAGTTTCCCGAATCTATGCCCTCGAAGCCCCAACTGGCGACTTCCCTCGCCGAAACCCCGCGAATTTACTTTTATTCTACGTTATGGATCACGAAAGGGTGCTATCATTACTATTATTTGGTAACTAAAACACGTTCTATGGTAATGCCCACCATTATAAAAATTAATTATGGTAAACGGCTTACTCATCTTGTCAACAAATATTATGATTACGTTCATACTCATAGAGTAACTCATATATACGGAGAGCGAGGCCGCAGCCTGGAATACATTTCGGGGGGGGGGGGGGGGGGTCATTGCTGAGCTAGCTTTTCCACTTGAGCATGGCCGTAGGCAGGGGGGGGGGGGGGGTTTGGGGGGTCCAAACCCCCCAAAGTGTTTATACTGTGGGTTCATTAATACGAGAAATAAAGCATATTACTATAAAAACAACACTAAAATTTTCGCGCTCGCGCATTATTACTATTTGACATAGAAGTACTGTGAGTTCACAAATACGAGAATTTTAGTATATTACTATAAAACACCACAAAAATTTTCACGCTTCGCTCGCGCTTTATTTACAGATAAGTACCGTGGGTTTACCAATACAAGAAACAAAGCATTACTATAAAAGCACTACTAAAATTTTAGCGCTCACTTCGCTCGCGCATTCATATTATTTTGACATGGAAGTACTATGGATTCACTAATACGAGAAATAAAGCATATTACTATAAAACACCACCAAAATTTTTGCGCTCACTTTGTTCGCGTTTTATTACTATTTTGACAGAGAAGTACTATGGGTTCACTAATATGAAAAACAAAGCATATTACTATAAAAACACCACTAAAATTTTAGCGCTCGCTTCGCTCGCGCTTTATTACTATTTTGACAGAGAAGGACTGTGGGTTCACTAATACGAAAAACAAAGCGCTTACTTCGCTCACGCATTCATATTATTTTGACATGGAAGTACTATGGATTCACTAATACGAGAAATAAAGCATATTACTATAAAAATACTACTAAAATTTTCGCGCGCGCTTCACTCGCGCATACTTATTACCTATTTTTTGTTTATTTAGATCATGCAAATGCAAAAATGCTAAGCCCTCGTTAAAAAAATATTTTATTACTACCAAAAATAATAGAAAATTTTGTTATGACAAACTTGGTGTTCATATGGGACATTAAAGTGCTAGGAGCACGTTATACAGCATATTACAAACTGCTACGCTCGCACATCATAAGACATGGGCTGCAGACTCTCCTCCCCTCCTGCTGAGAAAGCTATAAGCTATGCCCATGTCCATTGCTAAACCCCCCCGAAATGAATTCCTGGCTACGGCCCTGCACTTCAGACTATAACTCTCAAGTGGAAAAGCTATCGTCAAATACCTAGGCTGCAAAACGAATACTCAAACACCATAATTCAGTTTCCTAATGATATTTTTCCTAAACGGAAGATTAGCTCGCAGTTTTTTTATACATTATAGATCTACGATTGACCACCAACTCGCCTGATGTTAAGCGACGGTGTGGCCGAGGATGGAGCTCGTCGATCTAGAAGATATCTATTCACTCTAGCCTTGAAAATTCCAAGATTGTAGGTCTCAGGAAACAGAGATGGCGGCAACGAATTCCATTCCTGTGCAGTATGCAACAGGAATGTTGATCGATATCACTGAGTACGGATTTTTGGCATTTCAACGAGAAATGGGTGGTAATTCGCTGACTTTTTGCTAGTCCTGTAGTGAAATGGGGAGGGTGGAATTAGGTCGTGAAGCTCTTGCGCACATTCCCCGAAATGAATCCTGTAGAAAATAGACAGACATGCTACTTTACGGCAGTGCTCGAGACTAAGTAGCTTCTTGGCAGCTAGTTTATCGTCACCGATTAACCTCACCGGTCCACTGATTCTAAAGCTTCCAGCTGATACTTGGCTAATCCATCAAATAGGTGATTTCTTTTTCAAAAGGTGCTTTCCAATGTAAAAGTTGAATGCACAACCAACTGCGCTGACATTGCTTCACTTTAGCACTTTCTACATTTCTAGGGCCTCGTTATTAAATGCTAAAATAAATTTTACTACTTTATAGGCGTAATTAATATATATGTTGAAACACTTTCTATGGGAATAGAGGAATTACAAGGGTACCCTTGTAATTCCTCTACACGTAAAGTAGGGATAATTTTTTTCTCATATACCCCTTGGTGTTGGCTGTAATTGGATAGGTAATTCAAAAATATATTTTTCAATTTAGTATTCTATATGTGTCTTCGTATCTATTGCAAAATATTAGGCTTCAAAATGATAATTTTGTTAGGGTCAAGTGTCTCTCCCCCTTTACCAGCTTAATGGTTCTTGTGGAATAGGTATGCTGAAAAAAATCCAGCAATTAATTTCCCTAACGAAATTATAAGGAAAAATATCATAAGTAAGTAGGTTTTACAAGTTAACGAGTAATAGTCGATCAACTTAGCTTAACTAGAATATTCTTAGTATAAAAAACCCTTTTTAAGTCCGCATAATATTGACATGGATGTATGTGATATGGAACTACGAAACCCTACATTGCGAGTGGCCCAACATGCACTTGACCGATTTTTTAAAATTGTTTATAGTAAGTACATACACGAAAACTAGTCTTCTAAAAACCAAACAAAAGAGAACTCAAGAAACATAAAGAGAACAATAGGTATGCAGTTCATGGAATGGGGTGAATCTTTTTTAAATTTATATTTATAAACTTTAGTTGTGTTTTATAATAATATGCTTTATTTCTCATATTAGTGAGCCCACAGTATTTTTCTGTTAAGGCAGTAAAAATGCGCGAGCGAAGCGAGCGCGAAAATTTTGAAGGTTTTTAAAATTAAACCTTGGAAATAATTAGATTCATTGGTCGTGTTAAAGTGTCCTAGGTTTTTGTGGCTCAGATGAACCAAATAAGTATTTGTTTTAAGAGAAATACCCGACAGGATAAGAACGACTTTTAGGTTATCAACAATTATAAATACAACCATTTGAATGCATTGATTCCAAATTTATTATTCCTAATTAAAAACATATGACTTTATAGAAAATTACAAACATACGTTTTTATGAGAAAGTACGCACAAAACCGCTGTAAAAGACTATAGATACGCATTATTTAGAATAATTCTAGTGAAATCATTTATTTATTACGAAAAAGCTCGTTGTTGTTCTTACGAATCTAACGACACCTCGCTCACCAAAATCGGTCAAACCTGTAGGCTTGTAGGCGATCATATAGAAACATACCCAAATACATACATACATACATGTGAAAATCATAACCTTCTTTCTTACACAGTCGGCAAAAAATAATAGGAAATAATCAGGCGCAAGTGAAGCGAGGGCGAAATTTTTCGGAACTTTTTATCAAATTTTTGGTATTCATGTTCTAATTTGCTGTTAATATTGTCACAGTACTGACGTGGTTAAAAAAAACAAAGGATATTAAATAACTTAAAGGACAGGAAGGATTTTTGATAAAGGCCAGGATATTTCGGGGGCAATTTTTTTTTAGGTACCTATAAAATTAGTAAAATTACTTTTTGTAAACATTCTTCCTTAAGCTTCATAAGAACATTGTTACAATATTTCAACAGTAGCTGTTATTTTTACAATGTTATTTTGTCCAAAAGAAACCTGTAAAATTTTCACATTAACATGTTTATTTCGGTCAAAATAACAAACATTAAAATAATAGCTATTTTTAAAACATTGTAATAGTGTTTTTATGAAGTTAAAGAAAGAATATTAAATTTATCAAAGGTAATTTCAATAATTTTTATATTTTAAAAAAGATACTGCAGTGAGCGGTACTATTCATATTCATATTCTTTATTCATAACAAATATTATGTTACATGTCAAATAATAAAAGGAAGTATTAAAAATAATATTATTTAAATATTTCATTCTTTGCTTCATCAAGCAATATTACACATAATTAAATGTGTCATGCAAAAAAAATTCAACATAAAACACAACAAAAAAGAAATGTAAAAAATAATAATAATAATAATCTGGTGATTTCAATAAATAATAATAACTTAGTTACAAAATGTCAAGTTCAAAATTAACTAAATCACAAATAATAGCAATATCACACTAATAAAATAATTATATTGGTGCATAATTCAATACGTCAGATAGAAAGCTGATGTTTAGTCAGATTGTTTCTTTAATATTTTGTATATCGTCGAACTTGTAGAACGCCTGTTCAACAAGCCAGTTCTTCAATCTATGCTTGAATGATGCTCGTGAGGGAGCATCTCTGACGTGATGCGGCAGGCGGTTATAAACCTCCGGCGCTGTCACATGGATCAGTTTCGACGTCTTCGCGAGTCGGTGCGTGACGGCATGCAATCGGTGCGGGTAGCGTGTTCGCGGGTTCACCTCTCCGAAGCGCGTAACAGCGTCTACAGCGCCACCCTAATGTTTGTCTTATGTACATAACAAGATTTATATTTACCACTCGAGTGATATCATGATAATTATACATATGATTGAAATCAAAAAGTAATAAGAATCAAAATAACTTCCAGAGGAATTGAATGTCATGTTTGTAGAGTCCATTTAGAAAGAGAACTAAATTATGGAATTGAAGGTGCTGCTATCCTATTTTTTTTTGTTCGACTATAACGCAATAGAGATATCAGGGCCAATTCAGTTATTCAAAACCGATCCATAACTGAATCTTGTGCGAAACGTTTCCTGTCGGATGCTATCATTTTTTGATTTCAACTTCAACTTTTACTTTTGATTTAGTAACGAGCGAAAGACGTGCCATGTTTCATCAAATGTATCAATTGTATGACATAAAAGTCACTGAATCAAAAAAATATGGCCGCCGATGGGAAACGGTTCACGTATGGTTCAGCTACGGAGCGGTCTTGAATAACTGAATTGCCCTGCTTATCCCACTTTTTGACACGATTGTTATCTTTCCAAATAGAATTTGTTGCGATATGGGTCCAGGCAAAATGCAACATTTTATTATGAAGTTACAAAAATACCCTAAAATATTTCATACCCTGAAAAATATCCAGCTAGTTCCGTTTTACCCTAAATCTAGAGTAAACACCCTAAGTTGGCAGCCCTAGACTTGGTAAGATGATTTTGTGGTTAGGTATCAATAATATATGACACGATAATTTATTACAAAGGGAGGATGACGGATAATGGAACTACTTAGTCTCAAGCAGCGCCGTAAAGTAGCCTGTCTGCCTATATTCTACAGGATTAATTTCGGGGAATGTGCACACGAGCTTCACGACCTAATTTCACCCTCCCCATTTCACTACAGGAGAATTGGTGGTCAATCGTAGATCTATCTAACGTAAAAACCCGGGCCTCCTTCTTACGCAGTCGGGTAAAAAAATTAGTTATACCGTATATTGTCAGTAAGTACACATCAATTTTTAATTCACATAACTAAACTCCCTGTCATTGAATGTTTTCTTTCGTTGAATCTTAGAAATTTCAAGGCTGGACTGTAAGGGCTTTACCGAAAAACGTTACTTAACTGTAAGCAATGCTTAAAATATTTTGTTAACTTCTCGCTGAAACGTAATGCCACTTGCGGAAAGAAGACAGAGAATATAAGACGTTGATTAAAGTTAAGTGACGTGTTTCGGTAAGGCCCTAAGTGTAAAGATGTCTTTTTTTTTCTTCTTTTTTGTATTGGACCCTAATAAAAGCATTTGCTAGTGTCAAGTAGTAAGATTTTTTCAAGTTTCTTGAATAAAACAAGTTGTAAATGTTCTAGTCACAATCTAAGTCAATTTATAAGTCGAGTCCTTCTTCAGTAAAGTGGTGGTGACTTTACTAGAAGCTTTGGAGTTTTGACGACAACGTAAAATCACACGTTTTACTGCTTTATTTCACTTGCCCACACTCACGCAATTAATCGAAAACTTAATGAATAGATCATCATCATTTTTATTAATGTTCAAAATAACACAAGTTTAGGAAAATAAAACAAAGCAACAACACGTTACTAAGACGTTCCCGCCAAAAACTGATAGTCCAGATAGAACCCTCCGTCTATCAGTTGTATATTATTCCTACTATGATAATAGATTTAGGAACACAAAGCAGAGTATAATGCGCAAATCTCCTTTAATGCAAATTATTAGAAATACATTACAATGAACACTAATTATTCACAAGAAACATTGTAAAACATTCACGATGGAAAAACATTTTCTCATTGACAGTTTTCCAAACAATTTTGAATTCTCATTCAAAATACCTAACCAGCCTGTCACACTGACATAGAGGTTACATTAGAATAGATGTAGTAGCATCTCTTTGCTCCAACACTCCTCCTTAACCTTATGTCCATTCGCACACCTATCATGCTTCTCAACAACACACACCCATACCTCTCAAACACCACTCAAACTTCCCTCGTGGAAGTGGTTTCGTTAAACTATCTGCAACCATGCATGCTGTCTCCTTATACTTCAGTATCACATGATTATTTACAATTGCCTCACGCACAAAGTGATACCTCACATCTACATGCTTAGTGCGTTGGTGGTGTACAGGGTTCTTCGCTATAGCAATGGCAGACTGACTATCAGAATAGATGGTCACAGCTTTATCTAAATTAAAGGCATGTCCATCCGATACTTCTGCTATAAATCGTCGCAGAAATATTGCTTCTCTTGCAGCTTCTGACAGTGATACATATTCAGCCTCTGCAGTGCTTAGAGCTATAGTTCGCTGTTTGGTGCTCTGCCATGATACAGCTCCTCCTTGAATGAGAAACACTGAACCAGAATATGAATGGCGATCGCTATCACCTGCATAGTCAGCATCAGCGAAAGCCTCCATCATTTCTTGCTGTTTTCCTTTTGTGTATCTCAAACCATGACTCTTTGTCCCTTTGAGATACCGCAGGACACGTTTAGCGGCAGTCCAATGCTTTCTTCGTTCCTCGTAACATTCATTGAATTGACTCAAGTGATTTACAACATGAGCTATGTCTGGCCTTGTACAAACTGCTAAGTACATAAGAGAGCCTATCAATGCTCTATAAGGAATCTTTTCATCTGGCTTCCTACCATGCACTGGTTTCTCCAATCTTTGGCTTGGTACTGCTGGTGTAGTCACTGGCTTGCAATCATTCATATTGTATGCTTTTAAAACTTTTTCTACATACTTCTCCTGATGTAGCTTAATCCCGTTAGCATCTTGCACAATATGAATTCCCAACATCAATTCAGCTGTATTGAGATCTTTCATTTCAAAGCTGGATTTCAATTCGCTCTTGATTTTCAGCATCTCTTGCTCATTGTTCCAGAAAATTAAAATGTCATCTACATACACAGCGACGATGATAATTTTATCTTCCTGTGATCGCATGTAGACACATGGCTCATTTTCTGATCTCTTAAACTTCAGCCTAGTGAGTTCAGAATGAAGCTTCGCATTCCATGCTCGCGGAGCTTGTTTAAGGCCGTACAATGACTTTTGTAAAAGGCAAACGTAATCTTCTTTACCTTTTACTGCAAACCCTTCAGGTTGTTTCATGTAAACGACTTCATTTAAATCTCCATTTAAAAATGCTGTCTTTACATCCATTTGATCAATTTTCAATCCCATTCTAGCCGCTAAGGCTATAAGCACTCTCAAAGAGCTGTGTCTGATTACGGGTGAAAATGTCTCAAAGTAATCAACACCTCTGCGTTGACTGAAGCCTCTTGCAACAAGTCGTGCCTTATAGCGTATCTTTCTCCCCGCTTCTTCTTTGATTCGAAATAACCATTTCGAATCAACGATGTTGCTCGATCTTGGTGGCTTCACTAGTGTCCAAGTGTTATTTTTCCTTAGAGCACCTATCTCCTCCTCAATTGCGTTTCTCCACTTCTCTTTGTCACTTCTCGATAAAGCTTCACTCACTGTAAGTGGAAAATCACATTCAAGAGCTTGGTATGTGATGTGATTTGGAAATTCTTTAGGTTTTCTCTCTCTTAATGGATATCTTCTCTCTATGGGGTGTTCTGGTTCTTGCATCAGTACCTCATCAATCTCTTCGTTCAGTTCTGACTGCATGTCCTCTACATCGTCATCATCTCTACCATCAAGTGATTCCCACTCATCACAGCTTTCCGTTTCATTGCTGTCTGCTGACGGTTCAATAGGATATGAATCTCCAATTATTTCTCTCACAGTCTCGTTGTGTTCTAGAGATTCATCTTCGGTTTCAATTGGAAACTCTTGTTGTTCTTGAGATTCAATTTCACACCTCGTATTTTCTGTCATAACGTTTGTTGGTTCCACTGATAGATATTCATCTTCAAACGTAAGAAGAGTCTCATCTCTTCTTGTTTCTGAACTCTTGTTGGAGTGA
This sequence comes from Lycia hirtaria, assembly GCA_947563715.1. Lineage (NCBI taxonomy): Eukaryota > Metazoa > Arthropoda > Insecta > Lepidoptera > Geometridae > Lycia > Lycia hirtaria. Next base: position 21,361,617 of record OX387386.1, on the reverse strand, counting down.
AATTCTTTTTCAAAGAAAACAACGTCTCTAGCTTTGTGGACCATCTTGGTTTCTGGATCATATAAACGATAAGCTTTAGAATCTTCACAGTATCCAACATGAAGCAACTCTTTACTCTTCGGATCCCATTTGGTGCGTTTCTGATCAGGTATGTGCATAAATGATCTGCACCCAAAGATTCTCATAAACTTCAGATTTTGTTTCTTTCCAGTCCAAGCTTCTTCAGGGGTTTTATTCTTGACTGCTTTCGTTGGGGACCTGTTTTTGAGATAAACAGCGGTCTTCACCGCTTCGGCCCAAAGCTTATTGCTTAATCCAGCTTCTTGGATCATGCTCCTTGCTTTTTCAACGATTGTTCGGTTTGCTCGTTCTGCTATACCATTCTGTTCGGGTGTAAACACCACAGTTAGCTGATGCTGGATTCCACATTTCTTCATAAAATCTTGCATCCGATTATTTAGGTATTCTTTTCCATTATCGGAACGTATTGTCTTCAACCTTTTTCCGGTCTGCAATTCCGCAAAGGCCTTGAACTCTTCAAGTTTTACAAATACTTCACTTTTACATTTCAGAAAATAAACGAAGGTTTTTCTCGTAAAATCGTCAATGAACGTAAGAAAGTATTTAAATCCGCTGAATGACCCTACATTCATTGGTCCGCAGACATCGGTATGTACCAACTCAAGTACATCGGTTGCTCTACTAGCTGCACTGCTTTTCTTAAATGGCTGTCGGGTTTGTTTTCCCTTCAGACAAGCTACACACTCTAGTGTATTAATATTGTTTGAAAAACTTACCCCCGTCGCCATACGATCACGTAATAATTTAAGGTTACGTACGCCTAGGTGACCCATCCTTTTATGCCATAACTCCATGTCACTACTGATAGCAGCCGCCAACGCTGTGTGCTCCAAACTCTGTTTCAATTTGTACACACCATTCTCCTCTACACCTGCAAGTAAAGGTTCACCCAGTATTTTGCAATTACTATTTTTCACTATATGAAAACCTCCTTTGAAAAACAAAACGTTAAGATCTCTCTTTGTGACTGCACTGACGCTAAGTAAGTTTGAAGCTAATCCTGGAACATACATAGCATCAATCGTAACATTAGGTTTTCTACTCACTACTGTACCATTTCCAACACCTTGCAGCCTTTCTCCATTTGCACAGGCAACAGTCACTCCCCTTTCATACTTCTTCAAATCATGCAACCATTCACGCCTTGAAGTCATATGATTTGAAGCGCCAGAGTCGACTATCCAAGAATCTTCTGAAGTTGAAGTCGCCAGCGCCAACGCCACAGAAGCCTCGTCAGCCTTTCTGCTTTGGTTGTCTGGACAAATTCTCGCTTTATGTGGTCCTTTGCAAATAAAGCATTCCAACTTCTTTTGTTTATGTGTAGCATTAAGATTCTTTTTCTTTGACAGAAGAGCTTGACTGTTTGTATTTGTAGCTGTGTGTATATCCTCCATTTGGTAAAGTTTTGTTTTCACATAATCTGTAGTAAGTTCTATATTCGAATTTTCAATTGCCAATCTCATAGCTTGAAAATTTTCTGTTAATCCTTGTAGCATTAGGGCAGCCAATAACTCGTCATCAATTTCTTTTCCTAGATCACACAGTTTTTGTGCTGTTGTCATCAATGCTGTGATATAATCTCTTATAGTCGGGAACTGCTCCAGTTTCAGACTCACAAGCTTTGACAATAACCTACAACGATTATTTAGCCCTTTATCTTCATAAGCTTTCTCTAAAGCTTGCCAAGCCTCCTTGGCTGTTTTTGCTTGACGCACATGAATGAGGCACTCTGGTTTTACCATCAAACAAATTTTAGCTCGTGCTTTCTGGTCTCTTTTCTTGCCTATTTCACCATTGGGGTCAGTCTGCGTAAACTCCCAAAGATCATCATGTATCAAGTACAGCTCCATCATAAATTTCCACGAGATAGTTCATGGCACCTTCCAGTTTTTCAAACGATGCTAAACTCATGTTTTCATGTTTACTCACGGGTTCTTGCGAATTCATTACGGCGTTGTTCAATTTTCTGCGCGGCTCATAACCATTGATAGTCCAGATAGAACCCTCCGTCTATCAGTTGTATATTATTCCTACTATGATAATAGATTTAGGAACACAAAGCAGAGTATAATGCGCAAATCTCCTTTAATGCAAATTATTAGAAATACATTACAATGAACACTAATTATTCACAAGAAACATTGTAAAACATTCACGATGGAAAAACATTTTCTCATTGACAGTTTTCCAAACAATTTTGAATTCTCATTCAAAATACCTAACCAGCCTGTCACACTGACATAGAGGTTACATTAGAATAGATGTAGTAGCATCTCTTTGCTCCAACAAAAACCCCAAGATGTCTTCTTCTTATTCTTTTTTGTATTGGGCCCGCATTAAAGCATTTGCCAGTGTCAAGTATTAGGTTTTTTCAAGTTTCTTGAATAAAACAAGTTGTAAATGTTCTAGTCACAATCTAAGTCACGTATACGGTCAATTTATAAGTCGGGTCCTGCTTCAGTAAAGTGGTGGCGACTTTACTAGAAGCTTCTATGGAGTTTTGCCGACAACGAAAAATTACACGTTTTACTGCTTTATTTCACTTGCGCACACTCACGGACTTTATGAATAAAACATGTGGTGTAACGAAACTCTTTAGAGTTTCTTAAATAGACAAACTTTAACTATCGTGTTTGTCATATTGTGCCATTCTATTCTGTCATGTCATATTGAAAATTTTATGCATTGATACAGTTTATTTTTGTTGATTAAAACCGTTATTACATAGGTTTTAACTTATTTATCAATTTAATCAACAAAATAATTCCATGCAATGGAAAAGTATCTGCGTCCAGACAAATTGGACATCGACCCATCCGATACCTCCGCCTCGCAAGAATGGGAGCATTGGAAGAGGACGTTTAAAATTTTCTTATCATACAACGAAGCTACTGTAAATAACGATAAGATGAAATTAAATCTACTGACTAACCATGTGTCAGCAAAAATTTATTCATTTATTAGCGAGTGCCCTTCCTATGCAAATGCTATGGAAAATCTTCAAAAAATATATGTTAAGCCACGAAACATTATCTACGCTAGACATATACTTGCAACGAGGAAGCAGCAGAATGAAGAAGATGTTGACGCATTTATACGGGCATTAAGATTACTAGCAAAAGATTGCAAATTTGCCAAAGTGGATGCAGAAACGAACAAAAAAGACTGCATCAGGGACGCTTTTATTGCTGGCATAAAATCAAACAAAATAAGGCAACGATTACTTGAAAATTTGACACTTACCCTAGATGAAGCCTACAATCAAGCATTATCTTTGGAAATAGCAGAAATTAGTTCGCAGAGCTTTACAAATACCAATTTAAATGCTGTTCAAAGTCCTCAAGAAACTGATAATGAAACAATTGCAGCCGCACTGTCAAAAAAGAAGTGTTTTTTCTGTGGAGGACCGATACATGCTAGGAAAAATTGCCCAGCGCTTGAAGCCAGTTGCCAATTCTGTGACAAGAAAGGACACTTTGCAAGGGTATGTCGTAGCAAACAATTTATTAAGACTGTGTCATCTGACAGTATGACCAAAAACAACGCCAGATCAGCCAGTATTATAGCTGCTTCCCCTGAATCTTTGAAGAAAGCGACAGTGACCGCCTATATCAAAGAGATTCGCGCTCAAGCATTAATCGATACAGGCAGTACTCTTAGCTTCATCGATAAAGATTTTTTTGAACTTTGCGGTTTGAAGAAGAAACATTGTAATCAAACGATTTCTATGGCTTCAACATCCCTTACGTCTCAAGTAGAGGGACAGACTTATGCTGCTGCTCAAATCGGGGACCATACTTATAACAATCTCAATTTACTTATCGTAAAGAACCTGTGCGCTGACCTTATCATAGGCCATGATATTTTGAAAAGCCATTCTTCACTCGAGCTTATCTTTGGAGGTCCAAAGGAACCTTTCAAAGTCTGTGGTGTCGCTGCAGCTTCTGTCCCTTCGGTACCTCTGTTTTCCAATGTTACTCCAGACTGCAAACCTATCGCTGTTAAGTCCAGAAGATACAGCGAAGAAGATAAAAAGTTTATTGGAGAAGAAATCAATAAACTTTTAGCTGAAGGAATTATTGAAGAAAGTACTTCTCCATGGCGCGCACAAGTTCTAATCTCAAAGAGTACTAATCATAAGAAGCGTCTTGTGATCGATTACTCTCGAACGATAAATAGATACACACAACTTGATGCCTATCCATTGCCAAATATGGAGGAAATGGTATCCCAAATATCTAAATACAACATATTCAGCACTATAGACTTACAAAGCGCTTATCATCAAGTACCGATTTTGCCTAAAGAACGCCAATTTACAGCTTTTGAAGCTCTGGGAAATCTTTATCAATTTCTACGTATTCCGTTTGGAGTCACAAATGGAGTCTCAAGCTTTCAAAGAACCATCGATTGGGTCATTCGTAAAGAAGGGCTTAATGGCACATATGCTTATCTTGATGACATTACAATTTGTGGAAAGACACAAGAAGAGCTTGACGATAATTTGCGAAAATTCATGACAGCTGTCCACAAATATGATCTTACTATTAACAAAGACAAGAGCAAGTTTTCGCAACATTCCATTAACATACTGGGATATAATATTAAAGATCATTTAATAAAACCAGACGGTGAGCGTTTGCGTCCTCTGTTGAGCCTACCGCCACCAACTGATCTGCCTTCTCTAAGAAGAGCTATAGGCATGTTTGCCCATTACAGCAAATGGATACCAAATTTTTCCGAGAAAATTTATGCTCTTGCACATACTCGAGTATTTCCACTCAGGGACGAATTAATTGAAGCTTTTGAACTACTCAAAACTGACATCGCAAAGGCTACTATTCATTCTATTAATCACGAAGCACCATTTACAGTGGAAACAGATGCTTCGCAACATTCGATCGCAGCAACCTTATCACAAGCCGGCCGCCCAGTAGCATTTTTTGCGAGAATGTTGAACAATTGTGAACTCAACCACTCTGCTATCGAGAAAGAAGCTTACGCCATTGTAGAATCTTTAAGGAAATGGCGCCATTTTCTTATAGGCAAACCATTTCGGCTCATAACTGATCAAAGATCTGTTTCATTCATGTTTGATAATAAAAAGACAAGCAAAATTAAGAATGAAAAAATACAACGATGGCGCTTGGAGTTGGCTCCATTTAAATATGATATTATATATCGCCCGGGAAAACAAAACGATGTTGCTGACGCATTATCGCGAGTGTGTGCATCGATGTCACAGAGGAATGAAAAACTGAAATCCTTGCATGAAGCACTATGCCATCCTGGAATAGTTCGTATGAATCACTGGATAAAATCCAAAAATCTACCTTATTCTGCTAAAGAAATTGAAGACATGACAAATTCATGTAGAATATGCTCTGAAATAAAACCTAAATTTTTTAGACCTGGAACTGACCCTACTTTGATCAAAGCAACGTCGCCCATGGAAAGACTAAGCATTGATTTTAAAGGTCCCGTACCTTCAAGTACAAGAAATAAATATATACTGACTGTGATAGACGAATATTCACGTTTTCCATTTGCGTTCCCGTGTTCAGATATGAATGCCTCAACAGTTATAAAACATCTAAATGAGATATTTACGATATTTGGCTTACCATCCTACCTGCACTCAGACCGTGGAACTTCTTTTATGGCAGCTGAAGTTAAATCATTTTTAAACTCTCAAGGAGTAGCGACGAGTCGAACTACTCCTTACAATCCGAGAGGCAACGGACAAGTCGAACGCCTCAACGGAACTCTCTGGAGAGCAATACAATTGGCCCTCCGCTCTGCTAACAAACCAATAGAGCATTGGGAACAGGTCCTTCCACAGGCCTTAAATTCTTTAAGATCTTTGTTGTGTACAGCCACTCACTGCACACCTCATGAACGAATTTTCAATCATACGAGACGATCAACGAATGGAATGTCTATTCCTACTTGGTTAACTGAATCACAACGGGTTTTAATGCGGAAGTTCAACCGAACGAATAAATACCAACCTATCGTTGAGGAAGTGGAGTTGCTACATGTGAATCCAGATTACTCCTATGTTAGACTCGCAGACGGACGAGAATCCACGGTTTCTAATCGTCATTTAGCACCACTTGGGCAGGATGGTTTTTATAGCATTAATGTTCAAAATAACACAAGTTAGGAAAATAAAACAAAGTAACAACACGTTACTAAGACGTTCCCGCCAAAACTCCGTATAGATGTCTTCTAACATTTGAGTGAGTTGATGGCTTAACCAACAGCCTAAAGAACTCACATAATATTATTTATTTACTTTTTTAGACTTTGTATAAATGATATTTATTAAATTCTGATAGGTAGTAGAAGCATTTCTAAGTAAGCCATAATTTAAGTTTTCTGGCAAATATATTAATTGAAAGTTTCTGTAATCTGGGACAATGATTAAGATACGTATGTCCACATATGTGTTTTTCAAATACGATGCAGTTTCCAGATTCGTGATAATGATAAAATTCCTTCTGGATTTCAGGTGTTCCTAGGATATACATATATCACTGGAATATCTGTATTAATTGTAAAAAGAATAACCCTGACCTTACAGTAGGTCAGGGTTATTATATCACTGATAGATATTTTTTCTCATAATAAAAATCTACTGCTCTTCTGTTATTAAAAGAAGTTTGATATGATAAAAAAAACTCAAACTACTGCTTTTTATGACAGTAATAATTTTTCGCCATAAAAAAAATATCTTAATGCATTTCTGTTACCAAAAGTTTACTTGCTACAGTTTTATCTATACGACAAAAAAATATTCAGATAGCATATAGCCGAGAATATCATTATGTATTTTATACAGTATGCCAATGATGAGATGAGATGAGCTCGACACCTATAACAAGGATTGGCGCTCAATAGCAGCCAATGGACAATTTTGGAAGGAGGGAAGAGAGGCCTTTGCTCAACAATAGGACAATACAGGCTGATATAATAATAATAATTATGTCAATAATGAATTACAGAAATTTTGATATTATCTATTATCAAAATGATTGAACTAATCTTTTTTTATATTTGTATGTTTTTTATTTACAATGCGTATTTCATTTAAGAAGTTCAATTAATACAACATTACGAACTTAAATGTTAACTTAAGTAAAAGATCACCAGACACCAGGCATCCTGCCCAGACCAAAAGTCCACCAAAATACTAGCTGCATTCCCCTTTTGAATGAAAAGTAAAATTATTTGAACTAAGAACTAGCCGGAACGGGGAACCTGACCTTTATCTTAAAAGCAGCGAACCAAATCGCAAACAAATTTCCGAGCCTCAACATACTATGGATTCGTCGCCGTCTCGACGGCAAACGGGATAAATTCGTATGCTGATCCGAGACACTCGTATTTGAAATGTTTTCCTCTGGCAGCTATCTCCGCTCCCTCACCAGCAGACTGCTGGGTAGCGAAAAAATGGCAGTATGCAAAAGTGCTTACACAGTCATGTAGCATCCCTCACGAGGCAGCTACATTTCCGCCAAGGGGCTAGTATCAAACCATCAGGATATTTGCCGTGCGACCACGACAATCCGGGAGGCTCTAAAACGCACGGTATCTCAGCGGACACAAGAGCATGCTTCCACGCTTCTGGATGTAATATTAATATTATTTCTCTTTATTTATTTAATTTCTCAGATCAAAATTTTTTACAACATAAATATAAAATATACATATTATAAAAAACTTAAAACTAGGGTGTCGCTTCTATCATCGAGGTAGATACGCTTCTGGAGTTTTGCCGACAACGTGAAAAGACACGTTTCGTCGCTTTATTTCACTTGCCTACACTCACGTACTTAATCAAACACTTAGGTAATGAATAAAATGCCACCATTTCTATAGCATTAAAGTTCAAAGTAACACAAATTTAAGAAAATAAAACAAATCAACGTGTTTCCATTAATATTTAAAATATTAATGGAGGCAATATATTTGAAAATTATCTCCATCTTCTAATTTGGGTACCGATTCCTGAATCTTCAGTTGAGGCATTTTGCTTTATATCGTAAGTTACTCCAAAATAAACCTAAAACCGAAAAAAGGAATATGGGGCAGCCCATAACCTGTTAAATAACTGTTAACACATGGAAGTCTCCATATTCCTGAATATTATGATACAAATCAACCATTACATTTCTTATTTTTCCAAAGTGACAAAACAACCGTTACCTAGATACAAGAGTAATAGACTAAACATAGACACAGAAATACAACCTCATCACGTGTCAGTAGAAGGTGCAGATTCTACTCACCATTCGATAAAAGCTGGAGTGCCACACGGTAGCTGTACTTCACCTTCCTTCTATACTTCGTATACTGACGACATTCCGGTTTTGGACGAGGACCAACGACTTCCGGGAGAACGAGGCGTAACGCTAGCCTTATTTGCTGACGACAGTGCGTATTTCGCCTCTTCAAGAAGTGCCAAGATTGCTGCAGGCAGAATACAGCGAGTCCTAAATAACCTACCTGATTGGCTTGACAAATGGCGTATGGCTATAAATGTAGGCAAAACAGCCGCATTACTTACCACCACTGAAGCTTCGAGGAGAGACTGTCAAATGGGAAAGCACAGTAAAGTACCTGGGCATACACTTCAACAGGACCTTGAGAATGTGTCCTCAAGTGGATCACGCCGTACGACAGGCCAAAGCCGCCAGATCCCTCCTCCATCCTGTCCTCGACTCGAAGCTTCCACTGCGTACTAAGGTTGGAATCTACATAAGAACCAGACTGACGTACGCTGCACCGGAATGGTACGCGCTATGTTCAGACACCCAGAGAAAACGGCTTCAGGTCGAACAAAATGTTGCCCTACGCATATGCACAGGAGCGGGGCGGTACGTCCGAAATGAATTTATTGCCCGCGATGTCAAAATTGAAACAGTGAAGGACTTTGTGAGCCGTCGTATATACGATAGAGCAGACAACGGCCCATACCTTCACCTCTGAAATATTGCCCCGCTACACACTCGTCCACCTGATATAAAATCCAGGCATGCACTCCCTCGCGAGATCGATCTTAATAATGGCGACAAAAACGAAGAGGGCAGCAAGGACATAGCCAAATAAGAAATAAAATAACCTCAACGCCACTGGGAGGCACTTTAATAGCACCACTCACGGCAAAGCAATTTCCCCAGGGGTAATTACTTCTGGCGCCCTGTTGTGGCAAAGGGGAACCCCCCGAGGCCACTTCTCACCACGTCTGAGAAGGTGGTGGAAGGACCAAGATGATGATGCACCCGCAGCCGAGTTGTTTGTGGTTTACTTAAAGTTATTTTAAAAATGCTCATACGTAAAATGTGATGCCAGATTTATTTCTGTGTATTTCCGGGAGTTGTTTTTGTATAAAAGTAATAGTATTGTACATGAAACAATTTTATAAGTGAAAATAATGTTAAATTCATCGAGAGTTCTTCACGTCACCTCTAGTTATGCGGCCGGAGCGGAACGAGGATCTCACCTGCTTTGACGCGTCACCGATGCAATACGAGTCCTTTATACCTATATTAATTTCTTCCAAGTTTGTAACTGTTACAACCTTCATTATTATAACAGACCTCCATCCTCTCACTCTATCATCAGATCATCCGTCATTATTCAAATACTTGTCAGTCTTGTTATTCTATGTTTACTTCTCAATAAAACAACATTTTAAATATCAAAGAATATGATTTATTTCATTGGCGACGAGGAGTAAATAAGAAAAATGAACGATGAACAATTTGCACAGTTTCTGCGGACTCAACAAGTCCAACAAGAACAAATAACTTCTATACTGAAATTGTTAGTACAAACGATACATAAAGGCCATGACACACAGGCGACTACCAGCGTGACAAACGCTTCAAACTCATCACTATCATCTAACGATAGGATGATGATTTTTAAAAATTTCAACATGGAAAAATTTGACTCGGACAAACACAAAATCGAGGATTTCATCGACTATTTTGAGAATAAATGCAAGATTCTAAACGTGAGTAATAGTGATGATTCCTTAAGAAAAGACATCCTGTTGAACATAATATCACCAGATACATTCCGTGAGTTAAAAATAGCACTTACACCAAATTTTGATAATAGTACGTACATAGACATACGGTCCAAGCTCTTGGATCTATTCAGAATCAAAAAAACTAGATACCGCGCGTTAATGGAGTTTTGGAACTGCATGAGGGAACCTGATGAGTCTATGGAGCATTACGCAAACAGACTTAAGAGTTTAAGTCGAGACTGCGGCTACAGTGACGAACTATTGGAACGACAACTGCGAGATCGTTTTGCCACAGGGCTGAATCATCCTGACTTGGAAACAGACCTCAAACAAAAATGGCCTGATTTACAAGAATCAGGCAGAGAAGTAACATTCCAAGAATTCTTCTCCATTGCACAATCACGTGAGCAAGCGGAACATGACACATCAGGCACAACGGCAACCAACGTGAACAGAATCAAAAGGAGACACGCTCAAAAGTCGAAATCAAATTACAATACGCAAAGAAAACTACATTTTGAACAGTGCCTTAGATGTGGCAAGAAAGACAAGCACGATATTACAAAATGTGCTGCCAGAAATCACGTTTGCGACGAATGTGACGTCAAGGGACATTTTGAGAGCTGCTGTATAAAAACTGGACGAGCATATATTATCCCAAATACTAAGAACACACCCAAACGATTACAGAGAGTAAATGACGCACAAGCTTCGACATCCAGCTCTACAATATCGACGGACAACGATAGCGAGAGTGACGTGGTCTACAACGTTACAGATCCTCGAAAGATACGTAAAGGTTGTAAACAAATAGACGTGAAAATCAATAACGTAACATGTACAATGGACTGGGACCCAGGATCCACATACTCTATCATCAGCGACAAACTTTGGCAGAAGATAGGATCACCACCATTAACCGAGGGTCCGAGGCTCAAAGCGTACGGCAATCATAGGAACAAATTAAAAACTGAAGGAATCACTGACGTAAACGTTGAAGTCAACGGCGAGCAGAAAAAGTTACCTGTAGTTGTAATGAAAAATGCGAAACCATTACTTTTTGGACTACGATGGAGCGAAATGTTTGAAATGGAGTTTCCAAAACCAGTTTATTCTATTAAAACAGAATCACCTACAAAACTTGATCATGTTCTAAAACAGTATGCAGAACTTTTTGATGGAAAACTTGGAAAAGTAAACAATTACCAAGTAAACATTCACGTGAAACCAGATGCAGAACCTGTCCATCTTCCGGCACGGCCAATTAAATTCAGCATAAGGAAAAACGTAGAACGGGAGTTAGACCGCCTTGTTGATACAGGCATCATTAACAAAGTAGATCCAAACATGACCGCATTAGAATGGGCTACGCCTACCGTAAATGTTTTGAAACCTTCAGGTGATGTTAGAATTTGTGGAGATTATAGTACTACACTTAACCCAGTACTGACCAAACACTTACATCCAGTACCTATCTTCGATCATTTACGACAGAAACTAGCAAACGGTGTTATCTACTCTAAAATTGATCTAAAAGACGCATACCTACAATTTGAAATCGCTCCTGAATCAAAAAAATACTTGACTATATCCACACACAGAGGGTATTTCCAATACAATAGAATGCCTTTCGGGATCTCAACCGCCCCATCGATATTTCAAATTTTTTTAGACCAACTACTTAGCGACATACCCAACGTAGCTGTGTATTTCGATGACATCGCACTGACTGGACAAAATATACATGAACACTTACAAACACTCTCTACTGTGTTAAGCCGATTGAAACAAGCGGGCTTAAAAGTGAATTTTAAGAAATGTACTTTCTTAAAAGAAAAGATTGAATACCTAGGACACATTATTGACCAGAATGGAATACATCCTACAAAAGGAAAGATAGATGCGATTACCAAAGCGTCACCGCCAACGAATACCAAAGAACTAAGATCTTTTCTTGGACTTATAAATTACTATGAACGATTCATTCCACATCTGCATGGATTGTGTGCAGACCTTTACGAACTGACCAGTGGCAAACAGAAATGGCGATGGTCCGATCACGAAAAACGAATTTTCGAGGACGCCAAAACAAGCATTGCAAACACAAAACCTCTTATAGCATACGATGAATGTCGCACTCTCTTTCTAGCGTGTGATGCATCAGAGAAAGGACTTGGAGCTGTTCTTTATCACAAAAACAAAAATATTGAACAACCAATAGCATTCGCATCCAGAAAACTACGACCAGCAGAGCGAAAGTATTCTGTGATTGATAGAGAAGCTCTAGCTATTCTATTCGGAATTAAAAAATTTGATCAATATTTAAGAGGAACCAAATTTACCTTGGTAACAGACCATAAACCACTCATTCACATTTTGGGACCACAACGCAACCTTCCAAAATTAGTAAATAATAGACTTGTAAGATGGGCTCTCTTGATTGGAAGCTACCAATACGATATCATTTACCAGAAGGGAGAAAACAATGTCTTGGCTGATTGCCTATCTAGATTACCAAATCCTGACATAGAACCTTCAGCAACTGAAAGTGCTGTACATACAATCACTGAACATCTTCTTGGAAATAAAATCGTAGATCTTCAGCTATCGGAAGACACCTTGAGTCAGGAAACACAAAAAGACCCAATATTGTCACGAGTCTATCAATCTTTAAAAACTGGTTGGAGGGAAGTCGATTATAAGCAACAGATGAAAAATTACTACAGAAAACGGTTTGAACTATCGATTGAAAACAAAATCATCATGTGGCAAGGTAGAATGGTTGTCCCTGAAACACTCAAGAAAACAATTTTACGCTACCTTCACAAAGGGCACCCAGGAATATCTGCAATGAAAGCTCTATCACGTTTCTACGTATGGTGGCCATCTTTGGACGAAGACATCGAAAATTTTGTAAAACGATGCAACAGATGCCAAGAAAATAGACCGTCGAACAGTGAATTGCCAGTCTTTTCATGGTCTATACCAGAGGAAATCTGGGAGAGAGTACACATTGATTTCGCAGGACCATTTGAGGGCAGTTATTGGCTTGTGTTATGTGACGCATTGTCCAAATGGTGCGAGTTAAGACCTATGAAGAACATCACCTCTAAAAATTTATGCCTTGTTTTAGATGATATATTTTGCACTTTTGGTCTTCCTCAGATTATTGTGTCTGATAATGGCCCACAACTAGTCTCTCAAGAATTTAAGGATTATTGTAAAAAGCAAGGAATCTTACATATTACCTCAACACCGTACCATCCCCGGACAAATGGCTTAGCTGAACGTTTTGTACGAACTTTTAAAAATAGAATGACCAGTAACGATGGTACCTCAATGAAGAGCCGCTTAACGGAATTTTTATTTAGTTACAGAAACACCCCTCATAGCACTACAGGCAAATCGCCAGCTCAAATGATGTTTGGGAGGCAATTAAACTGTGTCTTGTCAAATATTAAACCAAATAAGCGGCGAAAACTGCAGTATAAGCAAGTAAAAGCGAATATTATGTCTTCTGCACCAAATTATCAAGCAGGAGATAAAGTATATATTAAGACCCATGAACAAAAAAAATGGCAACCTGCAACTGTTACGGCTAGAAAACATAAATACTCTTATGTTGTCACCACATCTACAGGACTATCAAAAAGGAAGCATGCGGACCAAATGCGACCACGACTCAGCTCAGAACCTACTAACGCAGCTACTCCTGATTCATTTAATGTCATTCCATCTACGTCTCGTCCTTCTATCTCAACACATGCAATCACACCTACATTACATGCCCCCAACATTATTTCATCTCCACCAATACCATTGACCACTACATCACCTACTGTTTCCCCATCTCCCGTGTCCTCTACAACTTCATCACCCACATCACTGTCTTCATCTCCAGCTTTTGTGACTCCAGTATCCATTCCGGCACCCCAGCTTCGCCGAAGTCAACGACAGGGAAAACCTCCACGTCGTCTGATTGACGAAATTTAATTGGGGAGGAATGTTACAACCTTCATTATTATAACAGACCTCCATCCTCTCACTCTATCATCAGATCATCCGTCATTATTCAAATACTTGTCAGTCTTGTTATTCTATGTTTACTTCTCAATAAAACAACATTTTAAATATCAAAGAATATGATTTATTTCAGTAACTAATAACTATAATCACATTTTGCATTATCGTGTCGTAAATTATCATTCCAATTGATGGTGTTGTACGTTATTGCACCATGGTATGTTGGTAAAGGCAGGTAAAATACATTGATCTTAAAGCATCAAATGTGCCAAAGGATGAAAAAATAATATTTTGAATTGTACCTAAATACATTAATTTTTCAGTTTAAAAATGTTAATTTACAATTAGTGGAGCTAGAAACTTTCTATACTTGGATTTTTTGTGGTTTGTACATGAAGAGTAACAACTTGATAGTGACATCATACTGGAATTGTACCCATTACCATACCCAGTTTCTTCTGCCTTGTACTATGCTTGTAATACTGAAAGCTTCCTTCCAAGCTCTTGTTAACGTTGCCGTCGTTGGTTTTAGAATTTTGGTTTCTGTGAGTGATTGACCTGCCCTAGTCAGCGAAGTCGTGTTGTAGTGGCGATGGTGGCAATATAAAAATAAAATAAATGAATGTGATCATACAATTAATAAAATGCTATATTCGGAATGTGATCGAATTTATAGAGTATTGAGTGTAATAATTTCGAGCTATGGCCTGTGATTTTGGTGTTAGAAGGACGAAGTTATGTTAATATTTCCCATGTCACCGGGCTACACCTATGTACCTGGTACTCGGAGGTGCGATGCATTCATGTATTTATTTGGGACTTTCTTCACAGCTCGGCTAGATATAAGGTAAGGGCTGTTTATGTTAAGTTTTCTATAATTTATCACTATTTCACTCGCCATTGAAAAGCTGTGAAAGCTGCGACTGTCGTAATGCACACAGGGCCCTTTGCTATTCACGATGATATACAATGGAATGCTTGTTTATAAATCGTACGTCGTTATCTTTTGTTACTCTCTTTGGATGACCACTTGAGTACTTTCTTGTTCTAATACGATTTATGCGATACAGTTGAATAGTTGAATAGGTGTTAAAAGTTCCAGTAATTTATTAACTTGAAAGTGAGCTTGTAATATACATATGTATATATGTTCGACACTATATCTGCTTATGTGGGAATCTTTCTATTTACAAATTAATTAAAAACTAGTTGGACTAACTGATGAGAAATGGTGATGATATTGAAATTTTAGTTAATGTAGCCTAAGTTCTATATCTAGTGTTCCAGCTAAGACTGGCCTAAATTTCATTATTATCCACTCAGTCTAATAGGTGAGAAAAGGTAACAAGCAAAATATACAATATTTTTATGCAATGTTTTTTCATATTGCATATAAATATTATTATCTATGCATATATATATATCCCCCTCTCTTCCCGTGGGTGCCGTAAGAACCGGCTAAGGGAAATACTACCAGAGATGGGCATCAGCATCCTCTGTGGAAAACGCCATCTACTGTGCTCTCCAACCCGCATGCCAAGTGTGGCGAGTAATGGCAAAACCCCCTAATGACGAGCAACGAAAAAACCAGGCCCCCAGTCCCCGGCAGCTGCGCTATTCCGGGCTACGGTAGCGGTCCCGGTCACGGCGGAGCAAGGGGTCCTAAGAATCTCCGACAGAGATCCGGCTACCACCCCCTGCATAAACGATGACTGGCCCTGGTAACACACAATATTCGCAAGATGAGGACAGACGAGAAGCTGGCTGAGCTGGAAGAAGAAATGAGTAGGTTACATTGGGATATCCTAGGGTTCTAATTCTAATTTGAAGTGGGGGCGATAAGACCTGCACCGACGTCCCGCTTGGGGTGTATTGTGGTCACACACCCACTATTGTCACCATGATTGTGGTGACACTTGGGGTCACAATATCCTAGGGTTAGGGTTATCACAATATCCTGGCCGACTTTCTGGAGAAAGAGGGACTCTTCATGATGAACTCTTTCTTCCAGAAGCCATCTCATAGGAAATGGACCTGGTTGAGTGCCGATTGTTCTATAAGAAATGAGATAGACTTCATCATGACCACCAAGAAACATATATTCAATTTAACCTAGGTACCTATAATATAATTAACTACTGTTGTTTTGTGTATACCCAATTTTAGTTAAGTTTTGCTATAAGGCCACTATCTGTTGCCATCTGTCCTATCCATGCAAGATTGCCTGGAAGAGATCGCTCTAAGCGATAAGGCCGCCAATTAAAACACCTAGTTTTAATCTTATTCTCTATGTATTTAATGTTTCTGTATTGTGGTCTTTTAATAAAGTGTTATCTATCTATCTATCTACGAGGCACTTTGAATATTAATGTTAAACTTGAGATGTCCCGTATGATGAAGTCTACACTCCGACCTACTCGCGCCCATATCCAAGACCCCGAGAGCTTTCAGCTCGAACTATCAAATCGCTTTGAGTGCCTGGAGAGCTGCACATCGGTGGATGAGATCAATAACAGGTTTGTGGAAGCTGTCCGTATGGTGGGCGCGAAGTTTTATAAACCCCACCTTACAAATAGACCTCAAAAGCTCTCGAGCCATACCCTCGACCTCATGGCTGAACGACGCTCATTGCAACTGCAGTCTTCCGGTGACGCCGAGTCATATAGGCGGCTCAATAGACTCATATCAAAGTCTATTCGACACGACATCCGTAGCTTTAATACTAATCGTATTAAAGAGACGATAGAGCGGAATAAAGGCTCCAAAGTGTTCGCAAGAGACATGTCTATTGGGCAGAGCCAGACGAAGCTGAAGACAGAAGATGGCAGTCTAGCTGTTCCAGTTTGGGTAAAGATCCAAGAGCCAAACTGACTCGACATTATACCGAAGATATCCCGTACATCAGCCTGTACGAGATTAGGATGGCCTTGAAACAGCTCAAGAACAACAAGGCACTGGGCGACGACGGAATCACAACAGAGATACTGAAAGCGGGTGGAACACCGGTACTGAAGGTTCTTCAGAGGCTCTTTAATTCCGTCGTGCTCGAAGGTACAACGCCAGAAGCATGGAACAGAAGCGTGGTGGCGCTGTTTTTCAAAAAAGGAGACAACACTTTGCTGAAGAACTACAGACCCATCTCGCTTCTGAGCCATGTTTATAAGCTGTTTTCAAAGGTCATCACGAATCGTCTTGAACGCAGGTTTGATGACTTCCAGCCTCCCGAACAAGCCGGTTTCCGAAAAGGCTATAGTACCATAGACCACATACACACGCTGCGGCAAGTAATACAGAAGACCGAAGAATATAACTTGCCCCTTTGCTTAACGTTTGTGGACTATGAGAAAGCCTTTGATTCGATCGAGACCTGGGCGGTGCTTGAGGCTCTCCAACGATGCCGTATTGATTATCAGTATGTCGAAGTGCTGAAGTGCTTGTACAACAATGCCACCTTGTCGGGTCGAGTACAAGATCAGAATTCAGAGGCAATTCCAATGAACAGAGGCGTGAGGCAGGGAGACGTTGTCTCTCCGAAACTGTTTACCGCCGGTTTGGAAGATGCTTACAAGCTTCTGAAATGGAAAGGGCTCGGCATCAATATTAATGGCGAGTACATCACTCACCTTCGGTTTACCGACGATATAGTAGTCATGGCAGAGTCGATGGAAGACCTCAGTACGATGCTCGAAGACCTCGATAGAGTTTCCCAACGGGTGGGCCTCAAAATGAACATGGACAAAACGAAGGTTATGTCGAACGCCTATGTAGTGCCCACCCCAATATCTGTGGGCAACTCCACTCTTGAAGTTGTTGACGAATACGTCTACCTAGGACAAACGTTCCGATTAGATAGGTCCAACTTTGCGAGAGAGGTCAATCGTCGTATCAAACTCGACTGGGCAGCGTTCGGGAAACTTAAAAGCGTCTTCTCGTCCAATATACCCCAGTCCCTCAAGTCGAAAGTTTACAAGCAGTGTGTGTTACCAGTGATGACTTACGGCACTGAAACGTGGTCCCTAACTATGGGCCTTATAAGGAAGCTCAAGGTCGCGCAACGAGCTATGGAGAGGGCTATGCTCGGTGTCACTGTACGAGATCGAATAAGAAAACGTAGTTTTGTACGTAGCCGTACAAAAGTCACCGATATAGCACAGAGGATTAGCAAGTTGAAATGGCAGTGGGCAGAGCACATAGCACGTAGAACTGATGGCCGATAGGGCCGAAAGGTTCTCGAGTGGAGACCACGCACCGGCAAGCGCAGCGTAGGAAGACCAGCCACGAGATGGACAGATGACATCATACAAGTGGCGGGAAGACGCTGGATACAAGCCGCTTCCAATCGGTCTTTTTAGAAATCCATGGGGGAGGCCTGTGTCCAGCAGTGGACTTCTATCGGCTGAGATGATGATGATGATATATATTATATGCATTATCTTTTCTTAATATTATGATAGATACAAATGGATCTATAAGATGGAGAAACCTTAATAAATATTATTGTACTTACTACATACTTATGTCTTACCACCATCCTTGTTTTCCAGAAACTATAAATCAGTTTTTTTTTAATATAGGATAGGTTTGCGCTTGACCACCAACTCACCTTATGTTAATGTTGTAGTCTACAATGGACCACGCTTATCTAGAAGAAACCGATTTATTTAGATAGATAGAATAGATAAACTCTTTATTGTTTACACCACTATACTAAAACACTAATTAACAAGAGAAAGCTTACACGCTAGCGAAAACAACAGGCGGCCTTATTGCTAAAAGCCACAGATCATAAAACAAGGGAGATATGGTGAGTAGGCGCGGCCCGTCGGAACGCATGCGGTGCAAAATGCACTTGATGGACGTTTCTGTATTCAGTCGGTCTGCACGTTGTCGTGTTCTCATATCTCCGTTTTAGTCAATTATTTTAACAAAATGCCTTGTTGTTCCGTAGTTGTTTGCAAAAACTCTAGTCGCAAAGTGAATTATGTCAAAGATGGAATCTCATTTCACACGTAAGTACTGTAATATTTATGTTTTTAGTTTAAATTTAATAAAATATTACAAATGCACAACCTAAGGAACTTTCCAATGCATAAACGTCCATATGGCTAAGCTTAAGTGATATGAAATACAAGTACAGTTACATTGCTTGCTTAAAATCAGGCAATCAATGAATAGGCTATTCTTACGCTGCAATGGATAAGCATTCGAGTGATACTTTCACTAACATAGATTATCATAGTGCGCATGCACGTAGCGTCCGTAAAATAGAGATGTACTGTGGATTTTGTGGCTGTCGATATTTTTAACGTTTCGTATTCAATCTTGTTGTTATTTGTGCGTGTATTAAAATATTATTATTTTGTTAAATAATCTCAGCTTTCCAAAGGATTCAATAACAAAAGAACAATGGATTAATGCTACAGGAAGAGGTCCAAACTGGTTCCCAACAAAAAATAGCACAATATGTTCATCTCACTTTGAGCGAAAGTGCTTCCAGCCATCAAAAACAGTGCATCGCCTTTTTGAATGGTCGGTTCCAACGTTAAAGTTGTATATGGTGTTAACCAATAATTCTAATCTGAAACCGTTGAAAGTAGATAAACCATATACAGATGACTTAAAGTGAGCTGAATATAAGTTTTCTCGCGAGGTCTACTGTTCGTAGAACTAGTCGTTTATTTAAGTTGTAGGTTGTTTTAGTTTAGTTTTATTTATGTTTATTCATTCAATTAAATATTTAATACCTAAGCTTAAAAACTAAAAACAGAAGGTAGTGTATTTATAACAAAATAAGAAAAACGTTTAGAATTTTTTGACGCTAATTATATTATCCAAGGATGACTGGAAGTATAATATTGAGCTTTGCTTAACCTCAAGTGAAGCTGATTCAAGCACAAACTAATCACTACTAAAAAAATGCAAATTAATTTGAAAATAGTTATTTAAAATAATGTATTAATTTTATTTGACAGTTGTTTATACCATGCATAATAATGATGAGCCAATTTCATCGAATTTTATCTATCGATCAGTAGTTTACATCTCTATTTGTCTAAGTGTTTGTATTCTGAGCTCATAGCTACACGTCGATGCACCGCCTTGTTTTTGTATGTGTGCAAATCTCCCTTGTTCTAATGATCTGTGGCTAAAAGCGATCTCTTTCAGCCAACCTTGTGATGGAGATTCCAAACAATATAGTCTAAGATCCTGCTATAGGACGACCTTCACCGAGCTGGTGAATGGGTGTAAAGTATTTTATATTCAATTAAATATGTCAATAAATATATTGCAAATGGGTTGTCTAAAAAATTTCAGTCCAGAATGATTAATTAATTTTTTTTTTTACTTTTCACTGGTTTTGGTTAATAGACAAATTCCATACCAATCGAAAGTATGAAGCCCATAGAATATGCAAACGTTAGGTTGACTATTTTTCTCCCGTCACAACTCTTGGGTAGGCAGGTATAAACAGGTAAATGATACTACTATATACCGGTCTGGTTAATGAATTAAAGTTAAATTAAAATAAAGATTATTTACACATAAATATATTGAATTTGTCTATTAACCAAACGAGTGAAATGTTTAAAAATAATAATTTTATGAAAAAAAAAACATATTCTGGACTGAAATTTTTTAGACAACCCATTTTCAATATATTTATTGACATATTTAATTGAAAATAAAATACTTTTCATCCATTACGCAGCTCGGTGAAGGTCGTCCTATAGTGGGATCTTAGACCAATAGAAATGATTCATCGATCTTGTTTTTATACTTTGAGTTAGACATATTAAACTGACAGACTGAAATGATTGAAATAATGATACCAACTCTCAAATCATAGTGATGGGACTTGAGTCACTTATACCTAGTTCAAAAAAGGTCAGAACAGGGAATGAAAATAATAGAAATTAATAAATACATCTTAAAATGTTTGTTTTAAATACATCTTAAAATGTTTGTCAGCAAATCGCTCTTATTGAGTCAGCAACAACCTTAGATGAAGAGGGTTGTATTTTACTGGTTTTTCTGAATAAACTCAGGAAATAAGAAGGAATTCCATAATTTACAGACATACAAACCCACAAACATACATACACTCGAAAATCATAACCTTATGCAGTTGGGCAAAAAGAAGGAATTTAGCGGTCAAGCGCAAGCCTACTATCGTATAAAAAACTCATGTATCTCTACATTGCCTGGCCTTGTGGCTCAGTTGGTAGTATGTCTGCATGCTGAGCTGTAGGTTGTGGGTTCGATTCCCACCCGGGGCAAACATTTGTGTGATGAGCATGGATGTTTGTTCTGTGTCTGGGTGATTCTATGTAGCATATGTATATATTTCAAAAAAAAATGTATATACATATGTATTCTATCAGCCATCTAGTTCCATAGCTTTGCTTAGTTTGGGCTAAATAGTGTTGTTTGAAATGTCCACAAATTATTATTTATTTCTGACAGGTGTAGGAAGTCTGCTAATTGGAGAAATACGCCAATATAATAATTTTCCTACACTAAGTCTTTGAGATCTCCTTAACAAAATCTCCAGAAACGTCTGGTAAGAACAATATGAAAATAGCTTCACTTATATAACATAATTTTCAGACTGAGTTTCATAAAATGTGAAACTATTATTTTGTTACGTCCTGTGAATTATTCTGAAGAACACATTTACTTAAATGAATTGCTTTTCGCATACTTTCTTACAAAAAACATACACTTAATACTTACTTATAGACAGGCATCAGGGCTCATTGGTAGTATTCATTCATTAGCTCATTTTCGGCTCCGGGAAAACAGGAATCCTAGTCCAGACCCTGACGCATGTCTTCTTAATATATGTATCATATAAATTTTGTAGCAATAAATAATTTTGAATTTTAAATCTGCTTTCTTAGCTGTAGATCGTGGGTTCGATCCCCACAAAAAAAAAAAAACAGACAAAACATCAGTCTAGCTGTTCATCTACACTAATATAAATAAATAAATATTGGTGCACATTTCACACAACACCATCTAGTCCAAACTAAGCAAAGCTTGTACTATGGAAACTAGATGGTTGATAGAATACATATATATATATATACTTTTTTTTTCGTAAATACATACTTATGATACATATAAAGAGGAAAGATTTGTAACTCAAAAATTACTGTACCGATTTCAAAAATTCTTTCAGCATTAGAATGCTACATTATTCTTGAGTAACATAGGTTATATTTAGTATTAGAAAAAAAATAGAGATTCCTACTTAAACTTCAATAATGTAAACCAAGGTTACACCCAAGGTGTAAAAAAATGTCGTTTTAATGTTAGGGACATGAAATTTAAGATTTAGATCAACTAATAGATATAACTATTAGTTGATTAGATCCATTATAGTTTTGCAATAGGGATAAATGAAGGCGAGAGGGGAGTTAAAAGATTATACGAAAGTTCCAGGGTTGAATGTTAGGGTGGGAGTGGGAAGGAGGGAGCAGAGCTGTCGAGAGTGAGGCATTAGTGTGATGGATGAGAGCGTCACGGGAACGGGATGAGAACGGGATAAAATAAGCGAGGTGGAAGAGAGTGTGGTGCGGGAGTGAGGCGTGAGCGATGTGAGAGTGGATGAGATTACAGCGGGAGGGGTGCGATTATTGTAGGAGGGGGTGAGTGCGGAGCAGGAGTGAAGTGGGAGTGAAAAGGGAGCAACAAACTTGAGCTGGGAGCAAGGTGGGGGCGAAACAGGAGTCAGGTGTGAATGCGGTGGGAACGAGATAAGAGCGGGAGAAAAGCAAGGTGTGAACGGAGCGAGGCGGGAATGGGGTGGGAGCAAGGTGAAAGCGGAACGAGAACAAAGTGGGAGTGGGACAGGTGCGAGCAAGAATCGCGAGTGAGTGTAGGGTGGAAATGGTGTGAGAGTGATCTGAGATCGGGAAGAGCAGAACAGGAACAGTTTGGGATCCCAATGAGAGCAGGGTAGGAGCGGGAAAGGGATGTTAGTTAGTTTTATTTAAATACATAAATCTACGTTGACCACTGACTCGACATAAATACCTATAGATTGGGTCAGAAGTTTGATTGAAGCAGGACGGCAGTGCGGCGAGATTGAGCTTGGAGCGAAACACGAGCAGGGCAGATGTGGTACTGGAGCATTAGCTTGGCGGGGGTGCATTGAGTGTGGGTAGGAGCCTGACATAAACGATTTTCTTACGCGTACGAAGTCGCGGAGGGCAGTTAGTTTATTTATATATATATCGTAAAGTCGTATCGTATATAAGCGTAAAGTTACACTGCGAAATATCATTCACCCCTCGCTGACACGATTTAGTTTACTAGTGTGTAATAGACTAGTAATTGTCAAAATAGTCGCTAAATCGTATCAGCAAGCGGTGAACGTGTAATATTTCAAATAGCAGCCTTGAAGCTTTGACAGCCAATGAGCATAGGTCAACTTCATCGAATCAACCAACCAAAACTGTCATTAAAGCCCAGAGTGACGAATGTTGGCCATGAAGGCCATGTCCAGTATCATACAAGTTCAGGCGTTAGTCTGTAACATTATCAATACCCAAGCGTTTTGACAATGTAAAAATAATCAAAAAACTTTAATTACATCGTGTTGTTGTCGTTCGTACTTCGACCACACACATGATGCATATCCTTATCATAAATTTTTACCCTTCAGCTATTTTTCTATGATTTATTGGAAACGTAATGTGTCGCGTTAACTATCTGTTATATTCAATGTAGTTTTTTTATCAGTCCTGTTTGTACAAACTGTCCAACTTTTGTCTCTGGATTATAAAGAAACGGAAAACCTACTAGAAATATTAAAATAACATCATATTAAGTACATCTTGTATCTGGCAAAATGGTCAACCAAACAGGAGCAAACAAACAATAAAAATGTATCCCATGACACAGGTAGACTTGACATAAAAAAAAAAAAAAAAAAAAACTATATCTTAAATTTTAAGATCAGGAGCACGCACTGGAATGAGCGTCGTCAATACTTCCGAAATCCCGAGAAACCAATTTTGTTGTGCCAAGTTTATCTGCATCATGATGTATCCCACGAGGAATGTCTCATTATTTATACCGGCTCTCTCGTAGTCTCCAGAAGCCTCGCGGTGGTAATTATTAAAAACACAACCACACACACAACCCCTTACACCCACACATATACACTCGCACACACTTTTTCACACAACCTTTCACACTATAAAAAATCTAGAATCACTAATATATAAATTTACAATTATAATTACTATAGATCGCAAAGTGGGCAAAAGTCCAGTTATTAAACTGTACCCAGCTACACAGGCTCTAATAAGACCTAGTGCTGGGCCCAGAGAATCTAAATGGTATAACTTAACCGACAAATAGCGCATAGAAAATAAGAGTCTGTATACCTACTGTTTATATTTTTAGTAAGAACAAATAAACCTTTTTATTATTTATTATTATTAACTGCTGGGCGCGGTATTATATGTTCCGTGATAGTGTATCAAGCGAAACAAAAACGTAAGTTAGACTGGAAATACTGCCTTTCTGCGGTCTGGTAATTTGTTTTTAAGGTTCCGTACCTCAAAAGGAAAAAAACGGAACCCTTATAGGATCACTTTGTCGTCCGTTTGTCCGTCTGTCCGGGTGTCAAGACCTTTATCTCTGGAATGCGTGAAGGTATCGAGTTGAAACTAAAACCATATATGCAAATCCATAGTATCTTGCTGCAGAAAGAAAAATAAAATTTCTGTTTTCGTAAAAAAAGTTACAGCCGAATATATCGTAAAAAACGCACATTTCGACACTCACAAGGGAATCAAAACCTATGGGGTACTTACCGTTGACCTAAAACTATGAAATTTGGCAAGAAGCATTGTGTTAGAGTACACATATAGGAAAAAATCCGAAAACTGGGCATTTTTTATTAAATCACAAAAAAATAGTGTCTATATGCAAGGAATGAGGGCCCAAATTTTAAAGTGAATTAACCGTATCATGTGGGGTATCATATGAAAGAGCCTCATTAGCATAAGCTAAAACAGGGTTTTAACACATTCTTCGCCCCCTGCAGACCCTTCACTGCAGCTGGGAACCAAAACTTTTTAGGCGAATTTTGATTAAGTACAGAGTGGCCGCGCAAAGCAACGTTGACTTCCTCAAACGCCGGCGGTTTACTGAATACTACAAAATGAACGGGACACTCGCTCGGATCCGAGTGGGAGGCGCCGCTACTATAGCCCCGCCCCGCTCGGATGCGAGTGGTGAGCATGGAATGTGTTAAATATTTTTACGATGTATATTTTTCGGTTTATAAAGGGAAATATAAAAAAAAAATATGATTTCCCCCTTTTATTTAGTTTGTACGGAACCCTCGGTGGCGAGTCTGACTCGCACTTGTCCGGTTTTTTTTCTTTTAATATATTATGTATAGTCTAAGAGCCCACGACCGCCAGACCTTAGTTATTTTATAAAAGCTGAAAGTTTGTCTGTGTATGTCTCTAACACAGGCAAGAACGACCAGCGAATATAGAGTTTGGATTGTGTTACTTTGGCAGATAACAGGTAGTAAAGGTGTATAAAATAGTACCTTACTTTCCTTAAAGTTATTGAGATAAAGCTCAATTTTTTTTTATGTTCTTCAGGATAACTATATAAATCACGTTATTGCATTGATGGACATTTATTACGGTTGCTACCCCCTTCCAGACACCCCTAAA
This sequence comes from Lycia hirtaria, assembly GCA_947563715.1. Classification (NCBI taxonomy): domain Eukaryota; kingdom Metazoa; phylum Arthropoda; class Insecta; order Lepidoptera; family Geometridae; genus Lycia; species Lycia hirtaria. The sequence continues at coordinate 21,335,763 of OX387386.1, read as the reverse complement.
CTTAAATAAATTATAATTATACTTTCGTAATAGTTTAAAAGCTAAATTTTATATATGTTACTTGGGCATCTGTATAAATATTTTTAAATAAAAACTACGGGTCACTCACATCTGTTTTGAGCCGAAATATCCGACTATAGTTTCAACCGCATTAGGCGGTCTTTTTCAAAGGAGCAGCACACACGTCACTCTCGATCGGTGACGCGCCTTGCACTGCGACGTGACGCTCGTGCCGCACGTGATGTCATCGGTTGCAAAAGGGTTAGGGTGGGAAGCTGGTCGTCTTGCGTCGGTTCAGCTGAAGCGTCCTCTTCACTAGAACTCTCGTGAGTGTCAGGAATGTTCCAGCAAGCGGAACTCACAATATCACCACCAGACACACGATCATCCTCGCGAGCTCCATGAAGGCAAGGTTTCCAAGTGGGTGGTAAGTGCCATCCCCCATCTCTGTTAAAGGTCGGTCGTTTACTAATTTCTATTGCCTCCCTGATCTTCCGGGGCATAAACAACTTCTCACGTGCCAGGACCTTCACCTTATCGAATCTAATGTAGTGCTGCGTGACGGAGGTCAGAGCATGCTCCGCCACCGCAGAACTGACGCTGTCCAGATTTTTCATGCAGTGTATGTGTTCTGTGAGTCTGGTAGACGCTCCTCCTCGTTTCACCGACGTAACACTTGCCACAATCGCACGGGATCATGTATACACCGGGGACACCCAATGGCTCTCTGTCTTTCGGAGAGCGAAGCAAATTCCTCAGTTTTCCGGGAGGACGGAAGATTGTCTTGATGACCCTTGGCGTACCAAGTTTCCAATACTTATTCTTATTCTTATTCGAGGGGGGGGGCGATGGGTCCTGCACTGACGTCCCGCTAGGGGTGTATTGTGAATTTCCCCCTACCAGCATCACCCGAGCCAGCCCAGCTCCTTGAAATATCGGAGCACGGCTCTGGGCTGCTGGCACAACTGCTCCAGTAGTGAGGATGTTTGAGCAGATAATGATAATGAAGATGATGGGGTAGCATGCTGTTGTGGTGGTGACAAAAGCGATGGTAAGGCTGAGGCTGAGTTCGAAGCTGAAGCTGAAGCTTTCACCGGGGACACCCAATGGCTCTCTGTCTTTCGGAGAGCGAAGCAAATTCCTCAGTTTTCCGGGAGGACGGAAGATTGTCTTGATGTTATACCCTTGGCGTACCAAGTTTCCAATACTGTCCGTCACTCCTTTTATATACGGAAGAAACGCTGCTGCTCTGTCCACCGATGCAGGGCGCTTGAAGGACGACGTATTGTAGTTTTATATATTAGTTCGTATATTGTATCGTATATTGTAGTTTTCCTTTTATATTGTATATTGTATTCGTATATTGTATCGTATATTGTAGTTTTCCTTTATATTCGATATTAAAACCAAATTTTATCCTTACCCATTGTCTGTCTGTTTCATTTTCATGAAGGCTAAAAAGACGACTATTAAATGCGGTAAATATCTGAGAACCTGGAAACCACATAGACTATATTTCATCACCATTATCAGCGTTTTTAGGGTTCCGTAGTAAACAAGGAACCCTTATAGTTTCGCCATGCACCTTTGTCTGACTGTCCGTGGCTTTGTTCAAAAACCATTAGTACTGGAAAGCTGTAATTTGGCATGAATATGCATATTAGTTATGCCGAGAAAGTCATAGAATAAAATCTTGGGAATATTTTTTAGTTTACCTTCCCTATACGTAAAATGGGGATGAATTAATTTTTTCTCATCTACCCCATTGAGTAGGGTAACGTTGAATAGGTAATAAAAAATATTTTGAGTGTTTGAAAGTCATTTTCAATTTCGGGATCCGTTTGCTAAATATTAAACTTTGAAGTGATATATTTTTTGAGTCGAGTGAATAATAATAACTCAATATTCAGTGTATATTTCAAGCGTCTACCTGTTGCCGTTACCAATATCGAGCAAAAACGAGCAAAAAATCACGTTTGTTGTATGGGGGCTCCCATATTTAGCCATATTTATTTAGCTTAGATATTTATTTTATTCTGTTTTTTAGTATTTGTTGTTAATAGAATAGAATAACTTTATTGTACATCCATACAGAGTAACTTAAATATAGATAATAAACTTAATCGAAAGTACAACGGCGACCTTATCGCATAGAGCGATTTCTTCCAGGCAACCTTATGGTGTATAGGAAATCTGTCAATTTGAAAAGGACTATTACTCGATAACTTTATCGAGTAATAGTTGACATACATATCTAAAAAATGTATTAGAGAAGTAAGAAATGAAAATTTCGGGCAAATTTCATATAAACTATTGTAAGTGAATTCGTATGTTCATATTATCCCTATTTTTAGTTCACATAAATTATGATGTGCAACTATGGAAACCTGCTTTGCGCGTGGCACGACACGCATTTGATCGCTTATTCATTACGAAGCGGGTGAAACCGCAGGGCAAGGCTATTTAATTAGTTATAAGTTAGCTTGGAGTATACGATCACGCCACACTCGTACATTCTATTTTATATCCTTGTTAAAGTAACCGTAAAGTCGTAGTTTCTTTTAGAGTAACTAATCACATTATGCCAGTGCATGTATTGTTACAATGTGCTTTGAAAACTATGTTTATGCCAGTACATAGTTAGCAATTTGACAAGTCCTATCTATAGAGCTCTATAGATCTATGCAGAACAAAAGCAAGCTAAGAAATTATAGTATCGCTTGCGAAGTGTTACACGCTTTATTTACTTCCGTTTATACCCTTATTGTTTAATTTCTGAAGTCAAAGTAGATATTTAAATTGGGTTACACAGAAAGGGTGTTAGTTATATAAAAAAAAGTTTATGTTTTTGATTTGCTTGAATGAGTCACCGTTTCATGGTCAAAATGACGATCTTATCTGAGAAACGGTCTTGCCCATATGTATACATATATTACCTATGCAGGGAGTGCATTCTGGTCCTTCGCAGTTTTTATTTAAAATACTTCCGAAAAGGCTTCTTATGGGCTTTGTGACTTAAAAGCGACTGCCTAAGTTAACGACCTAGGTTGGAATCAGCTCAGTTACCGTGCGCATTCCCCAGAATGAAAGCGGTGAAAAATATACAGACAAGCTACTCGCTATGTCGGATAATATTTTGACTATAAGAGCTAGGGCTTGAGTAGCTGAATGGTGCGTTACTCAGCCTGCCCGCAAGAAGTAGCTGCAATAAGAATACTGCAGCTTCTTACGGGACCTACCCGTGCAATTAGCTCCTTTGTACTCAATTTGCATAACCCAGTATGGACTTACTCTATTGGTATAAATAAAATATTCGCTATAGCCTGAAATCTCTTCATTCTTTGCCAATATCGGATAATAGGCAGTCGAGTTTCTGACTCTCGCGGGCTCCAGAATACAACGTCTTTGTTGCAGAAAGAAAGTTAATCAAAATAGTACAATAGTGTGAAACCTTGACACGAGTAGTTATAGTGTAGATTGTTAGTGACAGTGGAGTTAGTGCAGTCCAGTGCAGCTAGGGGTGGCGCAGTGGCTCGCGTCGCTTGGGAGACAATACTAGCCTTTGTTCGCGTGGAGAGCCTTTGACGACGCGCGGCGTCTACGCGCTGCTGTATCCTCAAGTAGCATTGTGTAGCTCTGCACTGGACTGCGGGGCAAGTCTCGCGAAGTACAGGTTAGAGTTTGGTCTGGACATAATTTATAGTATTTTTTGGAATTTTGTATTCGAACCTAGGTATCTACCTATACAGTGCCTTAAAACATATTGTTTTTTTTCATTTTCTTAATTTTGTAGTGGAACCTAGGCACCTTTACCTACATAGTACTTTAAAACATATTTGTAATTGTAAAGAATTGTATTAAAATATCTGAAGCTGAACTGAATCTGAATCTTGTTTTTTTTCTGAAGTTTGTAGTTGAACCTCAGCTTACCTACCTACATAATGCTTTAAAACAAATTGTTTTTTTGTTTTCTGAATTTTGTAGTTGGACCTTGCCTAGGTTGCCTTACCTATCTTCATAATGCCTTAAAATATATAGCTTTTTTCTTTTCTTAATTTTGGAGTTGCTACATTGTGCCTTTAAACATATTGTTTTTTTTATATAAGTACATAAATTTATTTTTACCCAATTGCGCAAGAAAGAGGGTTATGTTTTTCGAATGTATGTATATATGTATGTGCATTGTGGGTATGTATGTTTCTATGTGACCCCATTTATACAGTCGGGGAAAAAAAAAATTATGTGCGAGAGAGTTAGCTGCGTGCTTTGAGCACGGCCTTAAACCAAGCCAGCGTGTGTGGTTAGTTTTAAGGAGATGGACGGTTATCTTATATTTGTGTGTGTTTCAGCGCGCGCGCTCGTCTGTCGGGGGGCGCGGTGAGGTGAGGAGGCAGCGCCGCCATGGAGCGCGCTGCGGTCGCCCTGCTCGCCGCAGCCTCCGTGCTGCGCGCCCGAGCCCTGGACATGTGTGAGTACCATACAACCACCATACCTTCGATACTTCACATTTGTTCTTCTTTTTTAGTAATGGACCTGCGATTAACGATTTGCCACTGTCAAGTATTGAAATTTCTTCAAGTTTCTTGAATAATACAAGTTATAAATGTTCTAGTCACAATCTAAGTAATGTTGAAGAAACTTGAAAATGACTGTATACGTGACAGTCATTTTCAAGTTTCGAAGTGGTGGTGACTTTACTGAAAGTCGCCAAAATTACATGGAGATTTGCCAACAGCGTGAAATGACACGTTTCACCGCTTTATTAGGGTTCCGTACCTCAAAAGGAAAAAAACGGAACCGTTATAGGATCACTTTGTTGTCCGTCTGTCCGGGTGTCAAGACCTTTATCTCGGGAACGCGTGAAGGTATCGAGTTGAAATTAAAACCGTATATGCAGATCCATAGTATCTTGCTGCAGAAAGGAAAATAAAATTTCTCAGTTTTCGTAAAAAAAGTTACAGCCGAATATATCGTAAAAAACACACATTTCGACACTCACAAGGGAATCAAAACCTATGGGGTACTTGCCGTTGACCTAGAACTATGAAATTTGGCATGAAGCATTGTGTTAGAGTACACATATAGGAAAAAATCCGAAAACTGGAAATTTTTCATTTAATAAAAAAAAAATAGTGTCTTTATGCAAGGAATGAGGGCCCAAATTTTAAAGTGAATTAACCGTATCATGTGGGGTATCATATGAAAGAGCTTCATTAGCATAAGCTAAAACAGGTTTTTAAATATTTTTACGATGTATATTTTTCGGTTTATGAAGGAAAATATAAAAAAAAAAATGATTTTCCCATTTTATTTCGTTCAGTTAGAGTCAGACTCGCACTTGTCTGTTAGCTGACTGTGACTAGCTTAAATGTCTATCACTAAAACAGGGGGTTATTCTAGTATTTTTATAGAAAGTTATGGAAAAATATTTAGTTTACATTTTTGCTCGTATTCTCAAATTTTTACTACAACAAATGTAATTTACCGAAAATAAAGGCTGGTATTAAAATGTAACTATAACTATACCTAGGTATGTACTTTAACCACCATTACTTCTTTGTTAAGCTAGGTATATTCTTTTCTTTTTTTTTTTTATTCGAAAATAGGGTTGCGCTGACCGTCAGCTCACCTGGTGTTAAGCTTTGTTTTCAACCCATAAATAGAAAAAAATACTTTTGTATGGATATCGAACCACTTTCATCGTGTGGAGTACTAAATTGTAGGATATATACACTTTCTGAGATTTCATTATCAACAATTATATTTATAGATAGATATATCACAAATATAATGTCGTCTTTGTGTTGTTTTCATGTTGGTTGGTAGATTGGCTGTCAGATGTGGTGGACGCCAGGATTGGGCAGTTTTCTGTTGCAACTTAAGTGGCTACAGGGTGTCGCGCTACTGATTGTTAGATTTCCCATTGTTTTGGCTTCTCCTGCGTCGGTAAATACAGACAGTGCTAGGGCGACTGGGATGGTTTTTACCTAATACAAATAGAAGTAGGTTAACAATTCAGCTGTTTTTAAATGGTTTTATTTAGCTTACCCTGTTTGTTTGGGTCAAATTTAGTTACCGAAATTTGACCCCTTTCCCGTTGACAGATTGATCTGATATTTGGTACACATCTTTAATTTAGATGACAATACAATGAAATATATTGAGTATCATTCTAAATTCAATATGGTCGCCGCCACGAAATGGCGGTTTTCATATTTTTTCACAACTCCTATCTAAATGGGAATCAAATGAAAGGGCTTCTCTATTATAATACAGTAAATACATTACCTATATAATTATTTTTCTTTTCAATAAAACCGTTTAACTTAAAAAGGTTTTTAAGTACTTATTTTGTGTGTTACCATACTCCGTCATTTATATAAACCGATTTGATTATTTTAATATACTTTCCGATTAGTCCCATAGAAATTTCATCAGAATTTGGTTCAGTAGTAATTTGGTTTTTAAAACAAAATGCGCATTTTGAAGTTGTTTTTTTTAAGTTATTTACCGTTTTTTTTAAATGTTTGATAGATCTACGTCAATACACCAATTCGCATGATTTTAAGCGACGGTGTGGCCGAGGATGGAGCTCGTGGATCTAGATGATATCTATTCACTCTAGATATCTTGAAGATTCCAATATTATAGCTCTCAGGAAACAGAGATGGTGGCAAAGAATTTCATTCCTGTGCAGTACACATCAAGAACGTGGACCGATATCGCCGAGTACTGATTTTTGGCATTTCAATGAGGAATGGGTGGTAATGCGCCGACTTTGATTAAAGATTTTATTTTTTGTAACAGAAAATAATCACTAACACAAATCAATTTTTTCTTATAATTATTTGGGCTTCATCATCTCAACCATAAGAAGTCCACTGCTGGAAATAGGCCTCCCCCATGGATTTCCAAAAAGACCGATTGGAAGCGGCTTGCATCCAGCGTCTTCCCGCCACTTGTATGAGTATGAGGTCATCTGTCCATCTCGTGTTTGGTCTTCCTACGCTGCGCTTGCCGGTGCGTGGTCTCCACTCGAGAACCTTTCGGCCCCATCGGCCATCACTTCTACGTGCTATGTGCCCTGCCCACTGCCACTTCAACTTGCTAATTCGCTGTGCTATATTGGTGACTTTTGTACGTCTACGTATCTCTTCATTTCTGATTCGATCTCGTAGAGAGACTCCGAGAATAGCTCTCTCCATAGCTCGTTGCGGGACCTTGATTATTTATTGTTTTTTAACCGACTTCGAAAAAGGAGGAGGTTATCAATTCGTATCGTTTTTTTATGTATGTACACGAATTACTCCGTCATTCGTGAACCAATTTTTGTGTTTCTTGAATCGATGTATAGAGAAAGCTCCCAAGTTAGTCCCATAATTATTTTATAGATATTGCTTTATTACTTTTTGAATAATCTCTATAACTGTAAACATTTTCACTATATTCCTGAGTGAGTGCGTCAGATTATAGAATCGCAGAGTTCCACCGACACGTTTTTTTTTTTGCAAAAGTGACAATTATCATCGTATCACGTTTAAAATCTCCACATTTTCTAATCTTCGAAGACGAAGTATTTGACATTCAATGACAGAAGAAAAAAAATCGAGCGGATGGAGAAAGATCTCTTTAAAAGTTTACAACCATGAAGTTTTTAGTAAGCTTGAAAAGTAAAACCTTCCAACTCCTGATCCAATGTGTAGAGAGAAAATGGGCGTTACTTCAACGCTTGAACGCGTATTTTTACCCAACTATCTAAGAAAGAGGATAATATTTTGATATAATGATAGCGTTAGGTCAGTCGGTTGTGTTATAGACTTCCATGGGTTCGCTGGCTAACTAGCTATAAGTAGAAAATCTGTCATAACGCACCTAACGTATTCCGGCAGTTTTACCTGAAAGGAAAGGTACCTTTACCATCTGCTTCTCCGTCCAGGAAAGGTAAGCATACCATCTTCGGTGAGCAGAAGTCAAATTTAGACTTATCAAATTAAGACTTATTTATAGATTATAAATAATAAAACATTATATGCTTCTATATAACTTCCTGTAACCTCAATCGCGTATTTACTTTTTAATGTTGGCTTTATGTATAGTTCAATTTTTTTTGCTTTAATATTTACATTTGTATTTCATACGGCAAAATGTGTAGTTTTAAACCTAATTTACTTGTGTTCGTAAATTTTGGTTTCTGTTGACAAGACATGACGTTGTGAATCTTGCTTTGGTCCACCCATAAAATCGAATATCACTAAAAGGTATAAATAATAATAAATTTAAAAAACCGACTTCAAAACACACACAATGATGCCACAAAAAATAATGAAATAATATTTTATATAAGGCATCCCAGAACTCCACGGTAAGCCGACAACACTTGGACACCTGTACATCGACCACTTATATAAGTTTTGAAGTCGGGCGGGTTGTTTACAGTTATAATACAGTTTTAAATGTATTTTAGTCACCGTACATCCTTTCCAATGAACTGATCATCTCTATTATCATCATAACAAATGACATAATACTGTCATTTTTTTCAATTATGAATCATAATCATCATCATTTTCGGCCTATTATCGCCCACTTCTGATCATAGGCCTCTTGTAGGTATCAGGTCCATTCATCTCGGTCCTGTGCCAATCTTGTCCAGTTTCTTGTCAATTATGAATACACAAAAAATGTCCGACTATCATGTTTCGAGGGAAAAGTGAGTAGCAACCCACCCCCACATCAGTTCACAGGTATTTACGAAAATATTCGCACAAGAAAATAGATATTAGGGAATTACGGTATAAGAGATTGGGAGAAGTCTTTCATCCCCCGTTATCAAAATAAACCTTATTCTCAACTTCTAATTAATTAATGAAAATTTGGTAACAATCGATTTTCTTAGAAGGCGCCATCTACAACGGTTGAATAAATAATCGTAGCGAAGGAAAGCGTCTGTTTTCGTGGAAATTACTGCAATTTGCTGCAGCTACCTGTATCCAAAAATGTCAATCTTCATAAAGTATTGAGACGACGGTAATTTACCCAACTCTTAGCTTAATAGACCGAGCGAATGAAGTGAGCTAAGGGCTCTGCATCAACCGGTAAAATTTGCTTTCATCTGTCAGATGTGCAAATATGATTTTGTTAATCTGCAAATATAGTGAAAGTACCTGTATTTTGTCTGATAGTTTTGTTATCTTTTCATGATCGAACGGCTAAACCGATAGATAGGAAATTCGGTGCATAGATAACTGAGAACTTTGAGATGGATAAAGCATACATTTCATCACTAAGTAAGTAAGTTCGTATAGACTGAGTGGCTAGCCCTATTGTCAGAGTTATTATTATTTCACCTTCACCCGGGTGAAGCCGCGGCGCGCTGCTTGTTCAGTTATAATTTAGCATGATGTAAGTAGAGTGGTAACAGAATGCGCCGTCTGGAAGCGCACAAAGCTCGCCGACACACATCGTCGTGTTACTTGTAAAAGCGCGTTGGTAAGCGATGCACGTAGCCCGTAATGCGCCGGCGGCGGTGCGACAATGGCGAATCACGTCACGCCTCCGCGCCGCAGGAAGCCACGTCATGTGACGATGGCGAGCTTCCGACAAATTGCACCGCGATGTTGCTAAAACTGATCTCCTTTTTAGGCTCCCGGTTTCTAGGATTCCGTAGTAATTACGGGGAACTTTTAATAGATTCGCCATGTCCGTCCTATGTAATAGCTATTTTACTCAGAGACTATTAGCTTAAACGAAATTTGGCAGGTAGGTGTGTTCTATCGTTACACAAGTTATTTTGTTATATAAACCAAAGTACTGCATCGATTTTGATAAAATGTATATGGGACCACCTCTGAAGTATGTCTACCAAATACAAAAATAATCATCAAAATCAATGCACAATTGGCTGAGTAATCGGTGAACAAACACAAAAAAAAACATAGATCGAAATGATAACCTCCTTCTTTTTGGAAGTCGGTTAAAAAGTATGAAACATGAAAATATTCTCATCTGAAATTATTATACCGATTAATTGAATAGGATAACCGTGGTCGTATGCTACTTTGCAGAATGTATTTTTTTATTACGGTAGGTGGCATACGACCACGGTTATCCTATTCAATTAATCGGTATAATAATTTCAGATGAGAATATTTTCTTGTTTCATATTTTTTAGGGCGTGATTTTTCAGTAGTCGGTTTTTAGTTTTTGAACTTATTTTTTATTTAAAGTATTTTGGGGCCTTTGCCGAGCCACATCACATTTTTTTTGTCAAATTATGGTAGTTATAAAAACAAAAACAAAACAAAAACGAAATCCGATGATGTTAGGGGTAACAGTTTTCTCTTATTTAGATCGCGTGACGTTTCTCTAATTGTATGCCATTTCACGGCAACAGTAAGAGCGCACCATCACCCCTAAAGACCCTAACATTATGTCTCTCAGTAAAAGGTGATATTCGCTTAAGTAAATAAACGGGCGGCAGATCCATCACCAGTCGCGTAAGTTTCGGTGTTCATAATTAGGAAAGGGTCGAGGCCCAGTCGGTCCGGGGCTCGCTCGCCGATATTGGCAACCTTAACTCTTCTCCGCTATTATTGACGGGGCAGAGTTAACTAGACTTTGTATAAGCTTCTATGAATAATTGAGGGAGGTGTTTGCGTTTTAAAACTGACCAGTTTCGTGTGTTTGTATTGTGTTTTAAACAATGTTAATGAAACTTGGTATATATGTATATATATATATATTGGAATTTTGTAAATTCGTTAGGAAATATCCAGATTTATTTAAAAATGTAGTAGCAGACGAACCGCGTAAAATTAAACCCCAACATAAACTTTCTTTTTCTCAGCCATTACTGTCCCACTGCAGGGCAAAGGCCTCTCTTCCCTCTTTCCATTTTTCTCGGTTTAGAGCTTCCTTACTCCAGCCGCTACAGTGGGAGTCAAGCTCATCTCGCCATCGTTTTTAGGGCCTGCCTAGGGGTCTAACATAAACATAAATTAGTAATACCAAGGTCAAATCTAGCAATGCATACTTAGTTCTAGCCCTAATTCTATGGCAGTAAAAATATGTAACAAGCTACCGAATTGCTTAAAAGATATGGACACAGATGAAAGCTTTATTTTGAATTTGAAAGATCTCTTAGAAGCTAACAGTTATTATAATCTTGACGATTTTTTTAAGAATAGCTTTGACGAAATTAAAATTAAAATAGAACGTTCCGACTCAAGTGTTGCCATGCTCTTATAGGGCCATATGTATTCCGTAAATAAACATGTGTTATTAAAAGATCTGCATGTACCTACATATGACGCAATAAAAAAATAAAAATCATATTATTTTTATTCTATTTGTTTTACCCGACTACGTAGGAAGGAGGGTATGTTTTTTTTATGTATGTATGTATGTTTCTAAAACATCGCCTACAGCCTAAACGGTTTGACTGATCTTGATGTGCGAGGTGTCGTTAGATTCTTCTTCACTCCCTGAGTGTCATAGGCTATATTTTTTGTAATAATTATAAATACATCTCTCGCAAAAATAAAATATGCGTTTTTTTCGCAACCTCCAACGAACTTATTCGTAATAAATAAAACCGGACAAGTGCGAGTCAGACTCGCCCACCGAGGGTTCCGTACAAACTAAATAAAAGGGGGAAATCATATATTTTTTTTATATTTTCCTTCATAAACCGAAAAATATACATCGTAACAATATTTAACACATTCCTTGCTCACCACTCGGATCCGAATAGGGGCTATAGTAGTGGCGCCTCCCACTCGGATCCGAGCGAGCGAACGTTTGAGGCAGCCCTCATTCCTTGCATAGAGACACTATTTTTTTGTGATTAAATAATAAATGTCCAGTTTCCTATATGTGTACTCTAACACAATGCTTCTTGCCAAATTTTAGAGTTCTAGGTCAACGGGAAGTACCCCATAGGTTTTGATTCCTCTGTGAGTGTGCGTTTTTTACGACATATTCAGCTGTAACTTTTTTTTACAAAAACTGAGAAATTTTATTTTTCTTTCTGCAGCAAGATATCTACTATGGATCTGCGTATATGGTTTTAATTTCAACTCGATACCTTCACGCGTTCCCGAGATAAAGGCCCGGATAGACGGACGGACAGACGGACAACAAAGTGATCCTATAAGGGTTCCGTTTTTCCTATTGAGGTACGGAACCCTAAAAAGTGATATTACTAGAATTATTCTAAAGAATGTGCTTATATATTCTTTTAAAGCGATTTTACGCATACTTTCTCACAATAAACGTACACGCAATTGAGTATCATGCGTAACGAAATCACAAGTAAAGACTGCAAAAACCGCTTTTCCGCAGTCGGGTATTTTGTTTTTATTTTAGTATAGATACTTGTTTGAGTTCTATTTATTTATCGTGATTTTTGATTGAGAAGACAATACCCACAAAAATGGGGTAGTTTGCTGCGCCATCGTGTACCCGTCTTTGATTATATTTGCGAGAAATGTTAAATATCTACACAGTTCAAATTCCTTAGGAAAAGCTATAAAAACATAGCTAAATTCTACTAATAACAATACTCATTCCTTAGGAAAAGCTATAAAAACATAGCTAAATTATACTAATAACAATACTCATTCCTTAGGAAAAGCTATAAAAACATAGCTAAATTCTACTAATAACAATACTCATTCCTTAGGAAAAGCTATAAAAACATATCTAAATTCTACTAATAACAATACTCATTCCTTAGGAAAAGCTATAAAAACATAGCTAAATTCTACTAATAACAATACTCATTCCTTAGGAAAAGCTATAAAAACATAGCTAAATTCTACTAATAATAACAATACTCGCGGTCTAATTCATAGCAAACAAAATACTAATGTTTTCCAAGGTTTTCGCGATCGTTACTCGCTGAAGCGAAACAAATGTCATGTGTTCAAAACGTCAGCTCATACAATTATGTAAAAAATACGGGATAAATTCGTAAAAAAATGTTTCATTTCAACGATAAACAAAGTCCTGTCAATAAAGTTTCGAAGAAGGAGGAATTAAGGTAGTAAGGAGGAAGCTTACTGCTTATATTGATCACATTTTGTAGACAATAAGTAAATATTATTTAAAATACCCTGTTCAAAAAGTTAAATCTAACTTATATGTATATCTAGTGTGTTTCCGCTTCTGGGTCTTCAAGCTGGTACTCTTCTGCTTCGGTGTCTTCTAGCTAGTACTCTTGACGGCTTCAATGTGTTCGAGTTAGTACTCTTGTTGTCACGTGTTTCACCTTTTCACGAGGCATCTTCAGAACTTCTTGACTCTGCGAGCTTTTGCGCGAGGGCGAATATGAATTTCCGCAAAGTAACGCCTGACTGATTCAATAAATTTTTTAGACCCTGTTACATTTTTTGTCAATTCATTATTATCATAATCTAAAGTCGATAACAGAAATAAAATATAGTATTGTAGAGGGCTGTTCAAAGGTAATGTTCGCATCAGAGTTACTTACGCTAACAGTACCTAACTATATTTATAAGTAATGTATTGTATTCCCAGGGTTTTTCTAAATACGATGCCGTTATTGATCGGGCAGTAAGCAATCGCGGTGATCGCTTAAAGTACAATTAGAGGTTCGTTTTATTATTTAACGCGGTGTCGGTAAACTGAATCGATCCGCCGGCTGTCGTGACCGATGCCTTCTCTGGAGCCCGACGTCGAGCTGGGGTTACGTGTCGAATTGTTTGGAAAACAATTATAAGGCCGCGGCTATCAACCGTGTGTAACACGCCTGCCGCGTATGTAGAAAACCAAAAAAACGACAACGAAAAACTTTAACGTCACCCCCTCGTACAATGAAAGTAATTAAAATAATAGTAGCGGCGTCACGCGAGCGTCGAGCGGCTCGGGAGCCGGTAAAGAGGTCTCGTGACATCGGTGGCGTGCGTTGCCCGCCCCGAGCGGCTGCCCGCCCTGTCGCCCGCCCTGTCGCACGCCCTGTCGCTGCAGGCTCGAGCGGCCGCCGTACCTGAACTCTGTTTGTATCGTTTCATGTAAAAAGGATGATTGCTTTTCGATGGATACGAACGAGTGGGTCTACGCTGCGCCGTTGATTATTCATTAGACGGGTAGATGTCACGCGAGCGAGCGACACGCACTCGATACTCGGCTGAATCGTTCATGTAGCTCGCTTGTCGAGAGGACCTGTGAACATAACCAAGCAACATTGCTTTAATGTAATAAAGCGTATTGTAGAATACGCCGTAATACATTAAAGCAATTGCATTATAGCGTGCCGGTTTACAAAATGGCTTTTTTTAATAAGGCTATCTCATATTCAGATGAATTGCAAGATGCCAAATTTAGGCACCAAATTGTTGAGTTGTTGACTCGGAATGATAAGTAATAAATTAATTAAACTTATTCACCAATTTTTTTTTTATCTATTATGCTATCATAATATAACTTATTTGTATCAATAATTTTAGTGATAATTAATTAGTGAGTGTATACGCGTATGTATGTAAGTGTATATATATATATAAAATTGTATCTGTAATATTACTTATATTATGTCTGTATTTTCATCATTAATAACTTTGTTTAACTTTCTCTCCGCCCATTTCTTTAGAAATAATTACTAAGATAAACCTATTAATGGCTAATTTTATTAAATTAAGTAATTATAAGTTCCTAAAATGTAAATTATAATCTGTTGGTCTTAAATAAATAAAAAATAAACAAAAAAGAATACACACAGTTTTTCAGTTAGGTCATGCTACAACAACAGAGGTAGGTAGCGTTCATAGTTCGACGGTCGAATCGGCCGTACTCAAAAAAATTTTCGTTTTAGTTGTTTTTTTAACCGACTTCCAAAAAGAAGGAGATTCTCAATTCGACTGTATGTTTTTTTGTTTGTTTATTCAACAATTACTCAACCGATTATGAATTGCTTAAAAAAAAATCTAATTCAAATAATTTATTATTCAGACAGTATAAGTCCATGTTGTTAGTAAAAAGAAATCTTAAAAAAATACGTTATTTATGTATGCACTATTATAGTAAATAGGTATCTAACAAATTGGAAGCAATGGTCAAACAGGATATAGGTAATTTTTTTTGGTAGGTAATACCGCATAGGTGGTCCCATATATACTTTATCAAAATCGGCTTAGTACTTTGTTTTTTATAACAAAATAACTGAAAAAATGATATTCAAGTATTATATTCATATTCATAAATGAATATGAATATGAAGTAAACAAATTTATATTTCTATTCCCATAAAAAGCTTCGAAATGCTGAGAAACTGTGACGTGGCGTCACGTGACATTTCATTAGTAGCTAATGTCAATTCTATGCATATACTTTTTTATTCTACTGGTGTTCACGAATTTAGAATGCTACTTCTCTAACTCGCCTGATGTTAAGCGACCGTTGCGTTATACGTTGGAGCGCGTTTGCCTGGAAGAAACCTATTCACTCGCGATTTGAAGACACCCAGCTGATTATATCTATTCGAAAAGACCCATTCAGAATGCGTATTCCATATTTTGGCGGTGCGCACAACGAAAGTGGAGCTAAAGCGTTTCATTCGAGTTTGGAAAGTTAAAAAAAAAGCTGTAAAGCTGTAACCAATTTGTAACAGCTCCTTCGTGCTTATGAATATTCAAAGTGTTTTTTTTTTCCATATGGTTGCTAGTCGGGCGGTACACGTGATTTGCGGATACCACTTATCCACATTTGACCTATAAGCGGCTGTCTTTGTGCGTCGGAATCGCACCCCTCTCTATTGACAACAGCCGCGTTACATTCATATTGTGATCGTTACGATGGATTGTAACAGTAATAGCGGTGGAAAACGGTAGGCGACTACCTCCCTCCCTCCACCCCCATACACCCCGACCCGGCTTGTTGATGGCGCTGTAGTACCTATAACGGAATCCCTCCCTTTCCGCAGATAGGACTGTGCTCTGTGCCCTTTCTGTGTATCGCTTGTACGAGGTGTAAGCATCATACTTAGAAGGTTAGCGGCGTAATGTTAATAGATAACTATTAGGTAGGTATAGCAATTGTTTTATGGTCTAGGTAGATCTCATCTTACCAGTTTGGTTATTCGTCGAAAGACATTTTGATTTCATACAAAAGTGGCATAGAGTAGGGACGGAATGGACAGTTTTTCTCAATTTTTGACCGACTTCCAAAGAGAAGGAGGTTCTTAATTTGACTGTATGTTTTTTTTGTTTTGTATGCTTATTCAGCGATTATTTCGCCAATTATGGCTAGATTTTGATCATTATTTTTGTTCGTTAGGTTATACCTCAGAGGTCCCATATAATTTTTTTTATAAAATCGGTCCAGGACTTTAGTTTTTAAAACAAAAAACTTAAAAAAATATGCTGACCAAATAAAGAAATTGTGTATTGTAGTCGGTTATTTCAGTTTTAAACCGGCTTCCGAAAAGAAGGAATTATTCAATTCGAATTCGATTCGAATTCTGTTTTTTAGGGTTCCGTACCCAAAGGGTAAAAACGGGACCCTATTACTAAGACTTCGCTGTCTGTCTGTCTGTCTGTCTCCAGGTTGTATCTCATAAACCGTGATAGCTAGAAAGCTGAAATTTTCACAAATGATGTATTTCCGGTGCCGCTATAACAACAAATACAAAAAATTAAAAAAAAAAAAATATTAAGGGGGGTCCCCCATACATAAACGTGTTTTTTTCGTATTTTTTGCTCAATATTAAAAACGGTAACAGGTAGACGCTTCAAATTTTCACAGAATATTTACTTGTATATTACCTTACAAAATAAATAATTTAATAACAATAAAGTAAATATTAAAGGGGGGCTCCCATACAACAAACGTAATTTTTAAGCAATTTTTACTCGATCTTAATTAACAGGTAGAAACTTGAATATTTGTAAGTAAATATTTAGAAATATATTTACTATAAAAATAAATACCTAATCTAATACATAAAAACTCACAAAATGAAAAAAATCCGTGCATCTAAACGCGGTGCGAGCGCCGCGCCGCGGTGTGGTGGTGGCGCGAGCGCGAGGCGGTTGCTAAGCAACTAAGTCGTCTTGCTGCCCGGATGTGTATCGAAAACCTACCTATAAGTTTGCAATTGACTACTTGGAATTTCGTTGATTTCTCGTTATTTTATAAACAGAACTAAACTTTGTAGTATTATAGATGATAGTACGGAACCCTTCGTGCGCGAGTCCGACTCGCACTTGGCCGATTATTTTTTGTATGTTTGTGACGCGATTACTCCGCCTATAATGTATTGATTTTGATGATTCTTTTGTTGATCAGTAAGACGGTTAACTACTTTGATTTTTATCCAAGTAACGAAATTGCGCATTTTGAAGTCGATGGCTTCATTTTTTATACAATATTTTTAACCGACTTCCAAAAAGAAGGAGGTTATCATCTGTATATTTTTTGTTTTACACACACCTTTTCCATTGTGGTCTAAACTTTATATAGCCGATTTGTCTCTACCTGTGTTGAAGGCAAGCGCTGAGAAACTTTCGGAGTTTATAAAATACCATAGATCTTGCATTCACCGCCTCTGCAAAATTTCATACATTGGAAAAGTAGAGAAAACCTATATTCTTAGAACTTCTGTAATTACAAACTGCGACTACAAATTTCTTACAGCGCGGTGAGTATGTATATGTATTGTTGTTTCCCGTTTAGTTTCTGTGGCTTCTAAAAAAAGGTGTAAAGAAAATTAAGCTTTTTTTTACCCGTGAGGTTTTTATCCGTTGTTCTAAGCGAGCAACTCGAAAATTCAGAAATTTTCAAAAATTCCCCAGATTGACACCTGGGGACGATGATCAATGATGCATTATACGTAGGTTATCTCCGCCTTTGCGTGGCAAGCATCAAGTGAGGTAATAGCCCGTCTCGTCTTCAGTCGCAACACGGCTGGCAACGCTGTTAGACGCGTGTCGTGACTTGTAAACAATGACAATGCCATCCTGTGTCTTTAGAAAGTGCAATACCAAGGATATATAATGCCAAGATATTAAAAGGCCTTAAGACGATACCTCGTTGCGAAAATGATAAAAAGTGGGCGGGGTCTAATATGCAAGCGAGCACATTACGTACAACAAAATTTGAAATCCGCGCGCAAGGAAGTAGCGATTTAGAACAGAGAAGTAGTGGAGTAGATTTACGCTTATGTTTATTTTATTATATGTGTGGAATTGTGATTATTTTATTAAATATTTATCTTCTTTATTCGTTACTCACAAAATTAACAATCTTATTTTTTTTTAAGTATTTGGTAATTAGTATAATTTTTATATAAAATGAAACACATGTTGGGTTATTGATACATTTTTAAATAAATAATATGAGAGATTTTTTTTTATCCGCGAGCGGGATACGAACCCGCGACCTCCGACAAATCGTGTCATTGCTCTTTTACCAACATGTTTCATGTTAAATAAAAATTATACTAATAACTTTATTATAAGGAATTATTACAAGACAAACATTCTAATTGAAAAATTAGATTTGTCGGGTACCAAAGCTATGATAATCAGATGTTTCCTACCGTCCTATAAGACGTAAAATTATACATGGTAGTATGAGAGAGAGAATTTCGAAGCGAGCGGTTAGACCGCGATAGCTCAGTTGGTAAAAGAGCAACACGGTTTGATGGAGGTCGCGGGTTATTTTCTCTCATATTATATATTTAAAAAAATTAGTATTTGGTAATATGGTAAAAGGACCGGAAAGTATGTTGTATTTTGAAATTAAACTTTTGCGCACAGTTGCATTCGAAGGGAACTCGTACTCATTAGGCTAGCCTATGCGTCTATCTAGGTTAGGTATAAACTATAGAATACCAAAATATCATCCTAATAAGTTGAGCTATTTAAGCTAAATATTAAGCTTTGAAGTGATTATTTATTGTTAGAGTTACGTGCCTAAAGCTTAACTTAAAAAAACATACTAGTATAATATAATGATTAAATTAAAATAAAACTATCACGGCTAAGTAGGCTTTACAAGTTATAATTGTTCCCGTGTAAGTATAACCATGTAAACAAGTATCTATGTTAAAAAAATACCCTACTGCAGAAAATCAGTTTTTGCAGTCTAACTTACGATTTCGTTACGCTTGATATGCTGTTGGTTTCCGAGATGTAGCCGTGTCAAGTTTGACAGTCATTTGAAATGAAGTTCGCGACGAGATCTATCACTTTTGTAAAGAAACAAATAGTCTAGGATTAATAGTTTCCAAGATATAGCCGTGTAAAGTTTGACAGCTGTCATTAGAAATGAAGTTCTTGACGAGATCTATAAATTTTGTAAAGAAACTAATAGTCTAAGATCGATAGTTTCCAAGATATAGCCGTGTCAAGTTTGACAGCTGTCATTCGAAATGAAGTTCTCGACGAGGTCTATCAATTTTTTAAAGAAACTAATAGTCTAGGATCAATAGTTTTCGAGATATAGCCGTGTCAAGTTTGACAGCTGTCATTCGAAATGAAGTTCTCGACGAGGTCTATCACTTTTGTAAAGAAAGTAATAGTCTAGGATCAATAGTTTTCGAGATATAGCCGTGTCAAGTTTGACAGCTGTCATAAGAAATGAAGTTCTCGACGAGATCTATCACTTTTGTAAAGAAACTAATAGTCTAAGATCTATACAATTATATTTCAACAAAACAATATACAAACTCAACTAACTAAACATAAAAATAATACTACAATAAAATAATACTAATAATAATACTAAGATCTATAGTATCCAAGATGTAGCCGTCTCGAGTTTGACAGCTGTCAAACTGATAGCTTGACAGGTAATAGCTGTCACTTTGATATATGTGGCGAGCTTTTTATTGCAAGGACGTAAAAATAATTTTATATAAAAACTAAAAAATGTGTAATCGGTTGTATGTTCTTGTGTATGTACTAGTGAAGCAAAGAGGTTACAAATACAGAAGGACATATTTTATCGAAACGTCCAGTTTCGTACAAAGAATAATTACGTTTACTACGTAACCAGTTACGTAACAAACGCCGTGATTACGTATAAGGAAAAAACTTCTTCGTACGATACTAGTATAATTATGTTTCGTACGTAACTAGTTACAGAACAATAGTTATGTACGCGGCCGAAGCGCTTATTAATACTTAATTGATTTTCAACCAACGAATTATCGCCAAATAAAAAAAGTGCGAAAACTTCCCTTTTATTAGTCGGTTAAAACAAATTATTTCAAAATGCAGTATACTTTTGATTATAACAGTAGTACAAAATAACAACTTTACCTTTTCAAGTTTCAACACTTTAAAACTTTTAGTTATGGTTGCGACTCCACAGTCTCGAATAAATAAAACTATCCGAAATCAATATGGCCTAAAAACTGAATAAAAGAAGTAAATAATCGTAATTCGTAAAGCTCGTCAAGCGTCAACCGACACAGAACCGTCGCGCACGATGTTCACGGGCGAACTGGGTAAATGGTTGAGAAGGATAGAACTAAGCGATAGCAACGTAAATAGATAGAGAGAGGAAACATGTAACCTGCTCCAAAAAAATAACGTAAGCGCCATACCAAATAAAAATTAATTATAAATTCGTTTTTACGTTTCTTTAAAAACTGACTCTGTATTTATGTTTAATAAGATATTATCTACATTCTTCATTATTTTAATGTAACAGAGAGTACATGACTACGACATAAAATTCATAAAATGTTATTTTTAGAGGTGACTTCTGATTTTTTTTCTATCGAGGAAAGTTACTTGTTTTATGTTTCCGTCTTTGTATTAATGGAGGTAATATAGTCAACAAACACATATAAGGAAATTGAATTATTCAAGCAAGTATTCTTAAAATAAAATTATTATAAAAAATGGTTTTATTACCAGGACTCATCTTAATGATAATTATGGTCTTATCCTCGAAAATTGAGAATTTAGATTTGCCGCTTTTACTTCATATGCAATGAGTATAACCTCTCTATTTAAAACATTTATCCTCTTATTGGGTGTCATTGTCAAATGTGGCCATTATGCGAACTGAATTTAACAGAGCAATAAAGTTCTCACTAATCTGTTTACTTATGGTTCTATCATAGCAAAAAATAGAATCTAACATTTCGAAGTATATACTACTGTGGTATTCTGTGGTCTCGACTGAACAAATGAAATAAGATCAGCAGCGCCCCCGATCCCACATTAGTTCTGTAGCGGAACAGCCTGTTGCTTCTCTGAAATTCTTCACTCGCGCGAGCTAAGTGTCCACGTGAGTGAAGTTCTTATTTATTACTGCAGATCCTATCATAATATCTAATGGAAAGTGGATTTGGCGAGCTACTTACATGTTGTCAATCGATCTCTTGTCATTTCTTTACAGTTTTCAGCTTCAAAAATGGAAATTCACTTAGGGCCTTATTTCACTTCCGCATAGTTATTTATTGTACTAGGCTGTATTCTATACAACTTTCCAGGCTAGTACAGCCGTCGAGTGACTGACAGTTGAATCCAGAGCAAGCGAAGGATTCTAGGAACTCGTAGAGACATGGTATTTGAAGGAGCCTTGTAAAATGTAGGCATCCTCCAGCTAAGCTTTTCTAATCGCTCGATAAACCGTAAGAATCAGCTAATTTCAATATAGATATCTATGTTAAAATCATCATGACCAATGAACGCTGGTTTCTTTTACGTTATTCATAACTTAGGCATTTGCCCGATTTAACACAGCGATATTAAATGAAGCTATCCACCGAGTTGATAAGCATGATCTGAATTGTTTCTCGAGTGGGGGCGGTGAGTGGGGGTTGTCTGGAACCCCCTGGTTGGTGCTCGGCACAGAATACGAGGCTCGGTTTTCAAGTAGCTACACAGAATTTAACTAGTTAGACGGGCACTAGATAGTACTACTGTATTATGGTTTTGTCCAAATTATTTTCTTTACTGGCCAAATTTTCATACAAAAAAATAATTTAAAAAAAAACTTTTGTATGGAAATTAACTTTGATCAAATTGGTTTTTTTGTCGAAAATAAATTTGTGATGTTGCTTTTTAGTACGATGATTTTTTAATAATTAAAAAAAGCACTTATGATAAAATCATATCTTCTAATCTAAAGGGTTGGCATTTTTTCTCCATTGCTTGGGTAACGTAATACGTAGGAAATATAGGCTACATTCCTAAACTGTTAGACTTAGAAATTCATAATATTAACCATTGTAATAGAGTACAATATTGAACACATTCAATGAAAATTATTTTAAACACTCTTTTATTACAACTTTTCGAGAGAGTGTGAGTGATATAATAGGTAAAATGCAAGCCGTGATAGAAAGATCATTCACTATTTTTGCAAAGTGATCCTAATAAACAATACGGCCAAGTGAACTACGGAACCCTAACCATATGCGTGTCTCGATACATTGTTGGCTACTTATTTTGGTCTCTTTTTATATAGTGTGTCATAGCGGTAAGCAACAAATAGTGGCGCCGGCATACAAATACAAAGGCGTTCACGACATCCGTTTATTTTAACAATTGGCTATGTAAAGTAATTTGCTGGATATTCATTTTACGTTTTTATTTCAAAGTAAAGTTTTAAGTTAAGCTATAATTAGGTTCCTTCTAGGCAAGCTTGCTCCATCGTAGACTGCAACTATCGCTTAACACCTGGGAGCTGACGGTGAAAGCAAGTCTGTTTTTTAATAATAACTTTTTTTGTATATATTTATTATTCAGCCCGTCTTACTATTTAAAAATATTTTCAAAGTCACGTCAGATCCCTCTCTATTTTTTCATTAATGATTTTCATTCGGTTTGCAAAATAACAAAGTATCAAGAATACGAATAAGAATATTGTCTTTTATATATTTTACAATATGATTGTATTTATTTGAATTTGATACTTCCACGCGTTCCTGAAAAAAAAAGGTCATGATCTTGACACACAGACAGGCACAATAAAGTAATCCTACAACTACAAGGATTCCGTTTTTTTTCTTATGAGATAGGGAACTCTAAACAAGTATCTATTTTAATCGAAAAACAAAATATCCGTGTGCAGAAAAGCGGTTTCTACAGTCTAAGTTACGACTTAATGAAGTCGTAACTTAGACTGTAGAAACCGCTTTATAACTTAGACTGTATAAACCGCTTAGTACGCTGTTGAGCGTACGTTTTTTCTAAGAAAATATGCGTATAATCGCTGTAAAATATATTAAATGCGTATTCTTTAGAATAATTCTAGTGAAATTAGCTTCGGCCGCGTCGTAACTATAGTTTTCTAACTAGTTTTGAACGGAATATAATTATTTACTATTTATTACGAAAAAGTTTGTTTGATTGAGGTAACGAAAAAAACATTTTTTTTTTGCGAAAGTTGTATTACTATTATTACAAAAAAAATATAGCCTATGACACTCATGGAGGGAAGACAAATCTAACGACACCTTCAGAATCGATCAAGCCATTTATACTGTAGGCGATCATATAGGAACACTCACAAAACATAACCCTCCTTACGCAGTCGGGTAAAAACGACACGTCCCGTGAAATACGGGAAGGTTGGCAACGTTACCCATGATATAATCTATCAACAGCACTATCTTATGCTCGAGCATAAAGTTGCCGATTGAATATAAATGAAGGCTGAATGAGTAGCAGATAACCTGTCCCGAGTCCCTGTTCCGCTGGAGAGCGGGACACCGTCATACCGCCGGCGCACTCTCTCGCTCGCGCGCACACTGAATAATTATATTAAGACTAATTGAAATCCATCACGAAACGGCGCAGCTCATGATTGGTCTGATTTTACGATATGCCATTAATGTGACACGATCTAGACATAGGAGCTTTTACTTAAATGGTATTTATATACTGTAAAACTACTGTAAACGAAACGCTTTAGTTCCACTTTCATCGTGTGGACTGCTAGAATATGGAATACGCTTCCTGAGTGGGTCTTTCCCGATAGATATAATCTGGGTGTCTTTAAATCGCGAGTGAATTGGTTTCTTCTAGGTAAGCGCGCTCCATCGTAGACCGCAACGTCGCTTAACATCAGGCGAGTTGGCGGTCAAGCGCAAACCTATTTCTATACAAAAAAAAAACTGATAAGAGTTTTGATAAATAAGTTAAAACCTATGTAATAACGGTTTTAATCAACTAAAATAAACTGTATCAATGCATAAAATTTTCAATATGACATGACAGAATAGAATGGCACAATATGACAAACACGATAGTTAAAGTTTGTCTATTTAAGAAACTCTAAAGAGTTTTGTTACACCACATTCTTCCTGGCTGAAAACTTCAAGCCACTGGTCAATTGAGATTGTAATCGTTCAATCGACTTGGTAAACGACGCTCTCTACTGGATCTTCGCAACTGTTCATTATCAGGTTGTTCTAGAACAAGGTTGTTTGTCCCTCTTGTTTCTTGTTGAGCAGATGGTGGTTCTTCGTCGTTAACCGAGTCATTGGCATCAAAGAAATCATCATCGTTTGATTCACTGGATTCATGTAATGGTTCAGGTTCTTCGTGGACTATCTGACCATCCTGCCCAAGTGGTGCTAAATGACGATTAGAAACCGTGGATTCTCGTCCATCTGCGAGTCTAACACATGAGTAATCTGGATTCACATGTAGCAACTCCACTTCCTCAACGATAGGTTGGTATTTATTCGTTCGGTTGAACTTCCGCATTAAAACCCGTTGTGATTCAGTTAACCAAGTAGGAATAGACATTCCATTCGTCGATCGTCTCGTATGATTGAAAATTCGTTCATGAGGTGTGCAGTGAGTGGCTGTATACAACAAAGATCTTAAAGAATTTAAGGCCTGTGGAAGGACCTGTTCCCAATGCTCTATTGGTTTGTTAGCAGAGCGGAGGGCCAATTGTATTGCTCTCCAGAGAGTTCCGTTGAGGCGTTCGACTTGTCCGTTGCCTCTCGGATTGTAAGGAGTAGTTCGACTCGTCGCTACTCCTTGAGAGTTTAAAAATAATTTAACTTCAGCTGCCAAAAAAGAAGTTCCACGGTCTGAGTGCAGGTAGGATGGTAAGCCAAATATCATAAATATCTCATTTAGATGTTTTATAACTGTTGAGGCGTTCATATCTGAACACGGGAACACAAATGGAAAACGTGAATATTCGTCTATCACAGTCAGAATATATTTATTTCTTGTACTTGAAGGTACGGGACCTTTAAAATCAATGCTTAGTCTTTCCATGGGCGACGTTGCTTTGATCAAAGTAGGGTCAGTTCCAGGTTTTATTTCAGAGCATATTCTACATGAATTCGTTATGTCTTCAATTTCTTTAGCAGAATAAGGTAGATTTTTAGATTTTATCCAGTGATTCATACGAACTATTCCAGGATGGCATAGTGCTTCATGCAAGGATTTCAGTTTTTCATTCCTCTGTGACATCGATGCACACACTCGCGATAATGCGTCAGCAACATCGTTTTGTTTTCCCGGGCGATATATAATATCGTATTTAAATGGAGCCAACTCCAAGCGCCATCGTTGTATTTTTTCATTCTTAATTTTGCTTGTCTTTTAATTATCAAACATGAATGAAACAGATCTTTGATCAGTTATGAGCCGAAATGGTTTGCCTATAAGAAAATGGCGCCATTTCCGTTATTTTCTAGATCGACGAGCTCCATCCTCGGCCACACCGTCGCTTAACATCAGTCGAGTTTGTTTGTGGTCAATCGTAAATCTATTTTGCTTAAAAAAACTCTCCCTGAGTGTCATAGGCTATATTTTTTGTAATAATTATAAATAAATCTCTCTCGCAAAAAAAAAATGCGTTTTTTCGTAACCTCCAACGAACTTATTCGTAATAATTAAAATCGGACAAGTGCGAGTCAGACTCGCCCACCGAGGGTTCCGTACAAACGAAATAAAAGGGGGAAATCATATATTTTTTTTATATTTTCCTTCATAAACCGAAAAATATACATCGTAAAAATATTTAACACATTCCTTGCTCACCACTCGGATCCGAGCATGCGTCCCGTTCATTTAGTAGTGGTCAGTAAACCGCCGGTTTTTGAGGCACTCAACGTTGCTTTGCACGGCCACTCTGTGCATAATCAAAATTCGCCTAAAAAGTTTTCGTTCCCAGCTGAAGTGAAGGGTCTGCAGAGGGCGAAGAATGTGTTAAAAACCTGTTTTAGCTTATGCTAATGAGGCTCTTTCATATGATACCCCACATGATACGGTTAATTCACTTTAAAATTTGGGCCCTCATTCCTTGCATAGAGATACTATTTTTTTGTGATTAAGTTTAAAATGTCCAGATTTCGGATTTTTTCCTATATGTGTACTCTAACACAATGCTTCTAGCCAAATTTCAGAATTCTAGGTCAACGGGAAGTACCCCATTTTGATTCCTCTGTGAGTGTCGAAATGTGCGTTTTTTACGACATATTCGGCTGTAACTTTTTTTACGAAAACTGAGAAATTTTATTTTTCTTTCTGCAGCAAGATACTATGGATCTGCGTATATGGTTTTAATTTCAACTCGATACATTCACGCGTTTCCGAGATAAAGGTCTTGACACCCGGACAGACGGACAACAAAGTGATCCTATAAGGGTTCCGTTTTTTCCTATTGAGGTGCGGAACCCTAAAAATTGAAAAAAATATATGTGACAAATGTTCTTTTCTGATGATTGAAATTCAACTGATTTCAAATCAACCTTTATGGCTATCTCATTTTCACTCGCTGATACGCCCTTGAATCGGACTTTTCCATCCCACGCTTAATGGATCTGTTTGAGAGAAATAAATGTCTATAAGCAAATTATGGTTAAGGAATCGTACAAATTGTGAAACATCCATTGTCAGGCACGACGAGCCAACTCTACCGGCCCGCCCTGTGAATGCGGGAATCGCAATAATTCACAAACAATGTCATTTTACCTTCAATAATTTAACGTAGGGCGAACAGACGCCGCGCGCGGAATTCTCCAGCGACGGAATGTTCATTGATCTAGCTAAAACTGAGCCCAGCGAATGTCTCACTACTGTGTAAACTACGCCTTTCATGTACAGCATTTGCGACTGTGTGTATATACCCTTACAGCCATCGATGTAGAATGTACTGGATCAACTGCGTTCTTGATGGGAATGGTCTATGAATGTCGAGATAAAATAAGGTGTTTTATTATAAAAGAGAATAGCTCTATGCTTGACCATCAGCAGCCTGATGGTAAGCGACGCATTGGTCGATCGTAGATCTATCATGCATAAAAGAAAAAGTATATTAAATCCATTTTGTATGTATACCATAAATCTGGTACATTCTACATCTGTGCTTCATTAAATATTCTCTCGCTTAGCGTGCAGTGCGTGCCTGGCTTAACAAAAGCGATTCATATTAGAATAGGACTGACGGACTGACTTAACGCCATTTTGTAACGTAATTGCAGGAAAACTAACTTTTTACCCGACTGCGTAAGAAAGAGGGTTATGTTTTTCGGGTGTATGTATGTTTGTATGTATTAGGTATATATAAATAATGATAATAATAATGTATATTGTATTGTATTCACGAGATTCCAGCCACGAGATGGACAGGTGACCTCATACAAGTGGCGGGAAGACGCTGGATGCAAGCCGCGCGCAATCGGTCTTTTTGGAAATCCATGGGGGAGGCCTATGTCCAGCAGTGGACTTCTTATGGCTGAGATGATGATGATGATATTGTATTCCGTATTTTTTAGTTTTATAAACTATAATTATTTTGTTATAATAATAATACATGTCTTATAAAAATAAATATTTCAATGATTTTATATGTTTAAAAAGGCTGCGCGCGTTGAGCGAATACTTAAGTGTCACCCTTGCTTATAACAGTCTAATGCCACTTACCCAAAAATAAAAATAAATACATATTGTATTATAACAGCCATCTAGTTCCATTAGTACATGCTTTGCTTAGTTTGGGCTAAATAGTGTTGTGTAAAATGTCCACAAATATTTACTAGTTATTAATATCTCTACCAAATCACTTAACATTACTTGTTAGGAATGCGATATCAAACGGTATGTCAATGTTAATGGGAAGAAGCATGATATCACCCTTGACGCTCGATGGTTAATGACATGGTACGCATAAATTGGATTGGAAAGGTTATTAGCATTTATCTTATTGTTTCTTTTAGTCCAACGAACAGTAGGACGTAGGAAAACTTGCGAGGCTCGCGACGTCTTCCAACCCATAAGTGATGTTTGTATGTTAAACCCGACGTTGTGCGGTGTGTTACAGCGCAGTGCATCGCTCCGCTCGGCATGGAGAGCGGCCTCATCCCGGACTCCAGCATCAGTGCCAGCTCCTGCTACAACGACGGGAACGTCGCGCCGCAGAACGGACGGTCACTATCACTTTATTTTTAAATCGACTGCGTAAAAGGAGGGTTATGTTTTTTAAGTATATGTATGTTTCTATACCCCCTCAATCCGCTTGATATGTCGTCGACGACGATTATCGAACCCATCCTCAGTCGCACTACAAGAAGCGACTTGCTTCCAGCTTCTACCTACCATTTGTATGAGATCTTCTGTCCACCTCGTGGCTGGTCTTCCTACGCTGCACCGGTGCGTGGTCTCCACTCGTGGTCTAGGTTGTAGAGCGTACCAAAGAATCAGACATATATACATGCACTCGAGAAAGTATTACCCTCCTTCGGAAGTCGCGTAAAAATGCAATAACCTCAGTTTTGTGTTAGCCACAACGCAACTACAAGAAAGTCCAACGACACTATCCAGACGGTGTCGATGATCGTCTACTTTTTGTCCCAGCGTTATATTGCTATTGTAGTATGTGTGTACGGGCCCTTAATGTACCAGTTACTGCCAAATGGCGTTCCGTTTCAGTAGACTCATATTATTCAAGAGTCGGAGAGCTCATTTACTCTCCGTCAATAAACTGATAACGTAGGAACAACATCGAAAGTAAATTTAGAGGCGATCAATATCAACCTCATTTTAAATGTAAACAAGTAAAATATTATCGAAGGAGTCCGTCGGTGAACGTTGTCGTAGGGGGGTTGCTTCCGTGCTCAATCTGTTATGATCTGGCAGTCTGTATCCTTGGCAACGTTTACACTCCTAAATACTGATGACTTATCCTTTTCCACGCGTATAGCGAAACACTGAATGCCAATGTTATAAGATTTAATGTTTTGACTTATTGAAATAATAAGCAAGATACCAAACGCGCATAATGGTAAAAACGATGCCATCATCTAGTGGCTAGTCTGATATTTCGTGAGAAGGGAAACTATCGTTCGAAGTATGTACTTAGCGGAAGCTTTAAATACTTACTTTTTTAGCAGAAGGTTAATATCGCGTGTATTTGTGTTTCTTAGTTTATTTAATCCTTTGCCACGCAGTAACTGAACAAAGCATTATAGTTGTTTACTTGGGCATAGTTAAATCCTGAAGGTTAATGAATGGTTTCTTACCCTGGTCCGCCTGCGACGTTCACCTGACCTTCAAAGTAAAGTTCTTTTTTTGTAGTAAATAGATCTACGTCTAACCACCAACTCGCCTGGTGGTAAGCGACGGTGAGGCCGAACATATCTATGATATATATATATATATATATCTTGAAAATTTCAAGATTATAACTTCTAAGGAACAGAGAGTTCCACTCAGGAGTGTAACATTCATTCTCAATTTGTCCTTGTACGATGATCTCTAGGTACGTAGGATTCTAGGGTACATGTAATAGTTAAACAATTATTATGTATTATGAGTCAGACACAAATTTTAATATGTTTTTATTAATTTGTAGGTCTAATTACGCTTGATCGGCACCTCGCTAGATATTGAGCGACTCTGCCGCCCACTATGGAACGCACTTGACTATGTTTAAAATTTTAGTGAAACGTGATTGGTGAATGTAAATGGTAATTGTAGACGGCAGAAAGATCTGGATGAGATTCTCAAAACAGCGAGATCTCGCGAAATCGGGCCGAAACCTCGCGAAATCTCGCAAATACCGAGTTGGATGATTGAGCTGCAAGATTGCATTCCGTCGTGAGGGGGCCTAGGCTCGCTCGGGGCGCGGGCGAGCGTCGGTGACGGCTGATCGGGCGCGGCGCAGCGGTCGCGGGTCACCGCGTCCCTCGTCACTCGGCCGCGCTTCGTGCGTGACACACGCCCGCGCAATGCGCTGCTAACTACACTATTATTATCCCTGATTGAAGCGCCGATGCGACTTTATAAGAGTTAAGCCTGCCAATGAAATAAATCCATTATTTCGGAGATTATACATCTATGGATACACGACTTTTTATTATAGAACATTTATCGTAAGTGAATCATTGTAATCTACGAATCACTCACTCTCTATATTAATATTATAGAATCGTCATGAGTCTTGAACCAATCGTACCTCTCTTATCTACGTAAAAATAGTTGCAAATCTTGATCCGCTCGCGTCTCTATTTTCTCTATAGAGAATAGTCGCGAAGCTTGATCCGCTCGCGTCTCTATTTTCTCTATAGAGAATAGTCGCGAAGCTTGATCCGCTCGCGTCTCTATTTTCTCTATAGAAAATAGTCGCGAAGCTTGATCCGCTCGCGTCTCTATTTTCTCTATAGAGAATAGTCGCGAAGCTTGATCCGCTCGCGTCTCTATTTTCTCTATAGAGAATAGTCGCGAAGCTTGATCCGCTCGCGTCTCTATTTTCTCTATAGAGAATAGTCGCGAAGCTTGATCCGCTCGCGTCTCTATTTTCTCTATAGAAAATAGTCGCGAAGCTTGATCCGCTCGCGTCTCTATTTTCTCTATAGAGAATAGTCGCGAAGCTTGATCCGCTCGCGTCTCTATTTTCTCTATAGAGAATAGTCGCGAAGCTTGATCCGCTCGCGTCTCTATTTTCTCTATAGAGAATAGTCGCGAAGCTTGATCCGCTCGCGTCTCTATTTTCTCTATAGAGAATAGTTGCGAATCTTGATCCGCTCGCGTCTCTATTTTCTCTATAGAGAATAGTCGCGAAGCTTGATCCGCTCGCGTCTCTATTTTCTCTATAGAGAATAGTCGCGAAGCTTGATCCGCTCGCGTCTCTATTTTCTCTAAAGAGAATAGTCGCGAAGCTTGATCCGCTCGCGTCTCTATTTTCTCTATAGAGAATAGTCGCGAAGCTTGATCCGCTCGCGTCTCTATTTTCTACTTAGTGAATAGTCGCGAATCTTCGGTTATTCGCATCTGGTCGTTGTGAACCATGAATTATTCGCGTTAAGCATTGAAACGTAACAAATTTTAAGGGATTTACCTTTTTTTAAGGT
This sequence comes from Lycia hirtaria, assembly GCA_947563715.1. Taxonomy (NCBI): domain Eukaryota; kingdom Metazoa; phylum Arthropoda; class Insecta; order Lepidoptera; family Geometridae; genus Lycia; species Lycia hirtaria. The sequence goes on along the minus strand of OX387386.1, from coordinate 21,304,463 downwards.
CATAAAATTGTGTAAAATAAACGCGATAAATCCGTTAAAATTAGTTTAATTTCAACGAGTAACGATCGTGAGAACCTTAGAAAGCATTATTCGTGTTAAGGATCAAAAGCTGCCGCGAACCTTGAACCATTCGCGTCTGTATTCTCTACATAAAGAACAGGCTTGAATGAACCTCAATGGCGAACTCAGGCGTGAATGTTTTGCGTGTTGCAGGTTGAACCAGGACATAGCGGGCGGCGCGTGGTGTCCGCGCTCGCAGATCTCGCCGGAGTCGTCAGAGTGGCTGCAAGTGGACCTCGCGGGGGTGCATGTGCTGACGGGGGTGGGCACACAGGGCCGCTTCGGCAACGGCCAGGGCCGCGAGTTCGCAGAGGCGTTCGTCCTCGAGTACTGGCGGCCGCGGCTCGGCAAGTGGGTGCGCTACCGCACGCAACACGGACAGGAGGTAACCGGATCGCGCGTATTAGACAGTCCGAGCTATCGGAAACACTGTTCACGACTTGTCAGAATCGGATTGGAAACTGTATCTCCATCTCTGTTATTTCCATACAGAATGACAGAGATGGAGATGTGGTTTTCGAGCTAATTCCCAATGCGACAAGTTGTGAATAGCCCTACAGACCTGTCTTATAATGAATGTACAAATGAACGGAATGGTGACCATGAGGGTTTGCAATTTCATCAAAATTCAGAACATCACAGCTCTGTAAGCGTAGCGATGTGTGTGTGGATGTATATCATCTGACAAGTTGAATTAATTAACTCAATGTATTAAATTAATTTTGAATTAAACAGTTTTGGTAATCATCTTCATTATAAGACAAATATTAACTCATCCTATATGTTTACTACAACATAATGATCATATTTTCTGTACGTAATATGTGCTCTTGTTTGTGCTTGTTGCACATGATGCTAATTGTCGAAAATTGCAATTCTCATACAAAAAGTTTGGGCGAGAAACATTGTCCTTCTTTTTGGACAGTGAGGTAAAATAAAACTGTTGCATTAGTATTTTTGGGCGGAGTTTTATAGAAGAAAAACTTTAAAAAAAAACATTTCTCTTAAGAGAATCGACGGGCTCTGATCGTGACAGTTCTTGATTAGCAGTCGCACCACGGGCGAGCCACCGCCGCCCCCCACCTACTTAGTACATACGTCTTCTACACACATTACAATTGCATTATCACGGTACATTGTTGCGCATAGTGAGTGAAACATGGCTTATCTGCGATCTCCCGCCGCTCTTTCCGTTCTTAATCATAAAGCTGGAATAAAATGATGTTCCGCGAGCCAGCAACAGTTATTCGTGACCAATTTCCTCCCGGAGGTTAACTCGTATAATGATTAAAGAGAGTAGCAACAGGAGGTCTCGTGAACGACAGCTCCGGCTTCGAGGGTGGGTTGAGCAGCAGCAACCTCCGGAATCCGTAAATTATTTTCGTCAGTCATTTCCTCCCGATTGAAGGTTCAATAGTTAGGTTTTTAAAACAAAATGTCGCATTTTCAAGTCGGTTTTTCAGTTTGTTAACTATAATTATACTCGTTCTTAGAACTCAGAATATTTTAACCCCATTTTAAACGCCTTAATTCAATTCTTTCGCAAAATAGATTCTTGATTTATTTATCTTGACTAACTTATTTGCCCTATTATGAAAAATCTACTTTCCAAATTACATCTTTGTAGTTAAAGTATAGTGGAGTTTTGAGAATTTGTAATTAGTCAGTGAATTGTTATAAAATGTTTGTTTGATAAGCCATGTCTAGGTGCTTTATTTAGCGCACTCGATGTGTGTTTTTTTATAAATAGCGTTTTTTTATAAGTGAATAAGTCAGCGTTTGACCACTAACTCTTAGTAAATGACGATATGGTTGAAGATGAAGCACGCAGACTTCGAAGATACCTATTTAATATTGTATCTCTCAGGGAACAAAGAAACCGGCAATTTATTCCTTTCGTGATTAGAAACGTAGAATCAAACCGGTTCGTACGAATCTTGGGGAAATCCACAATGTAAGGGTGGTAGTGGGCCGACTTTCAACTTGTGTAGTGTAGTTGGACATTCGATACAAACATATGAAATAGTGAAGTACCTAACAAATGCCACTTTATTTATTTATAATTTGCCCTCATAATCATGTTTCAAATAGAATGTATTCACTCACCTAACATATTGTTAGTTCAAAGTTTTAAAAGGCGCACTTAGCCTATAGAACGATTTAATCAATAAGATAATTTGTAACCTAAGCTATTTAAGCTAAGTCTATAAACTGTATTTGTTATTATGATAATAAAGTACTTCAAAAATCAATGAAATGAAATGAAATGAATGTAGTTGGAGGTATGTATGTGTGTAGGTGCTGGCCGGCAACACGAACACGTACCTGGAGGTGAAGACGCAGCTGTCTCCCGCGGTGTGGGCCTCCAAGGTGCGCTTCCTGCCCCACTCGAGCCACCGGCGGACCGTGTGCATGCGAGTCGAGCTCTACGGCTGCCTCTGGAACGGTATGGATCAAAGAAAATACAACGCTACAACGTGTTATAAGACTGGGATCTTTCATACACAATAAATCTATCTCCGAACTCTTTCCGAACGTATTATACTTTTCCCATAAATACCAGCTATGATGTTCCGCATAAAAAATGGTGATGTATGAATGTAAACTATATATCCTCTTCTAAAGGGCAGCTATCTCTACATCGACATCTTTAAAGTTGTTGGCTCGTAAAAAGTAACAAAATGGTTTACTAAATTATAGTATTGTACGTATGCGAATAAGCTCATTACTCAGTAGCCTAGAATCTCCAGAAGTTTCAGAAATGATTTCGTTTCGCTTTACCCACTATCGCACTTACGTAACTTTTCAAAATATTTAAGCTTTTGAATTTAATTTAATATTTAATTTGTAGCAAGATGCCCACATTAGATGGTGATATGCCCACGAGTGCACTCCAAATACCTACAGTTCTGCGCTAAAATAATCGTGTAACATAATTGTACAGCTTATAGCTTTAAGTTAATACGTGAATACCGCATCGTCCCAAAACACTGCCTTTCCAATTACCACTGTCCATAAACCATCTTTATTTAAATACAACCATCTTAAAACACCACCTAGACATAATAGATATCTTTTGTTAATTTTCAATAGAAATTTATGGTCTCTGTAAAAACTGCACAACAAAAACATAACCCTCCTTCTGCGGTCGGGTAAAAATGTAGTGAACACGAAGAAAAGTTAATTAGCAAAGCAGTTTACTCAACGCAGTGTTTAAAAAGGTATATTGTTTGATTTAGTAGTTTTCATAGCGGTCATTGACGTGGACTCCGCCAGCCTAGTTGCTGATTATTGAACCTGTACTATAGAGTTATAACCGTGCAGTTAAATACTAACCTGTGTTAGTTATAACTAATAACTCAAGCAGCTACGAGTACCTACATCGGATTCTATGAAACTTTTACGGCGCGTGCTTTTATGAAAAATTGTAAAGGACGACAAAAAAAATGTATGTATAATGTATACTGGAGAGTCACGAACGTCACGAAAACTTTAAGTCACGCTTGCTGCTTCTATGTAACCTGTGAAAAGCTGGATTCTTTACTTGGTTGTTGTATCGTGTTAGGCTGAGGTCAAACGAGCGTAATTTTTTGAGTTCTGAGTCGCGTAAAATGCGACGCGCAATTTCGGTTCGACCGAAATTCTGCTGGGGCGCCTGGGTGGTCGTAATTTTTTACCGATTTCAAAAAGGAGAAGGTTCTCATTTCGCAAGTGTTTAAAAAAAAAAGGTTATTTTGTGGCCTTCCTTCAGTGTAAATTATACGATTGTTTTAAGATTGAACGCAATCAATTCCGGAGCATACCGAGTAGCGTATTCATTAGCCACTGTAATATTTGATGAATCAGTAGAATGAAGTGTGTCCGTCATAATTCCACGCGCGTAAGTCTGGCAGGTGTCCTATCGAATGTAAATATTAGGCCATTGGTACGCTGTGATGATATTTATGATATTTGTATTTATAAAGTTATATAGTGCCCTTGAATGCTACAGACATAATCTACGATATTGTGTCAAATTAAATAAGTCTTGGATGTAAGCCGCTATTTTATAAAATTATATGAGCCGCATTTAATTGTACAGTATATCTCAATCTGCGTCGCTCCCGGCGCCGGAACACCTGGCACTTTGATTAATGAAAAACTTCATCTAGCGCAGTAATCCCGCCAGCCGCCCGTCAAACTGTGCGCCAGACTGAGCTGCTAATATTAATAGCTTGTAAGAGTCAATTAAGCTATAAAATTGCAGACGCGACACGATGCTCGGCGGCTTGGCTGTCGTTGTACGATGATTGTCTATCTGTGTTGTAGAACTGGATTTCTTTTGCAAAAATTGGACCCAAAATTGTTAGCCCCGGATAGAATAGGACTTTTCCCAGCTATGGGACGGGACGGGCTAAATATAAAAATAAATACATAATAATCTATATATATGTATATGTAGCATATAGTAAGTTCGGTAGTTAGATAAATGTAGTATGTGTTGTTGGAGTTAATAGACTAAAAAAATAATTCCAAAATTCCAATCGACTTTAGAAATTGTATGAAATTTCGTATTTTTGTAACCGACTTCAATAAAGGAGGAGATTCCCAATTAGATAATTTTATTTTGTATACAAGATATGTTTGAGCTTGACACGCAAACCTTTCTTGTATAATTATGGTACCTCATAACTCTGTCATTTATGAAACGATTTGAAAAAAATATTTTTTATTTGAAAGTATTATACTTTCAGATTAATCACATAGAAAGTTCATTAAAATCGATTTTTTTCTATCGCATAGAGTTTTATAAAATCGATCATACTTTGCTCCTTTCAATGCTTCGCATAGCCCCTCTATACATGGTAATCTATTCAGATAGCTCCTATATCGAACGTCAACTGCAAGCGGTTGTACTCAACGGTTTTAGATCTTCCTGGACTAACATAACCTCAGGTGTTCCTCAAGGATCCCTATTAGGCCCCTTACTCTTCATAATGTTCATCAATGATATAGGTTCTTGCTTTTTGCACTCTAGATTTTATTTATTCGCTGATGATATGAAAATTCTTAGCGATTCTAATGATTCAGCCAACCTCCAAGAAGATCTCGCTCGTTGTACTGATCATTGTTGCTCGTTTTTAACATTGAAAAATGATACTATCATTTTCGAGAAAATTAAATACTACCTGAAGGGTGAACAGCTTCCTCGAGTGCAGGAAATAAGAGACTTAGTCATAATAAAAGATTGTAAACTAAACTATAATCACAGTATTGTAAAGAAAGCAACCCAAGCCCTCGGCTCCATTATTTGCTTGTTAACTCCTTTTAATAACATAAAAACATTGAAAATCCTGTATTGTGCCTACGTACGCAGTGTTCTGGAGTATTGCTCCCAGGTATGGAGTCCCATTTATAAGTGTAATATATTACGCATTGAACGAGTATAATAAAAATATATAATATATTACTGTAATTCAGTTCTCGAGTCTTTGATGACGACTATGATCAACGATGTAACCGTCATTATCTGCTTCCTCTTGAATTAAGAAGAACTACAGCTGATTTAACATATTTTATCAATATACTCAACGCAAAGATAAATAACACAGAACTACTTTGTAAAAAATATTTCATACACCTTCGTTCTGATCCAGACATAGGACACTTTGCACCATCCTTTGCTAAGAGAAACTGTATCAAAGGTAGTTTCCTTCAGTTCTGGTATTGATGTCTTGTGTCGTGTTGCAGCGGGCATCGTGTCGTACTCGATGCCGGCGGGCGACGCGCGCAGCAACGGAGTGGAACTCTCGGACGCCACGTACGACGGCACCTGGGCCGGCGGCGACCTGCGCGCCGGACTCGGACAACTGGTCGGTACCACCTCCGGACTCCTCACACTCGCTGATATGGAGCTCGCGCACATTCGCACATTATTATTTGCACACATTATTTATTATGCTAAGGAGAGGTCAGAAGTTCCACTCTTGACCTCTCCTTAGCATACTAAAACAAAATTGTTTAAATATTAGTACCTGGGCGACCGAGCTCCACTCGGTTTTTTTATGACTGAAAATACGAGCAAACCCAGGTTCACTAAAAATGACACCTAGCAAGATCGATTCATCGTCCCCTAATCTACCTACAAACCTTATTTCATTAAAATCGTTGGAGCCGTTTCCGAGATTCAGATTATATATATATACAAGAATTGCTCTTTTATAGGTATTGGATTTATTTATTTTATTTATTATAAGACACACATAGTAGAGAATTGAACATTAACAATGCCCCACAAAACCGTGAAAACGTTTTGACTGTGGGAACTCCGTACTATTTATACTAAACTATTATAAGAAAGTCCTTTAATTTACGCTTATATTTATATTTGTTGTTCTCTAAATGACCTCAGGCAGACTGTTGTACAGGTTAAGGCTAGCGCTTATTAAGTGTTCTGTCACCGTAGTAGCTATATACTCTGGGAACAACATATCTACCGGCGGTCATCAAGCGATTGCTAAGCTGTAGGTCGTGGGTTCGATCCCCACCCAGGACAAACATTTGTGTGATGAATATTTGTTCTGTCTGGGTGTTTCTATGTATCATAAGTATGTATTTACCTACAACAAAAAAATGTATATATGTATTCTATCCACCATCTAGTTTCCATAGTATAAAGCTTTGCTTAGTTTGGGCTAGATCGTGTTTTGTGAAATGTCCATCAATATTTATTTATTTATTGAACTTATTTAAAAAACGTGTGGGACCCAGTCTAATAAACCCACAAGTTAAGTGGGTTTACTATGTGTTTTATTTTTTATTAGGTTTTATTTGTTTACTATTGGTTTATTAGGTGGGTACACCCAGGTCGCTAGGCCGGCCTAGAAAGAGGTGGAGAGAGAGGTCGACACTTTCAATATGAATTGGTCCACAATAGCAGCCGATAGACAAATATGGATGAAGGGGAGAGAGGCCTTGCTTTGCTCAGTAATGGGAGAATGAAGGCTGATATAATAATATAATTTGAAAAAAAACTGAAGTGAGGGTTATGTTTATAGGTTGACGGCGAGTTCGGCGGCGATGAAATCCGCGAGGCATCGCGTGTGTCGCCATGGGTTGGATGGCGCAACGAGACGCGTGCGCCGACCGGCGCCGGCGCAGCCGCCCCCGCGCCCCCCGCGCCTCGTCCCCCGCCCGCCATCACGTTTGAGTTTGACCGCGTGCGAGAGTTCAGCGCCGTGCACATATACTGCAACAACAAGTTCATGCGGGACGTGCAGGTATTACTGTTAAACTTCACTTTGAAGATGCCGCGTGTGGTTTAACACAATTTCAATCGCTCGTTGGTCTACGTGTCGCACCACTCACCATACATTATACATTTATACATTTTGAGGTCTTTTCCGCGCGGTGGTTCTGGTCCGAATGACTGAAAAAAAAAACGAGTTCAAAACAGTTTTATTCGAACGCTCATCGAAAGTTCCAGAAAATTTCGATTTCATCTACTTGAATCAACAAACTAGTAGCTGGTAGCTACTAATGGTAGCACTAGATGACAATCACTCGAAATCTGAAAATTCTTTATGCCCTATTTTTGCTCCGAAATGGGCCGACAAATTAGATTAATAAAAACTATAAAGGATTATACAATGACTTGGCTTGGCTGATTTATTTGTTTGCCATAAAAATTTCTAAGGTTATATTTAGCGCCATCTATGCTCCTTTCGGCGCACCATCTCATTCTGTAGATATAGCTCGCACGCGACAACTTTTTTTATACAAATATTGTATGTATTTAAATAAGCGTGGTGCGGCAGGTGTTCTCGACGGCAGTGGTCCGGTTCAGCGTGGGCGGCAAGCATTACCAGGAGGAGGCGGTGCGGTACTCGCCCGCGCCTGACAACATCTTCGAGAGCGCTCGCAACGTATCCATCAAGCTGCACCACCGCATCGGACGCTGGCTGCGGCTCGAGCTGCACTTCGCAGCCAGGTGGATTCTCATCAGCGAGGTAACCTACACTGACGGCTGCTATATTTTATATCATTGTTTCAAACTTTGAATTGTTTTTAAAACATCAAGTCAATATTTTCGTAAATTGTGTTTGTATTCTTAATAATGGCACCACCTCTGAAGTATGACCTACAAAATAAGAATCATTAATCTCAATTCATAATTGACATAAAAAAAAAATACATATCTACAGTCGAATTGAGTACCTACCTACTTCTTTTTGAACCACTTGCTTAAAGCATTGTTATTAATTAGAGTTACCAACGCTCTGTCACCCGCAGCACAAACAATTTGTACAATGAAGATTTATATTCATTATTTTTGTAAAAAAAACTTCGCTTCAGTATTGATTGAGTATGTCATGCGTCAGGTTGTGTTCGAGTCTGCGGTGGCTCAAGGCAACCACACTGCGGAGAGTGGGCGCGCGGGTGGCGCAGGCGCAGGGGTTGCGGGTCCGGGGGGAGCGGGAGGCGCGGGGGTGGCCGCGGCGCGCCGCCCCGACCCAGTATACGCGGCGGTGGCGGTGGGCGTGGCCGCTGCTCTCGCCGTCCTGCTCGCCGCCGCCGTGTTCCTGCTCGTGCGCCGCCACCGACACCGGAAGTGCTTCGCCTCACCGCCGCACAAGCAGGCGCACCACCTCGCGCCCTCCGCACAGAGCACGGCCACCAGGCCGCATCTGCACGACTACAGGTCAGTGACAACACTGTATACTACACCCAACCTGCTATCACCAGTAGGGCTGTTCACAACTTCGGATTCGGAAGCTGGTCGGAAACTATATCTCCATCTCTGTCATTTCCATACAGAATGAATAACAGAGATAGCCCTAGCTCTTTCTTTAGCGTGTTTTGACTTGACGTGCGTAAATTTCGGTGTGATATTGAACACGCTCCGCGTTAAAGGTGTGAGTAACGAATGCGTCATGTGCGCAGCAGTTGCGGCGGCGTCCCCGGCGACGCGGGCGAGCTCCCACCCGACACGAAGACGGCCGAGTACCAGGAGCCCTACCAGGCGCTGAAGGTGGCGCCCTGCTTCTCCTACAGCACCGTGCTGCTCGAGATGGCGCACATGCACGACGGTGACGCCTCCACTCTCGCCATGGAAGGTACGCACACGTACAACTGTTTATTTTTACCCGACTGTGCAAGAAGGAGGGTTATGTTTTTCAAGTGTATGTATGCTTGTATGTATGTTTTTTATGAGCCCCTACAGGCTAAACGGCTTGGCCAATTTTGATGTGTGTAAGCTATATATTTTTTTTGTAATAATAATAATGCAACTTGCACAAAAATAAAAAATGTACTTTTTCGTAATTTCCTCCAACGAACTTTTTGAATGAAATTATCAGATATTTAAACATTAGGTACCCTTATATCCTTGTTTGTGATGATTTTACTTTGATGTGTTTTCTTTTTAAGCTTCCTTACTAAGAATGTCTGTCTGTCTGTCCGCAGTAGGAATAATAGCTACTATTGTACTGCATAAACCTGATTTTGTCGCATTGCCTGTTTCATATAAACTCACTTATAATGATTATTTTTGTAACCTTGGCAATAAAAAATATTTTTTTTATGGTATTAGTAGTGTGTATGTCAAGTGAAGCATCACTCAGGCGAGGGTATGTTCCAGCAGACAGCTGTAACTACGAGTACGCAGTGCCGGAGGCGAGCTCAGCGCCGCTGTTGGCGCGCTGCCGCCTCGACTCCGCCTCGTCGCGCTGCAGCGCCTCGCGAGCGGTAACTGCACACTACATTACACTTAGGAATACAATGCACTTAACAATGCATTACGCTTAGTCATTACACACAACGTTACATTACATTTAACAACACATTACACTTAACAATGCATTACACACAACAATACACTACATTTAACAGTACATTATTAGTAGTTTGAAGTAATGAAATCGACAAAGTTAAGTTTGTTTCATATATAGCTTGACCGCCGTAAGGTCGATCCTCCTGATGGTATGCGGGACGCGGGGGCGGGGTGCGCTCGAACAATCATTCAGTCGGATGTCGGCTGCTGACATCGGATGATATTTGGCAGTTAGAGCTCGCGCGGTTGTAGCCTTGTGCCCGCTACACACGAGATTATTTCACGCCTTTACATCCAACAACAAAATATATGGAATTACCGAGCAAACAATGCTCACTTGGTTGCAAAACCATAATATTCCTTGCAGTGCAACTATGTTGCGGTCGCAATTATACGAACTCATTCAGTGGGTACATATTGAAAAAAAAAACTTGTGATCGATAAAATTCTAAAAAGCTGTGGGCACGAAGTTTTGCGTTTGCCACTATACCATATAAGGTATAATGTGCATGTGCATACGTTTTGCAGAGCGGTGAGAGCGGCAGCGGCAGCGCGGAGGGGGAGGACGAGGCGGAGGCGCTCCGCCGGCGGCTCGAGACTGGCGAGGTGCCCGAGCTGCCGCGACATCGGCTCCGGATGATCTCGAAACTGGCCGAGGGCGCCTTCGGAACGGTACCACGTCATGTGTTACAAACGTCGATTACATAGAGACGACACGCTCTGATTTGATTGTGCGTGCGCACAACGGTGCCCTAATCAGTGACTCATACGCAAGTTGACGTCTACTATATAATACAAACACATGTATGAAGTGGTTTTGCGTTTTCGCGATTTGATTTACGGTCAGTGGTGTTTATTGACAAATTAATGAGCCTTACTGCCAGAGTCCGACAAACGACAGGGCGAGCGCGGGGAGCGGGTGAGGAACTCGAGATAGGCGGGAGGCGGAATTTCTGTTCTATATGTAATACAATTAATGTCTTCTGTGGTATAAGCTTCACAAATTACTACTTCAGCTTACAATCTGAATGTCTTAATCGTTAGTGAGTCGGTTTCCACTAATCAAGCGTGTTTCATCGTAGACCGCAACAATCCAACAATCATAGACAGCCTATTCATGGATAATAAAAAAGAACTATTCCAATAGGTGAATCCCTACATCAGAACTATTTTTATTTTATTTTAATTTACTTGGACAACCAAACAGCTTTTTACACAATATAATAGAAAAAATATATTAGCCAATTAAGCCAAACTTAGGTTATCACTAATAATTCCTGAAACAGATGTTAAGCTGCTGATGTGCAGCAACAGAAATGGATCATTAGAGTAAAACATACATAATATATAGTTGAATCACATACCTACTAAATAGAACAAATCCGTACAATGTGAATGTATATAATAATATAAATTATGATATATTTGAATATATACTACGTGTTACAAAAACGACTATTAATTACATTTATAATTACGTTATGCCTCGTGGTAAGTAAGTCAATTGACTCTGAAAATTTGGATTTTTTTGTTATTCACATTATATGTGTATGCATTGTATATATGTGGTACAGTATGTATGTTTGCGTGTAGGTGTACGTAGCGGAAGCGGACGGCGTGCCGGAGTACGAGGGAGGCGTGAGCGCAGAGAAACGACTCGTCGCCGTCAAGTTCCTCAGCCACGAGGCGTCGCGCGACGAGAGGTGAGCGAGCGAGCGAAACGACACCCACACACACACACACACATACACCTCACACCCACACACTCACATACACCACACACACACATACACCACACATTAACACACGAACATACACCACACACACACATACACCCCATCTCACATCGTCGCCCCCATTACTAACTGTCCTAACTCATTTCAGTCAAATGTTCAGAACAAGCGCTATTAGTTATAAAAGTAGGCAACTAAAAAAATAAAAACTAGAAAAATATAAATAAATAATTATGCGTATAATTTCTTCTAAATAAAGTACCAATAGTGACGTCTCCTTTATTGTAATTACCTTATTATGAACACAGTTTCAGCAATAAACGACATCTTATCTTCAAACATTGTATTCGCGAGGTCTGCGCTGTTGTTGGGAGTGCTAGTTACGATGTGTGTGTTGTAGGTTGGCGTTCGAACGCGACGTGCGCGTGCTGAGTGCGCTGGCGCACCCGTGCCTGGCGCGTGTGGTGGGCGTGTGCCGCGGTGCGCCGCTCGCCGTCGTGCTCGAGTACCTGCCTGGCGGCGAGCTGTGCGCGTGGCTGCGCGCGTTGCCCGCCGCCGGTGCACCGCCGCCGCGCGCACTGTTGCGGCTAGCGTTGCAGCTCGCAGCCGGCATGCGGTACCTGGAGGCGCTCAACTTCGTTCATCGAGACCTCGCCGCGAGGAACTGCCTCGTCGGGCCAGGGTACGAGGACACAAATACCAAATACCCCCCCCCCCCCCCCTACACACACACACACACACACACATATTCCCCCCTCCCACGTACATAAGTTTTGAAATAATTGGAAATTCTTGTGCGACTGTGAAATAAAACTTTTGTTGATCTCACAAAAGAGAAACTAAAAATGAAAAACTAATGTTTCGTTGACAGTTTTTTTTTTGTATACTAGAGAGCTGTTTTGTTGATGTTGATGATCATCTTCGTGCACAATTCTTTAAATCAATTTTACTACAAATCAACGATGTCTGTGGTCTGATGTCTGATGAAATTTTAAAAATCGAATCGTAAATGACAAGTTAAACAGTGATTTTATTGCAATATACGCAAAAACGGCCGCTTACCCGCAGCTCAGATATATGCTCGTGACTTCGTTGAAATGCATAAAAAATAATTGTAATAGTAAAAGAAATAAAACTGAAACGTTAATGTTCATACATTCTCGCCTGAAAGTCCATTGTTATCGGTGCTTTGTATTGTATCGTTTATTAAACAAACGAATACTGTTTTACCTCACTAATGAAAAATAAAGGTGTTTTTGTGTTATTTGTATATGTAGCCACATATTTTAGTATTCGAGATTAGTAGTTAAAATAGGAGCGTCATTATAATTCGACAGTTAAAAGGTAGAAGCTAAAGGATATAAGCGACATTTTAGTCAATAAAAAACCGGACAAGTGCGAGTCAGACTCGCCCACCGAGGGTTCCGTACAAACTAGTAGATAAAAGGGGTAAATCATATTTTTTTATATTTTCCTTCATAAACCGAAAAATATACATCGTAAAAATATTTAAAAACCTGTTTTTGCTTATACTACTGAAGCTCTTTCATATGATACCCCACATGATACGGTTAATTTACTTTAAAATTTGGACCCACATTCCTTGCATAAATACACTATTTTTTTGTGATTAAATAAAAAAAAAACAGTTTTCGGTTTTTTTCCTATATGTGTACTCTTAACACAATGCTTCTTGCCAAATTTCATTGTTCTAGGTCAACGGGAAGTACCCGGAAGTATAGGTTTTGATTCCCTTGTGAGTGTCGAAATGTGCGTTTTTTTTACTGTAACTTTTTTTACGAAAACTTTGAAACTTTATTTTTCTTTCTGCAGCAAGATACTATAGATCTGCGTATATGGTTTTAATTCTAAAAATGAGTTAAAGTTATAGAGTTTTTAAGTGTATACATACACTTAAAAATCATAATCGAAGCGAGCGCGAAATTTGTCGAAATTTTTGATCAAATTTTAGGTATTCATATGCAAATTTGCTGTTAATGTAGTCACAGTACTGACATGGCTCGAAAATACAAAGGATATTTAATAACTTACAGGAGAGGAAGGTTTTTTGATAATGTTCAGGAAGCCTGCCTGCGGCCTTTACCATCAAGTTTCTCATTATCACCAACCTTCCGGACTCCGGCAAATATACATTGGTATACATGTATTGGTATACATTAATAAGTACAATATTTCATATTTTTAGGCTTATTATAAAACGTGACGCAGACAATAGTGTTACCAAACACCTGACTCGCACCCCCCGATATTACTCATAACCCTCCCTAAAGTCCAAAGTAAAATCCAAAATTAGGGTTGATTTTCACAAAATTTTAATTTTCCAGCACCGAATGTACCCCCGTGTCTAAAATCCCTCCGAATTTGGAAGATCTCCCCGCTCTGCCCCCTTGGTAACAGAAGCATGATGAGTAACACTACTACACTTCTGTCTTATCACACCACATTCCACGCCCGTCGTAGTGTGTGTGTGTGTCTGAAATGTGGAATGTGTGTGACAGGTACCGTGTGAAGATCGCCGACTTGGGCACGGACAAGGAGGCGTACGCGTGCGACTACTGCGTGGTGGGTGGACGAGTGGTGTCGCTGCGGTGGGCGGCGCCCGAGGCGGCGCTCCACGGACGGCACTCGACGCGCGCGGACGTCTGGTCCTTCGGCGTCACGCTGCACGAACTCTACACGCTGTGCCGCCGCCGGCCTTACCACGCGCTCACGGACCAACAGGTTCGGATCACATTACTCATGCATGCGTGCGAAAGACAGCTTCGCAACACATTTGTACATTTGTCACACTATATGTGCGAAAGCAGGTTCGCATTACACTCGTGCATTTGTCACACTGTACGTGCAAATACAGGTTCGCATCACACTCGTGCATTTGTCACAATATATTTATGCGGAAAGTAGGTTCGCATTACACCCGTACATTTGTCACACTATACTTGTGTTTTACACATTATTACATGTGAACACCTATTATATGTGAACGTATAATAGGTTCACATTACAACGTGTAAAACACAAGTATCAATATTTTGACGGATACGTCCATGAAGACATTATTTTTTATATATATTATGTCGGAAATGGGCAGTCACGTTGGTTATTTTTATTTTCAATTTACAGTAGGTTTACCGCGGCTAATATTATTTCACACTACACCGCACATAGAAAAGGTCTTCAACGCTGTATCGGAGATCCGACATCTTACTTCAGTGTATAGGAAACATCTCTAGGCACTCTATTCGACACGCGCGTTCACTATCTACCGCCCAAGCCGAGTGCCAAACACGAAGTGACGCGAACTGCTCAGCCCATTAAACTCATATACGTGGCGTTTGCGCTTCGACCTATCTCAATAATCGCTGTACCGATGATTCGATTTATGATCGATGCCGGCACATATATAAATGGTACTTGTGGCAGGTGGCGGCGGCTCTGATGAGCGGCACCTGCGAGCCGGCGGAGCGGGCGGCGGCGTGTCCGCGCGACGTGTTCTCGCTGATGCGCTCGTGCTGGCGGCGCGAGCCGCGCGCGCGACCCTCCTTCCGCGAGGCGCACGCCTTCCTGCAGCGCCGCCTCGACCTCGACCTCGACCTCGACTCGCCGCCGGAGCACGACGCCTCGTGACCACCGCTCGCGGACCACGTACTGCGCGCAGGTTACCACATGCGGTCCACTGCCACACTCTATCGATAATTGTGCGATTCTTAACCAGCCTGATGATTCTCTAAACTAAGATCGCACAAGTGAAGGGCTTCACCTGAGTGAACTTGTGTTTTTCTTGTTTAATACAGCAAATAATATCAAATTATCTAATCGTCAGTATAAGAAACTAGCATATGGTATAGAAAGCTTGTTTTTTGTTTTTCACATTCTATATATCAATATAATGCAGTCGGGTTATATTATTTTATAATTATTTTTATTGGAAGTTGGTTAAAAATGCAAATTCACTTAGGGCCTCACGTCACTTGCGTTATCATTTTGTTTAAAGAATCGACACATTGAACTATACATACCGATAGTCACAACCTTCAAGAAAAATAAAGAAAAAAATCTTTAAGTTCAGTTGTAAATATGCGAATTAGGTTTAGATGCGTATCGATATATTTTGATCACGCGAAAAGGCACACGCTAATTGACAAATATGCAGAATGTCAGAACTGCAAATGGTATATTAATATAAATTGTATGACATATTTATTCGTATTTAGACGTTGTAGTTCTTCATTTAAGTATCGCGGACTTGATTTTTACCGATCGTTTTAGCATCGTACAGCGTTGTAGTCGGTTCGCAGATGTTTTGCAACTAATCAAAAAGTCTGCGCACTGAATCGGAGCGTGAGTAAAGTTTGATGAATACGTATTTCTCTTGCATGATTGTGACTATAATTATAATAGATCAACACCTGACTATCAAAAGTATCTGAATATAACGCGTCTCTCATACGATATTTATTGTTGGCTGATTAATTCTAACTGATGAGAATATTTTATTAATTAATTTTTTCATTACTGTATTTTGTGTGTCGCGTTTCGTTCAAAAATGTTTCGAAATAGATATTAGATGGCGGTGTAGTTTACAAAAAATATTTTCATGTGCATATATCTATGTAGGGAGAAACACTATCGCATTTTATGAACAAACCAAAAACTCACGTCTTAAATTTATAAGCAATGATGTATGAATTTGGCAGATACATATGTTGTACAGACTGCAACGTCATCTATCGATTAATTTATTTACAAGGATAAGGGTCATCCCTAAAATGAAGAAAAGTATAATAATTAATGTTATTAATTAAATTAATTCTGTAAAAATACGGTATGACGATGGAAAATAACCGACACCGTGTTTTGTACAATCAAAAATTGTCAGTTCAACTTGAAAACGTATCTTGCAAATTCCATATCCGAAGAATCGCTTAATTAATATAAAACATTCAGCGTCTCATCAAACTAATATAGTTTGACCTATGTCTTTAGCATATTCCTACTTATTCACTCTCCATTCTTCGAATCTAAAATTGGGAAATAAAACAGAATGACGGGTGGAGAAGATATGCCATATTCCATTAAAAAAACTGTCTGAATCACTAATGTATACATATTCCGATACTTTTGAAACTCGGAGTACTAGAATTGCACAATTAATTTATTTTATAGGTGTCGTTTCAGCTCCATACATTTTTACGTGATGTATTGTATGTTACTAAGATATGTAATGTCAGATCGTACTTAGAATGCGGTATATACTACTTAAGGTACTAAATACACGATCAAATACGGTGCGGTCGGACCGTCTGTTTAACGAGACGAATAAAGTGCTTAATGTATTTTCCTCTCTTTCTGTCTCGTTGGTCCGGTCGTACCATATTCGATCGTGTATGGAGTTGCCGAGACGACTGTTTTTTTTTTGTTATTTTCGGTGTGCGATCATTTTAAAAACGCTTGTACCGTTTCGATCGTGAGAGAATTCTCGTTGCACATTGTATGTAACCGATTGGCAACAATATAGAAAATAGTGTTAAGATGAGTGGAAGGGTCGCCTTTTAATTACGCGAGGTCTGTTTTTTAAATGCTATATAATAAGTTTTCCCGCCTCCTTCCCCTCTATTAAGGCCTAACTTATTATGAGACGCCATAAACCAACATCGTGATGGTTTTTGTTATTTATATTCTCAATAAAAAATTTGCCGCCGTGGAAAACTTGACAGATGCAAGTTATAGAAATGGCATATATCTTTATTATTCTTTTATAGAGCTCTTTCTCTTTTTTAACAATTCTAACTTCGCCAACAGTCCATCTGACCCGCCGTGTTAGATGTTTCATATCAAGAAAAAAAAACTGACTTCACTACATAAAGGGGAGGGCGGAACGTTTACAAATCTCACGTGATTAAGAGACCTCCCCCGATGTATTCTGTCGACGACTGTAGGTGAATGTTCACTGCGAAGGTCGGTGCCTAACTTCACATATCTTCATGAGAACTGGACCTGACTGGGCATCGACCGTTCGTTAAGTTCGTTAGGCTCTCGCCGTCTGTTTGTTTCACTGAGCCCCCGCGCGTGCGGTCCTTAATGCGACCCTTGTAAGCGGGGCTCGCCTGCGACGGGAGACTGTTTTATATGAACAGTGGGGTCTAGATAGTTATTTTTTAAGTATTGATTTTGTTTCGATTCGAAATGTTAATTTTAAGAATCTAATTTCGATATTGCGATTTGCGATAGAGGCCGTTTTTAAGGATTTTACCGATAAACGTTACTGAAATTTGAGCAATACTCAACATATTTTGTCAATCTCTCGTTTACACGTATTTACACTTGCTAAAGAAGACAGAGAATTTGAGACGTTGATCAAATTTAAGTAACGTTTTTCGGTAAGGCCGTAAATGTTTATTTTCTTTAGACGTTAACGGTTTTGACTTCGCAATGGTCTAAATTTGAAAAATAATTTAAAATATGACCTATCAAAATGAATACTTAAAAAAACTTACGAACCTCCTTATCTGCACAATAAGTTTGTTGAGTAAGCTGCGTATTAATATTAAGAACCTGATCTTCCTTCAGAGGCGAGCGACGCGCGCGGCCGCGGTGCTCCGTCACACACACTCACACATCTACACACATTCACACACACACGATACGCTTTATTACAATACTAGGTATAATATAACACACACGCGACGCCGCGGCCTCGCGACACTCGCAATTAGAATTCTATTAGAATTTTCTTAATCGGGCTACATTTTTACGGCAATAAGTTGCTACAATATTTGCAAACAAGTATCTATAGTAAAAGAAAACGATAACCGACTGCATAAGAGCGATTTTTGTAGTGTAGTGTTGAAAAATATGAAGGATGCACTATTATTATTAAAGAAGTATTTACCGTGGTTCGCGTTAGTTTTGAGCTCCCGATATTTCGGCACAGTTACATGCACCATGTTCACGAGCGACTGAAGAATGCGGGTGGATGATACGGTTAAGAGCAGACATATCTGTCTACTCTCTTTCTTTGTATTTTATTACGAAGAGCGTTATCACTGGCACTCGAACTCGATTGATAGTCCCGACAAAACACACTCACAATATCACTGCTTATCATCTTTTAGAAAAACTGTTTTTCAACACTAACGCGAACCGCGGTAAATACCCCGTTAATAATAATAGTGCTTTAATGAATTACCGTGATAGTTTAAAAAATATGAATGATGTTGAAAAGCTACACTTTCGTGAGAAAGTATACACACAACCGCTGAGCAATTTATTTCATTGAGCTTGCTTGTAAAATCTCACAGTCTCACAGTCGGGTAAAACATAGAGTCTGTCTTAAACTATATATACCTTACCAAACATGTATACTAATATGTGGGTCATACTTAAGGCGCTGTAGCTATCTCGCTTGCACGCGTCATCATTTTACTAGATACAAAGTTATGAAATATTTATTTAATGAATAACATGCAAAACGTCGGTCTGAAAACTGTATTAAAAATATTCAGACTAATATTTACTTAACTAAGATAGATTTATAAATAAACGTCTAATAGTGAATAGGATATCGTTGGGATGTTTATTTCTGTCAAAATAAAAAAATAATCCTTAATACATTGTAACCGTGTTCTCATGTGGTTGACGTTCACATATAAACCTAACGTACATATATTAAATAATTGTATAAGTATCTAAAAATGGAACTTGCGCAAGCGAAACAGCTGCGGCACCCTGCCGCCTTAAAACGTTACAGTATTTTTTCTCGTTGTTATTTTTGACAATGTTCCTGACCACAATACATGTTTCAGCTATCGTCGTAAAAATATTGGCCGTGTAGGATCTTTACTTACCGAAACTTATAGTGATTTATTTTCATACAAAACATTTCACGAAATGAACTTATAACTAGATAATAAATATTGTTATTGTAAGTCGTTAGTCGCATCCGAGGCAAATCAAATTAATAATTATGTACTTAGGGCTCGGTGTCGAATATTAAAAATAGTTGAAATTTGTCTATTTTCCGTAGTCGGTAGGGTAGGGCAAGTACTCCGACAATACGGTTTATTCGCTTAATGTCTAAAGCGCAAAATGGCATAGGGTAAAAATTTGTAGAAGAGCGAAATGTCGAAGAGTGTTAAATGTAATCCGTATAATGACCAGGAAGCAATATGTCCGAGACTCACTGAGACTAAAATAGCGAAATGTCCATAACGCAATTAGTCCAAAATTTCAATTGCTCTACTAACTAAATTATCATGTAACAATGAATAGTGTAGTAGCAGTAAATAAATAAAAAATATTTTCAATTGGATTAGTTCGATTGAACGATGTCGCACCAGTTTTCCTTACAAAAAACTTTACAAAGAACGAACTTTATAAAAAAGATGTTTAGTTTTTGTTGAACTTTAAAAAAAATTTGGGCAACTTTTCTCATGTTTCTCTCCATAAAATTTTAATTAGGACTTAGACAAATATTTTTAAACAAAAAATAGTCACATCGTCCAGCCATTCTCAAGTAACGTATGTCTCGTACTAACACATTAAAATTGAGTAAGGAGCGAATTCCAAAGAGACATTAGTAGGATGGTATAACCCAGGATGGTTTAACTATTACAAAATCAGAATTTTAATCATTGTGCGCTACGAACATTTCAGCCTTTCATTTTTGTAAGATTTGGGCACTACGCATCTATGAGTATGATCAACTGGGCTTGAACTTGTTGCTCTTCCGTCAATGTTTTGGCCTCTGTCATTTTGCGTTTTAGACAATATGCGAATAAACGCAACACTAGGGCGTTCCTCGCTCTCCCCGAGGACTGAATCCTGCGGCTTCTTCCTCGGCCTAATTATGTAAGCACTTATTAGAAGTAAGCTGCAGCTGACTATGGCTGCTACCCGGTAGAGTTTCACTCACTTCTGTATCACAGCGTAGAGTCGTTATACCGGATAATTTATTATATTGTACAGGGTGATTGGTTCTTGCACGTTTCCCTTTCAGGGGGTGCTTAAGCACGATTCAAGTCATTGTTTATGGAATAGTTCAGCGAAATTTTGTGCTGGTTAAGTTTTGTGAAAAATTTGTTATTCTTTGTTTTTTTTTCAAACAACTTAGATTATTGAAAAGATAAGTGTTAAGTACCAGCAGGTTACAAACTTTGGTACTTAACACTTATCTTTACTTATCTACAAAAATATGTACGTTTAAAAAAAACATACATATTTTTGTCATAACACAAATATTGCTGAAATTGTAGATTGGTCGAAGTATTTTATTACTTTCTATAATTTAAAATAATGTCTTTTCAGTAAATTTCTAATAATATAATTGTCTTCATAAGCTATTTAGAATTCAAAATAATTTTCTATATTCGCGAAATTTAAAATTTACTCGTTCTAAAACGTCGATCCCACCGACAAACGAATCGTCTAGGTAATTATCAGTATTTCTTAGGATAACATTAAATCATTTTATTGTTTATTATTTTTTAAATATACTTTAACTGATTTTTATACGAATCGTCAATTTAGATTTTTGTGAAATATATTCAATTACCTCAAAACTTTACGCTTTAAATAAAATAGACATTTACGTTCTTAAACACCTCCTAAAAAGAAAACTATCTGAGAATTAATCGTCATGTATGTATTTTCAAGTCTGAAATGTTATTTTAGTCGTTACTTATATGATATTTTATTAGTTATAATGCTATACATGTACGGCGAGATATATTATAATAAATTAGATATTTGAAGGTGAGATTATACAATACATAAATCGATATATACATATGTAGATGTATCAAAACGCACAATGAATGACCAGGCCTACGTTTTCGAGTGTGAACAGTTTTGCAACGAAATATAAATACATTATATAGATAAAGGGTGCGTAAGGTCCGGTACACACGAAGCAATTCGATTGTGATGAAATCGCAACTTGAATTACTTTTGAGTATTATGTTATATTAATAGTTCTTTCAACTTATATGAGACACTTTATAAGTCGGTTACTTTGAAAGTATAGTGCTTTAAATAAGTAAAACTAGTTTCATTAACCGACTAAATCTTTGCCGCCGTTTGCCGTTTGCCGTTTCCTGAGACCTACAATCATGGAATTTTCAAGGCTAGAGTGAAAAGATATCTTCTAGCTAGATCGACGAGCTTCATCCTCGGCCACACCGTCGCTTAACATCAGGCGAGGCGATATAATTAAAATTAAAACAGAATGAGTTTTGATTGTTGCGTTGTTGTTGGGTTGAGTTGCGTTGCCTCGTGTGCGCTGGGCCTAAGTATAACGACGTGTCGCCCTCGCGTGGCGGCGAGTGTCGTCGCGTGCGCATGCTTTACGCTGTGATATTCTCTCGTACACTTACGGAACCAATGTTGACTAGGCTAATGTGACACGTAGATGTATTAGCATGTAAGACTATCTGTTTAGTGTAAGCGCGTCTGTTCTCACTGAAGACTCGTGCGGTCGGCGAGGCTCGGTGAGGCTCGGCGATGCTCGGTGAGGGTCGGCGAGGCTCAGCGAGGCGCCGTCGAGTCTCGTCCGATCCGACTATTCGCTAGCGTAATATTTACTCATAATAATGTACAATAAACACCCTCTCTGCCTTAGTGATGCTATTCTTATCCTAATGCTATGATTAGAACCAAATGATATTATCTTGTAAATACGAGTTCGTGACGGCTGGTGTAATATATCGAGCACTGTGGAAAACTTCAATTCCTACCAATGGTCCAAACTTCACTCGCTTTTTTTATTTGTACTTTACGAATATACAATTTATATATAGATAAAATAATGTTAGATTAGAAATACTTTATGCTTTAATTTTATTTAATAGATGAAACTAAATCGATGTATTTGTCGAAATGCTTAATTTCATAATCGAAGTTTTACGATAGAGGTTGATACCAAATGCAGTATTTTTATTTTATATTCTACATCTTTGTACCCGAATAAAAGCAATAATCTATATTCTCTGTTATTTTATTTCTCACCTGTTCCGATCCGCTTTATCACAGGACACGAATAAAAGAAATCATGAAAAGAACCGAGACTCGATTAAGAGATGAAATTTACAAATAATTTGTGGCCTTATCGCGCGTTAACCAAAACTTCCTGTGGAGAGAGACGAGTGAGTGGCGGACGGTAGCGAGGTCCATTCTACGCTCGACGATGGCGCGGAGCGGCGTCTTCGGTTTGTGCGGGCTTTGGCTGGTGGCGGCCGCGGTCGCGGTCAAGGTTAAGATGGTGATGCACTCCGAGCAGGAAGATTCCAGGATGGAAGAGGAGGAGGCGGGCGTGGCGACGACGCGGCCCGAGCTATGGGAGCGGCACGCGCGTCCCGACGTCACCATGATGCCCTTCTTGAAGCGGCATGACAAACCAACAGTCGCCACTGTGGAGCAGACAGAGCCTCTACATCCTAACGACATGCTGTTCCCGCTGATATACAAACAGACTCATATCAACAGCATGTTCAAGTTTGGTGAGAACTGGTACACTTGGTCGACGGACAAACGGCCCGACGGCTCGAGGGCGCTCAACTACTACATCTGCTACGACGAGCCAAAGCACTGCGACGAGGTCGGATGGGTAAGAAAATATAATACATTCTCATTGTTCGTTCAATTGTAAGTACGGGTTACTTTTCACATGTGAGTTCAAATTTCTGACTATAGTTTCAACCGCATTCAGCGGTCTTTTAAGGGTGACGTAGACGTGCTAGGCGCATCGCTAAGTGAGAGAGACGTATGCGGCTCTTTTAAAAATAAAAATAAATGCGTTCTTTACAAAAAGAAAGATCTAAAATAAATCAAATATTAGTTTTGTTTGCTAATTAAAATTATTGTTACTATCATATTAGTAGTAACCTTTGTGAAAATAATATGAATCAATAATTTTTTAATTTTAAACTATACTCGCCCTAGTCAAAAGGCTCAGGTCGTCTGATGTTGCCTAATATGCAACGTTTTATTTCAATATTACGTATCACTCTTTTTACATTTGATAGCAAGACTGAGGTCAAAGTAACATAAAATATGATTGCTATTAAGATTGTGGTAGCTGCCTGATATCGTCTAACGCTGGTTGTCCATAGGAGCGCACGGATTCAGTGCCAAAATGTGCATTCGAGATAGACTCCGTGGTTCAGGATGACCGCGCTTGCCTCAACACATTCGGCGTCGAGCCGAGGGGCGGGTCCACATCCGCCACAATCTGCGATGGGGCCGACCAGATGAAGGTGGGTTTACCTAGTTGTTCGCGCTTAAGCGTCCGTATTATTTTGTCTCAGAAACTGGTGTTGTATTTTCAAAATATAAATTTTTACTGAATCCCTAAAATATTAAATTTATTAATATATTATTCTTAATTTGGCAAATATATATATATTCCGTTTGTTGTCTAAGCTATGTTATAAGCCTGGGGAGGTAAACTATTGCAACTGATTCCAACAGATCTTATCGATCTTACAACTTATCGATCTTGGCTTATTAACTGTAAACAATGTAAATTTATAAAAGTAACAAAATTAGCGATAATTTTAAATTGAATTCTAAGGCATATGATACATACTTTTTTTTAATTAACATGTTACGTTTTAATCGGTATAATTAATAATTTGGTTCAGTGAAGTAATTTCTGTTAAATGGGAGGGGAGGGGGGAGAATTATTTTATTAGATCCTTAATATTGATATACTTTGTACAAAGTGTTGAATGTATACAACAAAGTTTTACTTGAACTTACATCGCTTCATTTTATTTCGCAATAATAAGTTTAATTACTGGTGAAATTGTCGCACCCGCACCATTCAAGGGCAGGCTGAACCGTATTCAGTAGGCTTTCATAACAGGACTTTAATGTATTGCATACTAGCGTCTGTACCGTTACGTTGATGACACGTAGCGCAGCGTCATCAACGCGGGAATGTGGTGCTTTTTATTCATATTCATTTATTTCGTAAATTTGGAGGCACGGCATGCGGCAGTGGCGCCGGCCAAGTCGAGCATATTATTATGACATATATTTCAGACTTTATTTATCTGTGTTATCTTGCATTGTCGAAGAATTAGTTTCTACCATAACATAAAATATATCGAAGTAACATGACACTAATTAGAGCAATACTCTTACTAACTGTAAGTGACAACAAGTGCGACAAGGAGGACAATATACGTCGCTTGTGCATTTTAGTTTGTCATTCTAATGCTTGTTTTTTCAAGTGTCTGCTATAATAGACTTTATATGGCTGCGTGCCCGCCAGAGAACTGGGGCCGTGCTACAAGCGTTCATGCAGTCTTATCTCGATATTACTTTAGACTTTTGTCTCGCTCTTTCTATAGTTGAGAGAGGAAGACAAAGGTCAGAGTAATATTGAAATAGGATTGCTATTAAGATTGTGGCAACCCCTCTGTATGTGTGATGTAATATGTATTATACGTAGATATATAGGTTTTCCCCGGCTCTGCGTGGCCAGCCTCAAGTAAGGTAAATCCCAACTCGTCTTCAATTGCGACACGTCCGGCGTTGTGTTAGACGCGTGTCGTGATTTGTGAACAGTGGAAATGCCATCCTGTGTTTGGAAAGTACAACACCAAGATACTAAAAAGCTTTAAGGACATTTTCACACAACACCCTCTAGCCCCAAACTAAACAAAGCTTGTATTATGGGAACCAAACGGTTGATAGAATACATATATACTTTGTTTTGTTGTAAATACATATGATACAGATAAACAACAAGACAAAGAACAAAAATCCATGCTTAGCAGAAACGTTTGGTGGGTCCCCTGGGTGCGGATCGAATCCACAACCTACAGCTCAGAAAGCAGCATTTTATTACCATTGAGCCATGAGACCTGTCATAGATAAAATCTCATTGTATAAACCTCCAGAGCTGGGCTGAGCTAGGCTAAAAAAACGTGGATGGTGGATGCATTCTTCGCACATAGCTCAGTTCCTTCGCACATCTGTGTGGGGATACGCAGCCAGTCTAACGGCCATGATACAGTTCCCGTCGCGAATAAAAGCTGTCCTTGAAGCCCAATATTAAATTAGCGGGGAGGGTATATATAACCTTGTATAATCCGAACTACATTTTTTTAAATATTCCTGGCCCGAATCCGTTTCAAAGAAATACGCAGCGTCATTGTTTGGTAACACATCCGGAACTTTGCGTCCTGAAGAGTTGTAATGATCATGTCGACCAGGTGACCGACGTGGTACGCGCCTGCGGGCCGCGCATCCGGTCGCTATGGCGGTTCGTGCGCGTGGGCCGCCGCTCGCCGTCCGCCGCCAAGCCGGCCGACGTCAACTCGCTGCTCTGCGAGGACGAGGAGGAGTGCTTCCTCACTGTCGAGTACCGGGTACGTTATATACGACTACACACGAAATAATTTAATAAGGTATCAGCGCCCCCAGTACCACATCCGTTCTCTACCCGAATAGACTCACGGATAATTGTTATTTTTATATTTGTTATTTTAACCGAAATAAACGGTAGGGCAGGACATTGAATTAATCAATATATTTTATTCAGTTATCGAATCAAAATCAGGCACTTAAGTAATATAATGCTCGGAGCGGCGAGATGCCGACGAACGCATTCTGTTTTTAGTTTACAGCGTTTAGTTAAAAAAGTAGACCTTTCCTTGGCTGTTGTCCAGTCCAGGACTGAACCCAAACTGCAACAGTATTTATGTTTCAGATCCATCACGATCGCATCACGTTCTCGCTACACGAGCCGACTCGCGGTCAGACGTACAAGAGCGTGTTAAAACGCGACCAACCGGCCCCCGCCACAGTGCTCGTGGAAGAAACGACCGAGATGCGCACGCGGCGGCGCGGCGTCGGCGGGAGCCGCGGGGTACGCGGCGGCGGGAGGGGCGGCGCAGCGGGACGCCATGACCACCTGCACGACGCCGACGACCCAAGAACCAAGTTCCGCCCCAGGGTGAAGACAGAGGGGGCTGAAGGCAAGGGCGTCCAGAAGGAGAGGGAACTCAATGACTCCGGATACAACGCGAGGCGCGCCGTCATAAATAAAATCAAAATCCGCGAAGACGTGTCCGAAGACTTCTCCGTTGAAAGCCCGTGATCGTACGACGTGTGGTTCTTTTTTATTGTGATCTCGGAAATGTTCAAATATTTCGCCAGACCTAATGAGATATTATCTATAGAGATGTTATTACTCATTAAATATGAATTAAAAGCAAGGCAAATCTCAGTTCTCAGCACTTTCGAGGAAAAGACCAATCTTTAAGGCCTGTTATAGAATGTTTACCTTAAATAATATATCTTGGTGTTGCACTTTCTAAACACACAGGATGACATTGTCACTGTTTATAAGACACGACACACGTCTAACAACAAGCGTTAAACGATGTGTCGAGCGATTACCTTACTTGAGGCTTGTCACGCAGAGCCGGGGAAAACCTATCTACGTATAAAACGTCATTTTTGTTAATGCAGACGTGAGATTTGACAGGTCCGGAGATCACTGTAAAAAATCGAGTTATGCCATTAGTAATAAGTCAGAATAAATACACGAATAATATAATAGAGAGTTGAAACCGTTACTAAAATCATAGCGAGCTTGCTAAATTGGCAGAGAAAACATTACTGTAAAACGCTCTTCCATACGCAGTACTTTCCGCGTTTAAACGTATTGCGATTTAAGAGTACCTAATTCATTACGTACCTAGAATTAAATGTAAGTACATAATTATTAATCGTTGGTAAAAAATTGTGGAACCTGCAGCGTGAGATGCGATATTAAAAAATAATCTTGTATAGGCTAGTTTTTTTTTAGAAAAAATTGTAAAGAAAGTAAAATAATAAAAATATAGTTTTCTTTACAGTCAACGTGGGTAACTTTGATTATACGTTAAACATTGTACGTGGCCTTTTTAGAAGGTTCTCGATTATTTTCTCAAGAGATTAGTAGTCAAAACGACTGCACATTAATTAATCAACTAATTTCCCTACTAATCTTTTGAGAAAAAAATACTACATCCAATGTTTGACGCAGAGTTAAAGTTACCCACATTGACTGTATGTTTCTATTTCTTTATTTTTTTTAAAATATATTTCCCGATCAGTAGTTTTATGCGTAATATGCGTAAACCCTTTCCGTTTAAATATAGTTCAATATTTTTTATAATAATATACGGCCTTACCGAAAAACGTTACTTAACTTTAACACTCGTCTAATTCTGTCTTCTTTCCGCAAGTGTCATTACGTGTCAGAGAGAAGTTGACAAAATATGTTAAGCATTGCTTAAAGTTAAGTAACGTTTTTCGGTAAGGCCGATAGTATTCACGCAACGTTTAACGCAAAATTGATGACGGGAAGCAGCGTGTCAAACGGAATCGGTTTGACGTACGCACCATCACAGCGACTCAACACCCTACTCTATCACACTGATGCATTGATGACTCTGATCGTAACATTAGTCTTGAGGATAAGAAATCGTCAAGTATCTATATTAAGAACTAGTAAAAACAAAATAACCGACTGCAGCAAAGAGGGTAACTTAACCCCAAAAACCTCTTTGCTGCACGATTTGGTTAAGCTTGATACAACGCTGCTGGGTGTACGTTTTTTGTGTAAATGTATGCGCGTAAAAGAGTTGTAACCTTTTGTAAATAATGCGCTTTCTATAGAATAATTCTAGTAAAATGATTTATTACGAAACATTTCGTTGAAGGTTACGAAAAAACGCATTTTTTATTTTTGCGAGATTATTATTAGTACAAAAAATATGTCGTATGACACTCAGGGAGTGAAGACAAATCTAACGACACCTCACTCATCAAAATCGGTCATGCCGCTTAGGCTGTGGACGTCCATGTAGAAACATACATACATATTATATAAACATATGTACATATACTAGAAAAAGATACACAGTCGTATCCACACAGTAAAGTTTTAATTTGAACAAAGTTCATTTTCATATATAAAAATCGTTTTTGCGTTATCTATAATCTTAATTTGGATATATGTAGCAGTAGCAGCAGTAGCGACCTTACATCGATTCGCACCAAGGGTCAAACTAGCCGGAGGAAAAACGGTGACCGACTGTGGTGTTAGCTGGTGATGAAATAAGTATAGTTAAGAAATTATTAATATACTTATACTGATATGTATAAGTTTAGAAAAGTTAAAACCCCCTACAAAAAAACGGCTGAACCGATTTTGTGTCCATATATTATTATTTCGGGCGTATTTAGGTATCTTAGCTGCAAAGCGGCGTCCTTCGGGACAAATTACGAACGAGGATACTAGCTAAAACTTATTGCTTGCTGGTGTCTCACCAGATATTACTCACAAGATCTAGAAAATTATCTGATAATGATGAATTAAGAAAATATATAAATCATTATATCATTTAATCATCATCGTTTAAAAAATTAACATATTTACTTTATATTCAATTACAATCATCCAGAATTACCGAGAGAACGTGAGTTTAGAGTTTTAATCAGATTTTTCTTTTAACACAATAACTGCCGAGGTTTTTTTTAAATGCTCGCAAATCGCAAATATCTGCACCTGCGTGGGAGTAGAAAAAACAAGGTTTATGTTATCGGCAGTTATTGTGTTAAATATTATTAAAATTATAAAATTGAAATATTAAAAATATTAAAATTGAGTGACAGGTTTCTCTCAAATTAACAATGATCATTGTCACTTGAGAGCGCAGCTTTTTCAATCGGGCGGTTTTTTTTTCACTTATAGATTCGCCGAAACTTAAAAAAACTATCCTTAACTAATAAGTGACTAAATAAAAATCTTATCACACTGAATACACTCGGATTCTTACTCTAGTAAAACCGACCGCAACCAGTGTGATTTTTAATAGAATAAAAAAAAACACTTCAATATAAAATAAATTTGTTCGAGATCAGTACGATGCGAGTCGGGAGTAGTGACTATTTCGTGTTCGGATGTTTCTTCCTCTTTCCATCTTCCCTACAAAACATCTCATAGTTTGAGTTCTTATAATTGTACGGTCTAACGTTGTTTTTATTTTTGTTATCTTTGCACACATCGGTTTCGGTTGTTTTTGTAGCATTTTTCGCGTCGTGTTTGTCCTGTCTCTTTCTTTTGCGCTGGTTGTTGTCGACTTCTCCGTCTCGTTCTTGTGTCGTGGCGCGTACCTCGAGATCGGCGGTGGCGGTGCTTTCTGTAGCCGAGTCACGACGCGGCTTCTTGTCAGAAGTTGAGACACGACGCGGTTTTTTTTCAGCGGTCGAGTTTCGCAGCGGTTTCTCCTCAGCGGTGGGATCGATCCGCAGCGGCTGCAGCTCTGGAAGCACCTCTTGCCGGATCACCTCGGAGTCTCGACCGAGTGCCGCCACTCTCGCTTCTTTCTCTTTCAGAGCCTTAATCTCCTCCGCCTGTAAGAAACGATGAGTTTAATCTATAGATGAAGAATTGTTCGCTACTCTCAATAGATGGAGGGTAAAGTGTTTCACACCGTGTCCACTATTTATTGCCAAAAATATATGAAAATATAAAAATTGCTGACACCGGTATGTAATACAAAAATATGTTCATATTTTTGTTCGTGCTTTTTAGTCCATCACTAGTTAGGTGGCATAAAATAAACTAATGCATTATATTATCACGTATTTTAGCAATTATTTTTTCTTCACGTGAAGCCCACTTGTCGCAATATTATGACCGATGAGTAGGAATGAAGCGGACACCTTTTATACAGCTGAATAGCGACAAGCAAAGTTTATGGCTCCTTCTATTGTAATTCAATTTTCTTGGTTTAGTAGCATAATGACATAAACTAATAAAGCGGCCAAGTGCGAGTCGGACTCGCGCACGAAGGATTCCGTACCATTATCTATAAAAAAAAAAAAATCACGTTTGTTGTATGGGAACCCCCTTAAATATTTATTTTATTCTGTTTTTTTTTTGTATTTGTTGTTATAGCGGCAACAGAAATACATCTGTGAAAATTTCATTGATATCAGGGTTAATTACTTAACAAAATGTGCAGGGTTCCGTACCTCAAAAGGAAAAAACAGAACCTTATAGCATCACTTTGTTGTCCATCTGTCCGTCCGTCCGGGTGTCAAGGCCTTTATCACGGGGACGCGTGAAGGTATCGTGTTGAAATTAAAACTATTTACGCAGATCCAGTCTCTTGCTGCAGAAATAAAAATCTAATTTCCCCGTATTAGTAAAAAAAGTTACAGCCAAATATGTCGTAAAAAAAAAACCGGAGAAGTGCGACTCAGACTCGCCCACCGAGGGTTCCGTAAAAACTAAATAAAAGGGGGAAATCATATATTTTTTTATATTTTCCTTCATAAACCGAAAAATATACAAAGTAAAAATATTTAACACATTCCTTGCTCACCACTCGGATCCGAGTGGGGCAGGGCTATAGTAGCGGCGCTTCCCACTCGGATCCGAGCTAGCGTCCCGTTTATTTTATAGTAGTCAGTAAACTGCCG
Source organism: Lycia hirtaria (assembly GCA_947563715.1). Taxonomy (NCBI): domain Eukaryota; kingdom Metazoa; phylum Arthropoda; class Insecta; order Lepidoptera; family Geometridae; genus Lycia; species Lycia hirtaria. The sequence continues at coordinate 21,273,350 of OX387386.1, read as the reverse complement.
GCGTTTGAGGCAGTCAATGTTGCTTTGCGCGGCCACTCTGTACTTAATCAAAAATCGCCTAAAAAGTTTTGATTCCCAGCTAAAGTGAAGGGTCTGCAGGGGGCAAAGAATGTGTTAAAAACCTTTTTTAGCTTATGCTAATGAGGCTCTTTCATAAGATACCCCACATGATACGGTTAATTCACTTTAAAATTTGGGCCCTTATTCCTTGCATAGAGACACTATTTTTTTGTGATTAAGTTTAAAATGTCCAGATTTCGGATTTTTTCCTATATGTATACTCTAACACAATGCTTCTTGCCAAATTCCAGAGTTCTAGGTCAACGGGAAGTACCCATAGGTTTTGATTCCTCTGTGAGTGTCGAAATGTGCGTTTTTTACGACATATTCGGCTGTAACTTTTTTTTTACGAAAACAGAAATTTAATTTTTCTTTCTGCAGCAAGATACTATGGATAATGGTATATGGTTTTAATTTCAACTTGATACCTTCACGCGTACCCGAGATAAAGGTCTTGACACCCGGACTGACGGACAACAAAGTGATCCTATAAGGGTTCCGTTTTTTCCTATTGAGGTACGGAACCCTAAAAAACGCACATTTCGACACCCACAAGGGTATCAAAACCTATGGGGTACTTCAGTTGACCTAGAACTATGAAATTAGGCAAGAAGCATTGTGTTAGAGTACACATATAGGAAGAAATCCGAAAACTGGACATTTTTTATTTAATCACAAAAAATAATGTCTTTATGCAAGGAATGAAGGTCCAAATGTTAAAGTTCTGTAACCGTATCATGGGGGAGTGTTATATGAAAGAGCTTCATTAGCGTAAGCTAAAACAGGTTTTAAAATATTTTTACGATGTATATTTTAGGGTTTATGAAGGAAAATACAAAAAATATATGATTTCCCCCTTTTATCTACTAGTTTGTACGGAACCCTCGCTGAGCGAGTCAGAGCTGGTGAAATTTTACCGGACCGATGTCCGGTGCGTCTACACACACTCATTATAAACCATATGCCACCGCGAATCCGGTGAAAATTCGATCCGTTGTCCGGTAAAAAAAAACAGACGTCTACAAGCGGCCTCAGACTTGCACTTGTCCGGATTTTATTTTTTAAAGTACGTACTCATATATTTCGAGTGCAAAGATAACATACCTGTGAGATCACCCGGTACATCTTGTACCTAGCATAAGGAGGCACGAATGTTTGTGCGTTTACATTCAGCTGGCTCTTCTGAAAAGGTTAAAAATACATCACTATTATCATTTTAGTTGTGACTTTTTTATTACTAAAATGGATCTCCACAGACTCCAGGGTCCATACCTAATACAAAAAACTATTTTGTTTCCTACATCTTTAGTTTTGACTTGTGGTGAGACTAGTTTTTAATCCACGATCCAAAAAGAGGGGTGTTATAAATTTGTCGTGCGTGTATTTGTGTACCTATCTGTGGCATATGTTCTAAGCTATGGTTCATGAAAATCGACTCAATCGTGTTTTTTGAAAGGGATTTTTGAGTTTTCTAAACTTATACTTGTACAGTAGAACGCCGATTATCCGAACGCCGAATAACCGAATCGCCAATTATCCGAATCGGTCCTAAGCGTAATATAAAAAATTAAAACCAAGTAATTTTTATTTTGTTTTGTTGTAACAAGTTGGAACTCGTTGGAGTCCAGATATATTTCAATTGTTATGGTTGAAAGCTAGAGGCAAGACACTACATGTTTTGCGTCGCGCGGCTTCCATAAAACGGAACGTTGGAACGTTTGTTTTTTTCCAACTTAATAACATTGAATATCAGTGTCAGTGAGCTCCTCCCTCTCTCGTTAAACATAAAGTTTAGTCTATGTGTGACAGTTCGTTTTTCCTTATTACCAGTCTATGTCCGATTATCCGAATCGACCCCGGTCCCAATTAATTCGGATTCGGCGTTCTACTGTACAAAGTAAAATTCTAAAGATAGGTTTGATGATGCCATAAGCAAAAGGTAGCCTATAAGACCAAAATGTTAAATTACGGAAATTAATTTGGCCAGCCGTTAGTTTAGACGAGATAGAATCTGTGTCAGAGAACTAATGTGCAATTGAGAGTGCTACTGTACCTATTTCATTTTTTTTTTTTGTACAACTAACTACATAAGTTCCCATTTTTTGTCACGATAGTTCCATTTCCAAACAAACTCTAGCACGGAAATAGATATTTATATGTATGTTGTTGTTAGCCTGTAGTGTAGCACTACTGCGTAAATGCCTCGCCCCGATATTTCCAATCTTCACGGTTTTGTCATTCATGTGCCAGATTTAAATAAAAAATTTGACACACGAATTTATACATATAACAACCCGAAAACATCAATCTACACCAACGTCTTTCGATAGTTTTAGTGTTTCTTTCTTAAACATGTCAGTGTTAGGTAGCTGTGTTAGATATTAATGTTAGTGCGAATATTAATTGTGTACAATTGATGATGTTTAAATCATTAAGTGTTTGATTACATACATGATTATGGACAATTGGAATAAAGAGGAGGAATGTGACTTTTCATGATATCGGCCATATAAGCTTTCAGTAAAGTAACAACCACTTTACTAAGATATGACGATAATATATACATAATAATTTTCATTTCAACCGACCGCCAAGATTAGAAATGTTTTACGAGTGCATGTATTTTTTATTATGCCTGGTATGATGAGGCCAGACTTTCGGCTAGCAAGTGACCAGAGGCTTTACATATCTGACTTAATTTCTACTAAAATATTCATCTTATTCTAAGATTAATATTGTTCCGTCGTATCGCTCGTTATTAAATTACCGCGCACTCCGTTAAAGCGTGCAATGGAGTTTCACAAGGTAGGAGGAGTTACCTTTCCTGCAGCCAGCTCGGCGGTGTGTTCATTCGGCGACGCGGGCGGCGTGAGCCACGGTAACACCGGCGCTGTGAACGGATGCATGTCTGGCGACGTCACGTCCGGCGCGGACGCCGCCACCTCACCCGCCTCCCACTCGCTCTCCCTCTCCCGCGGGCTGCAACCGGACAACGATACAATCGACAACTCGCAACCAATATGTATATATATATATATATATTTGATTTGATATGTAATCTCACTTGTTAAATACTTAATAATTTTAATTTCTTTCTTCTCTTTGTTTAACACTCCATCAACTATTTTAGGGTTCCGTACCCAAAGGGTAAAAACGGGACCCTATTACTGAGACTCCGCTGTCTGTCCGTCCGTCCGTCTGTCACCAGGCTGTATCTCATGAACCGTGATAGTTAGAGAGTTGAAATTTTTACAGATGATGTATTTCGGTTGCCACTATAACAACAAATACTAAAAAACAGCATAAAATAAATATTTAATAAGGGGGCTCCCATACAACAAACGTGTTTTTTTTGCCGTTTTTATAGATAATGGTACGGAACCCTTCGTGCGCGAGTCGACTCGCACTTCGCCGAGGCAACCCCAAGGTTGCCTGGAAGAAATCGCTATTAGTGATAAGGCCGCCTGTTGTTTCACTAGCATGTAAGCCCTTTTCAGTATGTAATATGTGATTTAGTTAAGGTGTAAACAATATGATATTCGTTAGTTAAATAGATAAACTCTTTTTATCTATCTAAATACTGAATATCATTTCCACGAAAACAATTTTATTTTTTTCAAAAGACACTATTAAAATCCTGAAGGCTCATTTGACAACTTGTCTGATAATCGAATCTTTGTAATAAAAAAGTTTGTGGATAACAAAAATAAACCTAATGAACCTAACCTAATAATTGATAACTAAACCTTTGTATATAACCTGGAACCTTTCTGGATATCATAAAACAGAAACGTAACAAACCTAAACTAATAACTGGTCGGGCAAATTAAACTGATGGCTATCTTATCTTGTATAGTCACAGCGGGGGCCAACAAACTGGTTGGCGACACTTCGACCCATGGGGATCTTTTGTGTACACCCCTAGACCCTACCACACCCTTAGCGGAAAATGTACTCGATTAAGTCGAATACACCGTGCAAAGGAGTATGTCTGTAGTCGTCCGGCTTAGGATAAGCTATTCCGAGGATGCTCATCCTTTTACCAGCAAGTACATCACAGTCACATAATAGGTGTGACAACTGATGGCTAACAGACTTATGAAATCAGAAACTTGTGTCAAGTGTCGTATCATCTCATTCCAAAACATTATCACAACCACAATCAATAAATACACCCGTGAGAAGAGAATATCTAGATCCCAACTTATCTTGAAACCATGGATCACTCCAGGCCTCGTAAGGTGTATGAAGCACCGTGACAGGCTCCACTTAGATATGAAAAGACACCCGAATGATGATACACGAAAACTTGTGTATCTACGATACAGGAACTTCTTTAACAGTCTCTTACATAAACTTAAGCGTAATTATGAGAGCAGTGAACTGGAATCCCATAAAAATAACCCAAAAAAACTGTGGAAGTCGATCAAAACCATCATCGATAGACCGAGTAAACAGACTCCTGCGTTGGATCTACTTAAGTGCAAATCCAATAGCTTAGAGTCAATAAATCACTGCAACGAATACTTTTCAAACGTTGGCTCCCAGCTTGCCAGCAAACTACTCAAGACGCTCAACAAAACTGAAGCAGATTTGGCAGCAGAATCAAGTAACAAAAATTTGCACATGGATAACTCTTTCTTTCTGCAGCCAACTGACGAAGTTGAAGTTGGGCGTCTCATTGACAAGCTGAAAAAAGACAGCGCATCCGGTATAGATAAAATCAAACCAGCTTTAATCAAACATATAAAGTCTGTGATATTAGTACCCCTAACCCACATTTTTAACGTCAGCTTGTCAACAGGTGTGTTTCCCCAACTATGGAAACAGGCATGCGTAACCCCAATCCATAAAAACGGTCGCAAGAACCTACCTGAAAACTATAGACCGATCTCACTTTTGCCTTGTTTCTCCAAAATTCTCGAGAAAATTGTGAACTTCCGTCTAGTTGCCTATCTTGAGAAGCATAACCTCATTTCAAGCAAACAATTTGGCTTCAGAAGGGGCAAATCGACGGAAGACGCAGTCGAGCTTCTCACTAAGAATGTTGCATCTAGCCTTGATAAAGGAAACAAAACTATAGGCGTTTTTCTGGATCTGGCCAAGGCTTTCGATACCATTTCAGTGGCAATCTTAATCAAGAAACTGGAGTTTGCCGGGATAAGAGGATTGCCACTGGAATGGTTCCAAAGTTACCTGTACCAAAGAAACCAGTGTATCAAAATTGGAGAAAACATCAGTGTAAACCTTCCCATCTGCTTTGGAGTGCCCCAGGGAAGCGTACTCGGTCCTACTCTCTTTATCTTATACATGAATGATATTCACTCAGTATCATCAGAGGAGACTGAGCTTATTTGCTATGCAGATGATACTGTAGCCCTATTCCATGGGAAAACTTGGGGCATGGCTTTCCATGAAGCAGAATTGGGTATGACCAAAATAAAGGTTTGGTTAGATTTTAATCTACTTACTCTTAATCTCAACAAGACCAAATATTTGTGTTTCCATAAAACCAAAGCTTCTAAGCCAGATTCCCAGCTGAATCTCAGCATCGTCTCACCCACTAGAAGAGACCTCATCTTTCGGGTGCCTACGATTAAATACTTAGGGGTCACGATCGACGAGATGCTTTCTTTCAAGGAACAGATCATAGTCTTAGGAAAAAGAGTCCGCAAAATTATACACATCATGAAGGCCCTACGAAATTCTGCAAGCGAGAGAGTCCTTCACCTTGTGTATGTGTCTTTATGTGAATCAATACTTTCCTATTGTATAACTGTGTGGGGGGGCGCAGGGGTCACTGCTATGTTAAAAGTAGAGAGGGCGCAGCGCGCGGTCCTTAAAATCATGTACAAAAGATCGTATCGCTACCCGACTGATGACATTTATGCTGACGCAGGAGTTCTGAGCGTCCGTCAAATTTACGTCCAAAAAGTAACTCTGGCAGTACATAGAACTGTAATGGACGACAATGACATGAGCTTACGCAATAGGAGACCTCCCCGAGCATATGAACCTAGAGTTAGGACAGCCTTTGCACAACGCCTTCCAATATTTAGGTTTCCTTTTATCTATAATAAAGTTAATGCACATTGCAACATCCGGAATAAAACTCGAAGAGAATGTAAAATATTACTTCGCAGGTATCTTCTTTCTCTGACGTATGATGAAACTGAAAAACTATTACGCATAATTACTTGATAATGCGTCCACATCCACAACAGCTCTAATGGAAAAAGCTGCTGCTAAAAATTGGTCTTCATACATACACTATATCTCACGCACAAACGCACGTAATCATACCCTCCTTACATACACCCTCACCCACACACACACACATATACTCCCACAACACACACACATATACACATATCCCCCCTCTCACACATACACCCCAACTTGCATTTTATTATCCTACTCGTATAAGTACAATGTTCGTTTCTTGTTTTTTGTTACCAACTGCGTAATTTTAAGATATCCTGTAAAATTCACTGCACGTTCTGTTATTTTCTTTGGATAAAGCAGTACATGTGGACGCCTGCGATACAGGTTTCATACCTAGTGCAGGGTTCACAAGAACATCTCTGTGTGAACCTGGTCACCAATTTTTCATAAAATTAAGAAGTACTTGTACTGGTTTTCTGTATCTTTTGGTTGATAATAAACTATTTGTATTTGTATTTGTATTTGTATCTGGATTCAAACAAATGTATTTCGAATTATATGTATACTTTGCATAATATTATTTTATCATAGTTTTATTTTTATCTCTAACTAAAGATTTTTCTAAGGTCTTCCTCACATATGGTTGACTTGGCTCGGCCTGGCACATGTGTCAACCCGTGCTGTTTGCAGGAGCTGGACTGCTCGGCGTATACAAGTTAGTTAAGCGTAAATTAGAAAGTGTAATTTGGTCTTCCTCTTACATAATTAAAAAACAAATGTATTGGTTTATAAAAGGCACGGACCCCGGAGTCTGTGGAGATTAATTTTGTCAAATAAAAAACCGGACAAGGAGAGTCAGACTCGCCCACCGAGGGTTCCGTACAAACTAGTAGATAAAAGGGGTTTTTTTTTTTATATTTTCCTTCATAAATCGAAAAATATACATCATAAAAATACTTAAAAACCTGTTTTAGCTTGTGCTAATTAAGCTCTTTCATATGATACCCCACATGATACTGTTAAAGTACTTTAAAATTTTGACCCTCTTTCCTTGCTTAAAGACCCTATATTTTGTGATTAAATAAAAAAATATCCAGTTTTCGGATTTCTTCCTATATGTGTACTATAACACAATGCTTCTTGCCAAATTTCATAATTCTAGGTCAACGGGAAGTACCCCATAGGTTTTGATTCCTTTCTGAGTATCGATATGTGTGTTTTTTTCGACTTATTCGGCTGTAACTTTTTTTTATGAAAACTGAGAAGTTTGATTCTTCTCTCTGCAGCAAGATACTATGGATCTACGTATATGGATTTAATTTCAACTCAATACAAAACTTCACGCATTCCCGAGATAAAGGTCTTGACACCCGGACAGACGGACAGACGGACAACAAAGTGATCCGTTTTTTTCTTTTGAGGTACGGAACCCAAAAAAAACTAAAGATTTATATAATGTAGCAAGTTGTTGATTCAACGGTTGTTATCGCTTTAACATTATACAATGTTTCTGTTCAACACTTGTGTTTTGTGCGTTCATGTAAACATACATTAAAGTTGCACAATGAACTTACTTGTGTATACACACATGAAACCATGTTACGGTCTACAGTCGTAACGTCTGCGTAATAAACGTTTAATTTTTACACGACTGCGCAATAAGGAGGGTTTTATGTTATTGTTAAATTTCATACATAAAAATCTTAATCATTTTTTCAAAAATGTTTTTCTTATATTTCCTTATTCTTCATTCGCTGCCTACACCGAGTATAATATAAGTAATAAGTTTAAGTCAGATATGTAACGCCACGAGAAAAAGTTCCGAAGTTTAAAAGTGAGTGTAAATTTTGAAAAAAAAAACTGTGGAACCATTAATGGTTTCAGTCATATAAGAAAAAATGATCGAAATCTGATAATATTTAGGGGTAGAAAACAGTTTTCTCACGAAAAACGCGTAATTTGCTGGCAAAAGATCGCGTGATAACGATTCTCTTAAGATTTTGTTTGAACAAACGGATTACTTCACGTCTATTTTTGAGCCGAAAATCAGACTATAATTTCAACCGTATACGGCGGTCTTTTTCAGCGAACCTAGCCTCGGTTCCACGGACACTGATTAACAGAGCTTTAAAGATATGCGACTACGATTACTTAGATACTGAGCTGGATCGTATTAAAGGTGTGCTTAATAATAATGGTTATAAGTGGAAACAGAGTTGGCGGTTGGCGAATACGTCATCCAAAACACACCCGGCATCGGTAGAGAGAGCGGCAGCGTTCCTGCCGTATATAAAAGGGGTGACGGATGATATTAGAAACTTGTTACGCCGAAGATATAGCATCAAGTCAATTTTTCATCCGCCCGGAAAACTCAGACAGATGCCTCCGGTCTCCAAAGGACAGAGACCCGTGGTGTCCCTGGTGTTTATAAGATCCCTTGCGATTGTGGTGAGTGCTACGTCGGAGAAACTAGAAGAAACGTGTCCACCAGGCTCATTGAACACATATACTCTATGAAGAATCTGGATAGCGTCAGGTCTGCGGAGCATGCTCTGGTCTCTAACTCGCGAGACTATATCAGATTTGTTAAGATGAAGGTGGATGCGCGGGAGAAGCTTTTTGTGCCCCCGAAAGGTGAGAGAGGCCATGGAGCCTTCAACAGAGACGGAGAATGGCAGTTACCCATGCCTTGCCTTCATGGAACTCGGGAAGAAGATTGGGAGTCTGGTGGTGATTTTGTGAGTTCAGTGTGCTGGAATATTTCCATCACGCAAAAAGATTTCAGCGAGGAAGATTTTTCAGCGGAATCGGCGCAGGACGATCAACTAACCAACTCCGCACTCAAGCAACCCATGACGTCACGCGCAGCGCGAGCTTTAGCTCGCAGGACCAGACGAGACGTCTTTCGGGAGTAACGTCTGCGCTGCTCCTTTCGAAAGACCGCCGTATGCGGTTGAAACTATAGTCGGAGAATACAATTGAATAGAATGATCAAAAAATCGTTGTTTGTAAAACTAGAAAACAACATCACAAATATTCGACCAAAATTTAAATTTGATCAAAGTAATTTTCATACATAAAAATCATTTTTGCGTTAATAATTTCTAAAAATGATTTTCATGTATGAAAATTAACTTTGATCAAATTAAATTTTTTGTCGAATATTTGTGTTGTTTTTTAGTTTTACAAACGAATTTTTTTTGATCAATCAGTCATTTTATATCTTCAAGAACGTGGGTATGCGCGAGCGAGACGCACGATGGTCGATCTACGGACACTTAATCTCTTTTTCTAAATGAAGAAATTGAGACTTTATATTTCAGCTATTATTGTATATTACATGGTAATCTATGATCAAAGATTAATTTGTTTCAATGTTACTTGCCCGGATCAGTTTGATACAAGTGTCTGGTTCGAAATGTTTTACTTATCACGAGTTTCTGATTCCATTATTATGTTTGTTAGCCATAAGTTTCATTTGCTCGAAGTATAGGTTCGTTAAGCTCGAAGTAAAGGTTCGTTTTGCTAGAAGTTTAGGTTCGTTAAGCTGTTTTATTATATCAAGAAACCTTCTCTATCAGATATATCAATTATTAGGTTAGGTTTGTTTATTATACACTTAAAAAATATAACTTTCGTATTTGAAAGATTCCGTTATCAGACGAGTTGTCAAATGACTAGTTTCGGTCCCGGCATCCCGGGAACGGGAATTCCTGAGATTCCCGGCGATTTTTTTCAATCCCGTTTTCCGAGATTATAAGACCGAGAATCCCGGGAAATTAAAAGTTTAAAAAAAATGTGCAGAAACGGTTCTTACAAAATAAACCATTTTACTTAAATATCCCCAATCGTCGATCAATCGTAAATTTTACGTACCGTCACTGAAGTTTTTCTACTTATAAACTAAACTTGTATTTGGGAGGGGATTGGATGTGTGTGTGGTGTACCTGACAGAAGTAAGGTCGTGCGCGACGTGTATCGCGTCCCGCAGCGGCGCCGTCGTCATGGCCAGCACGCTCGCCGGCATGCTCAGCACTTGCGGCTCCTCGGGGACCTCGCGGCTCTGCAACGCAACACTCATTCAATAAATACTAGCCTGCGCCTCCTCACCTCTCTTATAATGAACTGGCTGCACTGTTGTGAGAACTGCGTTAGCATTCTTCATTAAAATATAAACCTCCTACATCCAGATACATGCAGATTCTATAATTTCCTGCCCTTTAACCTTGGTATAGCGTGTAACTCACGGCGAGTATGATCCGATGCAGCGCCTCTAGGTTCCTGTTGAGGAAGGGCGGCGTGGGGTCGGCGAGCGCGCGCAGCCCCTGCAGGTCGCGTGGGAGCGCCTCCGCCGCCGCGAGGAGAAGGTGGTTCGGCGCGAGGTACGCGGGGGACTCGTCCAGCTCACGCGCGTGAGCGTCGCGCCACGCCCACGCGGCACGCAGGGCCGTCATCTGCGCGCGCGTGAACCGCTTCCCGGACCGCAAGTACACAGGCATGTGGGACTCATCAGTCAGACGGGGCTTCTCGTATGTCTGCACGCAAACAGATAACATCGACACCGATCAATAGGGAATATGCATCATTTGTTTTTATTTTGGTCATAAAAAAGCTAACCACAAATAGATTCATTCCACAAAAACAAAATACCTTCAAAAATAGGAAAGATACAAGCATTTTAATTTCATGTTAGACAGAGAGCACACGATACCGAATAATGGCGTCATGGTTCATGTTCGCCGTACAAATTCAATACTAGCTGTTGTTTCGCAAGAGAGGGACAGAGAATTAAATTTTAAATATTTATATCTCGGAAATTTATTGACCAATTGAATTATTTTTTTGTATGTGTATTTAAATATATTATCTATTATTATTACAATGTCAGCCATAAGAAGTCCACTGCTGGACGTAGACCACTCCCATGTATTTTCAAAAAGATTGATTGGAAGCGGCTTGCATTCAGCGTCTTCCCGCCAAGAATAATGTAATTTAAATAATGAATAACAAAGTCATCTGTTCGTTTTTTTTGTCTGACCACCCGAATTTCCAACACACTTGGCAACCCTAGCAACCTAGCACATCCATCCGTTATTATTCTGATTGTGTGTAGTAAAAAATGGTGGTGGTTACCGTGGCTGCGACTTGCGCGCTCCTGGCGAATACGTTCCAGAGCAGGGCAGGGTCGAGGTGCAGCAGCTCCGTGCGCATGCGCCGCCACACGTACAGCAGGTAGTGCGTATCCGTGCGCGCGTACCGTATCAGCGCCTCCGGCAGCGGCCTGATGCGCCAGTCCGCTAGCTGGTACCTACACAAACAACATAATATTAGCGATTCAATTATAACATGTGTGTTCAATTATAACAATTATGTCATTTTATCTATAGAGAGATTATACTTAGTCTGGCCATAAATACTGTTACAGTTAAAAATAAGAAAGATATTACATTTGAAATTGGAATCTGTCATTTTTATACGATTGTTCATTGGGTTTTCTAATTTTGCCGCCAATACATTGTACAATATTTTGCGATATTAAAATGGAGTGGGGTGATAAAGAGAACCGAATCGCTGTGATTGCACAAACAAAGTTGGTATGGAGCCAAATGCAATTTTTAAAACTCTCCATACGCTTGGTATTAGTCAAATGTGTGTGTACCGGGCTATTAATAGGTACAATGAGACCTCCTCTGTTTGTGACAGAAAAAGATCTGGCCGTCCACGTAGTGTTCGTACGAAAAAGGTGGTCAAAGCAGTAAGGGAAAGAATTCGAAGAAATCCTGTCCGAAAGCAAAAGATTTTATCTCGGGAGATGAAAATAGCACTCAGAACCATGTCGCGTATTTTAAAAGATGACTTAGGACTTGCAGCCTATAAGAGACGCACTGGTCATTTTTTAACTGATAATTTAAAAAAGAATAGGGTGGTAAAATCGAAACAACTACTGAAGCGGTACGCAAAGGGAGGTCACAGAAAAATTTTGTTTACGGATGAGAAAATCTTTACAATTGAGCAACATTTTAACAAACAAAATGACCGTATTTATGCTCAAAGCTCTAAGGAAGCTTCCCAATTAGTCGACAGAGTGCAACGTGGGCATTATCCGACTTCAGTGATGGTTTGGTGGGGTGTTAGCTATGAAGGAGTGACTGAGCCATATTTTTGTGAAAAAGGTATCAAAACATCGGCACAAGTGTATCAAAATACCATTCTTGAGAAGGTAGTTAAGCCCCTTAACAACACCATGTTCAATAACCAAGTATGGTCCTTCCAACAAGACTCGGCGCCAGGTCATAAAGCTCGGTCCACGCAGTCTTGGTTGGAAGTGAACGTTTCGGACTTCATCAGAGCTGAAGACTGGCCGTCGTCTAGTCCTGATCTTAATCCGCTGGATTATGATTTATGGTCAGTTTTAGAGAGTATGGCTTGCTCTAAACGCCATGATAATTTGGAGTCCCTAAAACAATCCATACGATTGGCAGTGAAGAATTTTCCCATGGAAAGAGTGCGTGCTTCTATTGATAACTGGCCTCAACGTTTAAAGGACTGTATTGCAGCCAATGGAGACCACTTCGAATAAGCTTTTATATTTTAAATTGTTTTATATTTATGTATTAAACTAACACACTGTAAAAGTAATAAATATTATTTGCAATAAAAAAATTTTTTTTTTCTTCGTGACAATATTTATGGCAAGACTAGGTACTCATTGAATATTAAGTAAATGCATGGCAAATCTCAGTCCTCAGTACTTTCAAGGATAAGATACGTCCTTAAGGCCTTTAATATATTGGTGTAGCACTTTCTAAACACACAGGTGTTCACAAGTCACGACACCCGTCTAACAACGTTGCCCGACGTGTCGCGACTGAAGATGAGTCGGGCGATTACTTTACTTGAGGTTTGCCAACAGAGATGGGGAAAACCTACCACAAACAGTAGCGGAGCGTAGCAATATCAGCGGCCCATAGCCTACATACAACGTCATAGTAAAAAATGTCATCCGACGATCCGATGTGTTGCAGTACCATTTTGACATAACCGTTTGGTATTTAGTTATTTTAAATACGAGTAAGATCCGTCAAGCAGTAGTGAAGCCAATAGGTTGTGAGGCCTTAATGAACAAATATCTATATTAAAAGAAAAACAAAATACTCTACTGCAGAAGTGCGATTTTAACAGTCTTAACAAACTTACGATTTCGTTAGGTTTGATATGCTGTTGAGTGCACGTTTTTTGTGAAAAATTATGCACAGTCGCTATAAATGCTCTTTCTTTAGAATAACTATAGTAAAATCACATATTTCTTTACGAAAAAAATTGTTGGCATTAAAAAAACCTTTTTTATTTTTATTTTTGCGAGATTCGTATTATTATTTTTACAAAAAAGTACAACACCTCGCAAAAATCGGTCAAACAGATTAGGCTGCAGGTGGACATGCAAACATAAATACATACAAACACTCGAAAAACATAACCCTTCTTCTTGTGAAGTCAGGTGAAAATAGACTTGAGATGGCGTTGACAGCTAACTCGCCCGATGTTAAACGACAATTAAAGTCTACGATAGAGCGCGCTCACCTAGAAGAAACCGACACACTCACGATTTAAAAACACCCGGATTATATCTACTGGGGAAGCTTATTATTTATTTGCTTAGTGCAATGTTGACTGAAGGGTAGTACTCACGTCTGTGGTAGGAGAGTAGTCACGTCTGTGGTAGGGCAGTAGTCATGTCTGTAGTAGGGTAGAAGTCACGTCTGTGGTAGGGTAGTTTCACGTCTGCGGTAGGGTAGTAGTCACGTCTGTGGTAGGGTAGTAGTCACGTCTGTGGTAGGGTAGTTTCACATCTGTGGTAGAGTAGTAGTCACGTCTGTGGTAGGGTCGTACTCACGTCTGTAGTAGGGTAGTACTCACGTCTGTGGTAGGGTAGTTACTCATGTCTGTAGTAGGGTAGTACTAACAACTGTGGTAGGGTAATTCTCACGTCTCTGGTTGGGTAGTATTTACGACTGTGGTTAGGTAGCACTCACGTCTGTGGTAGAATAGTACCCCCGTGTGTGGTAGGGCAGTACTCACGTCTTGTCGACGTCGATAGAGCAGTACTTGTTCAGCAGGTGCCTGAGCGCCAGTCCGTTGAGCCGCAGCAGGCGCGCCGCCTGGTGCGTGTCGAACAGACCCACCACGTACACGCCGAAGTCGCGCTGCAGCCACTGGACGTCCTGCTCCGCGCCGTGGAACACCTGCCGAAACACACCGCCCGCTCACATCTTACTATGGCTTGATACGTGCACATTCATACTCGTCCTAGCTAAGATAAATATCACCCGCGGAACGAGGACGTAGGTGGGGCAACGTGACGCGCGGATGTTGCGGGGTAGTCAGGGGCGGGTAGGGGGGTAGGGGACCGCTGTCATGTATGGCAGTTCGCTCGCAGATCTTGCGGTGAACAGTCGACGTTAATTGTTCCGAACGCTTTGCAGCAAACGCACACGGGAAACGCAACAAAATGATCGATCCCAAGATGAATCGTCCTTAATTTTTTGGGAATAAAATTGACGAGCAAGCAAAACAAATAGTTTGTCTAGATGACACTGTATGAACATGTTCAACAATATACATTTGTGAATTTTGACATAAATTTTGGGGCTCTAGAATTGATATCTAACTTTGATCTATCGAGTTATTAATATATTAAACAATTTAGTATTTATTATATTGACTGCCATAATATTCATAGTTTATTTTTATATATTTGCGTTGTAATAGTATAAAATAATTAGATTCATTCATATTATATTTAAAAAAATATTATATTATACAAAAAATTGTTTCACGACACATCTCATATGCACTAAATACGTGTGAATCCTTGCGGCGTCGACGGCCGCCTCCACCTACCTCTTTATTCTGCGGGCGATATTTTTCTTAGCTGGGACTATAGTGAGCGTGAGTGCAGACTCACCTGCCAGTTCCGTCGGAAGATCATAGCACTAGTTACTGCTATCAGCTTCATGCCGAGTTAGAAACTGAGAAGTTTGATTTTTCTCTCTGCAGCAAGAGACTATGGATCTGCGTATATGGTTTTAATTTTAACTCGATACCTTCACGCGTTCCCGAGATACAGGTCTTTACAGACGGACAACAAAGTAATCACATAAAGGTTCTGTTTTTTCCTTTTGAGGTACGGAACCCTAAAACGATAATTCTTAAAAAGGCCCAGTGGAAAATAACATGAGCAACTGGTTCACAAAACTTTTGTCAAAGTAATAGGAAACCGTATAGCTGGACAGCTGGACAAGGAGCAACCCCCCGAGCAAGCCGGATTCCGTCGTGGACTTTCCACGACAGATCACCTCCATGCAATTAACCAAGTGATTGAGAAACATACCGAATTCAAAATACCCGTATACCTTACATTCGTAGATTATATGAAAGCATTTGCAAAGCATAGTATCACACACGACTCTATATTCCAAGCTCTCAATAACCAAAAAATCAATCCAATTTATATAACACTTCTCCGCAAAATATATTACAATAGTACAGCTTCAATTAAATTAAACTCATTTCATTAAACTAATAATTAACTATTCATTAAACATTCAATTAAACTACAATCACTTGGTCCATCATTAACAATAGACAAAGGTGTCAAGCAGGGAGATCCATTGCCCCGAAACTATTCACAAGCGTCCTCGAAGAAGTCTTCAGAAAGTTGGCAGCTGGCTGGGAGGATAGAGGCATTGATGTCGGTGGAACGAGGTTAACCAACCTTCGTTTTGCGGACGACATTGTCCTCTTTTCCTCTACAGCCACAGAGCTGCAACTAATGCTACAAGATCTTAGCACAGCAAGCCTTGAGATTGGACTACGGATGAATATGTCAAAGATCAAGTTAATGACAAACAGCATAGAATACTGTGTGACGGTCGATAGGGAAGAAATGAATTATGTCCAAGAATACATCTACCTGGGCCAAATAGTCTCTTTCCAGGTCAGACAAGACCGAGAAGTTGCAAGACGAACGGAAAACGCCTGGAAGAGCTATTGGGCCATGAAGGAGTTTATGAAGGGCGACCTTCCAATGTGTCTAAAAAGAAAAATAATGGACATGTGCATTCTTCCCTTATTGACTTATGGTACACAAACTTGGTCTTTGACGAAAATTCAGAAAATCAAACTCAAGGTTAATCGACCGCATACGCAATACGGAGCTGCGCTCCAGAACGAAGGTTACAGATGTAGCTCTCAAAGCTGCCAAGCTGAAATGGGACTGGGCCGGCCATGTCGGCCGCATGCCAGATGAGCTCTGGGCCAATATCACTACCAGGTGGCGTCCCAACTCTGCGCGGCCACTAGGCAGGCCCCGTAAGAGATGGCGAGACGAACTTGACACCTTTGATAAAATCTGGCACATCAATACACAAAACCGTCAAGACAGGAAATGTCGGGGGGGAGGCCTTTGCCCAGCAGTGGGACACTACAGGCTAACATCAACATCAACAAGATGGCCTTATACTCAAACTCACCTTAACCTTGCTCGGATCCGTAAAGGATTCATTGAGAGCGTGTAAATGGTCGCGCAGAGCGAGAGCGTCGACGATGAAGTCACCACCCTCGTCCGTCGATATCTGGATCAGGCACGTGATTCCTGCGAGTCAACACAACACATGATTTAGATTCATTTGATTGGCCTTGTAACATTCAGTATCAGTCACTGGGAAAGCGCTCGTGGCGTAGCTTGACTAGGTGTTCACAAACGATCACCAATGTTAAGCAACGGACGGATCGGTCAGTCTTCGGATGGGTGACCGTGAGTGGCAATTCTTTCTGAGCGCTACCGTGGCTCGGATGACACGTAAATTGTAGGTCCCGGTTGTTCAGCAATCGTCAAGCCAAGTCAGAGGCCTTTCGGCGGCTTAATAACTCTTGCAATAGGGCTGCCCACTCAGTCTATACGAACTTACTTACTTACTGGGCAAGTCAAATACAATGTAGTAATATATAAAGAAATAGAATTTATACACGGTTATGTAGAGATATTATCACATAAACAAAATAATTTTAAAAAGGTAATGCCATATTTTAAAGTAGTAATGATGTCAGGTCATAATTGAATTACGAATACAATAAAGTAGTAATATTATAAGATTAATAATGATTTAAGTAATGTCATAAAATTAAAATAATGTCACGTAATTATAAAGATTGGATATTTAAATAGAAATATCAAGTAATAAATAATAAAAACTCATACAACTGAACATTTGAGAATAATTCTGGGCATTGTACTCTGTAACACAAACAGCTGCGCTAGCCTAGCACAGCAACACCAACCGAATATACCGAATATATAATGTTGACCATTCGCTTCTTAAACTATTATTATAGAAATGCTAATGTAGCATTGTCAACATGGGTAACTGTGTAGTCAAACTAAATAATTAGCAGTCGTTTTGACTACCAATATAAACTTTTAGAAATAATCAAGTAAATTCGAAAAAGACTATGTACAATGTTTGACAAAGAATCAAAAGTTACCAATGTTGACTGAAATTAGTTATATAAATTTTTATTTTTAGTCGTAAAAGAAATTTTATTCTAACATTTTATATTTATATAATAAAATAAACAATTTTTTGTACACATTTCACACAACACCTAGCTAGCTCAAACTAAGCAAAGCTTGTACTATGGAACTATACTTTATGGATATATATATATTTTTTTTTTTTGTTAATATGTACCATTTCTAGATAAATTCGCCAGCAATATAAAATATTTCCTTAACTTGGAAGAAACTCGCTGCCAAGAACCTATATCTTAGCCTAATTCCTTGGCGCTCAGTTTGGTGGCTATTGCCATCATTGCTATAACATTTTACTCTTAACAGCAAATAAAATAATAAAATTTTCTAAAAATAAATTTACAATATCGCATTCAGCATATATTGATCGCAAATATCCTTTACAGATATTGTAGGCAGCAGTGTTACAATGAGATTTCGCCACGCTTAGCCAGCTATGCTCATCATAATCTTAGTCACAAGAAGTACACTGCAGGAGATAGGTTCCCTCATGAATATTCTTAACCGGTTGGAAGCGGTTTGCATCCAGCGTCTTCCTACCATGTGTATGAGGTCTTCTGTCAACTGCGTGATCATAGCTGGTTGTAGCCAGCTATAGCATTATACATATATGATAAGATTAACGAAAAGCATAAATATTTCGCCGTTGTTTAAATAAAAAGTTTTACAAAAATATGGAGAAAAGCACAATATCACAAGTTATTAACTAATGATTATATAATTATAGTTTAAAAAACTGAAATATCGATTTCAAAATACGCAATTCGTTTACTTGGATGACATTTTGCAGTATTTTTTTTATAAAAACCAAAGTACTGAACCGATTTTTTTTTTAATTTACATGGAACCACCTCTGATGTATCACTTATCCAACAAAAAAAAATCGTTAAAAACATTTCACAATTAGTGGAGTAATTGCTGAATATACAAAAAAACATACGCTCGAATTGAGAACCTCCTTCTTTTTGGAAGTCGGTTAAAAAGGGTAAGTAACTCTTCTAGTCGCTTTGTTACATTTCCACAATCAAACGGCTCAATCAGTCAGTATGATTTTTGATACGGAGCCAGCCAAATGCTCCGAGGACATAGGCTTATTACATTTCATTATTATCGTTTTTCATCAGTATACAAGTGAAATCGCTGGCTATAAGTAATACTAATATTTTAAAATAAAAATAATTCTCTGTTTCTTACCATTTCATGGCAAAATGGATGAACCGATTGTTATGAAATTTGGTACGTAGATGGCTGAAGTCTTAGATATAATTTAGGTGTCTTCAAAACGCAAGTGAATTGATTCTTCTAGGCAAGCGCGTTCCATCGTAGACCGTAACTGTCGCTTAACACCAGGTGAGTTAACGGTCAAGCGCAAGCCTATTGTCGAATAAAAAACTTGGAGATGAACATGGGCTACATTTTGTCATCACCACCGTTCATCATCACCATAGATTTTCATCAATACGTGGGTGAAATGCAGCGCACAGCTAGAGATATTAAAAGCGAAAGTAACTGTCAATTCGTTACCTTTTCATGATTAAATGACTGAACCGATCGGTACGAAATATGGTAAAGAAACGGCTGAGAACCCGAAAATGGACATAGGCTACATTTCATCATCGCCATTCATCATCATCATAATCATAGTTTTTAATCACTACACTGCTGTCACGCACAAAAACAATCAATAATAAAAGCATAGCAAAATTTTATAGGTACAAAAGCTGTAACAATTGTATCTCGCTAAGCTTTACTTCGCAGTTTTATCATCACGCGAGATTATTTTTTTTAGTAAAAAGAAGTGGTACTTCCGAAGCAATCTCCAATCCAAATATCATTTAAAGTCGTGCATCCATTTTAGGGTGAAGAAGTAAACACACAAACTCACAAATGTTCGCACCAATATCACCAATAATAGCTGTGCCCTGCGATTTTACTCGCTATCCTACAGGAATCGATCATTTCTTTATTATTTCAAAGTAACAAACACACAAACTTTCGCAACAATTAAATAATAAATATCTATATAATTATACCTATTATAAGGTAATTCATAACATTAGTCTGATGTGCGGTTCCTGCAATAAACTAAACTGAGCTCACTTTAGTCTATTGCAGGGCCTGGGATTAGACGCATAGAATGCCAATCAGCCCATCTGCAGCTGTCCGCTGCTGATTCAGACTGTCAGCCGATTTTAAGTCTTACTATGACAGCCTCATTAGAGAGCGAGTTCCCATTCTGCTGTGTCTGGTACTATATCGTAACATCAGGCGACCAACGGTCAAATACCTAGCCGGTAGACTAAAAAAAATTTTGCGCTATAGCGAACGAAATATATAAAATAAACATAACATTGACTTCAAAAGTAATGCACATTTTTGTCTTCATGACTATATCGCTAGTTTGTCAGATCGCAGAGTAATTTTGCGGGATCCAATGAAGCATATACATAAGAATAATATTTATATCGTATGTTTTAAATGTTTATGGAACTAATAAATTGCAAAATCACATTTGTCACGCGTCAAGTGTCAGCAAAGTGCACATACACTTAACTATATTTAAACATACAAATAAATACTTCGCTAAGCATTCAGACCCACATAAATGTTCCACTTGGTTACTAGATCACTTTGATATTGCTTGTAATCGCTCACAGAGTAAAACTGACACAGAGGTATAGGTATTTTACAGAAAACATATGTATGTGTTGTGTGAAATAGAGGGCGCACCCTGGACACATACCCTGGTAGGTCCTGTACGAGTGATGCTCTAGGTCGACCGCGATCTCTCGGACGGCGGCGAGGTGTCGCACGAGCGCGTCGAGCTGCGGCGGTGTATCGACGAGCGTGGCGGGCGCGCGCTCCAGGGCCGGCGGGAACTCGGGCTCCGGTCCCGGCACCATCGCCCACGGCGGCGGCGAGTACATACGCAGCTCCGTCTGGTACGGGTGCTCGTATCTACACACATCACATATTATTTAAGAATTAATATTAAATTAAATTAATATTAAATTAATAAAGAATTAATATTAATTTAATTTATTTAAGAATTTATATGTTGAATTTTATTTCTTAAGAATAAGAGTTTTAATCTATGTTAAATATATTTCAATCAATCAATAAACTTCCGAGATATAAGCATTAAAGTTTTACGGGAGAGATGTTCTGTCCCTCTCTCGCGATACAACAGTTTGTATTGAATTTGTACGGCGAACACGATCATGACATCATCATTCACTATCGTGTGCTCTCTGTCTAACATGAAATTAAAATGCTAGTAACATGAACTCTGATTACGTTATTTTGTGGGTATTGAATGAATCTGAGTTGTCCCACTCGACTATGTATCGCTCGTTCGGGTAGTCATTTGGCATAAACACAAAGAGATCAAGTCAACAGATAAAAAGAAGACATTGTTGTTCTTAACAGATTAACTCATAAAAAAGTAAGTCTTAAAGTCCTAGTGTTTACCACACAAACCTATATACTTAAAATGTGAATATCTCATAAGCATAAGGCATAAGCCTCATTAGTCAAAATTGGTTGAACTGATTCGGTAAGCTCTTTCAGTGTTTGTATTTTTCTTTCAGAGATCTTAAATAATTTGTATCTCTTTATAATGATATTATATTGATTTTACATAGAATACAATTTGAAATGTATAGTAATGTAATCTTGTGTAATTTCAATCAATACCTAATTATATTATAAAACTAGCAAGAAGTTCGTGCAATTTGAATTTCAGTGACTTTGAAATTACAGATTAGGTAGTTTGATGAAATATTGCAGGGTTGTATTCTATCTTAATTAAAACAAATTATATTTTGTGATAAGTACATATTGTTCATCTTCAATTATTTTAATATTTTTATGCAAGGTTAAGGACTATTACCAGGCCATTTTAGATAATAATAAACTAACGTTGTTTACAGGGGAAAAACTGATTATTCTTGAAATTCAGTTTTATTGAAAAAGCCAAGAAACTGAAGTTATTTGAAGAAAGTCTATTTTTATTTATAGTGCTAAAGCAAGCATTACGAGTAAATGAGTAGCGTAGAAGGAGCTACGACGTGCTACGAAAGTACTTTTCGTAGCAGTTGTTGTGCTTTTTTATTAGTACTTTGTTTAGGAAATCTTTATTTTATTTTATTTAAAGCTTTAGTCGTTAAGGAAACCAAAGACGGTGATAGTTTTAAGTTTAATCTGTAAATAATTTATTTGATTGTATGTGATATTTACAAGTTTTTAGAAATAAATTAAATAATTTTATAGGCGTACTTCTAGGTGTCTGAATAAATTAATAGAATAATTGTTTAGAGCTATGATGCCAAGATATGGTCACGAGTTAATACTCGTGATAAACTCGTGAGTTAACCACGGTTTCAATACGGAAATGTGCTCACCCAATCGGGTTCCCTGCTTCATCGTAGATGACGGTGAGTGCTAGCGGCTGTATGCTGTTGGGTTTGTCGTGTATCCGCGGCAGGAACAGCTTGTCCGAGTTATCTACCGGCTCTTTGAACGAAAGCTGCGGCCGCGGGATGTTCTTCGCGCTGATTAGTGCTGCTGAGCCACTCGTTGTCTGTAAGCAGTACACATGTGATTTAGTCATAAAGGATACACTCTCAAATTGGTCCCATGGAAATTTCATCAAAATCAGTTCAGTAGTTTGGTTTTTAAAACAAAATTGCGCATTTTTAAGTCGGTTTTTCAGTTTGTTTAAAATATAATTACCTTTGTACATCTTGGTAACTTACATATTGTTCATTGAATGAAACAAATTTTAACGGATTTACCGCATTTTTTATTTATCGGAGTTATCCGTTAAAATGTAATTCATTATAATGAGTAACAATCACAAAACCCTTAGAAAACATTACATATTGTTGTATGGAGAAGGTCTATATCTAGCAGTGGACTTCTTATGGTTGAGGTGAGGATGATACAAAAAAGACGCAACATTAACGTGGCCTATTACGAAATATGACAAGCTACCTTATTTTTTAAAACATACATTATTTAAAAAATTATATCTCATATCATGAGATATTTAGTTTTCATCTTGGTAGTTATTTAAGCGTGCACAAAAAAATTAACACGAAAATTGGCTCCTGCAAGAAACGCTCCAGGATTTGCGCAGGTAACCTTATATATTCAAGAAGTCCATCAAACACGGAATCACCTGAAATTAGTATTGTTGTGGTAACTGATGAGGTATACTTTTTGCAGTGAGCTCTCATACTATAAAATAAATAATTACTGTGAGATTTTTAGACAGGAATGGAGTAAGATAGTCAAAAGATGGTAGAAAACTTTTATAAAAAAAAACATACATATTATGTTACAGGTATAAGTTATAGTTTGGGTTAATGATTGAACAGATTTGTTTTTATATCTTCCAAATTTTTTGTGATGAAAGGACGTTTTACATTTAATATTTTTAATTTTGTGTCACTTTTCCCAATGTAGCACTTACATAACATTTCAAAATTGTAACATATTTTATTATTATTTCATTTTTTTAAATAATCATATATTAGATTGTGATGTGCCCAATTTTTCAATGTTCTTCAGTTACATCACATTTTGCTTATTTTATGGAAAATTTTATCTCATGATAACATTAATATACTTTAGTACTATCGTGTTTTAAATTCTATATGGAATTAACCACAATTCCATATTTCAAGCCCTTCAGGATCAAGGAATCAATAAAACCTACATAAGTTTACTACAGCACATTTATAATAACAGCACAGCTGCCATAAAACTTCACGTCACTGGTCCATCTTTGCACATTAAAAGAGGTGTCAAGTAAGGAGACCCTCTGTCTCCTAAATTGTTCACATCTACTTTAGAAAAGGCTTTTAAGACACTGACAATTAGCTGGGAAAACAAAGGAATCGTTGTTGGTGGAAAAAGACTTACAAACCTTCGTTTCGCCGATGACATAGTTTTTTTCGCTCCCTCGGCCCAAGATCTGAGCTCGATAATTAAAGACCTAAATCAAGCAAGCCTCGAGATTGGACTTAGCATGAATATGTCAAAGGCCAAGCTTATAACAAAAAATGCAGAAATCGGCATTGACATTGAGGGGGTTGAGATTGAGTATGTCCAAAAATACCTATATCTCAGCCAAGTGGTATCGTTTCAAGCGCGACAAGAACTAGAAGTTGCTAGACGCACCGAAAGCGCTTGGAAAACCTATTGGTCGATGAAAGAGCTCATGAAAGGCAGGCTGCCTTTATCACTCAAAAAGAAGCTTATGGACATACGCATTCTCCCTATCCTCACTTACGGCGCACAGTCTTGGTCTCTGACTAAACATGAAAAGTCCAAGCTCGGGGTTTGCCAAAGAGCTATGGAGCGCAGTATACTTGGAGTTAAACTAATTGACCAAGTTAGGAATTTCGTGCTGCGCTCCAAAACAAAAATCATAGATGTAGGACAAAACGCTGCCAGTTTAAAATGGAATTGGGCTGGACACATCTGCCGCATGCCCGAAGACCTGTGGGCAAAAACAACAACTTTCTGGGTACCGAACATCACAAGACCCCTAGGCAGGCCCAAAAAACGATGGAGAGATGAGCTTGACTCCCACTGTAGCGGCTGGAGTAAGGAAGCTCTAAACCGAGAAAAATGGAAAGAGGGAAGAGAGGCCTTTGCCCTGCAGTGGGACAGTAATGGCTGAGAAAAAAATATGGAAATAAGATTTTTTAGATGTCTTGAAAATGTGCTGAATTGTTTTATTGTCAATGTTGTTATTAGGAAGCAGAAAGACGAAAATTTTGTTCTCCTTTATAATATTAGTTAGGACTAAAGCTGGTATTTACCTTTACAGTGGTGACAAGTGGCTTGTGGTTCCAGGCAGCAGGTTGAGGACTGTTCATCACCACTGCAGCAGGCCGATTCACACCCGTAGTAGTATCAATGTGAATGTTTATTCTATCCAACATTTGATCATTTACATCCACTAAGATTTCGCTATTACTTTCGTTGTTATCGCTGTAAACGAAATGGACAGCAATCAAACTACTATTAAAACAGTACTATCAACAAAGATAACTTTGACTCTATTTTAAACATCGTACATATCATGATTTGAACGTTCTTGATATTTCCCCCAAAAAAAATGTAGTTTAAATAACAGCTAACTAATTAAATAGCTTTTGCAGTTATGTAGTAAAACAAAGGCCCCAGTCATCCTGGCCAAAGACTAATTATTAAACATAAATTGTTCAGGTGCTATACAAAAGGCTTGCAGGTCCATCTGGCATGGATTCCAGGTCATAGTGAGATTCCCGGTAATGATAAGGCAGATTTCTGCGCTAAGGATGCCATACAAAGTGGCTGTCTAACACCTCATTGTATAATATATGCATTTATGTTAATTTGTCAGAAACCCCAAAATACTTTAAATAAAAAGTAAGTTCAGAAACTAAAACCTGACTACTGAAAAATCATGCTCTAAAAAGTATGAACCAAGAAAATGTAATAAACAATTTATTGTATTTCTTACATATTCATAGTGGTATTTAGAGGATAAAAGTTATCCTGTTCTGCAATTAAGAATATGATCACAGATACTTTGATCATATGCTTAATTGCAGAATGTATTGTTTTGTTACAGTAGGTGGCAAATGACCACGGTTATCCTCTGAACACCACTATGAATATGTAAGAAATACTATAAAATATTTATTACATATTCTTGTTTCATACTTTTTAGAGTGTAATTTTTCAGTAGTTGGGTTTTAGTTTTTTAACTAATTTTTTATCAGGTATAGCAACAGTAATCAGTATCAGCCACTATAGCCCTATATGTTCACTCGCAAGGCCTTTTCGCCAGAGAATCACAAATCAAATACTAAGCATATCAACTTAATGGATACAATTCTATACCACAAAAACAACAAATGAATATCAAACAAAGTGATATTGGCGAGTACTTAAGAGCGCCATTAACAAATATTGAATTAAATTGCTTTTAGCTTGTATTAACAATATTAAATAACAACTCACGATTTTAGTTCCACTGATGGTACTTCCACAACCATAATATTGGAAGACAGACATATTATATTTTTTCTAACTTTGCAAATTACAACATTGAAGTCAGTGTAGGTCTGAAACAGGTTATATGATGGTCCGATCGGAAATGTGTTAGAAATATTGGTTGCCTGTTTCATATGTTTATATCCATCCTGAAATGTAGGTAATAAAATAATTAGTAAACAACTTGTTGCAACTCATAAACCAGCATTACTCTTTATTTTACTCTTTAAGATGGCAATATAAGAGAAATACCTATACCTAGCAGTGGGATAGAAAAGGCTGTTGATGATTATGTAAGAGGAACTAATGCTAGAACAACAAGAATAAATGCAAGTGAAACAAATGACAAAATAATTTAGTAGCATTTTCATTATCAAAGAATTATTTATGAATGAATAAAGTAATTTTGGGACCTTCTGTGGAAATAGATATCTAATGCTGAAATAATGTTTCTAATAAAGAAAAGATCACTTCTTTTCTTTATTTTCTTCCCTGAGGTGAGTTATCATTTTTTTTAAATATCTGTTCTATGTCTCGTACCTTCTTGAGGCTACATTTATACTATAGAATACTTAGTAATACAGGTACAGAAGTCTCTCATACAAACACATAATTTAATAGTGACTATTGTCACATTGCAATAAATCACAAGTCAGCTTGAACAGGAGCTCAGTGCCTACTTTTACATATAAAAAGCTTGATGTTTTATCATGTAGTTTTTATCCGTTTTTATCTCAATAAACGAATATGAATA
The DNA here is from genome assembly GCA_947563715.1 of Lycia hirtaria. Classification (NCBI taxonomy): domain Eukaryota; kingdom Metazoa; phylum Arthropoda; class Insecta; order Lepidoptera; family Geometridae; genus Lycia; species Lycia hirtaria. Next base: position 21,246,726 of record OX387386.1, on the reverse strand, counting down.
TGAATCTCTTCTAGCGCATGCCAAAGTACAAAGTTAAAGTAGTAAATATTCAAGTTTCACAAAAATCTAAAATACTACAAAATTTCTACAGAACTTTGATGAAATATGAGATAAAATAGACTGAACATACTAAGTTTTGGAAGAACATTAACTTTCGGGCAGATATTTCATAACACATACTATGAATTATACTTAGAATATAGAAAAATACAGAAACCGTGAACATGCTTAGAACTGAAGCGACATAAACTACTCATATATAGAGTAGTTTGAAGCGCGCGCGATCAGTTGCTCTATGAACGTCTTAACGAGTGGCAAGCTTTGTTGGTGTTATATTTAATTCAAATATGCCGTCATGTGTCGTTCCTACGTGTAAAAACACTGCTGGGGTGAAAAAAAACCACGATGGGATAACATTTCACGTGTAAGTAGCACAATTGACATTATCTTACGTATTTATTTAATAAATTGTTCGGTCTTTGATCATCGTAGAGAAAGAATCGTCCATTTTGTTGGTGTTGCCAATATCAACGTTTTGATTTTCCTTACTTTTACTTGCTACCGATTTTTTTAGTTAGTAGTTTGTAAATTAAATGAGTAGGTATTTAAATATATTTTTATCCGATTAAAAATTAATTGGCCAAGTGCATGTCGAGTAGCGTTCAGGGTAGCGTTTCATAATTGCAGTTCACCCTATATGGACTTAGAATAGAACTACTTGTTTGATATTGTGAACATATTGATTGATTTTGCGATTTAAATGGATTTAGTGCGAAATTTTTCATCAGATATTTTGTATTTTTTTTTTGTGGTGGTAGTCTGTATCCGTTAACTTATAAAGCCTACCAGGGCCGTAGCCATGCCCAATGGACTTGGGCATAGCTTATGGTTTTTTCGCGAAAATTGTATGTAGTGTGTAGTAGTGCAGTGTTTTTATAGTAATATACTATAAAAACACTGCTACAATTTTCGCGCTCGTTATGCTTTGTTTTTCTTATTAGTGAACCCAAAAAAATTTAGTTAGTGGCTATTTTTAGTTAATTATTGGTCGTATTAGAAAGTTCACAGCACTTTAATGATCAATACAAATATAGATCAGGTTAAAATAATGCCTAACCTTTTAAGCTAACGTAATAAGATACAAACACAAAATAATTTATTTGACCGATTAATCCGAATAGTAAGTCAAGAGAACAGTTATAAAAATAATGATATCCGTTTAAGAAAGTAATTATATTATTTTAATATATTTTTATCTCCACGATTTACCACAGCATCGGGTAAATAATGCCTACACTAGCAACATTATGCGGGTGAGAGGTGAGAAGGGTGCGGGACGATTCTTTTGTTTTTGGACACAGCACGGATTTTGTAACTGCATCTGGACGCGCCTTCTGTATTTTTCTATATTCTAAGGAATTATATGTGCTCATCATTTTCTAGGATTCCTTAAGAGTTGTGTATAGCGAAAAAAGAAATAAAAAATGTAGTTCATACACTATGTATCATAGCATCCTCATGTACCACGGCAGAGTCTCACTCTCACTAGAAGCCAGAGGTACCTAAATTAATAGTTGTAAATGTTGTTGTTATCGCTTTACGTGACCTCGTGTGACAGGCCACGTGGTTTTTATTTTCCGTCGCAGTGAGGACACACAGCCTTCCGCTTTTTGTAGTAGCCGCGACCTCGACTTCTGTTGCTTGGTATTACACTTTTAATTGTTGTGCAACAACTCGATAAGTCGATTTTCGAACAACACAAAAAACAAAGCTTACCTCGACGGTTGTGATGATTTCTGGATCGGGGAGCGGATGAAATTCAGGAGCTTCAGGATTAAGTTCGGAATCCATTTTTGTCGTTTAAATTTAAAAAAGTGAAGGGTTTTTTACTTTATTGCATGTGAAATAATAAAATAGACCAAAATAAACCTACAGAAAAAACTAACACAACATGCGTCGCGACTAAAATCGAAACCACAGACTTATTATGAGAGTTCGTTCAGACTTCAGACCGCTCACTGCAGAAGAAAAAAAATAACCATAGCAGCCATCTTGTTTTAGTGTCGAATGACGTTCACAGAACAATATTATGACGTTACACTTTTTTATTTAGAAATTGGCATAATAAATATAGCGTTTAGCCTACTTTAATTATTGTTGGAAATTAGTTATACTATTTAATACTATGTATTTATGTTTTCATCTATTCTAGCCTACCTTTATTAGAAGACATTAAATAAAACAATATGTTATTTATTAAATGATTTATTTTTAACTTCTTTTTAAACTAATCATAAGCTTTCTTTTGCATCGCAGGCAAATCTTTATCATTAAGCCTTAAAATATCAGTTCCCTTCAAAATTTTGTTTATATTGTTACATCAATTGACTATTGTAAATATCACAGTAAAACAATAAAGTTTTCACTGTGAAAATTTATAAATCTTGTTATCAATAATGATTTCAAAGTGCAATTGAAGCAATTTGGGTCATTATATGCCCTTACTTGACCAAAAAAATATTCAATTGGTTCAGAATTACAATATCTTGGTCTCATAATTTTTATTTTTTGCCCATTAACAAAATGCCACAGCCTCATATAACTTTTTAAAGTTATATTATAGTTTTTTACTGAAGGTACTGATTTTTCTTTACCAGTGGAATCCACAAATTTCAATTTTTCCAAGTTCTGGGCTGCTTTCCAAAATTTGTGATGTATTGACTTTTTTGTAACTGCAGTCCTTAGTAAGTTTTCTTAGGATTTTTTTGCTGATCCTGCTCCATTGGCACTCAAAGAGTTTGTCAAAAAACAACACGGCTTCAGCGGTGTTTTTCATTGTGTCGCTGACTGGCCTGCCATCAGCATAGTGAGCTGAAAAAAGAAAAATCATATTAACATCCCGAATTAGATATAAAACTGAGGTCATACCTATATTTTACCAGTTGCACCCCGCGGTTTCAGCCTCAAGATGATTAAAAACAGTGGTGATGATAATGCTAAAAACTAGCCTTATTTCCTTTGTAAGATACTCAGCTACTCATCACCAAATTTGAAAACGATCAAACATTGGTTGTGACAAGTATGTAGGTATATTAATTATTGAATACTAAATACAATGCCAAAAAAAAAATACCTGAGACTTTTATAGAAGTGTTGTGACGCTCCAGGTATATCCAAGAGTGATGAAGTGGTTGTGGCAACATTTTCAGGTAATTCTGAAATGTGATAATTTAAAAATTATATGAAGTCTAGCTCCCACTTATAGTTGTGAACGGTAAGTCTCTCTAGCACAAACTTGTTTGCAACAATAATTGTGTCAGTAAATCATCATCTGTGTATGATATATGTAGCCACATAGTTTAGTGTTCGTGATGTGTGATTATGTGATGATGTGGCAACATATAACTATTTACACCTACAAAATATGAAAATCGTTCGAAAGCGTGTCGTTAATTGGTCTTTTTGGAAATCTATGGGTTAAGCCAATGTTCAGCAGTGGACTTTTCATGGTTGAGATGATGATGATTACGAGTCAAAAATTGAAGAACCTGGGCTAGAAGTCTTGACTTTATTTGAATCAATTTATCAACAGAATTCTGTTGATAAGTTGATTTATACAGGCTGTATGGGCACAGACAGAAAGTACAGAGTAAGTTAGTAACAATTTATCTCTATATGCACAACACATCATGTTGATTTGTCATATTACAGACAAATATAGACCGATTTTATCACTTCAATAAATCGACACTAATTTACTTTGAACTAAACTGACTGTGCCCATACTGCCTGTGTGAATAAATTTATCAATCGAACTCTTAATAAAATTTATTAGTAAGACTAATTAAAATTTACTAGTAAGTTATAATTTCTATTGCACTATATTTGTTTTTAGGGTTCCGTACCCAAAGGGTAAAAAGGGACCACATTAATTACTAAGACTCAGCTGTCTGTCTGTCCGTTTGTCGCCAGGATATATCTCATGAACCGTGATAGTAGACCGTTAAAATGTTCACAAATGATGTATTTATGTTGCCGATATAACAACAAATACTAACAATTTTAAAGTTTAAATAATTGAAACAACCGATTTCAGATTACGTTATTTCGTTTACTTGTAATAATAGTATAGGATAATAATTAAACAAGGTGATCAAGCGTTGAAGTGCTCTATTTTCTCCATATACACATTGGATGAGTAAGTAGGTTTTACTTTTCAAGCTTATTAAATCACTCACGATTATAAACTTTCTAAACTTCAACTTCAACTTTTAGTTTGTGGCTCTTCGTATTAACGACTCCGCCAATGTCATGTAGTACAACCATCAAACAGAGAGAGTTGGTACGGTGATTTGATTTTGGTTGATGATGATCTGCAGAGTTTTTGCTTTGCCACCACCTGTGAACCCAAAATATTCTAACTACCAACTACAATTAAAACTTTGATACCTCTCTTCAACCGCTCGTTTTTTTTTTCAAGACTGACATTTGTCATTGAATGTCAAATGCTTCGTCGTCACAGATTAGAAAATGTGTAGATGTTTACACGATAAACCTCAACATTTGACACTTTTGCAAAGAAAAACGTGTCAGTGGAACTATGCGATTCTATAATCTGACGCAATTACTCAGGAATCCAATGAAAATATTTTAACTTTTACAGATTTTCAAAAAGTAATAAACCAATATTTATAAAATAATTATGGGATCAACTTGGGCGCTTTCTCTATACGCCAATTCACGAAACACAAAAATTAGTTCACGAATGAGCGAGAAATTCGTGTACATACATTAAAAAAACCGCACAATTGCGAGTCAGACTCGCCCACCGAGAGTTCCGTACAAACTAGTAGATAAAAGGGAGAAATCAATTATTATAAAAAAAACCTTCATAAACCGAAAAATATACATCGTAAAAATATTTAAAAACCTGTTTTAGCTTATGCTACTGAAGCTCTTTCATATGATACTCCACATCAAAATTTGAAGCGTAGGTCCAAATTTTAGAGTGAATTAACCGTAAAAATATTTAAAAACCTGTTTTAGCTTAAGCTAATGAAGCTCTTTCATATGATACCCCACATGATACAGTTAAAGAACTTTAAAATTTAAAATATAAAAAATAATATGCGCTACGAATTGATAACCTCCTCCTTTTTTGAAGTCGGTTAAAAAATAGCATAAAATTAATATTTAAGAGGGGCTCCCATACAACAAACGCGATTTTTTGCCGTTTTTATAGATAATGCTAAGGAACCCTTCGTGCGCGAGTCCGACTTGCACTTGGCCGGTCATTTTTCCTCCCTTAGCTACTTTTTGGGGTCGGTCAAATCTAGCTATATACATGACAGTACAGTTGGCAGCACTGATTGGACCACACGATTAGCGATTTGCCAGTGTGAAACATCTTCAAGTGTTTCATACTAATACAAGTTTTATACTCACTCACAGTCTAAGTCACGTAAACAGTCATTCACCGAAATCGCCTTATTTACATTTGCAGTCATTTTTCACTTCCAGTTCTACTCTCAATCTAAGTCACGTAAGCAGTCATTTTTAACTTTCAGTTAAGTGATGGCGACTTTACTAGAAGCTTCTATGGAGTTTTGCCGAAATCGTAAAATGACAGGTCCAGGTATTACTTGCCCACTCATACAGTTGATCGAACACTCATAATGATTAAAACATAACGAATTTTATCGCGTTAATGTTCAAAATAACACTATTATAGGAAAATAAAACAGAGCAAGGTCAGTAATAGGGCGAATTCTGTGCAGAGCAAGATGACGTTCCCGCCAAAACTAAACTATAGGAAGAGTTTTAGCGGGAACGTCATAGAAACATGTTGCTCTGTTTTATTTTAATAAACACGTGTTATTTTGAATATAACACGACATAAACTTGTATATAAGTGTAGACTGCAGAAAACAAATATTTCCTTTGACAGACAATGCTTAAGCAATTCTTCTCATTGAAATGATTCAATTTTTAACAGATTTATTGCACAAATTTTACATGAGACCTGCCGTTTTGAATATAGCAACGTCCATGGTCATGGGTCCTGGTCATCGAACAACCTCAACACAGATTTGCGATACCTGCTGACATTGTGAGTGTCTTCTGCATGCATAGGGAATGTTACCATAGGCAAATCTTTGTTTCAGTGGGCTTGGGGGCATTTGTGATGCTGTACACTTACCAGGAGAGCTGCAGTAAGTCCTGCTGAGGAACAACTACAAACTCCCATGCTCCATGATGGCACCGAGTTTCTTGTCCATGTTCTTTCACAAGCATCTATGTAGAGTGCCATTATGAAAAAGTAATAAACATGAAAATTAATCAACTTTCATGTTTATTACTTTTTCATTCATTTTCAATTCATTGATTTTTTTCCATCGCGTTAGAACCTGACACTAATTATAGGTAGACATTTAAATTTAAATTTATGGATATGGATATTTGACTAGCCTCACAGCTCAATTGGTAGTATGTCTGCCTTGTGAGCTGCAGGTTGTGGGCTCGATCCCCAGCAAATGTTTGCCCTTACATTTGTTTGATGTGATGGATGTTTCTTGTATGTAACTTTCATATACACAAACATACATTAACTCGAAAAACATAAATAACACTCCTTCTTATGCAGTTGGGTAAAAATTACGTTCAAACGCTTATTTCTGTTTAATATTATTAACAAAATAAAAAAATAGCTTTTGAATAGTTTATAATTTTCATTTCATGGCTTGTATACTTTAAAAAAGTATATTCACCCACAAGCAACCTACCCTTGTGCCTTAGAAAGAAAAAAACATTTAACATCATATCAGCCATTTCAATTAACATTACAATGTAGGTACTCGAAAATCAACACAGCTTGCATGACTATTATTAAATTAAGGTAGATATAAATCAGAAATACTGACTACTAGAAGTGATTTAATTAAAGAAGGTTACAGAAGAATATTAATTACAAGAAGTTTGGTTTACTCACTAAATTAAACCTGATCTTACTTATATAAGCTATGATCTAAGTTATCATTATTGACCTAGGGACATTAATGTTTTTGTACTTAGTACTAAAAATAATACTTTTGATAGGACTCTAGGTCCAGAACAAGGCTACCTAATACTAATCCATAGGCACTTAAATGAAATCACAAAATTGTCACTATAGATCTGTAAAGGCTGCAGTAACTTGCCAGAGCTGGTCTTATTGCCTTAGAATCCCGGAAATTTATAGAATTAACCAAGCAAGAATGCAATCTAAATATGAACTATTGTACTAACTCTCAGATAGAGAACAAATATAGTTAGTATATCTATTTAATACACTACATAGTGCATAAAATAGTTTTACTATATACTGCAAAACAATTCTAAATACTATCTTATGTCATTAGAAGTTAGTCTTGTAAGATTTCTTTTAAATATACTTATTTATCATCTATTTTGAAAAGTAAATCAAAATAAGACGTTTTTATTAATCTTTTTACAAAAATAGCACAAAAGTGCGCTGTATTTGGAAGCTATGTTGCATTTCTTGGATGGAGTTACGGAGTTTCGGTGTCCTCCAAGGCATCAGCATCTGCGCTGGCATCAGCGGCAGTGTTATCAGCAATGCTGACGTCGTTCACGTCAATACCAGTGTCATTGATTGCAAGCTCCTCCTGAAAATGTTAGGTGAACAATTGAGTTAAGGATTCAATGAGGGTGCTGTAGCTTTCGCTCACTCGCAGCATTTTTATTATGTTGTGTTACTATTATTCTATGAAATCTATATCTATGTTATAATTTTTCTCATCAATATCATCATCTCAGCCACAAGAAGTCCACTGCTGGACATAGGTATCCCCCAAAGATTTCCAAAAAGACCGGTTGGAAGTGGCCTGCATCTTCCTGTTACTTGTATGATATCATCTGTCCACCTTGTATTTTTTTCATGTTTCATTTTTGTATAACACAGTCAGTTATGAACAGATATGAATATTTTTTTCTTTGAAAGAATATTGGAAGGAGGTATCACTAATATGCAGGAATAATAATAATATTTCATAAATAAATATATGTCTATGTCTAGGAAGCAGCTGATTGTAGGCAATCATTAGGCACTTTAATTCAAAACATTCAACTACACAAAATATTCAGTCATCATCATCATCATCTCAGCCATAAGAAGTACACTGCTGGACATAGGCCACCTCAATGGATTTCCAAAAAGACCGAAATATTCAGTACTTGAGATTTATACCTTATTTGTATTAGCCCTTACCTTAATAACTTCAACAAAACTATTTGCTTCATCCAATATTTGTTTGTACATTGCAATTTTTTGTTTGAGATTTTCAATAATCTTTTGAAGTTTTCCATTTTCATCATAAATCACTTGAAGAGTAACTCTAAAATTAGTTAATACGATTATTGAATTGCTAATAAGAATTTACCAGCAATGAAATGAAATGAAAATTATTTATTCCAGGTGTAAATCCATATCCATTAAATTATCAAATCATAAAATCAATTAAATAAAATAAAAATATGTAATTGTATATAAGAATAAATAAATGAATTAAATTAAATTATGGATAATAAATTAATTATGTGATCGGCGCGTGATACGCCCTCCACGTTCGATGAAGGGGGTCTAGCGTCCCAGTCTCTCACGGCAGCCACAGGTGCGTTATCGGAGCGGTACATAGCGGCGCGCGTGCCGGCCGACCGGCTCCGCAGCAGCGCCTGCCTGCCGGACGCGCGCCCCGCGGCGTACATGCCGCTGGCGCTGTACTACCGCGGCAGCCGGAACATCGCGCGCCACGCGTCGTTGTACTGCACCCGCATCTTGCTCATGACAGACTTGGTGTGGTTCGTCCATAGTTCAACAGTATAGACGCTGGTGCAGTAACTGATGAAGAGCTGGGTCTTCAACTACAAGTTCCAAGGCAATGTTGAATATAGATTAAAATTGCTAGCCTCACAGCTACTTGCATGATATCAAAAGTTCAATTCAATTCTTGTCTATGGCGTTCTTAAGTTCTCGCCAATGTCACGTTGCTTGTTTTTTTTGCTTTTGCTTGAGTTGTTGTTTTGTGACGCATCTAAGCATATATGTTGCTATGCTTAGTATGTGACTCTCCGACGAAGTGGCCTTGCATGTGAACATATGCAAGACTACACTGGTATCACAATTACTGTTGTTATACCTAAAAACAAAGACATACACAACATATATGACAGCACAGGTGTTAGTTAGTTAGAAAGACAAACATATTAAAGATTCATGTTATTAGTGTTAATTAAATCACACAAATTATATATAAAAGGAGAAATGATAAATGTAAGGAGTGATCGAAAGTCGATCGGACGGGGGATAGAAGAAGGAAGGAAGTCATATAGGGAAGACGAATTCCTTGGACCATTGAAAAAGATATGGTCTGGTGTTCCCACATCCCAGCCACACTCACACAGAGAGCTATCCCTCACTCTGCTTTTTGCGAGAAACACATTAGTGCAGGCTTGTCCAAATCTTAAGCGACAGATGACTGATGTAGCTTGTTTGTTAGCATCACGGCATTTGAAAAATCAAAGTCTAGGTGGAATGGTATGTAGGAATGTAGGTAGTATGTAGGAATAGTAGGTAGGGATTTGCCTTTCACCGTTCTGGATACAAGCCATAACTTATTGCAACTGGCGACCAGCCTGTCTTGCGCAAGAGAGGCTATCATGGGAATATGAAGTATAACGAGGCGTTAGATAGCCGCTTTGTGTGGCTTCTTTGGCGCAGCTATCTGCCGTATTATTTCCCGGAATCCGACTATGACCTGGTATCCAAGCCAGGTGAACCATAAGCCTTTAGTATAGCACCTTCATAACGTATGTTTAATATCCAGAATAACTGGGGCCTTTGTTTAAACAGCTTCTGGAGACAGTAAAAATAACTGTTATAGGAATATTATGCGATTCAACATTTAATAAGGCCTTCAAAATAGCGGTAGCTTCTCCATATATGAACACTTACTAGGACAACACAGTACCCTGTAACACTAGGGTGGAAAGAAAAAAAAATATTTGAATCGATTAGTTGCACAAAGTTGTAGAAGGTAAAGTGTTCCCAGCAAAAAACGACATATTCGGCTGTAACTTTTTTTATGACTACTGAATTTTTTTATTTTTCTTTCTGCAGCAAGAGACTATGGATCTGCGTATATGGTTTTAATTTCAACAGGATACCTTCACGCGTTCCCGAAATAAAGGTCTTGACAACCGGACGGACGGACAGACAGACAAACAGACGGACAACAAAGTGATCCTAAAAGGGTTCCGTTTTTTCCTTTTGAGGTACGAAACCCTAAAAACGAACTATTGTAAAATTTATGATGTCAAGGCCGCCACCCTTGACATATTTTTTTGAATAAAATGAAATTTGGGGATACTTGTACTGCACATAAATGAAAGTATTCAAATAAGCCTTTTTAACACAACATAACAGATTTAGAATTCTTGAGGCTGCTCTGTCACACACAGGCAGTAAAATGGTCAGTTAAAGTATTTACTAAAGCTACACAAAACGTATATGGGAATGCTAGAAGATGAAATCCAATTTAAAAAAAAAACTGAATTGGCATCCCAAAAATTCATGCAGAAGTTCGAAACAGAAAGGATTTTTCACTGAAAAAATTACTTTGTGATTAATTACATATATGAATTTCTACATTTTGGTATATATCTTGTAAATTAATGCTCTGTAATTACACTACATTGATTATTTTACTCAACAACAGTTGTTTTTTTTTTTTCAAAATTTCAATCCTCCAGCGGGGACTCAATATGTTATGTTAAAAATAATAAATAAAAACTATCTTATTGGCTTATATGTAAGGCAACTTCGTTACTATTCCAATTGAAAATTCGAAAAAAATAATTCCTTACAAGTGTTCCACCCTAATGTGTTACCATTACCGACCAAAATACACAGAAATGGTACAACAACAGACGTTACTATGGAAAATCTCACAGAACGTCAAAACGCGTATCACGCACTCAACCACAAAGCAGAGATTGTTTTGACTGTTTTTATCAGTCAAGCTATTGTTGTTTTTAAAATATTAGTTTGGATTGTATAACAATAAATATGCTACTACTCACTGAATTGTTTCAGCTCTAGTCTGCCAATAGTTTTCAGAAGCGCCTTCAGGGTTAGTCAGGTCATTATCGGTCACTTTCTTCGCAGTATTTGTTTGAGTTAACCGCTTGGCACTTCTTGTGAAATACTGAAATATATGCACAAAATTGAATATCAAAATATGTGAGATACATTGCAATGTAGTGGCAGTTGACGAAGGCCTCTCTTCTTGGCAAAAGAGAACTAGCGCAAACCAACGGTGCTCAGCATCGAAGATCTCAGGGATGTATGGAAGGGCAAGGAGCTACACGGGAGGTTCTACTGGGTCTTAACAGGGCCCGATGTAGTTACATCTTCTTGCGTCGGTTCGGTCGGCTGCGCATCGGTGACCTTTTTGGTGAAACTGAAGGGTTTGCCTGTGCGATTACAGATGAAGTTATCAAGACGTACAACTATTGGTACAACTAATATATTATAAAGGAGAAGTACGGTCGACATTTGTCGGGCATGCCACCGTCCTGGAGAGTCTCCGACATGTTATTTCCGTTTGTTCGCATCTTGCTAACAGTGAGTATTTACACAGGTACTACCAAGTGGCTAGGATCATCCACCAGCAACTTGCTCTTCAATACGGCCTTGTCGAGTCCGAGGTGCCGTACTCACCAGCGCCCGTTCTTGAGAATAGCTGTGCTTTGCTCTACTGGGACCGCTCTATTATCACGGATAGGACTATTGTTACCAATAAACCTGATATCGTGATCGTAGATCGTTCCCTACGCCGGGCAGTGCTCGTCAACATCACCATTCCACATGATGAGAATCTCATGAAGGCTGAGAAGGACAAGTTCAGCATACTTGCTGACTTGGCTCACGAGATAACCGCCATGTGGATGTTGGTGTTTGTGAATATGGATAACAGAAATAGCTGGAAAGTAGTACAATAGAACGCCATAAACGATCTTTCGGCATGCAAATTAATGTAAAAAGTAGCTTACAGGGATTGGCACCACAAGAAACCAAAAATCCATCCAAAATTAGTACTAATTCAAATTCATTTATTTGCTTGAATATATTATGTTAGTACAGATCTTATATATTAATACAACAGAAGCACTATATTCAGGTCCCTAAGGAGCATCCAAAATCATTTCTAATACAGTGTATAACTAAGAAGAATAATTCAAGGCATAAATATTAATATCGGAACATACCACATACAATACTAACAAATAAATATTTGGAATAGAATTGTCAAAATTAAAAAATAATATAAATATATGTAAGTTAAAGTCAAATTTAAATATGCATAATCAAACATACTACACATTCAAAGTGTAAAAAAAGAAAAACTTTGTAAATAACTCATTTCCATGCAAAATTAGTTCATTCTGATAAAATATAAAATAATTTTCATGCACATATAATTAAAGAAAACATTTCCAATTTACTTAATTTATTTTTTTATTTCATATTCATATCAATCAATCAATTTGTGCTTTTTGTGTAGTAGTTGAGTCTGTATATTGTTGTTGTAGTTAATAAAGGCGCTTGCCACAAAAAAAAAAAAAAAAAACAAATTGGTGATTTATTCAAATTACTAACATATTATATTAACAGCACTAAATTAGTATGGCACTAGTATGAATATTATAATATTATTTATATTTACAGTTTAGTTTTAAAATTTAAAGGAAAGTAAATTTGTTGCATTAAATTTTTTAAATATGTACATTGTGGCATAAAATACACTCCTCAGAACGACACTATTATAATCAAAGCACATACACGCAATTTTTACACAGGAAACTCCTGTGATTGTGTTTGTCTAGAACAGGTAAGCAAAATCAAATACCTTGGAGTTGTTATTGATAAAACCTGGTCATGGGCACCCCAGTATATGGTATAGAATTTATGGCTTCTCGCATCAGAAAACTTATATGGATTTTTAAGAACCTTAAGACAATACATCTCATTGTCATTATATATTTATATGAAGAAGAAAGAAGCCACAAAAGGCACCAAAGATCCACTGGATTGCATGTACCATCTATTTATCTTTATCATCTTCACAAATACATTCATCTCTGGAGCAGTTGTGCCAGCAGCCTGGAGCGAGGCTCTTATCTTATGATATTTCACAGAGTTAGGTTTAGCTTTTTGCTGGTAGCCAGCAAAGAGCCTGCTGCTTGTTGTTTAGTTCTGCTAAACGCTGGTAGGAGTATATATATAAAACACTCCAAGCGGGACGTCACCTTAAAGCCCTCAAGTTTAAATGCACATTCATAGTATCAGACAAAGTAAATTGAAGAATTTTTTTTAGATTAAGATTCATATTCTGACATATAATTGACTTGAATTCTGAATGCCCTAGTGAGTATAGACGCCGACGCCATTCTGTGTCCACGACTGTTTTTTTTGCAGTCATGTTATTCGTTTCGATCAAATGCCGTTTGTTACCTGAGGAAGCAGCAGAATTATCAGTTTCCATGTCAAGGGGTCCGGTGGGTCAGGCGGCTTGGGCTTCATAATGGGCTGTGTGTAACACCGGTTAGTACTACACACAACTATGTTAAATATACCTTTTACTCACCCCTTCACCGATGTAATTATACTATCACCATGACAAAACAAATCTTCTGCATTTGGATTTTGACTTAATAATGCGAGAATAGGTAAAAAAAATGGTAATTTTTTTAAAATAAAAACTCGCGACTCTCGTGTAGCAATTGCTACTAACAACTCTGGAGTCCCAGGTTTTTTAAACATCCCAACCTTATGTTTACCACTCATGGTGGAGATATTTTATGTCTCAAGGTTGTTTAAAAGCAATCAACCCAAATCGTCTATTTGATGTCTAAATCAGTCCAAATTTTTCACTAAAATATTTTTACAAATAAAACTCAAAATATAAAATGTACAAGAATTATTTTTCCTCTTTTTGTATTGGACCCGTATTAAAGCATTTGCCAGTGTCAAGTATTAGGTATTTTTCAAGTTTCTTGAATAAAACAAGTTGTGAATGTTCTAGTCACAATCTAAGTCACGTTTACAGTCAATTTATAAGTCGACTCCTGCTTCAGTAAAGTGGTGGCGACTTTACTAGAAGCTTCTATGGAGTTTTGCCGACAACGTAAAATCACACGTTTTACTGCTTTATTTCACTTGCCCACACTCACGCACTTTATCGAACACTTAATGAATAAAACACCACCATTTTTATAGCATTAACGTTCAAAATAACACAAGCTTAGGAAAATAAAACAAAGCAACAACACGTTACTAAGACGTTCCCGCCAAAAACGAATTGTCATTTATTCCGAGAATGATTGTAGAGGTGAGGCGTATTTACTGGCACTGATTTTAAAACTAGATTTCAGCTAAGGCGTCTCCGTATCAATTCTCTGATTAGCGTATGTATAAGTTTCAAGTATTTAGAAGTTCTGACTCCTAATCGAATCAAAATCAAAGCAAACTCGCAGTCTGTGCTCGCAGTCTCGCATACTCGAAACTCGTTTACTCGATGCCGATTCCGGGACGTGCTCGTTGCAAACATGTATGGATGAAGTTAAAATGATTCTCGAATTTAATTGGCTAGTACTAAGGTCTATTTTAACTTAAAATAACTCATACTTGATATTGCTCTTGCGAGACGCGCTCGTTTTACGTATGTATGAGTGAGCTTACCGAACAAAAAACGACCGCATACCTAAGTATTAATGACGCGTCGCATAGAATGCAACTCTATGCGCACTCGATGGCATGTGCAAGTGAGACGCACTGTAGTGATAATGACCCTTGGTTTTATCGCTAAGTTGCTAAGGTTGATTTTTAGCTTTATTTTTAAACAAACGCTTGTGAAACTAGTATTTGGAACATATATTTACTATATACTCATACTACTAAGGCTTGTTACACAAATCTTACTGTGACACACCTCTTATTGATTGTAAAAAAAAATACATTCTTTTCTTTTTTGTATTGGACCCGCGCAATTGGCGCATTTGCCAGTGATAAGCATATAAAGATTTGTTTAAGATAAATTTCATTGGTCAATCATATTAATACTAGTTTATTGTGAGTTAAATGAACACTTAAATCATTCTTAAGTACTAGTTTTGCCTCAGTAAAGTGTTATAGTAACATTATTATTGGTTTACTTAGTCCAAAGTTTTAAACTCTAGTGTACAACATAGCATTATGATTTGACGTTTGACTAGACCACCTCACCACACAGCTCAGCTCAGTTGTTATGTAGGTCGTAATCTTCTAGAGAGATAAAGAAGACAAAATTAAATCTAACGACACTTCGCACATCAAAATCGGTCAAGCCATTTAGGCTGTAGGTGATCATACAGAAAGATACATACTTACATAGGTACATACCCAGATACATACATTACACTTGAAAAACATAATCCTTCTTTTTACGCAGTTGGGTAAAAACATGATAATATGCGAAGATGTATTTTGCCAAAGAGTAAAATTTTCTTTAGAAATTACTTGTCACTTGTAAGTAGGTTCATAAAAAGTGCTGCGTTTGGACGATCTCATAAATTCGTTTTGTACCTACTCCATTTACAAACTGATCTAATAAAACTTTTCTGATTCCTAATAAAATTAAGGATCTTGCATTTAAAATATTCAAAACCAGTCTCAATTAAGAATTGTTGTATTCTTATTTCTTTCTCTTAAATCAATTCATAGTCACAATCACAGCCAAAGCCAATACAAGTGGCGATCAAGTCACGCCTTACTCCTTGTTACTTAGTCAAGTATTGGTTTTATTTCTTTCCAAGGAGTTTTTATCAACTGAACATATAAAAAATACTACAAGAGAATATTAAATATTAAATTTAATATAAAACTACCTACAGATAAGATACAAAATATTATAATTCGTGCCATACGTAAGCGACTTTATTGGTGCGACTGCGCGGTAACATATTCTTCTTTGCGCAAACTCGACAATTACATATTTGCACCGACTATCCCCAAGCACAAACGAAATAATGTAATATGTTTAGAAAGATTCCTGTTTATACATATTTTAATGGTCGATATTTTGAGGGAAGGGCGTTGTTGACGAAAAAGTGTAGACTGATTGACTGAGCATATGCTCGAACCTGTGTTCATATATATATGCTAGCGATCACATGCTTGCTTTAAAACGCATTCCTCGTTGTTTATCATGACTTTAGAAGATCCGTTTTACGTCGTCAAAGAGTGAGTATTCTGTACCCCTTTGTATTTTAACTTCGCGCTAGCGGTGTTCGTTAAATTAATGTTTGATTTGTATATACTAGAACTGTACCGTCTTGGACTTTTGACACAGTTTGTATAAAACGCAGCTATGGTATTAGCATCACTATCACAACCATAAACTGTGTACAATGTTGGTACAATGATATTAAAGTAAAATTGCAGATATCAACAGTTTTGTCACATGGGAGCGGTCTTGGTAATTAAGGCCAAAAATTCTGTGGTCTTGCGATTGTTTTTTTTTCTCTATGGTTTATGCTAATTAATTGTCTAGCTATTTACATGAATAAATCAATGCTAATCACGATATTAACGATCACAGAGTAGTGACAAATAGTATATAAAAATAATTATAGCTTAAGGCGAGGCTTGTCCAGAAATTTAGGTATTTTACGCTACCTCAGTTTACGGCATAGTTCCGCGTTTTATGAGAGCGCGAAGTCCGCACAAAACGTGGCGTACGTTTAGTGCGATACCGATCCGCCGCGCGCCGCGCCGCGCGCGAGTCTCGCCGCGCGGCGCGCGACTCGTCTGAGCCACGTCTTCATTACATTGTAGTGGCAAGTAAGTTATGATATACTGATATCAATCTATAAGCTTATTTCTTGAAAATATATGAAATAATAATTTACTACTCGTACTCGTTCATTTTTCCGGGATAAAAGCCTAAGTATGTCATACTAAGTGAGTATATCTATCTCCATTCAACAACCAACTCACTAACTCACATAAAACACTAAATTATCACATTTATAAAATAATAGCTATGCTCCTGCGGTGTAACCTGCGTAGTGATGAAAAACGATGATGATTATGATAAAATATAGCCTTTGTCCTTCTCCAGGTCTTGAAGAATCTCCTGTCCAAATTTCATAAATATTGGTTAGAATTACATATTACAGGTCAAATATATCACGTAAATATCTTTGACAATAATGTAAAGGTCTATACAGGATGTTAGGTAATAAACACAAGCAGACACAACAACGTTAATTTTATAATTATATTGCAATACCATTAGTTAACTGACTTCCAAAAAGAAGGAGGTTTTCAATTTGACTATGTTTTTTGTATGTTTGTTCACCGATTACTCCACCAATTGTGAATCGATTTTGAAGATTATTTTTTCTTTGGTAAGTGATTTCAGAAGTGGTCCCATATAAATTTTATCAATATCGGTCTAGTACTTTGGATTTTTATAACAAAATAACTTACAATTATTGTAGGTTTTAAAAAGATCCTGAGAGAGTTTACTACAAATAATATAAATAATAAGTTGTCTATTTTGTTTGTTTATTGATTAACAGATTTACAGATTTGCAGATTTACATATTTACATATTTACAGATTTACATATTTACAGAGTTACAAATTTAGAATCCGGAGTGTAACGAGGGATTCAAGCTCGCCCAAGACAAAAACACCTTTATCCCCGAAGTGCATACTCTACTTTTTACACCTAATGCGTGATTATAGAAAGAAATGGGTTTGAATCTACATTATTTAACAAAACAGAGCGCTTTGTTGTTATTTTTAACGTACAGCCTTGAAAAATTTCAGCATACGCTACCTGAACGGATTTTCTTTGATTCACATTATTATACCTACATTATGTAACAGAACGTCGCAATCGCAATTAAAATAGAGTTTATCTAAGCAAACGCGCTCCATAGTAGACCGTAAACGTCGTTCAAAACTAGCGGGATCGGTGGTCAAGCTAAAGTTTCCCATAATAAAAATATAAAAAACAACCGTAGTACAATATCAAAAAATTAACAGATCTTTCAGTTGTAGCATATTTCATCTTCTTTGGTTGCAGTATTCGTGCCTGTTTTATTTCTTTTTTATGTTCTATTCTCACAACTTTATCACAACTCACATGTCGATGTTATTACTCTCACATGGTGGAGTACGGGACAGATTATGCGAGTTTTCATTGACGGTCGTTCTGTAATATCAAAGTAAACGTTGTAGCAACCACACATTTTATCATTACAACGAGGCTAATGCACATAAGATATATTTTAATTATACAAACAGGTGAATTATAATTTATTTTACTTTTTTGCGTGAGGTTTTCACATAAATTGCTGGTCTACCTACCAATTCATACAAATTTGCAGTTACAAAAATATATGTGCATAAACCTCATTTTTTGTAAAATAAATAAGGTTGTAGTGCTCACTCAATCCTAGAAGTATTCAAATCAACTGGCTCTAATGTTATCAAAGACTCGTTGATTACTTCAAGATGCTTCTTTGATCTGCAATATACAAGAATAATGCTAACAAGGTCGATCACTGATAAATGTACCTAACTAACCTAACACCCTGTATTTGTGGTGGAAATATAAATGTTATGAAACTACCTATCTAAAATATTTTATACTCAAATACGTAATATATGTATACGTAAATTCGCTGTAAAAAGTTGTAGTGTGTATTTTTTATTCCAGTAAAATTACTTATTTCTTGTTTATCACGAAGAAGTTCTAGGTTATGAAAAAACATTTTATTTTATTTTTGCAAGAGTATAAAAAATGCGTTACAAAAAATATAATATAGCATATGATATTCAGGGAGTAAAGACGAATCTAACGACACCCAGCACATCAAAATCGGTCAAGCTGTTTAGGCTGTAGGAGGTAATCTAAAAATATGCATAGTACATACATAGATATACACCCACATACACCCTTACATACATAAATACAAACATACATATACTCGATAAACAACCTTCCTTACGCAATCGAGTAAAAATTACATACCTACGGGCGGCGCGGGCGGCGCGCGACAGACGGCGGTATATATAGGTACTCTCAAAGTCTGTGATGCGTTCAAAGATGCCGCGCCATATGCCGCCTGCCGCGACCGCGGTGTATTTTTACCGGACTGTGCAAAAAGGTGGGTTATGTTTTTCAAATGTATGAATCATATAAGATTATAAAAGTGAAATTGTCTGTCGTCTGTCTCTCTGTCTGTTTGTTACCTAAACGGCTAAACGGCTGAACCAATAATTATGAAATTTGGAACAGAAATTCTTTAGGACCTGGAGAAAGACAGAATATATATATATTGACTGGCCTTGTGGCTCAGTTGGTAGTATGTCTACCTGCTAAGCTGTAGGTCGTGGGTTCGATCCCCACCCAGAGCAAACATATGTGTGATGAGCAAGGGTGTTTGTTCTGTGTCTGGGTTTTTCTATGTATCATATGTATATATTTACAATAAAAGTATATATGTATTCTATCAGCAATCTAGTTCCATAGTACAAGCTTTGCTTAGTTTGGGCTAGATGGTGTTGTGTGAAATGTCCCCAAATATTTATTTATTTATTTATTTATATATATATATTATTATCACCATTTTTCATCACTACGCGGGTGAAACCGCGGGATGCAGCTAGCATGTGTATGTATGTTTATGTATACATTTATTTTTTATGAGCCCTGTTTGTACAAACTGTCCCACTGCTGGGCGCGGGCCATCTTCTCATTATAAGAAGGGTAAGGCCATAATCTACCACGCTGGCCAAATGCGGGTTGGCAGACTTCACACATCTATCATAACTGTAATATTTGAACATCAGGTAAGAGTAAGTACATTTTCTATATACGAGTATGAATAGAACTCATAGGTTTATGCACTGCGAGTGCGAGTGATCTATATAAATACTTACATGTATATTTCTAGGAAATAATAACTTGCAACTGGGTATTTACCTTTTTCGGGATCGCATCATTTCTATATGAGCCAAAATTTTGCGCTTACGCGTTCGCTTATTTTTTGGTTTCTTTGTTCTATGATTTCCCATTGTAATTTGTTTTATTTGGCGCGCGATGCAATCCGACACAGTACCGTCGCTGACAGTGGTCACCGACAGACTGGCGCGGGTGAACAGCTGAAGCAAGGCGGCGGGACGGTTGCTCGCGAGCAAACTTATTGTAAAATAAATTACTATAAAATAATGCACTAAACGTATCAAAAATGTAATTCTAGAGAACACTAAAAAAATGTAATAGCTACTTAACATGGTAAATTTGGTTTTGATGGCTTTAAACACTTTAGAGATAAATGGGAAAAATAAATAAAATGGCATATTTTTCAAAAAATAAAGCTATCGAGATTTTTTTCAGCAATCGTGTTTTTGTTTCTAGCGAAACCTAGCCAACAGATCGAAATTTTACATACAAAAAATTTGAGCTTGAACTAATAATACAAGTATTTTTTGTAAATTTTCAAAAAGCTTTGTTTTACTGCTTTTGCGGACTAGCCGGGCCTTAAAAAACTGAAAAAACGACATCAAAATACGCAATATACCTACGCACATACGCGACTTGCTATTCACATTTATACTTTTCTACAGGCGCTTGGATGATATTTTACCAGTAATTTTATTATAAAAACCGAAATACTGAATCGATTTTGATAAATGCATACGATACGTACGTTTTTTTTTTGTGAAAAAGTATGCGTAAAATCGCTGTAATTATTTATTTATAATAAATAAAAGATAGATATAATAAATAGATATGATTTGTAATAGATTATAAATGCGCATTATTTCAAATAATTCTAGTTAAACAACTTGTTTATTACGAAATTTTGTGTGTTGGAGGCTTAGATTATATAGGGTTGGAGGTTACGACAAAAACGCATTTATTTATTTTTACGAGAGATTTAATAATATTATTACAAAATATATAGCATATGACAATCTGGACATGAAAACGAATCTGTGTCGTCAAAATTGGTCAAGCCGTTTAGGCTGTAGGTGATCATATACCTAGTAACATACATACATACACTCGAAAAACATAACACTCCTTCTTGCGCAGTCGGGTAAAAAGTTGTGACGCGCGAGAGAGGTAAGGTAACTGAACGCGTTCGCTTGTAGTTCGATAAACCTGACCAAAATTCTTTAAAATATTTTATACTCTAATGTATTCTAAAGATTACAGAACATATTACAAAATTAGTGTGACAACAGGCGGCCTTATTGCTAAACGCGATCTCTTCTAGGCAATCGTATAGCAAGTGTTTTACCTCAGCGCCCCAGTTACTAAACGTTACTAATATTCGATATTTTTTTGTGTTTTACATATATCTACATAATACGTACAGAGATGTACAAAATGGTTTAAAAAAAAGCATTTAAATACAAAATGCAAAATACTTTTCAGATTAACTATTTCAAATGCAAAATACCAAATAGTTTTGCGTTTTGTATTTCAAATGCTAAATGCAAAATAGGTATTTTCAAAATAAAATACCTTTTGACCAAATCTCAGATATTTTTATTTATTTAAGGTATTTATCATGAGAAATAGAAACACAATGCCGAGCCGAACAAAAACGTCTAATAACATGGCACCTTATGCATGACATTTTGGTCATATTTATCAGTACGCGTATCAATAAATTCTGTTATGTTATTAATAATAATAATACTCACTTAAAATAATGTAAAAAACTAGACTAACGAAAAGAGAGCCATGGCTCCATTTTGTGAATCGTGTGGCCATTTATTTCGGTTGATTGTGCATCTAGTTCTTATTTTATTATTTTTACGAAAAAAAAGACGCGCGTGGCTAGCAGGCGCCTCTATCGGTCAAATTCGGCAATACAAGCGTCATTCGTTCATTTAATTTTGTTTGACTGATTGTTGGCTAAACTTAATCACAAAGTATTTTGCATTTTGAAATGAATATTAAAAATGCAAAATACATCTCGAAAGGTATTTCAAATAAAATACAAAATGTCTTTTACTAAAAGGCATTTAAATGCAAAATACAAAATAGGTATTTTGCATTTTGTATTTGCATTTTAAATAGAAGTATTTCAAATAAATCGCATATCTGGTAGGTATCTATAAATTTATAAGTATCATGTGGGGTATAGGAAACTTTAGAACAGTTTTTTTTATTTTGCTAAAACCAATGAAGCGTTGGTGGCGCAACGCGTACCAACGTTATGTTGTAAATAATTTAGTTATCTTTCGCCAGCGAGGTGTTCAAAGCCCTGAACAAAACCCGTGGGCTGTATTTGCGATGGCAGGAGATCTCCAAGGGCCCCGTCTCACCGCATTGCCCTGAAGTGGAGTGGACCTCCACTGAGCTGAAGAATGCGCTGCGAAGCATCCAGTGGGACCTTGAAGACTTGGAAGACACTATTAATATCCTTTTCACAAAATAAATATATGAACTAACCGATGTAGTCGCTGTATAATATAACGTGTTAAGTGCATGACAATCACTTTTTAAAATCACTATGATATTTAGATCTCGCCAGGGTTGGAGTCAGTATAAGGGGCTTATATTATAAATAGTATAAAGGGCTCTCTGCTCCTCGATACGATTTGCGCAGATAGTTTCAGATTTATCAACAAAGCATTGAGAAAAACAGGCACAAGTTTGATATATATGTTTGGAAAGTTTTTTTAATAAAGATTGCCTCACCTTACGAGATTCGAAGCGAGCACGATATTTTAATTCCTTATGACTGTTCTCATAAAAACTTGTGTAATTGTGACGACAATGCCAAAGAAACAGTGTGAAACTGTGCGCGAGCGGAGCGAGTGCAATTTTTTTTTCGTTATAATTGACTTGAAACTTATATATAATTATTAAAACGATATTCAAAAATATGCGCGATATTTTGTACTCTATCTTACAAGTTCTTATGTATATTTTAACATTATGCGCAAGAACGTTGTGAGGGTAACATTACCATATGAAATCGTATTTTTTTTATCGACTTTAAACAAAAGTAATTTATAAAACTGATTTAAAAAACTTAAATCGACTTCAAAACCAAAATGGGTCAAATGGGAGAAATAACAACTGATACATAATACCGACAAATTAAATCAAAACTGGGCATCTACCTGAGTAGGTACCTACCTCAACTATATTTTGAGGTCGGTTTCTGTCTAGGACTTGGCATTCACCTTGACAGGCACCTGGCATTCATTCGGATTTGGAATCGATGCGGAATTTCGCATCGATTTCGAATCAGTTCT
Source organism: Lycia hirtaria (assembly GCA_947563715.1). Lineage (NCBI taxonomy): Eukaryota > Metazoa > Arthropoda > Insecta > Lepidoptera > Geometridae > Lycia > Lycia hirtaria. Next base: position 21,223,331 of record OX387386.1, on the reverse strand, counting down.
GAATACGGGGGCTGTTCCTTTCTCGCGAATAACAGTAACAAATTCATCACATACTGTTTGTATTGAATTTGTACGGTGAACACGAACCATGACGAAAATGCTTGTAACTTAATTATTTTTTAATTTTGTTTTTATGGAATGGGTCTATTTCTGGTAAATTTTTTTATGACCAAATAAATCATGCATATTCCCTATTGTACCTGCAACAATACCTTAACCGAACCTCATCACGCATTGTGGAGAAATATCCGTCGAAATTCAAACTGGACAACAAGGAGATAAGCGACAGGCGGAGATTCATAAATAAAGTCAAAAGCGAAGTTAAAGTAAGTTTAGGAAAATAAGCAAAACGACAACGTGCTTCTGTAACATTCCAGCAAAAACTTCGGGTTTTATCCACAGACATAGTAGATGAAGCATGCGATTTCATTTTTAAGAAACCTTGCGTGCCACATTTTTGGTATCGACTGTGACGTCACACAATTGATTTAGGATGGAATGTCCCATCCGCGCGAAATCTATTCAACCCAATGCATCCGCGCGCTTGTACGCTTGTAACTAGTTGACAAAATATCGAATCGGAAGTATATAATCACCTGAAATTAAATAAATCTTAGGTCGTCGACTGTGATTTTTAAACTTACTGTTGACACTCTAGGTACACTTGGGGTATCTATAAAACTCTATGGTCCCCTTGGTTTATCCCCATTAAAATTTCCCATGTAACATTCTACGAGTATCACAATTATCAATTGTTATTCTTTTAATTTATCGGTCTACGTTCTTGATGCGTGCACTGGAATGGAACTATTTGCTGCCATTTCTGTTTCTTGATTTCACTTCAAGGAATTTTCTGAAAAAATAACATTTGTCTCCTCTTAATTAATTAATCTTTTCTTTTCTTCGCGGCGGAACCGATTTTGATGAAACTGCTTAGAACAATCTCGATGAAATCTCTTTAAAACAAAAAAAGCTAAATCAGAATTTCAGTTATTTTCGAATTCAAGTCGTGCTTTAGTAAAGTGGTGGCGACTTTACTGGAAGCTTCTATGGCGTTTTGCCGACAACGTGAAAAGACACGATTCGTCGCTTTATTTCACTTGCCCACACTCACGCACTTGATCAAACCCATTTTTAGGGTTCCGTACCTCAAAAGAAAAAAAACGGAACCCTTATAGGATCACTTTGTTGTCCGTCTGTCTGTCTGGGTGTCAAGACCTTTATCTCGGGAACGCGTGAAGGTATCGAGTTGAAATTAAATTCATATATGTAAATCCATAGTATCTTGCTGCAGAAAGAAAAATAAAATTTCTCAGTTTTCGTAAAAAAAAGTTATAGCCGAATATGTCGTAAAAAACGCACATTTCGACACTCACAAGGGAATCAAAACCTATGGGGTACTTCCCGTTGACCTAGAACTATGAAATTTGGCAAGAAGCATTGTGTTAGAATACACATAAAGGAAAAAATCCGAAAACTGGACATTTTTAATTTAATCACAAAAAAATAGTGTCTCTATGCAAGGAACGAGGGCCCAAATTTTAAAGTGAATTAACCGTATCATGTGGGATATCATATGAAAGAGCCTCATTAGCATAAGCTAAAACAGGTTTTTAACACATTCTTCGCTCCCTGCAGACCCTTCACTTCAGAACCAAAACTTTTTAGGCGAATTTTGATTAAGTACAGAGTGGCCGCGCAAAGCAACGTTGACTGCCTCAAAGCCGGTTTACTAACTACTACAAAATGAACGGGACGCTCGCTCGGATCCGAGTGGGAGGCGCTGCTACTATAGCCCCGCCCCACTCGGATCCGAGTGGTGAGCAAGGAAATAAATATTATTACGATGTATATTTTTCGGTTTATGGAGGAAAATATAAAAAAAAATGTACGGAACCCTCGGTGGGCGAGTCTGACTCGCACTTGTCCGGTTTTTATCATAGCATTAAAGATCAAAGTAACACAAATTTAGGAAAATAAAATAAAACAATAACATGTTTCCATGACGTTGCCGCTAAAACGGCGTGATTATGATTGCAGATGATGAAAGGGAGGATTGGAGTGAGCCGGGAGCCGGCGGCGGCGTACGACTCGCCCGAGGGACAGAACGAGCTCATGTTGCCGCTACTGCGCGTGCACTCGCCCGTGGACTCCCTCGGCCGGACATACGCGAGGAGTCGTGATGACACCCGAGTCCAGTCAGTTACAGTTTTAACCCGTTTACGACAAGTTATCGTTTAAAATACAAAAAAAACCGAATTCAAAATACGCAATTCGTTTACTTGGATGGCATATTTTTTCCAGTTATTTTGTTATAAAAATCAAAATACTGAACCGATTTTGATAAAATTTCTATGGGACCACCTGGAAAGTATATTGAACCCTTTCAAACAAAACAAATTAAATCGGTCTTAGAGTCTTCGAGTAATCGGGGAACATACATAAAAAATAAAAACAAAAAATAAAAAAGATTCCGACAAATTGACCCTGAACCTTGAACCTCTTACTCTTTGGAAATCGGTAAAAAAAGGGGAGGCTGTCATTTTTGTGACCTAATGAAATATTATGTATTTTCTTCACGCGATCTTGATGCGAACTGCGCAAGAGTGAGTGAGAGTGAGAGGACTCCCTGATACCTTCCCATTCTTTTCTCTGTTTTCTGTTCTGAATACTACAATCTTGATATCTTCAATTGAATATCTTCAGATATTCATTTCTAATTGGCTCCATGTGGATTGATGCGATGTACTCCATCCTAAGCCACACCGGCGTTTAACAAAGGCGTTCTCAAAAATTTTTTGCCAAACGTAGATCTTTTTCATAAAAAAAATAATCTATTGAGCTACCCTGAACTAAAATAGGAAAGGAAATATTATATCTACTAATTATTTATGAACGACTTTTACTAGGTATTTACAATTGAAACTTAGCAAAAATAAGTAGCTAAGATTGTGTCGAGACACACATTGGTAGAGTTTCACAGCTAAAGGTCAATGACCTCTGTACCATAAATAGATGAGTCAGTGTTCGATCGATATTCAATCGATCGATTCATTTCTAGGCCTAATAGTTAAGAAATAAAGAGTGTACAACTTTTTTTTCTTTGGCAGGCTATTATATAAAAGACACCTACCGGCCGAATTTCGTTTATGTAGCGCTTATTCTTTGAGTATCTATAGCATACGGACAGACGGGCATGGCGAATTTATATAAGCTCCTCATACTTACTAACGGAATCCTAAAAATCAGCTGTTTCATAAAAATAGGATCGTCGACCCCGATAAAAACAGCTTGTTTCTTACGTGAACATTTAGGCACATACTCACAGGAATGGAATTCTTTGCCGCCATCTCTGTTTCCTGAGAACCACAATCTTGGAATTTTCGAGGCTAAAGTTGATATCATCTAAATCGACGAGCTCCATCTTCGGGCACACCATCGGTTAACATCAGGCGAGTTGGTGGCCAATCGTAGATCTCACTTGCGTAAAAAAAAAAAAATGATTACTCTTGAAAATGATCACATCTCTTTTTGGAGAGTCGGGTAAAAATAATCGTATTTGAGGTTGCAGATGTTAGTTACCGTGTGTTGAGGCAGGTTATGGGACAAGGACGAGGATGCAGAATGCAGCCCGCGAAGACACCATCGGGAGCCCAGCTCCCAGGATGACCAGCTCGACGTCATCGCGCGCTCCGCATCTAACCTCAACGGCATGTCAGATGATATCAATCGGGACCTCAACGAACAAGTCATGTGAGTACTTTAACCACAGTAGGTACTTTAAGGTGGTACGATTTCCATCATCATCATCATCAATAGTCTTCTCTATCCTACTTCTCTCTTATCTTGCCATCTTTCTCGGTCCTGTGCCAATAGAGTCCAGGTTCAGTCCCACGCTCCGTTTACCTTGGCTCGGCCACCCTTCCATCAAAACCTTACTCCATCTGTCATCACTTCGCCTAGCAACATGTCCTTCAGTTGAGTTCATCGATCTTGGAGTTCGCTATTGCGAACGCGATCGAGAATTCGAATATTTTTCGGTGTTTTCGGTATTCCGAAATAAATACAAATAATACGATTTCCATACAAAACAAATAAATCGAGAAGAGTATAGTTTTACAACGAATTAGGTATTTGTGGTTAGCCTTTTATTGGAGGTAAATCATAAATATTACTTTAAGATTTCATCGAAATCGGTTCAGTAGTTTGGTTTAAACAATATTGCACATTTTTAAGTTGGTTTTTCAGTTTTTTAAACTATAATAGTTATTTCACCTATTTCTCAAAAAGTCATACCTAACGATTTGGTACGTACGTACGTACGTTCTTGATGCGTACTACACATGAACGGAATTCCCTGCCGCCTTCTCTGTTTATGGAGAACTACAATCTTAGAAATTTCAAGGCTAGAGACCACCGATTGCCCACCAACTCGCCTGTAATAAAATTGACTGTTGAAGAAAATAATTCAGCAGAAGTATACGCAATTTGAGTAAATGTTGAATTACCGTTGAATTACTTGGACATTTTCCTGTCTCGGCGTGCGAGAGCGAGCGACGAATTCAGACGCGCGCGCGCACCATGTGTGCCGCACGTGCCTGTCAATCATCAAGCCACCATTACATAAATCTTGTCGCGAACCGATACCGATACCGTCAAATGGCGAACCCCTAGGGGTCCGCGTACCCCACTTTGAGAAACCCTGATCTAGAAGATATCTATTGTATAGCCCTGAAAATTCCAAGATTGTAGTTCTCAGGAAACAGAGAAGGAAAGAATTCCATTCCTATGCAGTACGCATCAAGAATGTGGACCGATATCGCTGAGTACGAAATTGTAGCATTTCAATGAGAAATGGGTGGTGATTCGCCAACTTTCTGCTAGTCCTTTAGTGAAATGGAGAGGGTGGAGTTAAGTCGTGAAGCTCTTGTGCGCACTCCTCGAAATGAACCCTATACAATATAGATAGACATGCTACTTACAGCAGTTGACGTTGTGTGAGAGTACGAAAGACTCGGCGTGGACCACTAGTACATTATCATCCTTGCTTTGCTAGTTCTATTTAAATATTGTTTCCATTCTTATAGGATGTTGGAGGACATAAACTCCGGCATCGACAACGTCGAGTCCAGGTTCAATAGCTCCATGAGGCAAGCGGAACGCGTGTTGCGGGTCAACAGCAGTGAGTATTCAATCAAACTCTTGCGTCCTACACTTCAAACCCCAGTCCGTCTATGTACTTACGAGCTATGCCCTGTACTTCAAACTCCAGTCCGTCTGTGTACTTACGAGCTCTGCCATACACTTCAAACCCCAGTCCTTCTATGTACTTACGAGCTATGCCCTGTACCTACTTCAAACTCCAGTCCGTATATTATGTATTTACGAGCTATGCCCTGCACTTCAAACTCCAGTCCGTCTGTGTACTTACGAGCTCTGCCCTGCACTTCAAACCCCAGTCAGCTTTCATCTATTCGAATGTTTATTTGGATATTGGGACTCGCGTACAATGCATGTTTTTCAAGCAGTCATGATGGATCTTAGTCCTCTTATTTCATCGTCATCTCAGCCATAAAAAGTCCACTGCTGGACATATGTCTCCCCTATGGATTTCTAAAAAGACCGATTAGAAGCGGCTTGCATCCAGCGTTTTCCTGCCACTTGTATGAGGTCATCTGTCCATCTCGTGGCTGGTCTTGCTACGCTGTGCTTGCCGGTGCGTGCTATCCATTCGAGAACTTTTCGGCCCCATCGGCCATCAGTTCTAAAGGCAATATTATTATTTTTAGTTTTGGAACTAACTTATATTTTTTTCAGGTCGCCGGCAGTGGCTCGTGATTGGATGCCTCGGCACAGTGTTATGTATAGTGTTTATATTATTCGCAGTGTTGGTAGTACATTGACCAAAGTTAAACTACATATTGATAAGCTTGATGGAGATGCCAAGTCGATTGAGAAATTACTGGCCTCGAACCATTCTCTATTTTTTATTAATTTGTAAGCGTGCCCTGGAGCATCAACTCGCCTGACGTGAAGCGACGCTGCCGTCTACGATGGAGCATGCTTGCTTAAAAGAAGCTGAGATTGAAAAAAAGTGCAAGTGCAATTAATATATACTGAGAATGGTACGTAAGCTCAGTCATAACGTGTGCCATATTTTATAGGAGACCAAAAATTTACGCAAGATTTAAATGATAGAGCTAGAGCGGTGCATTCATGAGCGTTACCGTACCGATACATGCAACAAAATATAATTTGTATGAATTAGTATGAGACAACGCTCACTAGACCGTTCCAGCACCAACCGAGACCGTAGCGTGTCATGCTGTGACGTATATCTGATAGGGTGATTCGGTAGTCCACTGAACCCGCGGGCTTAGTTGACCACTTTCAGTTTTCGGGGATAACTCGACCCATAAGTCGCACCTCTTAGCCCACGGGCTCATTTGGCCACTCTCTATACCACGATCTATTTGACAGAAAACCTTACTTTATGTTTCAACAAAAAAATATGAACATTGAAAAAAAAACTGCTTAATTAAAATCTTGTGTGAATTTTGGGACACCCGATTTAGGATTGTATATATTTTTGGTTCCATAAGTACTGAGTTAGTTACAGGATCATATTTTGTACATCCATTTTACGTAAAAATCTAGCTTACGTTGTTCCTATTACAACTGAGTGAATTTACCCTTATTTATTATATTAATTATTTTATAGGATAATTTCATTATCCGTTTATCTATCTTTCAAGAATATTAATTCTGAGGATTAGTGTCAAGTTGAAATTAATGTTAAATGTATGTAATGTTCCCTTGAAACTGTAAAAAATGCCTTACATTTTGATACTATCAAGTAAATCAAAATTTATAGGGTATTTCTCGTTAACCTTATAAGAAATTTGCAAATAAGATCTCACAGCACAAGTAAAGAAAAAGAACTAAAATAGTTAAGGGGCTATACGAATAGAGTTCTCTGTCCTACTCACGCGTTGTATCACGCGATATACTTGCGATAATTGATCTTTATGTGTAAAAGTCAAAATCAATCAAAATGTAATTTTGATTGGTAGATGTGCCATATTATTGTCGAGATCAATGACGTTAATATCACATGAACATAAAGTCTATAACAAAAATTAACGAACAAAGTGTCCTGAGTTGACCGATACTCATGCATATATACCAACAATGAACTTAAAGATTTTAATTTAAAGTCTCTGCGGTAAAGTTGGTAATATGTGTTACCGCTTCGAATTATTTTGAAATTCGATATAATATAAATTGTGTAAGATCTCATTGAGTGTGGACGCGAAATCCTTGTCGATAATAATATCGAATATTGGTAGAGATTTATTACATAGAAATAACGTACTTGCATTATGAAATTACTTCGCAGGGTTCATGGTCATGCGACTAGTATCATCAGTGACCAAGGATGGTGTGTTCGAAAAATCAGGTTAAAAATGATGTAAAATATTCGCGATGAATCTGTAAGAAGTTGTTAATTTCAATGAGTAATCTAAAAAATCATATTATTACGTTGAAATTGGTCGTAAGTATATTTATTCAATTTAAATCTTCAAAAATATAGTAATGTGAGAACGAGATAGCGAACACCGTTTATATAGCCCCTTAATTTGTAGTTATATCAATCTGTACATACATAAGCATATTCAGACGAAAAGATTTGATGTTTATTTATAATCTTTGTGTTAATCTGTATATTCAAACAGTCCTTTTAAAAGGCTTACTTTCGTATATTATCATAAATAGATTTAATAAATTTTAAAAATAAAAAGCTGTCGTGCTTGTCTGATACATAATTATACAATATCTACTAGCGCATTAAAAAGGTTAAGGAAGTGATATATTTTTGAACGCACTTAAAATGTCGTCTTCCCACTAATTATATTATTAAAAAAATTGTGTTGTTTACCCGGCAAACCAAAATGTTATTGAATGTATGTATGTATGCATGTGTCTATATATTGTAGCCTAAATAGCTTGACAGATTTCAATGTGCGAAGTGTCATTTCATTAGATTCGTCTTTTTAGTTACCTCTTTAGGCTAGATTCGGGTACTTGGTTTTTCTTTAAATATAGTTTATATACACCAGTGTGACCTGATCAAAATGTTCGTTTTTTTACCTATTCTATTCCTTTAAAAAAATGATTGTTGATTAATTGGAAATAACGTAAATTGTATAGTTAAAAACTAATATAACATTGGGAAACTATGTGTATAGATTGTATATAGAATAGATATAAACGTAACTTTGTCATGATTAGTAATTTATAAGAATAAATCAACGTATTTATCAGTCTGGCAGATCATGGTTGTCATGCCAGTTTGACACTTCATCAGTTAGACCTCGGTTTCGCTATTTGCCAGTAATTTAGTCGAGTAATGAGTCAATACTTCTTAGCACGATGCCATGCGAACAAATACTTCTAGGGGTTTACGCTTCAACTTTTATGTCCATGCAAAGTTGGCTCGCGTTCAAATGAACCTACTTCAAATTGTTATATTTTAACAGCTCTTCAAGTTTTGTGGCATTGTCATAAAATGCAGAGCAAAATAACAAGTAATCGTTTATAAAACTAAAAACAAACCGACTTCAAAATACGCAATTCATTTACTTGGATGACATATTTTTCTAGTTATCTTGTTATAAAAACCACAATACTGAACCGATTTTGATAAAATTTCTATGGACATGGGAAGTATACCCTTTTTGAGTAAAGAATTTTTCAAATCGGTCCAGATGTCTTTGTGTAATCGGGGAACATACATAAAAAAGATTCCGACGAATTGAGAACTCCTTTTTGAAAGTTGGTTAAAAACGGACGCAACCCAACTTTGCATTGCTACAAGAGCGTTGAGCGTAACCCTTCAATTGTCCTATTTCAACACTTGCTTAACGCGCTTTGCATAACGCCCGTTTAAAGGAAGGTAGGTACCTCACCATTCGACAGAATTACTGACATAATGTGAACGGGGATTAAAGTCTTATTAGCATTTCTTTAGCAATTTAGTTGTAGAAAGTGATTTAGTCTAAACCGTTTACTGAGATACTGGAATAAATTCTTTTCGATGAACGGATTATTTATTTATTTAGTAACTAAATTACTCACTACTGGCTGGGAAGGCTTAAGCCCGGATCACGTTATATTAATAATTTTGTAAATTCTCCCTTTCCCTATTATTTATACTAATATAAAGTGAACCGGGAATTATGTTAATCTGAATTTGCTAGGTAACTAAAAAAACTCCAGGCAAAATTATCGGTCAAACGGATTCAGCACTAATTTCATTAAACATATTCAACAGTCGTTATTTTTGTTTTTAACCCTCGTCCCGAAAAGGGGGGTGTTGTAAGTTTGATGTATGTATCTGTATAATATCTGTCTGTGGCATCGTAGCTCTCAAACGGATGGACCTATTTTTATCTAATTTTATGTTTGATAAAAGATTTGACGAGAGTGTTTTTAGCTATATGTTTTATCAAAGTCGGTTCAGCCGTTTTGTATGTCGGGGTTATTTTAGGTTTCCAAACTAACTTGTATGATATTAATTGTTATATGCATATCGTTGTAAAAAAAACCACACAAGGTTCTCATGTGTAACGTGGTGACACATGAGAACACACACGTGTTGCCATCTTACAAGGAGCTACGTCTCCGCAGCCTCCTGGTTAAAAACGATATACTGGCCACTCTACCTCTCCGCAGGAACCTCGTGTGAGAGACTCCTGCGTCGTGGAGAGGATCCCGAGTGACAAACTAACATGTTCCAGCTAACAGCCGCCCCAGGCTCGCCGGGAGAAACGCTATCGCGATTTAAAAAGTGACGTCATTTTTGGGATGACATCTTACAGATGGCGGCTAAGCTACTTCCTATATCACTGGGGGGTGGAAGGGGGACAAATTGGGGAGATTACCTCTAAAGAGTAACTTATACGATTACCACCCCCAGAACCATCAATAACAAGTATCTATATTAAAAGAAAAACAAAATACTCGACTGCGGAAAAGAGGTACCTACTTAATTGCAGTCTAACTTACGATTTCGTTACGCTTGATACACTGTCTGTTGAGTGTACGTTTTTGTGAGAAAGTATGCGTAAAATCGCTGTAAAATATTATAAATGCGCATTCTTTAGAATAATTCTAGTAAAATAATTTTGTTTATTACGAAAAAGTTCGTTAGAGGTCACGTAAAAACGCATTATTTTTGAGAAATGTATTATAATCAAAAAAATGTCTAGCCTATGACACTCAGAGATTGAAAACGAATCTAACGACACCTCGCACATCAAAATCAGACTCGTAAACATACATACATATAAAGTGAATAGATATCTTCTAGATTTATGTGTTCTATCCTCGGCCACACCGTCGCTTACCATCAGGCGAGTTGATCAGACGTCTATTTACTACAAAAAAATACCGGCCCAACGAGTGTCGTGCCACGCGCAATGTAGAGTTCCGTGTTGCACATCTTAATTTATTTGAACTATAAACAAGGTCCCCTGTTTTATGCTATAAATGTACGAATTTACTTTTGTTAGTTTAAATAAAAGTACCTGGGCGACCGAGCTCCACTCGGATTTTTTATGACTGAAAATACGAGCAAACCCGGGTTCACTAAAAATGAAACCTAGCAAGATCGATTTATCGTCCCCTAATCTACCTACAAACCAAATTTCATTAAAATCGTTGAAGCCGTTTCCGAGATTCAGATTATATATATACATAATATACCCATACAAAATTACAACTTTCTAGTATTTATAGTCTTTAAGTTTTAAAGCCGCGGACAAAGTTAACTTCCATAATCAATACAAAAAATTAAAAAACAATCTAAAAAACTATACAAATTCTTACCTTGGTGAAAATTTTATAAATTCTAAAGCTGACTGACAACATAATGCTTCTACACAGTAAACTGTATGACTTGGATCGCACTTGTGTGGGCCCACACAAGTCGTCCAAGTCATACAGTTGGTTTACACTATTTTTTATCGACTTCGAAAAAGAAGGAGGTTCTCAATTCGACTGTTTTTTTTGTATGTTTATTCACCGATTACTCCGCCAACTGTGAATTGATTTTTATGATTATTTTCTTGTTTGGTCGTACTTCAGGTGTGGTCCCATATATATTTTGTCAAAATCGGTTCAGTACTTTCGTTTTTATAACAAAATAACTGAAAAATGTCACCCAAGTAAACGAATTGCATAGTATTTTGAAGTCGGTTTTCAGTTTTTTAAACTATATCCGTTTTAGAATTTATAAATTTATCACCATGGTAAGAATTTTCCCACAAAATTCTAACCTACTAACCAACGATAAATCAGAAAAAAGTCAAATTTGTCTCGTCGATTTATTTATCATTTTATTTCTCGTCTGATTCCGAGTGGCTGTAGAAGTGGTCGTACAGAGTATCCACGTAGTCATAGTGATCACTACCAGGAAGAGCATGGATTGCTTTCTTCATGGCAACCCAGCTCGTCACGTCTCCTTCTTGGACCTCGAAAGTTCTTGACAAAAAAACATTTAAGTATTTCAAAAGTATTTTTACCAAATTATTCTTACATATAGATTAATGATTATTTCTTCAACAGATGTGATTTGCCGCCAATAAAGACTGTTAAATGTTAAAACTATAAATACTTTATTGTGTAAAAATTATGTTTATGAGCTAAAAATGGTGGTGTTTTATTCATTAAGTGTTCGATCAAGTGCTTGAGTGTGGGCAAGTGAAATAAAGCGACGGAACGTGTCTTTTCACGTTGTCGGCAAAACTCCATAGAAACTTCCAGTAAAGTCGCCACCATTTTACTGAAGCACGACTCGAATTTGAAAAATTTGAAAATGACTGTATACGTTACTTAGATTACTAGAACATTTATAACTTGTTTTATTTAGGAAACTTGAAGATTTTATTATACCTGACACTGGCAAATGCTTTAAGCCGGTCCAATTCCAATTTAAAAAAAAATACCTGCTGACGCATTCGAAGAAGCTCTTAAGCCAGCTGCTCTTCAGAAGGTGTACCACATTACTCATGCCGGTGCAGTTAAGCCACTGCGAGTCTGGTGACGTCATCAAAGCCACCATCTTCCCTCTGCAGATCAGCGGCGCCCCGTACATGCCCTACATACAAAATACAGGCTGGAAAATAACCATATTCTCTATCATCTCAAGGCTAAAAGGTGGACACTGTAACTACTGTTTCGCTTACCCGTGACTCCTTTTCATCATCGTCATCATCTCAGCCATAAGAGACCACTGTTAGGCCTCCATGGACTTCCAAAAAGACCGATTGGAAGCGGCTTGCATCCAACATGTTCTCATAAACTCGACAAATGGCAAATGTGGAAGCATGACCCCCGCTCTACACTTGTGCCGTGAACGTCCGCGAACAGGCGTGAACATAAGTGTGGAGGGTTTCACGGCATTCGCGGCTGTTCACGCCTGTTCCCCGATCGAAGTCGGTATTTTGTCCCGCGACAAAGAGTTCGCGGCAGTTCGCGCCTCGTTCACGCGCGCACATCCACATTCACGGCACCGTGCCAGTTTGCTCCTGACTATAGATGCGCACGGACATGTAATGCAAACTAAATGGCAGCGAATCAGATTAATATAAGTTGAGATCGTGAATTAGAAATTCGCTTTTTGAAATATTACCACGCTGAACGTATACAATGGGACTCGAAGCATCCATCATAATAATAAAAGGAAAATTATGACGCCTGGAGAAGGATTTGTTACAGAGGTCCGTGGATTGTAACCACGCGCTGCTACCATGTTACGGAGCTTTGTATATCGTGGAATAATATTTAAATAAAATAATTATAGTCTTGTCAGAATCGGAAAAGTATATTGCGTCTACTGAAAAAGCTCTCTCTCTTATTTATTTAAATATTATTCCACGATATACAAACCTCCGTAACAGGATTAGTTTTCAAATTAATATCGATCGGTTACGATATATTTCAGTCATCCATCATCTTCGTTTTCTCCAACGCTTTCGAACGATTTTCTTATTTTGTAGGTGTAAATAGTTATATGTTGCCATATCAAAATTAACGCAGCAGCAGATTCGACGTCCGTTTCACGGCAGGCTTCATGGCACAAATGAGTGACCTCCGTGAATGTGGAAGGTGCGCCTCTGCAGCGAATTCGCGCCGTGAATTCACGGCACACGTGTAGAGCCGCGGTATAAGCCAACATCAAGAAAAAAAAACATGTTCTCGCACATGTTACTTAGATTTAAAGGTCTGTCTCTATTACGCACGACAAAAAGGGTAAAGAAAATTTTATCGCAGCGTGCATCTAAGGCTGTCTGTCTGTCTGTATGTAATCAAATCTTGCATATTAAAGATCAACTTCCCGGTTTTCAATTGAGCTGAAATATTGCATGCATATGTAAATATGTGACGATGCAATATATGCAATTGAACTGTTGATGGAATCGGGAACCGGGACGGTAAGTATTTGTAGTGAAAACTTCTTTAGCACTTTATTTTGTGGGTATTGATTGAGACTGAGCTGTCACGCTCGGCTATGTAACGTTCAGTCAAAGTCGGCTCGAGTTGAGTAAAGGAGCGAGACAGATATGGTCAACGCGTCACTGCTATACTGCTGTTTCTTATTTTAACGTCGTCTTCATGAAGTTTTCACTCTGTCGTGTGGTGCACACACAATATTTTTAACTGACTTCCAAAAAGAAAGAGGTTCTTTTATTATTTCATAGGTCAGAGATGATCCCAGTTAAATTTTATTAAAATCGGGAAAAAATATGTCATCCAAGTAAACGAATTTGCTTATTTTGAAGTCGGTTGTTTCAGTTTTTAGGGTTCCGTACCCAAAGGGTAAAACGGGACCCTATTACTGAGACTTCGCTGTCTGTCCGTCCGTCCGTCCGTTCGTCTGTCACCAGGCTGTATCTCATGAACTGACAGGCTGTATCTCATGATAGTTAGAGAGTTGAAATTTTCACAGATGATGTATTTCTGTTGCCGCTATAACAACAAATACTAAAAAACAAAATAAAATAAATATTTAAGGGATATAATAAATATTTTGGGAATAAAATAAATATTTTGGGAGCCCCAAACAACAAACGTGATTTTTTTGCCGTTTTTATAGATAATGGTACGGAACCCTTCGTGCGCGAGTCCAACTCGCACTTGGCCGGTTTCATTTAAAATAAAATTCTGTACCTCCTCTCCAAAACGGTATAACTCGAAAATAACAACTTTTCAGAGGATCAAAATCAAATAAAAATAAAACATATTTCATCAAGGGAAAGTGAAGTTTACATTACACATTCAAAACTTAGCTTAAAATAAAACCGGACAAGAGCGAGTCAGACTCGCCCACCGAGGGTTCGTACAAACTAGTTGATAAAAGGGGGAATTAATATTTTCCTTCATAAATCGAAAAATATACATCGCAAAAACATTTAAAAACCTGTTTTAGCTTATGCTAATGAAGCTCTTTCATATGATACCCCACATGATACGGTTAATTCACTTTAAAATTTGGACACTAATTCCTTGAATAAAGACACTATTTTTTGTGATTAAATTAAAAATATCTAGTTTTCGTTTTTTTTCCTATATGTGTACTCTAACACAATGCTTCTTGCCAAATTTCAAAGTTCTTGGTCAACGGGAAGTACCCCATAGGTTTTGATTCCCTTGTGAGTGTCGAAATGTGCGTTTTTTTTTTTTTTTACGACATATTCGGCTGTATCTTTTTTTTTTTTTTTTTACAAAAACTGAGAAATTTTATTTTTATTTCTGCAGCAAGATACTATGGATCTGTGTATATTGTTTTTAACTTCAACTCGATACTTTCACGCGTTCCCGAGATAAAGGTCTTGACACCCGAACGGACGGACAGAAGGACAGATGGACAGACAGACGGACTACAAAGTGATCCTATAAGGGTTCCGTTTTTTCCTTTTGAGGTACGAACCCTAAAAAAACAATGAATTACGCAGTAAAATGGCGCTTATTTGTGAAATATGATTTTTTAAAGTTTGTTTTTGCACTCCTGAAAAGTTGTGATTTTTGACTTGTACCGTTTTGCACAGGAGGGACAGGATTATTATGGAAGCGAAAACTACTTTACCTGTACTAAGCATTATTTTGAAGGTATTGAATGATTATATTTCTATATATCGCTCGCGGACAACACCGCGGGATTCAACTAGTTTACATTACACATACAAACACGTAATAAATCACTTAGCATGTATTGATGTCAAGCCATGAAACATGTATTTGTCCAGACCACGGCTGAATCATCCTTGGTACTGACTAGACAAATAAATCAAATACTACGTTTAATATAATGTTTTCTGCTTCTATTAAAATATATCGCTTAGCGCATCTTCCAATCATAATTGAAGGGTTGTAATTCAAAAGGGTCCAAGTGCCAAAAAAAAAACATTAACAATATTATTACAAAAATACGATTATGTGCCATGCCTAACACTATACAAGGAGTTTTGGCGGGAACATCTTAGTAACGTGTTGTTGCTTTGTTTTATTTTCCTAAACTTGTGTTATTTTGAACATTAATGCAATAAAAATGGTGGTGTTTTATTCATTAAGTGTTCGATAAAGTGCGTAAGTGTGGGCAAGTGAAATAAAGCAGTAAAACATGTGATTTTACGTTGTCGGCAAAACTCCATAGAACCTTCTAGTAAAGTCGCCACCACTTTACTGAAGCAGGACTCGACTTATAAATTGACTGTATACGTGACTTAGATTGCGACTAGAACATTTACAACTTGTTTTATTCAAGAAACTTGAAAAAAAAAAACCTAATACTTGACACTGGCAAATGCTTTAATGCGGGTCCAATACAAAAAAGAAGAAGAAGAACACTATACAAATGAAAAATATATTTAAAAAAATGGCACATAGACCCTTTAGACTTACAACCCTTCAATTATCATTATCTAAACGGGGTGAAATCTAATTTATAAGAATCCTATAGTGATTCGCTCAACACGCGCAGCTATATCGCGCATCACAAATTGTCTTTGAGTAGGGATATTAGCTAATTTTATAGTTTAAAAAACTGAAACAACCGACTTCGAAGTACGTTATTTCGTTTACTTGTAATATTAGTAAGGATAATAATTAAACAAGGCGCTCAAGTGTTGAATTGAAGTAACTCTATTTTCTCCTTATGCATATTGGATGAGGATTAAGAAGGTTTTATTTATCAAGCGCAATAAATCCCTCACGATTGTAAACTTTTCAAAGAGACCTCTCTTACCCGCTCGCACAGAATTCGCCCTATTACATAGGACCCCCGCTCGTTTCTCAAAAACCTCAACATTTGACACTTTTGTAAAGAAAAACGTGTCAGTGGAACTCTGCGATTCTATAATCTGAGCACTCGCTCAGGAATCCAATGAAAATATAATTATGGGACCAACTTGGGAGCTTTCTCTATACGCCAATTCACGAAACACAAAAATTGGTTCAAGAATGAGCGAGAAATTCGTGTTCATACATAAAAAAAACGGTACTAATTGATAACCTCCTCTTTTTTCGAAGTCGGTTAAAAATCGAGAAATGAATTTGTTTATAGGTGAAATATTTAAAAAAAAAGTTTGTATTTGATATCATTTATATTGTTTTTTCACTACTCCGTCGCCAGTTTATGTGATACTTGAAGAAAACGTTTTTTTTAATATTTTTCCTATCTAAAAAAACAAATTCGTTTCTCACTTTTCTAATATCCCTAACCAACGATTTTATACGTTTAATAAGGTTGTGCGTGAGAGAGAGCTGCGCGCGGTTAGGTACTCATGCTACTGATCACATGGGAACCAAAGTTGATTGAACGGCTTTTAACCGACTTCAAAAAAAGGAAGTTAACAATTCGACCCGTATATTTGTAATATTTTCAGATCTGCAAAATTTTTGGATAATATGTTAGTCTATACCAGCTTCTAAACATGCGCCAAATTTCATAAGTGTATGTATGTTTGTCCACGTATTACGCAGAAACTAACAGTATTGAAAAAAACTTTTTTTGATTCATTCATGAAATGCAACCATTTCATGCAATAGTTGACTGTTTTATGAAATATTTAATTCAACGATTTGTGTGACACATATATATTTTAGTATAGATTTAGTAATCTATTTCTATTCGACATAGAATATATACATAGAAATAAATTATACTTACTGCAAATTTTGACTGGAGGATGCATTACTATCGATACCGAAGCAAAAATAGCATTCAATTAAAACATACGGACATGGTGACCTTATAAGAATTCTAAGTAGAACTACGGAACCAAAGAGATCGGTCGGAGTACGGAACTCTAAAATGTGACATTTTAAAAATATTGTACATATTATAATAAAATAATATCTTACGTGACATGCCTGCCCAGTTCTTTCGGGCTGAAAACAAAAACAGATGAAATATTATTAACCAGTGATCCCAATAATAAGTGGACAAGACCGTGTCGAGACAGGCATATGATAGATTTCAGTAGCTAATACTGTAATCTAAAATAAAACCACTTGGAGAGTATATTGTTTGTTTATGCCACTGGAAAAAAGGTTAATAACCCTATAAGTACTATAACGACTTAAGGACTAGGGTTTGGGTCCCGAGACGTCTCGTGTCTCGAAGTCCCGAGACTTTTTGTTAAATTAGTTGTCTCGGGTCCCGGGACTTTCGGGTCGAGACTCGGAACGAGACACGATTGTTGAAATTGTATTGTACTATTTGTACATTTTTATATTCAAACCATTGAAAGAGCCTAGCACCATCTGTTAATTTAATGAATAATTACTTAGTCTACTCGTAACTACTGAGTACACAACACAATAAATGCGTTTGCCGCGCCGCCATATTGGTTGTTCTGTGACGTTTGGATTTTATGATCGGCTCTGTGTCAGCTGAAGACACTGAATTATATACAGTATTTGAAGTGTATTTGGATTAAGAAATGAACACAAACGACTACTGTGTTTATTGTTAACTATCACTGAGCCATCAAGTTTGTTGTGAATAATTATTAGACTTAGAATTTGTCAAAATAGCAGCTGAATCGTATCAGCGAGTGGCGGACGAGTGATAGTTCAAATAGCAGCCTTTAGGTCCAGAGTAAGCCTCTTGGTACGTAACTTACGTCCCTGACGCAAAGCAGAGCGGTTTCGTCGAAGTGTCCATGATAGCCGAGGTTGGTGAGCGCCTGCCGGTTCTTCAGGATAAGCGTTTCACAGTACAGCGGCTTCTTCACTATGTTAACGAACTGCAGACGCAGGTTGCGCTGCAGCAGGAATCGATGATCTGGGTAGATCTTGTCCTGGAAACAAGGTGCAGGTTGAAACGAACGCCTGGTTACATCATACTCGCCATTTTTTAACTAATTCAAAAAGGAGGTTAACAATTCGGCTCATTAATTTTATTCAGCATTAACATTTGGCTGTATTGTTTTGTTTTTCTTTTGTTGGTAAATAACTCCGTCATTTATAAACCGATTTTTTTGTTTGAAATATACTTTCAGATTGGTCCAATAGAAATTTCATTAAAATTGGTTCAGTAGTTTGAGTTTTAGAAAATAACGCATTTTGAAATCGTTTTCCAGTTTTTAAACTATAATTATTATATAGTTTAAAAAACCGGCCAACTGCGAGTCGGACTCGCGCACGAAAAGTTCCGTACCATTATGTATAAAAACGGCAAAAACATCATGTCTGTTTTATGAGAGCCCTTAAATATGAATTTTATTTTAGTTTAATTATTTATTTTTAAAGTGTAGTATAACTCAATATTTTGCGAATATATCAAGCGTCTACCTGTTGCCGTTATCAATTTCGAGCAAAAATGACCAATCACGTTTGTTGTATGGAAGGCTCTTTAAATATATATTTTATTCTGTTTTTTAGTATTTGTTGTTATAGCGGCAACAGAAATAAATCATTTTTGAAAATTTCAACTGTCTAACTATCACGGTTCATAAGATACAGTCTGGTGACAGACGGACGGATAGACAGACAGCGGAGTCTTATATATATATAGCCCCCCGTATAAATATTCATTTTATTCTATTTTTTAGTTTTTGTTGTTATAGCGGCAACAAAAGTACGTCATTTGTGAAAATTTCAACTGTCTAAATATCACGGTTCATGAGATACAGCCTGGTAACAGACGGAGAGACAGACAGACAGCGTAGTATTAGTAATAGGGTCCCGTTTTACCCTTTGGGTACGGAACCCTAAAAACTACTAAACCAACTTCAAAACATGTGATTTCGTATACTTGGTTGGATGAAATTTTCGATTTTGACGTAATTTCTAGAAATCAAACTGAGAGTACATATATTTATTCAAATAAAAAAGAAAGTACTTATGATAAGTAAAGTATCTCCTTGGTGTAAACGACCAAAATAATAAAATTAGGTAATCTGGTATTTAATAAATATCCATTTCAATGATTGCTTTTTGGGGTTCCGTTGTAAATACGAGGTACTCTTATAATTTTATCAAATCTGTCTGTCTATCTGTCCGTATATTACAGTCATTTTACTCAGAGACTATCAACCCTACATAAACAAAATCTGGCATGTATAAAGATAATGTTCCGTAAACCGCTTCAAAAAGCCGCAGTGTCAACAAATGAATAATTTTTCTATTAAAAAACCGACTTCAAACGCAACTTACTAAATCCTTCACGATTGTAAACTTTTTAAAGAGACCTCTCTTCACTTTTTTTCTTTTGTCAAGAATGCAAATTGTCATTGAATGTCTAATGCTCGTCTTCGAAGATTAGAAAATGTGCAGATGTTTATACGATAATCCTTAATATTTGACACTCTTGCAAAGAAAAACGTGTAGGTGTAACTCTGTGATTCTTTAGTCTGACGCCCCAGAATACAGAAAAAAAAACTGTATTCTGAGTCTGACGCACTCACTCAGGAATACAATGTAAATATTTTCTTTTTTAGAGATTATTCAAAAACTAATAAAGCGATGTTTATAAAATAATTATGGGACCAACTTTGGAGCTTTCTCTATACATCAATTCAGGAAACACAAAAATTGGTTCCCGAATTTCGGAGTAATTCGTGTGCATACTTAATTTAAAAAAAATATACGGTACGAATTGATAACCTCGATCCTCCTTTTTCGATGTCGGTTAAAAATAGGGGTGGTTCTCCATACTTATTTAAAAGAATATGTTTTTTTTCTACCACCTCGTCGTGTGGGATATCGTTAAATTGGTTTCTTAAAATAAGAATAAAAAGTAACAATATTGATGTCGGTGTTATTTTAGTGCAGGCTTGCACAGCTTTGCAAGCACGCTGCACGTGCAATGCAAGTGGCGTGCACGTGTGTGCCCGTCTCTCAGCCGCACTCACTCTTCCACGACCGTAGGGGATAACAAAATTAATAATATGAAAGATCATACCCTAGTAAAGTTTTAAACTAAATCTAGACTGCGTTTTTATGCTCTCCATTATTACCCGACCCTGTAAGAAGGAAGGTTATGTTTTTGGAGTGTACGTATGTTTGTATGTAAGGGTGTACACTCAGAATTTTTCTGTATTCTGGGTGTATACATATATGTGTGTATCTGTTTTAACATTGGAGGACATTATCACACAACACCATCTATCCCCAAACTAAGCAAAACTTGTTCTATGGGATGGGAACCAAATGACTGACACAATATACCTATACCTATACGAGTACCTATATACTGGCCTTGTTGCTCAGTTGGTAGTATGTCTGCCTGCTGAGCTGTAGGTCGTGGGTTGGATCCCCACCCAGGCAAACATTTGTGTGATTTGTGTCATGGATGTTTGTTCTGTGTCTGCTAATGCTTCTTGCCAATTTTGATAGTTCTAGGTCAACGGGAAGTACCCCATAGGTTTTGATTCCCTTGTGAGTGTCGAAATGTGCGTTTTTTACGACATATTCGGCTATAACTTTTTTTTTTTTGTGAAAACAGAAATTTTATTTTTCTTTCTGCAGCAAGATACTATGGATTTGCATATATGGTTTTAATTTCAACTCGATACCTTCACGCATTCCCGAGATAAAGGTCTTGACACCCGGACAGACGGACAACAAAGTGATCTTATAAGGGTTCCGTTTTTTCCCTTTTGAGGTACGGAACCCTAAAAATATATGATTTACCCTTTTATCTACTAGTTTGTACGGAACCTTCGGTGGGTGAGTCTGACTCGCGTTTATCCGGTTTTTTAATGTGCAAGAGTAAATCTTAAGACCTTACCGATTTGTAAAAGAAGTGCCAGCCCGTCATGAAGCATTCTTCTTGCAGCGCGAGGGGCACGTCGCCCGTGTAGTCAATGTGAATGGGCCGCGACGGTGACTCCATCAGGACGTCCGGGATCTTCCTCTTCAGCAGGAGTACAGCTGCCGACATCTCCATCAAGTACCCGCGCTCACCCGTCATCTTTGACACTGTTCGTCGGACATGTACAAATACAAATAATTGGTCAAGTGCGTGTCAGGACACGCTTATTGTCGGGTACCGTAGCTAATGTTGTAAAACTAAAACTACTTAGCGAGTATTGTTTGTTTGGACTAAATTGTAAAAAGGTCAATGACCTCTGTACTAAAATGACAGGTGTTTTAAATATTTGTGCCAAATCACAAAAAGTTGTGATCATAGAGTATTCAAAACAATTTTCATTGAATGTGTTTGTATCGGTCTATTATTATGGTTAATCATGAATTTCCAGGTCTGATAATTTAGAAATGCAGGGGACACACACAATTTCCGTTTATTCCCAGTAGTACGGTTGCCAGTCCGGTTGATTGTACTACTGAGACTTTTTATTCCCAGTAGTTCAATTAATGGCGGCTGATTGTACTGTTGAAACACCTACATTCTACAAGTCCCAGTAGTACAATTATTAACAGTTTAACTACCAACCAACAACAAAATTTTATCGTGTTAGTAATGGCCCTTCTCACAATAAGAAGATGGCCCACGCCCAGCAGTGGGACAGTCTATACATGCTTTTGAAACGTTGGTATAAATTGTTTACAAAGAATTAGACAACCGAATACACATTTTTTACAGTTTACAAAAAAAAAAAAAATTTAAGTCCTTGCAATAAAAAGTTCGCGACAGATGTCAAAGTGACAGCTGTCACTTGATTAACTTCCGACAAACTTATGACAAGGTTTGACAGACCTGTTGTTACCTGTCAAAATGTCAGTTTGACATTTGTCAAACTTGACGGGTCATATCTCGGTAACTATTAATCCTAGACTAGTGGTTTCTTCACAAAATCCACCTTTTCCGGGCTCTATCCCGCTCACATCACATTTTGAGAAATTATTCTTATTTGAGGGTGGTTTTTAGGGTTCCGTACATCAAAAGAAAAAAACGGAACCCTTATAGGATCACTTTGTTGTCCGTCTGTCTGTCTGTCTGTCCGTCCGTCCGTCCGTGTCAAGACCTTTATCTCGGGAACGAGTGAAGGTATCGTGTTGAAATTAAAACCATATACGCTGATCCATAGTCTCTTGCTGCAGAAAGAAAAATCAAATTTCTCAGTTTTCGTAAAAAAAAAGATACAGTGAATATGTCGTAAAAAATGCACATTTCGACGCTCAGAAGGGAATCAAAACCTATGGGGTACTTCCCGTTGACCTAGAACTATGAAATTCAGCAAGAAACATTGTGTTAGAGTACACGTAAAGGGAAAAAATCCGAAAACTGATTTTTTTAAATTAAATCACAAATAAATAGTGAAGGAATGAGGGATCAAATTTTAAAGTTCTGTGACCGTATCATGTGGGGGTATCATATGAAAGAGCTTCATTAGCATATGCTAAAAAAGGTTTTTAAATATTTGTACGATGTATATTTTTCGGTTTATGAAGGAGAATATAAAAAAAAAAATGATTTCCCCCTTTTATCTACTAGTTTATACGGATCCCTCGGTGGGCGAGTATGACTCGCACTTGTCCGGTCTTATTATTTTAGGGATCCATTTGTAAATAGTAAACTTAGAAGTGATAATTTTTGTTAGAGTCAAGTATTACCGACTAAACGAATGAATTTGGAGATATATGAAAAAAATCATGCTAGTAGTATTTATATTATGATGAAATTAATAGGAAACTATCACAGCTCACGGCTTTATCAACTAATAAAATCTACTAAGAGAAGTAATAATTTAAGTTGTATATCTTTATTATTTAACTTGTTTAGGTTATTTTAGTTTAGTTTTATTTTAAGTACATATGTAATTACAATTTTAAATTAAAAATATATTTAATAAGAGAAGTAAGATTTGACGATTTCATGCAAATTTCATTTAAAATAGCATGTAAGTTAACTCGTATGTTTATAGTATCCCCATTTTAAGTTCACATAGATAAATTATGATGTACACCTACGGAACCCTACTTTACACGTGGTACGACACGCACTTGGTCGCTTATTTTTATTTATAATTATAAAACCGTTTATTTTTTATTTATTTTCTATTTTACGTAACCCTTGACATAACAATATACTTTACAGTATAAATAAAATACAATAAATTACATTGTCACGCATAATATGCGCTGTTTACGAAGTCTACGATATTTACATGTGAGCTTATAATGAGAGCGATGGCTCGTGTTCTATCTTGGCAGTTAAAAAAATCGGGATTTTGAAAAATAACTTCCACTAAAGAAGTTTTTTTTTCATTTTCGAAATATCTTAAAGAGCGTAATATGGAGACCATTGGAGACCCATGGAAAGTAACGTGGTTTACACACATTTTAAATAAAAACTACTGGTCACTCACTGAGGCACGTCACCGACCGAGAAACTGCTCCTTTGAAAAAGACCGCCGAATGCAGTTGAAACTATAGTCGGATTTTTCGACTCAAAACAGACGTGAGTGACTCGTGGTTTTTATTATAAAATATTGGGACCCAATTCCGAAATTGAAAGTCCGATATTCTAGCCCGGTGAGGTAGCTGCGCGGACGCGGGGCGCCCCGGGGCGGCGCGGCGTCGCGCCGCGCCGGCCCTGTCGCGTTCTCTATTTGCAGTTCCTAGTGTCCTCGGACCGTTAGGTAAGGTCCTGATATTGATCTTGAAGGTCACGGGTCTGAATAGACTCACATTTGTAGGCACACGTGCCCGGGACCGTTTACCATCTGTTATCTGTTGTAGCCAGCCCTGTTCCTTGTCAACCTACTCTAGGGGTTCTTAACCTTTTGCGATGAGGGGCCACTTCATAAAAATGTTTTTGAAGTGAAAACTTCTTTAGCGGCGTTGGGAATTTTTGGGGTGGTTAAAAAATGTTAAACTTGCGTCAGGTGTCACGTGACCTGATCGAAAATTCGTAAGACGGACGGATTATAGTCAGAAACCTATTCTAACGTTCTGCAATTAAAGTTCATTATTGTATGTACAAGCGCCGTACACGAAGCGCTAGCGTGTTTTAAGAGTGTACAGCGCCATCTAGTACGTTGTTATATAACTAACTTTATTATATGAAGTGTTCATACAATAAAGTTAGTTGTATAACAACGTACTAGATGGCGCTGTACACTCTTAAAACATGCTAACGCTTCGCGTACAGCGATGACAGGGTTGTTTGTAAAACACAATATTTTTGGTCTAATCCTTCACGTGTGAGTCTTGTTGCTATTTTATTTTTTAGTTTTTACTTCTGCCGGCACTCCCGGAGTGCAGTCACTGCAGTGCAACCCGTTGTTTTTTAAAAAAAACGAACTACTTAGACAGAACTTTTACAATTTAATAATTTAGTTGGAAATACGTCTGCCCTCTAAGTCGCAGTGTAGGTTGTAGTTTCAATCACTACCCAGGACAAATAATTGTGTGGTGATACTGACGAACATGGATGTTTGTTATGTGTCTGGGTGTTTCTAATTTCTAGATATCATAATTATTTACAAAATAAGTGTATTCTATCAGCTATCTGGTTCCCATTGCTTTGCTTAGTTCGTGGCTAGATGATGATGTGGGAAAATGCACACCAATAATAAAATAAAAAAATGTATTTAATGCTTAAGAGGCGGCCTCTTGAGTTTTTATGTAATAATTATAGTTTAGAAAACTGAAAAAACCTACTTCAAAATATGAAATTGCAATTGGATTACTTGGATGTCATTTTTCCAGTTATTTTGTTATAAAAACCAAAGTATTGAACCAATTTTGTTAAAATTTATATAATACTACCTCTGAGGTATTACATAAACAAAAAAGAAACCATCAAAAATAATTCATAATTGACGGAGTAATCGCTAAACAAACATAAAAAAAACAACACAATCAAATTGATAACCTCCTTCTTTTTGGAAGATGGTTAAAAATAAATAATGCTGTCGCATCCTAAGTTTTTATGTAAAAACGGAACAAATTCCGTGATTTGAAGCACCACAGCAGATGCTAATAAAATCGGTACATTTTGCAGACCAGTACGCGGACCACTTCGTTTGCCCTCGACGATCACAGGCGGTCCGCGGACCACTTGTTAAGCACCACTGTCCTACTCAATCTGTGTCTTGTGCCACACAACTGGAGAAAATTTATTCTATTTCTATGTTCATTGTGATTGACACTAGTACCTAATGTTTGTTTTGTTTTTCCTGTTATTATTATCAAATTGAGCGAGTAGACGTACGAAAGTCGCCGACATATCACAGCGGATTAGCAAGCTGAAGTGGCAGTGGGCAGGACACATAGCACGTAAAACTGATGGCCGATGGAGCCGTAAAGTTCTCGATTGGAGACCACGCACCGGCAAGCGCAGCGTAAGAAGACCAATCACGAGATGGACAGATGACCTCATACAAGTGGTGGGAAGACGCTGGATGCAAGCCGCTTCCAATCGGTCTTTTGGAAATCCATGGGGAAGGACTGTGTCCAGTAGTGGACTTCTTATTGGTGAGATGATGATGATAATGATGATGATGAGCGACGGGCGAGCGAATCGTTCTGCTGGTAGTAAGCGCCACGCTTGTTTACAAAAATTCAATACGACCAAAATTTTGAATTTGGATGCTTAAATGTCTTGTGTGACAATGCACTACCCTCGTCACTCTGACATATTAGAAGATTGTCATAGTATGTCATTTTACTAACGGTGAAGGAAAACATCAAGAGGAAACCTACATGCCTGAGAGTTCTTAATGTTCTTGAACTAAATTTTATTGTAAAATCTAAATTTTGTAATGTTTTAAAAGAGCCCTAAGCTCAAAAACAGTTACCTATGGTTTCTGCAGTTCATTTACTAGGATACACTTACAATAGTACTTAATGTAAATTGTATTATTTGAATAAAGACATTTTGAAATTAAAAAAAAAAGTTCTCGTAGATGTGTAAAATCTGCCGACCCGCACTTAGCCAGCGCGGTAGAGGTGCCCATATAGCCAGTGCCCAGTAGTGGATAGTTTATAAAGGCCGATTGTTTATGTTTTTTTGTGTCTTTTACACCCTAATGTTTATCTTAGACTTACGGTTTTTTTGTTGATAAAAGATGGTTGTTGGACAGAGGGGAAGGAGGTTGGCTATGGCAACAAAGGGTTGACGCTATGGGTATACTCCTTCCTCCATGTAGACTTACAGTTAGGCACGAGGATCTTGGTGACCTGCACCCTAATGCCGCGCCGCGAGTGCCGGTAGGTGGTGCCGACCACGACGTTGATGGGCCGAGTGTCCGTGATGACCAGGGGGCTGGTCACGCACACGGCTGCTGTTATCACCACCGCCCGGGACGCCAGCGTGCCGACGCACAGCCCGCGGTAGTACGACGGGAAATACACCTAAACACACAAATAACCTTTTGAATTAGAAGTATACCATCATTATTTCAGCCACAAGAAGCCTCTGCTGGACGTAGGATATGGACGTCACCTGCCGGACCGGAAGACCAGCGCCGGTTGTCAACAACCGGTACCATGTTGAGCTGAAGC
Organism: Lycia hirtaria; assembly: GCA_947563715.1. Lineage (NCBI taxonomy): Eukaryota > Metazoa > Arthropoda > Insecta > Lepidoptera > Geometridae > Lycia > Lycia hirtaria. The sequence continues at coordinate 21,196,349 of OX387386.1, read as the reverse complement.
CGGCTTGTGGCAAAAACTTAGTTTAAAGTACTTAATCATGTAAATGTTTAAAAGTTTTTGTCACAATAAATACATTGTCAATTATCTATTGATTTCCAAAATGACCGGTTGGAAGCGGCTTGCATCCAGTGTCTTCCTTCCACTTGAGGTTTTCTGTCCATCTCGTGGCTGGTCTTCCTACGCTCCACTTGCCGGTGCGGGGTCTCCACTTGAGAACATTTCGACCCCATCGGCCATCAGCTCTACGTCACATAGAATAGGGAATATGCATGATTTATTAAAAGCTATAAAACCACGTATGATGTATTTATACGAAGATAGATAGGTTTTCCCCGGCTCTACATGTGACCTACTCGTGTGAGTATAATCTTTCTATAGATATAATAATAATAAATAAATATTTAGTACTATGGAAACTGCGGTGTGAATGGGCCCATTCAGAAACAGTACAAGGAGGCAGTTGTACTAACACTGAGCCATAAGGCCTGTCAGTAATAAGCTCACTGGTGTTATGTTTTAATATTTGAGCGTCGTGATAAGTATTGAATCACGTATTCATCTCTCCCTCTCTTTAAAGGAAGATATTTTGCAAAATGATTACTATATTTAACACATATGAGACTAAGGTTAATGGACTATCTCTAACGGGAAGTATTGCAAATACAATTAAAACGTGCTAGATTCTAAAATACTGATTTATGACAGTAGGTGCGTGTGGAGCCAGCTTCATGATGTATCTCGTGACCTTAAAGTTCAACGAGACATTGACCTGACAAAACGACTGGTGACAATTGAACAATGACTTGCCTGACGGTGAGCTGATGTTACCCAAAGGGAATACCTATTTTTTCACTGTAATTTGGAAGTGAATATAGAGATAATTAATTATCAATATTAATAATTATTATGAAACAACCGACTTTAAAATACACAATTTCGTTTACTTGGATGACATTATTCCCCGTTATATTGTTTTAAAAACTAAACTATTAAAGTGATTTTGATGAAATCTGAAAGTATATTAATTAACTTTCAAATAAAACAATATTTTTGACAGAATTATTAGGTAGTAATATGACTACTATTAGGTACACGTAAAATTGATAAACACAATTTTCGAGGTCCGTTTATAATAGGTCGTCGACATCGTATGAGAGAAGGAAAAATGCAGATTCTTAATCTATTAAGACTCTATTATTTTCGATGCATATTCTGTTCCTTCTGTACTCGAGCGGAAATCCTTGTGCTATCTTTAGGGTACGTTTACCGGATAATATAAGAGTGCTGTATAGCATCACCCGAAAAAGATTTTACGTACCGCGGTCGAGTTTGCTTGCCTAAAATCAACAATTATGATTTAGTACCTGGGCGACCGAGCTCCACTCGGATTTTTTATGACTGAAAATACGAGCAAACCCTAAAAATGTTCACTAAAGATGAAACCTAGCAAGATCCATTTACCGTCCCCAAATCTAAGTTCTATATACATTATTATGACATGTTATAAGTTTTATGGGCCAATCAGTAGCCTGAAATAAATGAATTTGAATTGAATCTAATTAATCTACCTACAAACCAAATTTCATTAAAACCGTTGGAGCAGTTTCCGAGATTCAGATTATATATATATATATATACACATATACAAACAAGAATTGCTTGTTTAAAGGTATTAGATAGATGTACTCATCGGCTTACTATCATCAGTCATAAGAAGTCCACTGAAGGACATAGGCCGAAATCCAGCGAAACGGCTTGCATTCCCCCCATTATGCCCCCCGTATGCGGTATACCTATCATGTCTATCATCTATCTACCTATCATCTTTGTTTCCTGAGACCTTAACTCTTGGAATTTTCAAGGCTGGAGTATTCACTCTATCAGATATCTTCTAGATCGACGAGCTCCATCCTCGGCCACACCGTCGCTTAACACCAGGCGAGTTGGTGGTTGGTACGATTGACATCGTAGATCTATATTGGTAATTTATATTTATATAATTTATTATTTATATATTATAATTTATTATATGATATCTTCTGTCCACCTTGTGGCTGGTCCTCCTACGCTACGCTTGCCGGTTCGTGGTCTCCATTCGAGATCTTTTCGACCCCATCGGTCGTCAGTTCTACGTGCTATGTGCCCTGCCCACTGCCACTTCTGCTAGCTTATCCGCTTTGCTATGTCGGTGACTTTTGTACGTCTACAAGTGGCAGGAAGAAGCTGGATGCAAGCCGCTTCCAACCGGTCTTTCTGGAAATCCATGGGAGGCCTATGTCCAGCAGTGGACTTCTTGTGGCTGATATTATGATGATGATGATTTATGTGTACTTATGTGTATTAAAAAAGGTGATTTTATTTGCTGACAATAAACAACATAGCAAACTATAAGCAATTATGTTCAGTCAATATGTTCAGTCTAACAATGTTTCCAACTTGGGTCGGAGCAAGTATAGACGGACGGAACAACAAAATAAAAATAAAACCGGACCAGTGCGAGTCAGACTCGCCCACCGAGGGTTCCGTACAAACTAGTAGATAAAAGGGGGAAATCATATTTTTTTATATATTTTCTTTCTTATAGGTACCGAAAAATATACATCGTACAAATATTTAAAAACCTGTTTTAACTTATGCTAATTAAGCTCTTTCATATGATACCCCACATGATACGGTTAGTTCACTTTAAAATTTGGACCCTCATTCCTTGCATAAAGACACAATTTTTTTGTGATTGTATTAAAAATATCCGGTTTTCGGAATTTTTCCTATATGTCTACTATAACACAATACTTCTTGCCAAATTTCATAGTTCTAGGTCAACGGGAAGTACCCCATAGGTTTTGATTCCCTTGTGAGTGTCGAAATGTGCATTTTTTACAACATATTCGGCTATAACTTTTTTTAACGAAAACTGAGAAATTTGATTTTTCTTTCTGCAGCAAGAGACTATGGATCTGCGTATATGGTTGTAATTTCAACACAATACCTTCACGCATTCCCGAGATAAAGGTCTTGACACCCGGACGGACGGACAGACGGACAGACAGTCGGACAGACGGACAGACAGTCGGACAGACGGACAGACAGTCGGACAGACGAACAAAGTGATCCTATAAGGGTTCTGTTTTTTTCTTTTGAGGTACGGAACCCTAAAAAACATGTGTCTATTAGGTATGTTTTTGTTAACGAAAGCATTTGCTCCCGTAAGTATGTAATTGACGTCAATAAATGAATAATCGTTTCGATAATAAATAATGATGGTACAAGGAACTATTTTAGTAATTATCTCCAGTGTGATGTGACCTCTGTCTACATTTGTATTTATATCAAAACATTTGACTTTACAAAACATTTACATTTGTATAAACAAACATAAATTGCAGCAAAAGCTTAGTATACTTTTTTTTTTATCAGCCCTGTTTGTACAAACTGTCCCGCTGCTGGGAACGGGCCATCTTCTCATTGTGAGAAGGGTTAGGCCATAGTCTGCCACGCTGGCCAAGTGCGGGTTGGTAGACTTCACACATCTTCAAGATCATTTAGAACTCTCAGACATGTAGGTTTTCTCACGATGTTTTCTTTCACCGTTTAAAGTTAGCGGCAATCAACAATACGCACATAACTTCGAAAAGACAAAGGTGCGTGCCGTGGGATTGGAACCCAGGACCTGCGGATCGCAAGTCAGACGGTCTCACCACTAGGCTGCCGGAAACTTAAGTAAGGAAACTTAGTATACTTACCTATAATTTATACTACGAATCAATTGTATATATACGGGGTTATTGGGGTACCCTGTACTGTAACTGAGAGGTCATTGTATTCGTTATTGTATCTATATTAAAAGAAAAGCGGTTTTATGGTCTAACTTACGATTACGTTAAGCTTGTTATGCTGTTGAGTGTACTTTAACTAGGTAGTTTTAAAAACCCGGACAAGTGCGAGACTGACTCGCCGCCCACCGAGGGTTACGTAGAAACTAGTAGATAAAAGGGGGAAATTATAAATATGTCTTATATTTTCCATCATAAACCGAATAATATACAGCGTAAAAAATATATATTTTAAAACCTGTTTTAGCTTGTGCTAATGAAGCTCTTTCATATGATACCCCACATGATACGGTTAAAACACTTTAAAATTTGGACCCTTCTTCCTTGCTTAAAGACCCTATTTTTTGTGATTAAGTTAAAAATGTACAGTTTTCGGATTTTTTCCTTTATGTGTACTATATGACAATGACAATGAATTAAAAGCTTTATTATTATTATTATCTTTATTCAAATGTATACACGGGTCTAAGCCCGGACCTTTGAAAGGCATCAGTGGGGCCGGAACCAACACTGAGAGGCCCTTTTACAATGTATAATAAAAAATACAGATTGGGTAAGTATATGGATGGACTATGAATGGATTATTGTACAATATGGAATTTGACAGATTTTGGCTATTGTGATGGAATGTTAGTGACTTAAATAAACAAGGCTACCTAAAGGATAATGCTCTCACACAGCAGGTAAGATGACCTCTGATGAGGACCTCTGTGTGAGAGCACTAGGATGAGAAAACGGCACCTGCCAATTCCGTCTCACCATACAAAAATACCTAGGCAGGTGATGACTCGCCACCCACTAGATGGGCCCCCTAGGTGGCGCCGCATATTGGCGCCGGAGAAGCAACATCAGTGTGGGTGGCTAAGGGTGTCGAAAGGTGTGCTGCGCGTTCACTAAACGCTACTAGCGGTGTTATGCCCTTTAACACTTCCACCCTGGAGCTTAGGTTCTTAGCTCTTGCAGATTCCACCATCCAGCCGGCCGGTTAAGGCAAGCTGGAGGTCAGGGGTCTCATTTAGCCCCAGGGAAACATCGGGGTACGCGGTGTCGCCACTCACCGACGGCTCGCCACAAAGCCGCCCCTGCGGTATTATTATTATTATTATTCTTCTTTATTCAATTTAAATCTCGGGTCGCAGCCCGGTCCTTTGATGGGCATCAGTGGAGCCGAAGCCAACACTGAGAGTCCCTTTACAAAAAATCAAATAAAAAATACAGTGTTTTGGTATGTGGATGGATGATGGAAATATTGTACAATATGGAATTTGACAAATCGGGGCTATTGAAATGAAATGGTTATGATTTATAAAACTAGTTTATTGGCTGATGCTCCCACACAGTGAGTAAGATAAGGCACTTCTGTGTGGGAGCATCAGAATGAGATATCGGCATCTGCCTATTTTGTCTCATTATCCAAAAATATTGAGGCAGGTGATGACTCGCCACCCACTGAATGGGCCCTCCATAGTGGCGCCGCATATTGGCGCCGGAGAAGCAACATCGGTGTGGGTGGCTAAGGGTGTCGAGACGTGTGCTGCGCGTTCACTGAGAGCTACTAGCGGCGTTATGCCCTTTAACACTTCCACCCTGGAACTTAGGGTCTTAGCTCTTGCGGTTTCCACCTCACAGCCGGCCGGTTAAGGCAAGCTGGAGGTCAGGGGTCTCATTTAGCCCCAGGGAAACATCGGGGTACGCGGTGTCGCCACTCACCGACGGCTCGCCACAAAGCCGCCCCTGCGGTAATTATTATTATTATTATTATTCAAATGTATACACGGGTCTAAGCCCGGACCTTTGAAAGGCATCAGTGGGGCCGAAACCAACACTGAGAGGCCCTTTTACAATGTATAATAAAAAATACAGATTGGGTATATGGATGGACTATGAATGGATTATTGTACAATATGGAATTTGACATATTTTGGCTATTGTGATGGAATGTTAGTGACTTAAATAAACAAGGCTATATGCTCTCACACAGCAGGTAAGATGAAGTACCTCTGTGTGAGAGCACCAGGATGAGAAAACGGCACCTGCCAATTCCGTCTCACCATACAAAAATACCTAGGCAGGTGATGACTCGCCACCCACTAGATGGGCCCCCCATAGTGGCGCCGCATATTGGCGCCGGAGAAGCAACATCAGTGTGGGTGGCTAAGGGTGTCGAGAGGTGTGTTGCGCGTTCACTAAACGCTACTAGGGGCGTTATGCCCTTTAACACTTCCACCCTGGAGCTTAGGTTCTTAGCTCTTGCAGTTTCCACCATCCAGCCGGCCGGTTAAGACAAGCTGGAGGTTAGGAGTCTCATTTAGCCCCAGGGAAACATCGGGGTACGCGGTGTCGCCACTCACCGACGGCTCGCCACAAAGCCGCCCCTGCGGTTTTATTATTATTATCTCATTTATTTATTTATAATCTTAATTTTAATTTTTTTACAACATAAATATAAACTTATATAAAAGAAACATAAATATTGTAAAAAACTTAAAACTAGGGTGCCGCCGGCAGCGGGGCGGGGCTCAAGCTGCCGGTGGTAGGGGCTACAGAGAAAGGAACCTCCTGACAATACGTGCCGTGTCTAGGATGACTGCCTTATTATTATTATTATTATATGACAATGCTTCTTGCCAAATTTCACAGTTATAGGTCAACGGGAAGTACCCGATAGGTTTTGATTCCCTTGCGAGTGTCGGAATATGAGTTTTTGCGACATATTCGGCTGTAACTTTTTTTAATGAAAACTGAGTAGTTTGATTTTTATTTCTGCAGCAAGAGACTATGGATCTGCTTAAATAATTTTAATTTCATTTCGATACCTTCACACGTTCCCGAGATACAAGTTTTGATAGACGGACAAACGGACAGACGGACAACAAAGTAATGCTATAAGACTTCCGTTTTTTTCCTTTTGAGGTGCGGAACCCTAAAAACAAGTAAACTTAGGCAAGAAACACAGCTCTACAAAAATATTTTTTTTTGTTGCCCTGGATATCTTTGCAATTTTTTTTTTTCAACTGCCCAGATTACGAATTTATTCAGGAAAATACTGAATGTGCTCTTGTTTTTTTATGATTTTTACATATCTTATATTGTTGTGTTTCTTGTTTTTCGATTTTTGTAATGTAACATGAAAATAAAGATTTAACGGAAACGAGAGCAAATCTTACAAAATCAGTGATAGTTTCATGAATTGTGAGCATAAATATATCCAGAATCAATCTTATATCTAGGGCAACAAAACCACTGTAGACCAGTGTTATGTATTAGTTTGTAAAAGGCACGGACCCCGGAGTCAGTGGAGTTCAATTTTACAAATAAAAAAACCGGACAAGTGCTAGTCAGACTCGCCCACCGAGGGTTCCGTACAAACTAGTAGATGAAAGGGTGAAATCATATATTTTTTATATTTTCCTTCTTATACCGAAAAATATACATCGTAAAAATATTTAAAAACCTGTTTTAACATATGCTAATTAAGCTCTTTCATATGATACGCCACATGATACGGTTAGTTCACTTTAAAATCTGGACCCTCATTCCTTGCGTAAATACACTATTTTATGATTTAATTAAAAATGACAGACGTATGAAGAAAACTCCTTGTCTGAACTTTATGACGCTTTATTATTACTTATAACACTGCACTTATTTCACTGCACTGAGCGGTCTGACGCTAAGACCCCCTTTTTACTACCGAGTTACGCCGCGACTACTTTTTCGAAGGGCCGCTCGCGCTCGTCCGCCCGCGATATATCCCCTCCCCGGAATTACAACATCACGCCATCATCCGGGGTAGCGTTCATTCTGTTCGATCACCGTTCTCCAGAGTATATAAATTAAGAAAATAGCAGTGCTGCCACTCCGCAACACTGAAAACACCGTACACCACATACAACAAATATTCAAATCATGACACTCGGCCATCCGCTTTTGTGCAACGTCCCGATGCACAACAACTCTCTAAAAGCAAGTCTGATTAATCATATCGAACCCTTTGGACTCCTTAAAGATTTGCTGCAAAATAAAATAGTTAAACAGTAATTATTATGCTAATTTTATAAAACTACTTATGGCACACTAAACTTTGTAGTATACGTTGTCGTAACTAGTTATTATTGTAGATACAAGTAATCATGACACTCGGATTCGTTTTTAAATATGACTATTATTTTATGTTTATTCTAGCTGGTCTGGGAACCGGAGGCTTCCTATTCGTGTGTAAATGTACACTATGCAGATAAATCATTGTTGTACAAATATGTTATACGGATCGAGTATATATTCTGGTATTTCCAGAGGTTTGGTATATAATTAAAAAAAGTACATAAAAACTTATTCAATTCGCATTATTGATTTACTGTCGGTTACTCAATTACTTCCTCCTCTGGCTTAGTGATTGCGAACGGCAGCATCATTATATAAATGTCCCAATGTTGTTGTGGCCACTGAAGTATCATTCAAACCTTGTAGACTTGGACTTATAGACTTTTTTTAATGAAAAACTCTATAAATACTCCTTTTTGTTCTTCGTCCAAACATTAAAATGACCAACGACAAAGCTTGAATAAAATGAAACCAAATTTCGTCCAAAAATAATTACACATAAATTCAAATATTTAGATCCAACTCACACCAGCTTCAGTAATAATTTGGTGACACGAGTACGTTAATTTTGTAAGTGCTCTCATAGGAATCAACATTTTAAACTGTATTTCTGTCATTGTCCTGCCATTACCAAATAGCATTTTAAAATTGTGTAACGTATACTCCCCAAATCCGAGTAATAGAGAGAATAAGAGAACGGAAATAATTTTCCAAACCCCTTTTTTTTTCTTAGCAAGTCGCTACAACCGCATTAATTTCTGTCAAGCTTGTGGATGATCGGCAAAGCACATGAGCAAAATTTTGTCAGTTTAGAATGTCAGAAGTATTATTATTTTCTAATCACTAAATTTCATTATCATAGGGACAAATTAGTCACGATAAACTACAGGTAGCTGATTGTCAGTCCTTCACCAACCGTTATTTGACTGGCGTATACCTGTTGCTGTTTACCATTAAATTGATGTACTATCAAGTTGAATCACTTCACATCACAGATGCCCTGAGTTGACATCTGTCGGATTTTAATCTGTTGTTTGCCAAATTCTTCTTCTTAATCGTACACTCTAGTCAGAGTGGTCGTGGTTGCAATGGCGGTGGCTCCTCGCCGTCACCGTCACTCTCCAGGCCAGCTGCTCTTCTCGCGATGCTTCTCCATTTCTGCCGGTCGGTTGCATTGCGAGTACACTCTACTTCGGTGGACTGCGTAGCTTTTCTAATGAGGTCGGTCCAACGTGTTGGTGATCGTCCAGGACTTCGCTTGCCTTCTACACGGCCATGCATATGCTGCGATAGGCTCTCCGTCGAGTGCTCTTTTCTTGAGATCTGCGCAAAGAACTTCAGTATTTGCAATTGCCCAGTCGACGATAATCTATCTCGTATATGAATCTCTTTGAGGATAGAGTTGTTGGTTGTTTGTCAAATACGTCATCACTATTTTGATGACACGTTAGCTAGAAAAAATACTGTACACATTACATACTAACAGTACTCAAACCAAGAATGTGGACATATTTATTTTCCCATCCAATATTTATAGTACTGATGTAACAGAAGAGCAGAAATTACTTGACTAGGTTTTAATAAACTTAATTGTAGGTAAAGACTGAGAATGTTTATACACAGAAGCATACTTAATTCCTTTTAGTGCACACCTGAACTAATACTAAAGCATCAAAAGAGAAGAAGCAGGTAATCACTTCCATAAATAAAATTCGTCTCAATATTTGTCTTACTCATTTCTGTTGTTTTTTTTAAAGGTCTATATGATGTCGACTAGTCATATCATAACTGCTCTTGCACTGAGTACAAGCCAGTGGTGATTTTGATAATTGCCGTTTTATTTCAACTAACAATCATATTTCGGAAACGTTACCAGTCCTATCAAATATTGCTTATTTTTAATGAAGATATTTTTTTATTTATCGATTAATTTTCGTATGCTGAATCCAATACTGTTATACGCTTACCAAAATTATACTAGATTTATCAAAATGTTCATATGCACGAACGATATTTAACGATATTGATCTAGAACCTAGAAATACTTGAACGCTTTGACAGCAAAAATAGAGAGCCAAATGTTATTACTATCATAAGACCACATGTTTGTATACCTATTTTGCAAGAAATAAATTAATTATGAATATTCGGTTTTTATATTTGACTAATTTTTGAACTCATAAACTGTACTTTTACAATAAAACCGCCACCGGTGCAATCTATTTTTGAGGCTACTTTGTTTGAAATATGAAACTGATCAATCAGTTCTCTCTTTGAATTATCTTTAGTTCGTGATAAGAAACTTCGGTCATCGCTTAAATTCAAAGTCAAATTATTTCTTGGGCTTGTAACAAAAGTGTTATATTAGAAAAGCCCTTTTCAAATTAGTATTTTTTTGATATGTTTGTACTCCAAGCTTTTTCTGTTATAAAATACGATTTAACGTAGTTTTTATTAATTTAGATATAATATATTCTATTTATTTATGTCATTTTTATATCCAATAACATAATAAATAATAAAAGGATGTCGTCAAACTTATGTTAATATTCATAATAATGTTCAAAAGGCCAAAATAGAATAATAAAAAATATGCTAATCCACTTATGGAAGAAAGTAGAAAATATGATCCGCTGTTCCATTAGAACGAGAATTCAGCAAGATCTATTCTCATCAACTCATTCAAGGCATAAAATGGGTTTCTCTCAAAGAAACGTTTACTACGTACGTTTACTCTCGACTAATAGTTTTGTAATATTATCGAGTGGTTCATTTAACATACGGATTTGTTTATATATATTTTACGATAATTGTCAACGCTCATCACTGCTTACGTCACTGTCCAGCGGACAATTCAACAAAGTGTAGACACTGCTCTGCAGTTGCGAAAAATAACGTGGGTGTTCAAAACATGACATCTAATTACGTTGGCACATACAGATCGCTGACATCTATATATATTTTTATAATAATCCTTAACCGAATAGTATTTTTCGGAAAATGTCTTAGGCTTACTCATTTATCAATTCATGAATCTTATTGATGGAGTAATTTCCATTCTCTCTATAATCTAATAATAATAACCATAATAATTGAGAATCTAATAATTGCAAACAGATTACTCATACATTTATTCGATCTAACGCACTATACGCGTTTTATCAAAAGTAAGTGACTTAGTCGATTCTAATTAGTACGTTTCGGAAATTTCAAGCATAATGGCATTTGTCAAAACTCCTCGACACTTCGAGTTGCTATGCTCGTCAAGGTTACTTGCTGCGTGTCCGATCGGTTGATCTCTCATATATGATTTAAATTTTCTCTATGAAACTCGAAACTACATCAAAACTGGAATTATAACGTTATATCATCATTAAAAGTCAGGTGCTCAGGTTCTGGGAAAGTCCGATCAATGATTCTGCTATTCAACGCTTAACATAATCACATTAAAATGATCATTAATCGACTGGATTAATCAAATCCACTAAAATACAAGATCTGTGCACACTCTTGCACACCATATACATATTATACAAAATTTAGTTAATCAAGTTATTTTGGATTAAATACAGTTTGGAGCTTCTACTTTCCTTTGAATAGGCTTGACCTGCTGCAGTTTAAAACGTTCATGGCTGGAAGCTAAGTGTTCCGTGACCGGTTAAAATTATCATCCTGAAACCAAACCTTCATGGTTACAGCTAAAACATCATTGAATAATTGAACTTCAATCTTACAGCTCACTTACATGGTTGCAGCGAGAACATCATCAAATCTTCAAACTTCGACATCGTCAAATCTTCAAACTTCAAACATCATTAAAACTTCAAACTTCAAATATCGTCAAATCTTCACACTTCAAACATCGTCAAATCTTCAAACTTCAACCTTACAACGCGCCTATATGGCTGCGGCGAAATCATCATCAAATCTTCGAACTTTTCTTACGGCACACCTACATGGCCATACTTCTTTAGAATATTACCCTGCAGCTCACCTACACGGTTGCAGCGATAACATCATCAAATCTACGAACTTCAACTTTACGGCACACATACATGGCACTCTTTGGAACATTTTCCCTGCAGTTCACCTACATGACTGCAGCTAACAAACTCGTAAACACTAAAAATCCTTGAATTTCAAACTTGCAGTAACACTAAGTGTAGTTGTTAACACTAAGAAATGCACTTTAATTTTCAGCACTGTCGATACTCTGATATCTTAGCGCGGCTTTAAATTTCGCCTCCATGATTACAAGGCGTCAACGGATAAATATTCGCGACAAGTTACCGGTACACAATGGTACTATTTCTGAGGTTATTACATTACATGCCTTCGAAATTCAATTAAGATTTTAAGTCAATCGAACTATGTTATCTCTGTATAATTCAACTTCATAAACAGACTTCTGTATTAAATATTTACGCAGTGATACTCTGGTAAATCCATCAATATTGTAGCTCTACTAAATTAAAATTTCGTTTGACACACTTATGTGGTTCAAGATCTTACAATAGTTACGTCACAAAGTAGTGACGTAAGTGTTGCAGGTGGAGATACAATACCAAAATTTCGCTTCATGGTATAGCATACTTACACGACTAAAGACAGTGCTACTAGTTGTCGTACTAGAATATTTTACTTGCGGTACTTTATTAACCTTACAGAAAAACGAACACAGTACAACTCGCCCTAAATGGCCGTAACCGTAAAGACAGGATTCCACCAGTGTGCGGCTCTGTACCGCACAGAGTGCAGCATAAATGTATTTCTTGGTGAACTCTTACGGGCAGCACCAGCAAACTGTGCGCGCACTCTATTGGACAAACCGTGAACTTTTGTCGCGCACTCCTCGGTCTCGCGGTGTACCCGCGACGACGCACTCGCACACATGTTTACACACTAAACTGAAAGTAAAGCACATTTCCGAGGTATAAATGTTCGTGTACAAATGTACCGTACAGCACGCATACTAAAGTTACGCACAACTGAGGTGGTGGACACAGGCAATCTACTATTGTGATCAAGTTCGCGCACTGCAAAAGGTCTGCACCAAATTTTTATCAACAAGTGTTCTGAATCTGAACACAATTTTAGTGGAGCCCAACCTTAACAGCTTGATAATAAGCTGTTAAGTTTACCATAATATTTTATTTGCATTACTGTTAGCAATATTCTAGAAAAACTACATTTAGAAGCTCGCTTAATTGGCTGTATTGATGTAGCCCAGTTAGCGAATTAAAATATTTTATTCGCAGCACTTTACTAGTCTTCTAGAAAAATAACACACTGCTGATCGCTGACACGGCCACAGACCGATATGCCATAGCCATTGTACTATTAAAAACACTACTCTCACCATCACACCAAAAAAATATTACCTCGCTATGGTTCCTCTGAATGGCTGCAGCATAATCAAATACAAAAAGTAAAAATGGTTCTCAAACAAGAAAAACATATTTTCGTATACCTACTTGTCTCTCGGGATGTTAACGAAATAATTTACTAATGACTTACTTACAACAGACTTCATTTCGTTTAAATTACGATAAAATTATCGGGGAGTAGCCCCAACCACACTATCAAAATTTCATTAGGTTATAATAAAATCGTCGGATTATAATCTTTAATCGCTGTGCTACAATAAAATAATCTGGGAGTAACCCAGATCACATCTCATTGCAGTATCTTAACAGATTCTGTCTACCCGTATTAAGAATATCCCGTTATAATTATTTTAACAACCTGTTTCAACACTTTTAAGAACCATTTTCTCCAATTCGATATGCGTGACAAATTTTTAACATCAATATTCAATAATCGGAGGGTAAAATATAATCTCGTAGGTGACTCACGATTTTACCGGGCTCGGCTCGCAGGTTGATTGTCACTTCTGATATATGAAGAAAACTCCTTGTCTGAACTTTATGACGCTTTATTATTACTTATAACACTGCACTTATTTCACTGCACTGAGCGGTCTGACGCTAAGACCCCCTTTTTACTACCGAGTTACGCCGCGACTACTTTTTCGAAGGGCCGCTCGCGCTCGTCCGCCCGCGATATATCCCCTCCCCGGAATTACAACATCACGCCATCATCCGGGGTAGCGTTCATTCTGTTCGATCACCGTTCTCCAGAGTATATAAATTAAGAAAATAGCAGTGCTGCCACTCCGCAACACTGAAAACACCGTACACCACATACAACAAATATTCAAATCATGACAGACGGACAGACGGACAACAAAGTGATCCTATAAGCGTTCCGTTTTTTTCTTTTGAGGTACGGAACCCTAAAAAAAAATGCTATTGAGACACGCATATGATAGGGAGTTAGGGTCTATATACGTATCTTGCACGGTCTTGCCCACTTATATTTTACTAGGTATCCACAGTTTCCCCAGTGTGGTGATGAGAAACGATAATGGTGATGAAGTGCCCACGTTCTTCTCCTTGTTCAGATAATTAGACAAAATTTTCAGATTCATTGAAATTTGAAATTGAAAAACAGTTAACAAGTTAACGGATTTATTGCGTATATTTTACATAATTTTATGAAATTTATTTCATTTCAATGAGTAGTTAACAAACAGAAAGAGTTTTACATTCAGTTGTTATAATTCTAGTAGGATTATTCTATACCGGATATGTTTTTATATTATATTTGTTGACCGACTTCCAAAGAGAAGGAGGTTCTCAATTCGACTATGTTTTCTTTGTATGTTTGCTCAGTTATTACTCCGCCAGTTATGAATTGGATTTGATGATTTTTAGGGTTCCGTACCTCAAAAGGAAAAAAACGGAATCCTTATAGGATCATGCATTTTGTTGTCCGTCTATCCGGGTGTCAAGAATTTTATGCCGAAAGAAAAATAAAATTTCTCGGTTTTCGTAAAAAAAGTTATAGCCGAATATGCCGTAAAAAATGCACATTTCGACACTCACAAGGGAATCAATACCTATGGGGTACTGATTCCCCGTTACTGACCCGTTGACCTAGAACTATGACATTTGGCAAGAAGCATTGTGTACACATATAGGAAAAAATCCGAAAACCGAACATTTTTAATTTAATCACAAATAAATGTGTCTTTATGCAAGGAATGAGGGTCCTAATTTTAAAGTGAATTAACCGTATCATGTGGGGTATCATACGAAAGAGATTAATTAGCATAAGTTAAAACAGGGTTTTAAATATTTTTACGATGTATATTTTTCGGTATAAGAAGGCAAATAAAAAAAATGACTTCCCCCTTTTATCTACTAGTTTGCACGGAACCCGATGGGCGACTCGGTGGGCGACTCCGACTCGCACTTATCCGGTTTTTTTGTTTGGTTTGTAATACCTCAGAGCTGGTCCCATATAAATGTTATCAAAAGCTGTAGCTTCTTAACAATAATTATTTTTGTTATATTATAGATAATTATTAATAAATGTACTTAAAACACTTACGGTGAAACGAACGGAGTTTGGAGCAGGCTTTATGGGCTCCTTCCCACTGCATTCCAAGATCCTTAACACTGTGTAGTAACATTAGGACTTAATAACTTAATAAGGATTTTATACATTTACAAGTTAGCCTACTTGGCTAAATGCGAAAACAAACGCGTCCTTTCAAAATTTATCATTCTTATTATATTTTGAGGGAATTACGATATTAAATCACTTGAACAGATTCCGTCTTAATTCTTATATAAATGCATGTTAAAATCTTATTCAGTGAATAAGGACTTGTCACTTTTTATCAGACGGGAACTGTCACGCGCTAAAACGGAACAAAACACTGTTGAGCCGTTTATAAGTCACGGAATATTATTAAAAGTTAAGATAAAACTAAAAAAAAATAAGATAAAATGGCATTAATCTTACGTTTCAGTCCGTACGTCCGTACAGTCAAGGATTGATTTAAATTGCTGGCTTCCTTATTCCCTGAGAGATATAATATAGGTATTTTCGAAGCCAATGTGAAAAGGTAGATAGATATACGTGCTTCATCTTCGACCACGTCGTCGATTACCAACAAACGAGTTGGTGGTCAAACGCGGACTTATTCGCGATAATTAAAACACTATTTTCCTGGAGGCACATGTGTGCTATAAAGGGGAGATTTTCTAAGCTTATGTTTTCCAGACAGTGTTTATTTCTATATATTTCAATTTGTTATTGCGTATCGTGCATCACACATTGTCTATAGTTTAACTAATACAATTATTATAAGTACCGCAAAGAAACACAATACTCCATTTGTTCATTTTCGTGATATTCGGTGTAAAATAAATTCGATATGAAATTTTAATTAAAAATCCCTTGTTATAGTACACGAAGCATGCTTCTACAAACATAGCAGTTAAGCGGCATGCGTGATGCACGCAGTACGGTTCCGTAGCATTCTATATTTTGAATTTTCTTTTCAATCATATTTTTTATTTATTAATGCTGTTATAAAATTGAGTTAATTGAGTGATATTAGCAATATGTTGGTATTAGCAAGAGCCGTACGAGAGGCGATGAAAATGGCCTCATATGTGGAAAAGCATATTGGTATATTTAAAGGTAGACTTAAATACTTGTTAAAACAAAAATGTTATTATTCAATTGCAGACTTTTTATCGTACAAAAATATTTCGACTTCAGATATTAAATATTATTCTCAAACAGCTTTATCAGACGAATAATAATAACATAGTAAATACCTGACTTATATTGTATGTACCACTGACTAATAAATTAATTGAAATTATGTATCGATTAGCTATAGCGACATTCTCATGTTCTGTGTCTGGGTGTTTCTATGTATCATATGTATATATTTACAAAAAAAAAGTATATATGTATTCTATCAGCCATCTAGTTCCATAGTACAAGCTTTGCTTAGTTTGGGCTAGATGGTGTTGTGTGAATTACGCAATAGGAGACCTCCCCGAGCATATGAACCTAGAGTTAGGACAGCCTTTGCACAACGCCTTCCAATATTTAGGTTTCCTTTTATCTATAATAAAGTTAATGCACATTGCAACATCCGGAATAAAACTCGAAGAGAATGTAAAATATTACTTCGCAGGTATCTTCTTTCTCTGACGTATGATGAAACTGAAAAACTATTACGCATAATTACTTGATAATGCGTCCACATCCACAACAGCTCTAATGGAAAAAGCTGCTGCTAAAAATTGGTCTTCATACATACACTATATCTCACGCACAAACGCACGTAATCATACCCTCCTTACATACACCCTCACCCACACACACACACATATACTCCCACAACACACACACATATACACATATCCCCCCTCTCACACATACACCCCAACTTGCATTTTATTATCCTACTCGTATAAGTACAATGTTCGTTTCTTGTTTTTTGTTACCAACTGCGTAATTTTAAGATATCCTGTAAAATTCACTGCACGTTCTGTTATTTTCTTTGGATAAAGCAGTACATGTGGACGCCTGCGATACAGGTTTCATACCTAGTGCAGGGTTCACAAGAACATCTCTGTGTGAACCTGGTCACCAATTTTTCATAAAATTAAGAAGTACTTGTACTGGTTTTCTGTATCTTTTGGTTGATAATAAACTATTTGTATTTGTATTTGTATTTTGTATTTGAAATGTCCACAAATATTTATTTATTATCCTAATATTTTTAACATTTTGATTTGACATTATTAATTCTGTTCTCATAATTACTACGCCTCACCAGGCATGGACATGTGATACAGTATTTGAAATGACTATCATGGTTACTATTTTTATAATGTATATAAATCACAGATTACAAAAACAAAGGTTTTTGTCAGTGGTACACTGGTGCCTACTTTTGTTCAATAAAGTAAAGATTCTGATTATCTGATTCTTATTACGGTCTATATTTTAATGCACCAAGTTTTTGTAATAAATATATTATTATTATTATGTATTAATACATTACTTTTTAATTTTGATATTGTATTTTATTCTGATAGTTTTTTTTAAATAAAATATCAATCATTCATTCATTTACCCATTCTCTCCCTTAATTTGGATAGGGAACCCTTTGAATCACGAACTGCATACAAAACACTATTAAAGAACGTAATACTGATAAATAATATTACATGTCAATTTTAGAAATATAAAATGTATGACTATTCAATTCAGAATAAAAATTCAGAGCCATTCCCAAAAAAAAATTAAAAGTACTACTACTTTTACAACATAGTGAGCTTACCGAATATATAAGCTAAGTGGGGAAGCAGGAAGAGCAGGACTGCTGATACCACTGTGTGGAATGAAAAGCAAGGAAGAGAGAGAGAGAGAAGAAAGAAAATGAGACGATTAATTTTCTTAATTTATATTCTTCGTGCGATACTTTCATAACCTTTAAGTCCCAATGGACGACCAGCGGCATGAAACCTACACATAAACTTGTGTCATGCATGACTCATGAATATCACAAGTTACTTCACAAAACAAATTGAAACTGCATACTTAGATTATAATATTATACATGAATTTAAAATGATAGACAAGATCAAACTACTTATCCATGGGGAGCATAACCCTCACTACCCTTATACAACTTAGAAATGAGACCTCAACAGTCTACTGTTCTGTATCTGAATTTACGTAATCGTTTAAACCGCAATTTTACATTATAATATCGTTAATATTTCATGTATATCTATTGCAGATTATATCTTACCACTTGCTACGATCCTGTTATGTCTCTCGTTTCTTCCAAGTCATCCATTTCATTAGTGTCATCCTCCTCATATTCTAGTCTTCACTAGGCCTTTTTCCAAAACTTCTTTAATTTGGTTGAGTAAACTTGCCTTTCAAATTGCCCATCTACACACGCCATATACAACTGTTACGTCAACCTTCCTTCATCCATTTTCTCCACATTCCGGAACCATCTAAGCATCCCTTCCTCTATATCTTTCATTACATATTTTAACATACCCAACCAGTGCACCCAACGTTCTCTTACCATTTTATTACTTAATTTGTCCATCAAAGTTACCCCAACGTTGATTTTCAGATTTCTCCTACTCATATCCGCAGTATTAATCTAACTGTCATGCTTCTTCTGAAAAACTTAACATTCAATATATTTAAAATCGGACGGTAAATAGCCCTGAATTTAAGTTCTCCTTCTTTTATTTTCTTAATTCCTCCTTCTTTAAAATTGATTGAATGGTACTTATTTCTTTCAAGTATCATTAAGTTAAATAATGCTGGAACATATCTCCCTTTTGGGAAACTGGCCTCTAAACAAAAGTAGCCAAGGACTAAACTATTCAAACAAGTCATAGAACCTGAATGCTGATTTTCATCAAGATAATAGTCATACGGTAGAGATCATACATACATGCAGAGATGAAAGCAAAATTACCCAGTTCTAAAATGGCGACGCTCTGATCCTTCAATTAAAAAATCGTAACAGACGTAGGAATTCGGAAGTCGTAAGTCACGCCTCCACCCCACATATGGTACTGCATTTCAGTAAAAAGTAAATCGGCATAGTGTCATACTTGTCATAGACTACCAGGAGTGTCGGAGCGCATAACGTGATTCCCGGAAAAGGTAATAAATTGCGAGTGTGACTCGGAGTTGGAGAGATACAGATTGTGCGAGAGTAGGGTTGGAGGGTGGAGAGGGGGGGGGGGGGGAGGCTAGCGCGGTGCGGGGGGCCGCGAGTCCCGGCGATCGATCCCGGAGCGCCGCCGCCCACACTCGTCGTGAGTCGCTCGGCTTGTCAGCCCGTCCGCCTGCCCGCTGTCTGCAACATCCTCGCACACACATCTTCCACGCACAACTTAGAAATGGAGGTATTGATACGTTTTTTTCTTTATTTGAGTTTTATCACTAGTGCTAGAGATAGATGCTCAATTACACTTTTCAGCACTACTTATTTTTTCTGACGAACCATATGATGCTTTTGTATTTTTGATATTTCTACATTTTTTTTACTTTTTTTATTGCAATGTGTTTATGTATTTATTTTAAGCGATCATTTCTATTTCTTTTTTTTGTAGACATATAATCGATATTGCGACTTTAATACTGCTGAGCTTAAAGTTGAATGCTTAAACTTTAGTGACATATTTGCCGTTGAAGCCGTTCGCATTTTGAATTATTTTTGTCTTTTTATGCATTTTTTATGAATATCAAGGGATAAGTGATACTTTATGGAGATTTTGATTTATCATAAGCAAATTAGTTACATAATAAGAGAAGTGCGCAGCATATCGTCACAAGTGAGGGGATGTGGCGGGGTGTGTTCCGTTTCTGTGTGCGTGTCCTTGTTGTGTGGTGTTGTGATGCACCGCCGCGTCCGCGCCCGCTCCCGCTGCCGCCTCTGGCCGGGACCGTGCCTCGCTATCAAGGACACAATGTGCATAGGCGCGTCCTGTGAATAAAAATCGATACGTATAACGTACAAACGGACGTATCGATACGTAGAATGTAATCGATACGTCTTTACTGTGTATCAAGCCATTTGTATGTAGGTATGTTACAGGGAAATTATAAAACGGGATTTTTATCAAATTCCTATAGGATAATAGGTAATTATTGTAACATTAAAAGTCGCAACAATTATTTTTTTGCTTTCAATTTTAGTGTTGTGATTTGTGATAGAGTTCCTGACCTAGTTTAGTGAAATAATAAAATAGATATCCGTAGCGTCATTTTCCTGATTATAATATAATTAATTATTTGATAGAGTCATTGTTTTGCTTAGTAAGTGAAATGGAACGAAAAAGTAAGACTAAACAAATTAAACATATTTAAGTATTCTTAAAAACACATAATCAAAGTAACATTATAAATTAAAATTTGTGAGATAAATAGTGTGTTTATAGTAAACTAGCAATGCCCCGAGGTTTCACCCGCGAACTGATGAAAAACGATGGTGATAGTGAATGGTGATAAAAAGTAGCCTATGTCCGTCTCCAGGTTCTCAGCTATCTTAGTATTTCAGTCGTGAAAAAGTAACACAGGCAGACACACAGAGAGAGTTACTTTCGTTTGTATAATATTAGTTATGATTATATGACTATGTACAATAAAAGGCATCACATATCTATATACATATAGTGGGCAATGCGATGCAGATCCTGACAATTTAATTTTATTATTTCCCTGTATTAAATCTGAGACATGTTCCAATCACACGATGAGATGTGAGACTAGGTACTATATTTATCTATTTTGACATTTTCATAAGAAAGTTTAGGTCTTGATCAAATAACTGCATTTTGATGGAGAAGTGACATTGTCTATATTTATCAGTATTTATTTCAGAATATGCTCATTCTATTAGGAATTTACTGAAATCTCTGGTTTTATCAATTCTCTGTGACATAAATAAAACTTGTAGACGTTTAGCGTAAAATTGGCTAAAATACTATTAGATAGAGTAAACACGGAGGTAAACAAAAAACAGGATAAACCAACAAAAAACAGGATAAATAGAGTTGCGTACTTGGCGAATGATTCGCAATAGGAAAATGGGAGAGTATTTGCTAACTAATTAATCGATATGCCGAAATTGATACTCCTTAAAACTATTGTATATAAAAAATTACACTATCGAGTGATTATAAATAAGAAATAATAATTATAATCTCTTTTAATCTCGAAAATATTATTTATATGTATATGTATCATTCTAACCATATGAATGATTTGTGTGTATGATGTTATACAATTTTACTATGAAAACTAACGTGGTCATTACACATTTTTATTTTGAACAAACGGGTTACTCAAGTCTATTTTTGAGCCGAATTCTCCGACTATAGTTTAAACCGCATACGGCGGTCTTTTTCAAAAGGAGCAGCGCAGACGTCACTCCCGAAGGACGTCTCGTCTGGTACTCTGGTGGTCTGGGGTCTTTTGAAAAAGACCGCCGTATGCGGTTGAAACTATAGTCGGAGAATTCGGCTCAAAAATAGACGTGAGTAGCCCGTTTGTTCAAAATAAGGAAGCTATACAAATATAATCAATTTCATACGATTTTTGAGAAATTAGTTAAATAAAAACATTTTATTATAAATTATCTTCAGTTAGTATTTAATATTGTCACCCTTCAGTCGTTCATAAATAAAAATAGTCTATTTCTTAAATAGAGCTCTTGGGTAATTCGGACCGCGGTTCGAACCGCTCGCGGTGCGAAACGCCTAAATACCCAAATTCCTAGGTTTTTATTCAAAATAAGTTAATCTGTTCATTATTCGCTTTCATCGAATAATAGGGACGAATAAATACTAAAAGCGAATAAATGGCGATTAACAACGTCAACTCTAGTCAAATGGAAAACTGGAAACTATCCCGTCCATCTAGTCATATGGAAACTGGAAACTATCCCGTCCATCTAGTCAAATGGAAACTATCTCGTCCTGCCATTATGCTTTGTAGCAAGGCCCTTGTTCTGACATGAGTTCAAGTCACTGGTATCTTATAGGATGCGGCGTTATTTTGAGGTAATCGGTTATCGCAGTGAGTGACCCGCTCGGCGCGAGTTAAATTTAGCGCCGCCCTGAGAAATAAATTAGAGTCATTGACTGGTAGGACAGTTATCTCGTTTAACCGCAGTCTACGCTTGTGTGTGTTGTCTTTGTTTATATACCAGTGTGAATAATTGTTGCAAGTTATTCTTGCGCGGGCGCTTCGGATGAATCCGTATTATGAGCGCACACCCTAACACAACATAATTTATAATTATAATAAAGCGTTTATTGATAAATCTTATGAAACAACAAGATAACAAGACAATCTCAACATCGGTGTCAATAAGTTACAATATTATTATATTGTAACTTATTGACACCGATGTTGAGATTATCTTGCTTTTCAACATAGACCTCCCTTAGAACTTGCCACATTTACGGTTCAGGGCTTAAAGTATTATCGGGATGTAGCGTCAGTCCTCAAAAACGTTCGAGCTCAATGAGATCTAATTAGACCCCTAACACGATTAAAATAATTTCGATATTCATAATAATTAAAAGCGACAAAATAGACGTCTCTAGACTTCTCAATCTAAATTAGGCTTTAGTGCGGCGACATGATAGAGTCTTTATTATTGTTGGTATATGCGTATCAATCAACCCAGGACACTATGGGCCTTACCGAAAAAGGTTACTTAACTTTTAAGCAATAATAATATACTTAACTTTTAAACATATTTTGCCAACTTCTGGCTGACACGTAATGACACATGCGGAAAGAAGACAGAGAACTTAAGACGATGGTTAAAGTTAAGTAACATTTTTCGGTAAGGCCCTATATTCGCCAATATTGTTTTAGACTTTACCTTCACGTGATTGGTTCAGGGTCTTTCATTGTAACACGAATACAGACTCCGAGATACTGACTATAATATTGTACAAATACATCAAAAAACTGTACAAAGCGTTTTCACTTCTTAACCGACTTACAAAAAGAAGGAGGTTCTCAATTCGACTGTATAATTTTTCTTGTATGTTTGTTCAGTTAATACTCCGCCAATTGTAAATTGTTTTGATGGTTCTTTTTTGTTTGGTAGGTAATACTTCAGAGGTGGTCCCGTATAAATTTTATCAAAATCGGTTCAGTATTTTGGTTTCAGTCAGTCTTTTGAACTATAATTATAATATAATAACTTTTAATGTGGAATACGCAACTTAAGGTCAGGGAGTTACACTCATACTCTCATACTACATTATCGCTTATAATTATAGTTGCAAAGTTGACTCGTGTGCGTTATTATAATGATTTTTCTGCAATTAAGAGAGTGACAAAACATGAAGCAACTGTTAAAAATTTCACAATTCAAAGTAGGCTCATTTGAACTTTTGTCTTCATACTCTTAATTGCAGAAAAATCAAGATGAAAACGAGCGTGACCCAACTTTGCATCACTATAAGAGATGAGCGTAAGCCCGCTGAGTGGGGTTTCCCTAAACCTGTAGTCCCAAGATGCGCACCGCGACAAAACAACTTTCTTTTCTTCCTTACTTTTCTCAACTTTTCTGTACCTCTTTTGTCGTGCGAGAACGTGACAAGATTATGAAAACGTATAAGTCTGTCTCTTTTTCGCTCAACAAATAGTGAAAAGAAAATTTTCTCGCGCCGCGCACTTAGACCTACTGGGTGTCTTTATTAACTACAACAAAACAATATACAGACTCAACTAACTAAACTACTACATAAAAAGCATATAGATATGCCCCAGACCGATAAAGGTCTAAAGACAATCCAAATGCTCAAGTAGCATTGTAGAGTACCCAGCATGCTATCCGCATTATCACGTTGAATGGGTGTCTTCATATCACGAGTAAATATAATAGGTCAAAGGAGTGCTCATCATTAGTGTGTGCTGCTATTTAAATTGTCCAATAGCAGCTTTAGATGTAGAAATAGAAAGCTGGTACCTATTGGACAACATTTGCCTCCTTCTCCGTTCGTTTGCCCACTACTGAGCGTCGTGACGCTCCTGACCCTGGTACCTATGGCAGATGACGATAAGGCTGCTGCCATTTCAACCCAGACTTTGTGACACTTAGTCGGTTGATCTTATTGATTTCCGTCCCTTGGGTATTTTACCTTCCATTTTACCGGTCACAATTCGTTTCTCCAGGTTGTCGTGTTGCTTCCGGTCAATGTGGCCAAAATATTGCAAGATCCTTTGGAGACTGATGCTTCTCTTGTTGGTCTGTAGTGACTTCAGGATTGAGACATTGGTTATATGGGCTGTCCAGGGAATACGCAGCATCCGAGATTCCACTCGACGACAAAGGGCAGGGGACGCCCAGGGCGCTCCAAGTGGGAAGTCAAGCGAAGTCGTTAATTAATAAGAAAAAACGCACATGTTACACGTCAAAGCGCCACCATGTTTAATATTTATTACGTAAGATTTACCACCATGTTTAAAATTTATTACGTAATCTATAGGAAAAAAAGTTTTTTTGGCGTTGCCATGGAAATTGTTTACTTTTTACACGCATTCGCGCGCAACTCTACACTGGCGTGGTTACCCGCGCGCATTCAAAGTATAATTTTTGTGATCTTACGTAAGAACTAGTACCTAATCCAGACTCCCTCCCATCCCCTTGTAAGAATAAATAAGACATGCCCCCCCCCCCTCCTCCTAAATAGTCTTACGTAATAAATGAATGGCGCATAATTGTACAGGTAAGTATATACCTATCCTGAATGGGTCTTTCCGGTTGGATAATAATATATAATCTGGGTGTCTTCAAATCGCGAGTGAATAGGTTCCTTCTTGGCAAGCGCGCTCCATCGTAAATCGCAACTGTCGCTTAACATCAGGCGAGTTAGCGGTCAAGCACAAGCCTATTATAGAATAAAAAAAAACTACAATGTAATCAGTGAGTAGATGTTACATTATTTACACTTGTGTCATTTGTTACTTGTCATCCGGATCATCCGGATTTGATTTTATAAACTTTTCCACTGAGACCCTTGTCTTATTGTCTTAAGAGTCATTGTTCACGCTGGTCAAGTGAGCGTTAGTACTACTTAGTACTCGTACACTTCACACGTTTCTAAGAAGAGTTTGAATGCTTATTATGCGGCGTGAAATCTAATTCATGAGATACAAGCCTAGGTATGTCTAGGTACCTAGGCTAAACGAAACTCCCCCCTAGAACTTGTAAATATTCCCATGTGATTAGCAGTATGCGTACCTACTCATCACCTAATCACTAAGCCAAACATCATGTTCGATGAAACAATAAGCTTTTTAACCACGCGTGCATCGTACTTCGACGCGACAGGAAGTTAAAGGATGCTCATGAATTACGTTCATCCGTATACAGATTTCCTCGCGACTTGTTCCTTCATTATTATTTATATTTATACTTTTTACGGTCAAGTGCTAAACTTAACTTAAACAAAAACTTAAAACATATACCTACTTCAACAAAATACACATACACACACTACACATATCACACCCCGGACACTACGAAATCTCCATACAAACGTCGCGGCCTAACTACCTAACACAAACATCGACATACGGAGAATCTGTACACGCGCAGTTATGTGTGTAACGTCAATGGTTGACACTATTGTAGACTTATCAAGAAAATTTTATAATAAATTACGTAGTCTTTGCATGCTTCGAAAAAAAAACACATTTTTCGTAGTTACAATAATAAGTTTCAAAGGTCTAATCACAACAATTCACCCAATTAGGTAACGTAGGACGCAGTTGGAACAAGAAACACACAAATTCCAGTCGACTACTAATCGATGTTCCCATGATCCGATATTGTAAATAAGTAAAATATTTAGTCGCATTATTTGAATCGCGTTATACGCCAACAGTTTCCTACTTAATTTATCTAAAGGATAATAATTACAATTACTTAGTGTCGATTACCTAGAATAACTTATATAAGTACCTTACCTTATTTTTTCCGTAGTACCTAAATGTATAAAAATTCCTATTTTTAACACGCTTTTATTAGGTTGACCTGTATGTAATGAAATCTAAGGTAACTAATTTAACCATCTTCCAAGGATAGTAGCGTCATGAAAATTGGCAGCTGTATGTAGTTCTGATGACAATACAATAATATGGTACTGTCGAACTGATCTGATGATGGAGCCGGAAGATATGAACTAGAACTTCATGATGGAACATCGTATCATAGCTGTGTTTGGATTTGTTAGAAAAGTCTTGTAATTAACTTTGACCACAATAATTTGTAGCGTGTTTTTTAGTTTTTTAAACTGTAATTTATTATCAAGTCGAGTTGACTTTCCGTATATATAAGTTACTCTATGGAGTTGACATTCAGCCGTAGACGGCACAAAATTACCCCATTGTCGATATTTTTAAAAATAAATTCACTTATTAAAAGAAAAATCCTGTGAGTATCGCTCTGTAACACCGCGTGCCTCAAGTGTGCCTGGGAATTGGTCGCGGGATAAGGTAGCGTGATTTGTGGGTGGTGAGGAGGGTCCTTTCTATGTGGAGTATTATTAATATGTTTTGTGACACATACTTAACTAAATTACAACACGAAAAGCAAATAGATTACCCCGGAATTTCATCAGTCTGGGGCCGATAAATAATCCAATTGCTTAAACAAATACCAAAATTGCAATTTTAAAGGTATTGCTAAGTTCGTATAGACTGAGTGGCCACTCCTATTGTCAGAGTTATTAAGCCGCCGAAAGGCATCTGACCTGGCTTGACGATTGCTGTTTTTAAGCTCAAATAACCGGGACCCGCGATCCGCGGTAGCGCTCAGAAAGAAATGCCACTGACGATCACCCATCCGAACACTGACCGGTGCTTCCGTTGCTTAACATTAGGTATTGGTTGTTGTCAGACTAAGCACTGGTGGTGGCTGGGAGCCGTGCTGCTGTTGGTATCGCTAGCTGCTGCGGTGACGCCGGCAGAGGACCCTGAGGACCACGACTTACTCGCCAGACAAGTGCGTGCCGCCAAAAACAGAGGTAACTATCCTACATAATATTATATAAAGTACGATTGGCCGAACTTTGCTCGATTTTTGAAATATGATTTTTTTAAAGGGTAAAAAAAAAAGTTTTTCTCACAAAAGAAGGAACTTGAAAAAAAAATGAGGAAAAAATAATCTCACCTGGACTCGAAATGGGGTCTTCTGGATTCGGGACCGCCCGATTCCCCACCTGAGCTATTATAACCTTGTAGATGGTGGCGAAATTTTCCTTATTATGTTCACCACTTCTAAAGTATGACCTACCAAACAAAAAAAGAATCATCAAAATCTGTTCATAATGGGCGAAGTAAACATACAAATAAACAACAACACAGTACACATAAACTTATATTGGTGATATAATTGTGTATTTATTTTTTAAGATAGATAATTTTATTATGAATTGTTGTAATATGGTAGAATAAAATATTGACAGTGCACTATCGCAATAGGATAATTCTGTAAGGATAGTGCATGAATGAAATGAACAAAAAATAAAATATTAAGGTGACTTGAATTTTTGCGTTTTTTACTGAATTTTGCTACTAAATTGGACTGAACTCTCCATGGATCCAAAAAACTTTTTTATTCATTGATAGGTGTCCCCTGACTGCTAATTTGCTTGTAGTTAGTTAGACGATGTTTCGGTCAACGATGAAGCGCTCTTATCTAGAACGAACCTATTAACTGGCAATTTAAGGGAAATCGTAACGTCAGTTTGTTTATAATATAAATATGTAACAAACTGCGTTTTGTGCAGGTGGTTGGAATATCCACCATGAAGGTAAAATAATTTCAACATAGGTACTTTATATTCCACCAAACCGTCAACACTTACAAGGTTAAGCAAGTTGGCACTTTACGAAACTACTTTTTAACCGACTTCCAAAAAGATGGAGGTTCTCAATAAGACTGTACCTATATTTTAATTTTCTGTATGTTTGTTTTGCTATTACTCCGCTATTTATGGATTATTTTCACCTCAGAGGTGGTCTTATATAAATTTTATCAAAATCGGTTTAGTACTTTAGTTTTATAGCAAAATAACTGAAACAATATCATCGAAGTAAACAAATTGCGTATTTGTATGTCGGTTCTTTCAGTTTTTTTAAACTATAATAAATAGTTATTATATTTTTATTTATATTCTTATTGTTCATTTTTAGTTCATTTCCAAGAATTATTTCAAAGAATGCTCATACAAACAAATTTTACAATAACTCTGCTACTGTTTCGTGAAATCGTACAGTCTTACATCATAACATTAATAAATTGGTGTAAATTACCCTCATGATATCGGGTATTTTGATTCCAATATAAATACTCCTACAAATTTGACAAATGATACATGATAGCCGAACGATCCTGGTAAGAGACCTACTTAACTTCAAAGTCTTCAAACCACAGAATTCGCGCCCTATCTTCCGAGAAACAGACTAGATAGGTTTCTGTATCCTGTATGTAGGTTGGTGTATTGAATGCTTTGAATGGGGCATCCGGCCCTGGGGCCTGCAATCGACGTGTCAATGCTACACTGCCCTCTGACGACCGGTGCGGTGGCCCCCTGAGCTCGTCCTATTAAATATGCAATGAGCTAGGCCATTGGACACACACACTGCTCCGGTCATATTTTCTCATGTGAGATTTTTTACTATGGAATATATAATAATATAAAGCATTCTGCGAATCGAATTATCGAAATTAAAAATTTCACAATTTAATGTAGGCTCATTTGAACTTTTTTCTCATAAAAAAGCAAGATAAAAACGGGCGCTGAGCGATCTTTGCATCGCTATAAGAGTTGAGAATAACCCTGTAGAAACAGAGATGTAGGAAATATAATTTCATTATTACACTTTCGTTGCTTGACAATCCCTTTATAGATAGATAGATAAACTTTTTATTATGTTACAGTTACAAATAAAGAATATTTCATTTCATATTTCATTGTACAAATACAATATTACAGACAACTTACAAAAATAGTGTGACTACAAGCGGCATTATAAATAATTATAGTTTAAAAAACTGAAAAAAAAAACAACATATATTACGCAATTTTTTTACTTGTATGATATTTTTCCAGTTATTTTGCTATAAAAACCAAAGTACTAGTAGACATACAGTCAGTATTCAGTCAGAAAGGAAGAAAAAGCCAAGTCATAAATCGTAGATAAACTAAATAAAGCTGAATTTCCATCAATAGAGTTGACAGTCGGAAAAGATAGAGTCCGTTCAGGTGGAGAACTAATCCGGCGTTGTAATTGTTTGGTATGCCATCTCACAGGTTCTCCTAGTTTGGGTACCAATGCACTTTTACAAAGATTGTGTAATTTGATTATATCCTCTTATGTACTGTTTTCTTGTGAAGTCTGTTGTAATCAAATAAATTTCATTTCATAAATTTCATTGTGGGTGCGGCTGTCTTTATTTCTTATTTTGGTCAAGAACAAGGGCGCATTCTGTCTTTATTTCTTTATTATGTTAAATCGAAACGTTAGTTCCCATTATTTGCCGCTCGCCGAAGACTAGTATTTGTAATACCAACTTACAACATAAGCCAGTTGTGCATACATGACACACCAGTTAACCATATAAATAACTGTAACAGGAAAGTTTGCTATTTATGCTCCTCCGAGTACCTACTTATATCCAGAGACAGAAATAAGTTGAGCGACGAGGCACATCGACTCAATGCATTGCATTTACAACTAACTCCACGAACGTATTCATACATATAGATTTAGCTAAATTACAATAAACACTTTTTAACACTTTCAAACAAATGTTTAGTTGGCTATTCTCGGAAGGCTAATTGAGTTTACGTACGCAGATGTTTGTTTACTACTAACCACTTTTTAGGGATCCGTATCTCAAAAGACAAAAATGCAACTGCAATCCTTATAGGATCACTTCAAGTATACTCTTTTTCTGGAGAGGAACACGTGAAGGTCCCAGTTTAAATTAATCCCAGTTGTGGGATAGAAAGGGCTGTGGATGATGACGATGATGATAAAGTTAAGTGATTTTTAGCTATATTTGTGTTTTATTGTATGAACTTTAATAGGAGTAGATAGCAGCGTTCCGGCCGTCATTGCAACCGAAATTCGCAACTAGTAGAGGGTACTGAACCGTCAGTACCCAATTTTTTTTTAATTTTAGTGCAACTCACACATATTTCATATTTATTCTGTGTTTCATTGCACCATTTAAGTTATTCGTACGTCTGGTGCGTGGTGCAAACACGACTATGTTATATTGGACCGAAGGAAATTCTCAGAATCTTAAACTAAAACATTCTGACTGGAAAAAAATTGAGCCTCATCCGAAGTTATTTAGCGTAAAGGTTAAGGCCAGCCTAAAATAAAAAAAAACGCCTTGTTTATGCTTAAGAAAACTGTAATTTTAAATGCGGTAAGAAGCCTTAATAAAATAGAAGTGCGCGGCAAACTCAAACGTATGTAGGTACATATATTGATTGTGGCATCAATGATAAGATTAGTTTATCGATTGAAGTAGTTTATGGCGTCACGCCGCTGTTGATTTCCTGATAAACCGTTAATCAAAAGTCAGCGATGATTAAAATTCTATAGAACACTATCACTACGATGTGTGCTGGGTTTTGTATAATATATTCCTTTGTGATTTGTTACAGAGACTTGCCGGTACGTACGCGGCTCATGGACCGAGTGTGACGCTAAGACCAACTCCCGTTCACGCAAGCTCACTCTCAAGAAAGGCGACCCCGCTAACTGCGAGAGCGTCAAGACCATACAGAAAAAGTGCAAAAAAGGTACTCTTTCTTAATGTTTTCTAAGGTCTTCGCTATTGTTACTCAATGAAATTAAAAAAAATATTGTTTTCACCTCACAAGCTCGGAAAGATTCTGTTTGTCATTAGAAATCTCAGTGGAAAGAGTTTTTAAAATTCGAACCTTTCTATTCCATACTTTTCTATACCGCAAGTCCACTGAAAATGCATTAAATACTTATTTCATGTCAGTGCGCCAACCTCATTTCTTTGAATAATCGCACTGACCAGCCACAGGTGGCAGCACTGGACTAGCGTTTTCCTCGCGGTAGTGAGGTGAAAAATTTTGTATTTCACTCGGCAGCAAAGTTATTTTGCATCTCGTACTTTTGAAACCCTCGCTACGCTCAAGTTTCTATACAAGTGCTCGCCCCAAAAACCAACTTTGAAGCCATATAACAAATAACTATTATTTTCAATTAGTACTCTTCCTTGGATGTTATATCGCTGCTTCTGTTATTTATTGCGAGACGTCTCTAAGTATTGTGTTTGTTACTTCTTCAGGATCTGAATGGAATTGAATTGGTTACCTCGTTCACGAATTGACATAGTTTTAACTTAGATTAATAAATCATGGTTTTTAAGATGTAAATTTATAAAACACACTCACACTTAAATTATTTAGTCTCACTTGTGACTACGGACGCTGCAAAGTGCAAATAACCATCAGGTCATGCTGCAAAAAGTCAGGTCATAAAATAATGTAAAATATTCGCGATAAATCCATTAAAGATTGTTTCATTTCAATGATATACTCGTCTAAGGCAATCTGCAAGGGAATCTTGATGATAATATTGCATATCACTCACTTTTCACTCTAGCCTTGAAGATTCCAAGATTGTAGCTCTCAGGAAACAGAGTACCTAAATTATTATTTTTGTCAAAACTACTGGATTTTGAATTATTGCCCATAATATGAAGAAAATTAAAGAATTGTTGAATGTGTATAGATGCGTGAAAGAAGTTAAGGGTACAGCTAGTAATGTAAACGGTTGGTTTCCACAGCGTGCCGGTATGAGAAGTCGTCCTGGAGCGAGTGTAACGCGAACGGGGAGATGTCCCGAACGGACGCACTGAAACCGAACAGCGATCCGACCTGCGACAAGAGCAGGCGCATTACCAAGAAGTGCAACAAGAACAAGCAAACCAAGGCCGCCAAAGACAAGGGTAAGCCTAGGCTCTGGCTTGTTGGCTACGTGGATAGGTTTTCCCCGGCTCTGTTTGGCAAACCTCAAGTAAGGTAATCGCCCGACTGTAGAGTTAGACGTCGGGCAACGCTGTTAGACGCGTATCGTGACAATGCCATCCTGTGTGTTTAGAAAGTGCAACGCCAAGATACTAAAAAACCTTAAGGATGTGTCTTATTCTCGAAAGTGTTGAGAACTAAGATTTGCCGTGTTTAAACTTCATAAACAAAGAATATAACCTCTCTATAGATAAAATCTCATTTTTTTATGTGGGGCAAGTGCCTTTATTAACTACAACAAAACAACATACAAACTACACAAAAAGCAAATCATTACCCCAAACCGATAAAGGTCTAAATATAATCCATATGCTCAAAACCACTACCACAGCATACCCAGCATGCTGCCGCATTGCCACTTTAAATGGCAATGCTTATGCGTTGAGCCAGATACGCACAATCTCATTGCTGGAAGCTCATCTTATTTTCATAAAATATCTGGGAGGTTATAGACAAGTGGCATTCCAATTTCAAGATAGCCTAGGTTCCAGGTTGTTTCTCCTGTGTAAAAAAAAACTGTGTAGAAAAAATTACGTGAAATTACTTACATTCATAGATATGAAGCACATTTTGATAATAAGTCCTAGTGTCTGTGTTCATCATCATCTCAGCCATAAGAAGTTGTAGAGGAGTATGGAAGCCTCGATATGCGAGTGAAACATGTCATCATCATCATCTCAGCCATAAGAAGTCCACTGCTGGACATATGCCTCCCCCATGGATTTCCAAAACGACCGATTGGAAGCGGCTTGCATGCAGCGTCTTCCCGCCACTTGTATGAGGTCATCTGTCCATCTCGTGGCTGGTCTTCCTACGCTGCCCTTGCCGGTGCGTGGTCTCCACTCGAGAACCTTTCGGCCCCATCGGCCATCAGTTCTACGTGCTATGTGCCCTGCCCACTGCCACTTCAATTTGCTAATCCCCTGTGCTATATCGGTGATTTTTGTACGTCTACGTATCTCTTCAATTCTGATTCGAGTGAAACACGTACTCTATAGGATTTATTAAAGTATAATTTGGAGTGTCAATAATATTGCTGTGATTTAATTTAGAATATTTGTAATTGCAGGTCGCCGGAATCGTCAGTAAGAGGCTGCCTCAATTAAAATATATTTTAGATTCAAATTTTTATAATAAAGTTCGTTCGTTGGTTCTAATTTATGTAATAGTGCCAAAATAGTCGTCAGCTCGATGATTGCGTTCTGTGTGGAATTGTTAGGTCCACAATTATTAGCTGGAATCTAAGGTTTGTCTAATGTATGATCTAGGTGACGTTATGTAGTAAGTACCTATTCATTTTATTAACACTGGTAAATTGAATCTTTCATATTGAAGTAATTAAATAAGTACTTAAATAATAGTTGGTGTTTCATTTATGAGTTGTTTGGATAGAAATCTATTGTGGTATAAAATGGCAACTAAACAACTGATGTCTTGGTTGAACAAATAAGAAAAAAAAAATGAAATAAGTATAGAAACAAACGAGTAGAGTTAATGAAATAAGGACAGCAGCGCCTTCAATGCCACATTAGTTCTGTATATACCCTGTATTTTAGTTAGTGTTTTATCCCGAAGGCAAATAGAAAGGTATTAAAATACAAACTACGGCTCACTCAAGTATATTTGAGTCGAAATTACCTGAAATGGAATGTTTTTCTTAACATGAGTAGTCGTATTTATTTAAAAGTGAAAGTAGTTAATGAGAAGTAAAACAGAGAGGTCTGTCCCGTATTTCAGAACAAAACTGTCCGTGCGTGTACAGGACTACTTGTTTGATGACCGAATTAAATTAGTAGTAGTAGTAGATTACATTACATAAGCACTCTTGCTATACACACACACACACACACTTACATACATACATACACACACCCATACACACACACAAATATTAAACCACCACCACACCCACACCTACAAAAAGTTTATAAACGCGAGTATAAAAAGCCGCACCATACCTCTACATAGCAAGCATAGCACCGTTCTGGGTCCTGCGATACAGGATTTTCCTAGTGCAGGACCTTCAATATAATTAATCTGTTAAACCTCTTGCTAAGGAGAACACAAAATCACCGATTTAAAGTAATTGAGATTTGAGACTATGTCTCTTGAATCAGCCTCGAATATACCTCGATATCGTGTTTTGTGATCTGTAATCATTAACATTATAACTGTTATTTCCGTTTCGAGTGCCACTCAAGCGGTATTCGCACAAACCTCTAGAGGGCTCTCAAGTTATGTTCTGAAATAAGGGGGTTTCATTTTGGCATCGCATTTACTAAATGGATGAACCGATTTTGATGTACCTACTTAGTTTAAATTGTATTCGGTTGAGTTGATCGACGATTCCTTAATTTTTGAAAATCTATTGAGCCGTTTTATATCGAAGATATTTAAAAAATTATACCTACCGAACCATTCATAAAAATTCTTTATTGAAAGATATGTAAAATAAAAGTGAAACAGTAATTAGAAGTAACCTTAAAAAATCTTTACTGAAATATCAAAAAATTATCAACTTGGATGTGTGGCCAACTTGATAGCACAACCGGTTGTGCTATCAAGTTGGTCCACAGATCCCTGTTGGTAATTACAAATAAATAAAACCTTCTGATAAACTTAAAATCTCCCGGTTAAAAATGTTAAAATTGTAAAATAAGTTAAAATATAATTATTGAGTTAAACATTGCAACAAAATTAATGTTAAAATTAAAGATAAGTATTCATAGCTGAGAGCACATTCGTGCAACATACTTTCAACTATCTGTATTTTTTACCGACTTCAAAAAGGAGGTTATCAATTCGGTCTGCATGTTTTATTTGTATGTTTGTTCACCGATTACTCAGCCAATTGTGCATTGATTTTGATGATTCTTTTTGTATTTGGTAGATCAATTTTAAGGTGATCCCATATATAATTTTATCAAAATCGATACAGTACTTTAGTTTTTAACAAAATAACTGGTAAAATAACATCCATGCGCCTGTAGAAATTAAGTGAACAGCAAGTCGTGTATGTGCGTATATTGCGTATTTTGAAGTCGGTTCTTTCAGTTTTTTAAACTATAATTATTATTACTTACGAAAAATAAGTCTAGTTTATTTTCAACCGACTTCAAAAAAGGAGGAGGTTCTCAATAATTTTTTTTTAAATGTTTGTTACCTCATAACTTTCGACTGGGTGAACAGATTTTGGTGATTCTTTTTTTTAATTGAAAGCCGGTGCGTCCCGTGTGGTCCCATTTCAATTTGGTCCAGTTCTGACAATGGCATCGATGAGAAGTCGGATGCTTCAGTTTTTTAACTATAATTATTAACTAGTAGGTATAGCTGTTAGGTACAACATAGCCTGCGCCTGCATTTTCTATAGTATCACAGGACAACATTAATGTAATATACAAACATACATGGAGACAATAGCACACATTACAAGTCGAAATATGAATTAAAGGAACAAGTATCTATGTTGAAAGGAAAGCAAAATACCCGACTGCATAAGAGTGACTTTTACGCTATCAAAAACTATAAATATACAACCAATGCATTGATCGCCAATTTATTTTCCTTAATTAAATTTAAACATATGACTTATTATATATTTGGAAACTCCTTTTAATTTCCACCGTTTTAATATCCTACTTGACAGGTTTGGTTAAAAAAAAAACCTAACGGCCTACAATTTAGCGCCAAAATCCTCATATGATTTTTTAAAACTCCTGTAACGCTGCTACGGTTGCTACAGAACACTGCGGTTTTTGAGATGAATCTAACGATACCTTAACTGTTAAAATCCATCTCGCCGTTTGGAAGATGCGAGGTAAGGAAGAAATTTACAAATACTCGTATAGGTACATATAAGATACGCGCGAAAAACATGTCCCTTCTTTGGCAGTCGGGTAACAATACAGATAGCTGAAATATATCATATACTACATTCTATCAAGTATTTGTATTTCTACTACTTATATGAAACAAGAAAATATATTCTTAGGATTTTCTGTCTCTATACGATTCATTTCGGGGAGCACCCTCCCCATTTCACTGTAGTGAAGACTAGCAGAAAGTCGGCGCATTACCACCCGTTTCTCATTGAAATGCCAAACATCCTTACACGATATCGGACTATACGTTCTTGATGCGGACTGCACAGGAATGGAATTCTTTGCCGCCATCTCTATTTCCTGAGAACTATAATCTTTCAATATTTAAGGCTAGAGTGAATAGATATCTTCTAGATCGACGAGCTCCATCCTCGGCCACACCGTCGCTTAACATCAGGCGAGTTGGTGGTCAATCGTAGATATATCTTCCGTATTAAAAAAGTGGCCTAATTTATTTTGAACTAGCAGTCACAGCATCGGTTCCCGGATCTTCCGTTGTATAATTAAGTAAATTCGAATCGTAACTGCATTCACTTCCGCCTTGCAAAAGTAATGCAGCTTCCCTTGCGGCTGCTTCAGCTGCAACTCGTTCTTGTTCTTTAACAATTTCTCTTTCTACAAATAGCGCTTCCTTCTCTCTCGCTCGTTTATCTTTAATTTCCATGTTTGCGTGATATTTTATTAAACTCTCGGATAAAAATTTGATTGGATCCTGAGGTTGGAATAACACACATTTTGCTACACAAGCTCGCAATGCTGGCCCGACTGATTTTTGTAAGTATTTAAAATCTTCTGTGACGTTAGCGTCACCCGTACATAACTCAAACATATCCAAGTGGCTGCGCATTCGCACCAAATTTCCTAGCCCATCATTTTCATACTCACTGACAGAATCAGGATCGCGGTAAATAGTTTTCCCCTCTTCGTTAATGTAATACCGACCATAGTTATCGTAATAATATACGACGCCATCTCTCTCCTCTTTAGTTTTTAATAACACTCCTGTTGTATCCATCATGTACTCACTTGCTCCAACATGAGCTTTGTACACTCTTTGTCTCGATTTTGGTTCGATATAATAGCGACCACATTCATCAAAAAAGAAGACTTGGTCTGCATCATCCGAAATAGGAACAAGCTCATTGCTTTCATTTGGTTGGTATAAGGTATCATCATCCGGCAATTTGTAGATTTTTCTACTATATTCATCGATATAAAAAGTTCCCAGTTCGTCTGTAAATTCTTCTTTAATGTCCGCGGAGCTCAGAATAGAAATTATTGACTTACGGTTTTTATCTCCCAAGACTGCTAAATCCCACAAATGGCAGAGTTCCGTGACCAATTTTTCTCGTTCTTCCAGAGGTAATAAGTGGTTAAAAATTCTAAATTTGAAAAAATCTTCACACACACAGATATCTTCTTCGTGTACTCTCTCTGCTGCTTCAATGTCCAATCCAGCTTTATCATGCAAGTCTTTAAGAGTCGTTTTTAAATTATCCAAAGACGCAAGCCTCCTTTCAAAATATTCTTTTTTATGTGCCAAAGCCATTACTGCTGCTGAAGTCCCTTCACTTTCAAGTCTCTTGATTCGATCGTCAATAATGGCAATTTTCTCTTCAACTTTAGTAATCTCAAGGCTGTGTGACATCGTGGAACGAATCATAGTCCCAATTTCACTTCCACGATTCTTGAGTTCTTCTAACATTTTATGTGCAGATGGAGTATCGGATTCGTCAAGGTCAGTTATTATTTGCCGTAATGTCTGAGCCAGATCAGAACTAAGATGTGGCACTTTGAGATTGATATGTTTACATAAATGCAGTGCTAAGCTATCATTGATTTTGTCAAACCAATTCAGAAGGTCTTCGGCGGCATCTAAGACACGTATTTTAAATTCATCATCAGCGACATTGGTTCTCATACAAGTTAATTTTTCCCAAAGTGCTTTCGTGACATGTGCATGCATTTCTTCGATTATTTCTATCTCTGCACTAAGATTACTCTGATTGGCGTTCGACAACTTCGGCCGATTCTTTTCCATATATTGTTTAAAATATTTCAAACGAGAATTCAAAGCATCAATAGTGAAACTTATTGCTTGGAATACTTCTTCTCTTCTAAAAGCCTTTTCAATCAACCGTTTTTTATATTGGTCTATGTCGTTTACGGCGTGTATCCATTGCAAGTGAAAATCAACAATGGTATCCATTAAATCAGTTTTGGGTGTGTCTTCCATCAATGCATTGCGTATTGTGCACAAAGCATTAAATATTTTATCAGAATAATCCTTTTCAGTTAGGAAAATCACTGGATATTCATAAAATTGTTTCATTTCTTTAGTTATACCGAAAAGAAAGTCTGTCGCTTCTTGTTGGTCCATTCTTATTTATGAATATCTACAAGGTTCAGCCACCTTATGAAAAAGTAGACTTACCTATGTCATCTAACGTTGCAAGTTAATTCAACTTGTAATACTTTTAAACTAACGTGTCTTATTATGATACATTTTGGAGAGAATCTTCAACACAAACACCTTATTAAACTTTATAACCAAAGATAATAACCAAAGTTTATGAAGCTACCTGAAATCTATTCTAATTATTAATATATAAATGACTTTTTTTTTTATTATTGTAATATTATACTCATGACATAGAATTTTTTATTATTGTTAATATAATGATTAATTAATAAATAATATAATTATACACATTATTATTGAAATTGATGGCGAAAATAATGTAATTAATAGTAATTATTAATATACAAACTTGACATCACGAAATATTTGACATGTAACTACGGAGTTATTAATAAAGAATTTGTATTTGTATTTGTAATTTGTATTTGTAATACAATTTTTAATGAATATAAAAATTATTTTAGGTATTTTGAACTCTCTTTGGAATCAGAAAATAAATGAAAGATGACAGTTATGATTATGAATATGTCAATATTTATTTAGGGAAGACAAAGAGACAGCAAGTAGGTATAGCTTCCTTAATTGTGGCATAGAGTTTTATTATAGACCAGTGAAAGAGCGGCAAATCTAAGCTGTATTTGGTATCTATCCTACCTATCAAGGAAGTTTTATCACAATGGAAGGAGCCATAATAAGAGAAGGAGTCATACTTACCGACGACCTTAAAGATGATGCTGATGTTGAAAGGGAGCGTAGGGCGCTAGCGGTCCGCGGTAACATGTTAGCACGCAGATTTGCCCGGTGTACGGACCAGGTTAAAATTACGCTCTTTAAAGCGTATTGCCAGGGTCTGTATACGGGTAGTTTGTGGATGGGGTGTACCAAAAGGTCAATGGATACCATACGCATCCAATATAATAATATTTTCAGGATGATGTTGGGGCTTCCCCGTTTTTGTAGTGCCTCAGGGATGTTTGCGCAGAATGAAACGGACGGTTTTCAAGCCGTAATTCGTAAAAAGATAGCATCACTGATGAGCAGGGTCCGGGGAAGTCAAAACAGTATCCTGAAAACCGTAGCAGAGGATCCTCATGCACCGTGGCTGAGACATTTTGTGAGGACAATGGTCAAGTAGGTGTTCATACCTATATCCTGTTTGGCCATTGCTCCTAATTTGTTACATACCTATTTACTATAATTTACTATAAGTGCATGCAAATATATTTTAATGTAGTTTATTTAAGATTTCTGTTTTGTTACTAACAATATGGACTTTACTGTCTGAATAATAAACAATTTTGAATTTTGAATTTTGAATAAACTTTGCCTGTTACTACTCAGCTGTTTAAAACGTGTCCGCTTCGTTCCGACTTTCCGGTCATACATTCCATCAAGTTAGCGTCACGTGTAGATAAATTAATTGCTGAAATATGTGATAATTTTATGTATTGTTAAGCCACCTAACTAGTGATGTACTAAAAGGCACGTACAAAAAATGCACATGTTTTTATAACCGCTGTCAGAAATGTTTGTTTCCCAACGATCTAAATGTACTAATAGAATACTAATAGAATAGAATAGAATCTTATAGATTTCCATACATTTTTTGGCAATAAATAGTGGACATGATATGA
Source organism: Lycia hirtaria (assembly GCA_947563715.1). NCBI lineage: Eukaryota > Metazoa > Arthropoda > Insecta > Lepidoptera > Geometridae > Lycia > Lycia hirtaria. The sequence continues at coordinate 21,155,942 of OX387386.1, read as the reverse complement.
AACACCATATCTTCCATCTATCGTAGTGAAAAAGTCTTAATCTATGCTACCTATAATAACGGTTATTATTAATAATGAATTGTTTGGCCTACAATACCTGGTACCTTAATTTATAAAATAAAACCCCATCATTGCTAAGCATAATCAATAATTTAATTTCGTATCCGACAAAGCGTTTGAGCCTCATTCAATTCATCGAATTAATATATATGCACCTATATTTAATACGTCTCCCATTTCACATTGAATGAGACTCAAAAGCGTACATTTTAAATAAATAAAATAAATAATCTAAAATATAAACATGAAAAAAACATCGTAGAAAAGGGACGGTGCGTCCGTCCAAAGTCTATCCGGGTACTAGAATCGTTAAATATCACAGGTAGTTTTGTCGCGCGGCGTGGCGCGTCACTTGAACAGTTGCTTCGCGTAATACCATATCCTGAAGAAGTACTCGTCGCGGCGCAGCAGCGAGCCGCGAGCGTACGACCTGATGTCGGCGTCCATGTTGTGTTCCCGCATCCACGAGGTGGTCGTCTGCGTGCTGAACGACGTCGGCTCCGTCGCCTCTGTCGCGCGCGACACTTCCTCGTCCGCTTGCGACTCTGTGCCACATAAAACATCTTATAGAAGAACAAATAAATAAACTGTAAATCTATTATTGACCTTAAGCCATATATGATATTTATTGTACGTTACTAAGGGCTGTAGATTTTGTTCAATAAATAAGTAAATAGAATTTACAAAATATCGATATTTATTTCGGAAATCCTAGCAATAATATATAATTTAGGAACTATAAAAAGTACTGACATATTTGTTTTGGATATTGTAATTGCAATTTTATTGTAATTGTGTTTGTAATTGCATGTAATTCGTTCAAAAACTCTCGATTTATTAGCGTAAGTGTAACGCTGCTGCGAGATTTCAAGGAGTTTCAACATATTTCGCGGCGCCTTATTGTAATACATTGACAAAAAAGTTTAGATCCTGTTAAGGCGCAGAGGTCACGTTTCAAGATATAACATAAAAAAAAAAAACAAATGAGTGTTTGTTGTTGTTGTTGTTGTTGTAAATGTGTCTGTATCGATACTGATACTGACCTTCTCCCGGAATGACTTTGAATGGTTCGTCCGACTCGAGCGGCTCGGAGAGTCCGATCTCGTTGCGTGCGTAGATCCGCACCATGTACGTGTGGTGCTCGCCGAGGTCGCGCACAGCCAGCTTCAGCGTGTGCGCGTCCACGCGCCCTACCTGCAAACACACACACACACACATGTAGGAGACCAGCGGTCAACTAACAAACATCTGTACCTACACTGTACCTGTAAACTTATAAGTAAATTATATATCTATCTTATTATGTAGGAGTTTTTGTCACAATAAAATATATGTCTATTGTCTATTTTATCTGAATCGACGAACTTCACTAGTTCCACTCATTTTCAAGCAAAACTTCTGGCTAAATTTAAACGTATTAAAGTAATAGTTCTACATCGCGTACACATTGAAATACCAGGCAAAAAATACTGTCCTGGCTTCTGTATCGATAGTAAATATTTAATGTATAGATCTTGGCCCATTATAGACTTATTCTTCTCAGTCTATCTGCTTACGACGAAAAAATTAGTTTAAATACTAATTGCAAGAACAATGTGCAATAAATAAATAAATAAAAGAAAGGGTAGAAAGAAAACAGAGATGGCGGGTGGCATGGTTTTGAAAGTTAATTAACCTGGAGTTCGTGAATGTTAAGATTGTCCTGGAGATCGTCAGTGAAAAAGAAGCACATTATGTATATACATTCTACATGACAAATTTTTTTTTGGATCTCTGTATCGACATTAATACGATTAAAATTTAATGAATAAATGAATTGTCAAAATTTTATCAAAGTCGATTCAGTAGTTTAGTTTTTAAAACAAAATAACATAATAAAAAATATGTTATTTAAGTAAACGAAATTGTGTATCTCGAAGTCGGTTGTTTCAGTTTTGTACCCCTCTGATTAAGAAGGAGGGTTACTTTTTTAAACTATAATTATTGTTCGTGCTTTTTACTGCCCAATAGAATAAAGGGCAGGGGGAATAACATCATGCATATAAAGGGCAAATGACCTCATACAAGCGGCGGGAAGACACTGGATGCAAGCCGCTTCTAATCGATCTTTTTGGAGTCCATAAGGAGGCCCATGACCAACAATGGACTTCTTATTACTGAGATGATGATGAGTAAAAGAGCAGGGGGAATATCATCATGCAGATGTATTGAAGTGTGTTGGTACCTCCATCCACATGGTCTTTGTGACGTCCCTGATGGCGACGTTGTAGCCCAGCAGTGGGGCGCCGCCGTCCCACTCGGGCGTGCCCCACGCGCTCGTCACCACGTTGCCGCCGAGGCACCGGATCTCCAGCGGGCCGGTCGGCGGCGACGGCACAGCTAAACATACACACGCACATTTATAGACAGTTCTAAAATTACACACATCCGACGGGACTTAAAAGGACTGGACAGGACGGGGTCCCGTCCCGTGTAATTTTTGAATTGTGTAAAACAAAAACAAAATATCGAATATTTGCCGACGTGCGACATCTCTCGGCAGTTTATGGAACCTGTAAAAGGACCGGCTGAGTAATTGCACGCTTGAAGCGTGTGTTACGGGTGGCGCCACCAACGCTTGATTGGTTCAAGCAAAAAAGACTGTTAAGTTACGAAAGTTTTGACCATCCCACGTAGCACCTCCATGGCCAAAATGGTAAAGGCTCCCAGGGTACAGATCGGGATATGCGGGTTCAAGTCCCACAATGCAAGTGGTACCACAAGGTGGACAGAAGACATCCAAGTGGCATGAAGACTCTGGATGAAAGCCGCTCATCCACCCTGTCTTTTTGGAAATCCATGTCTATGCCCAGCAGTGGAGTTGTTATGTTTGAAATGATGATGACGAAGTGTTAACTCACTGGCATGTTTCTCGAGTCGTACGGGCCCCGTCTCCGTGGGCTGGCTGACGCCGATGGCGTTCTCTGCGGAGATACGGAACACAAGCGCTTCCTTCTCCTTTATGTTCTCGAGGCAGTGCTGTCGCGCGCCGCCTCCTACCGTCACCGCCTTCGTCCACGACTTGGAGCGCTCCGTTCGGTACTCGATTATGTAGTCTGAAATAGATAATTATGTAGTCTTGAAATAGATGATTATGTAGTCTGAAATAGATGGTTATGTAGTCTGAAATAGAAAGTTGTGTAGTCTAAAATATATGATTATACAGTCTGAAATAGATGTTTAGTAAATTATGATCTGAACACGTCTTTATTTTCATATGTATATCTCGGGGGCGTAATACAATTTTTTAACTGCAGCCAAAGATCCAGAGGTCCAAAACAATAGGGAATATACATTAATTTTATTTCATAGCAGTAATAGTTTTAATTGATAACATATTAGAATGCAAAATATTTATTTAAAAAATATTTCGATCAGTCGATAAATTTCCGAGATATAAACATTTAAAGTGTGCTGATGAGGGTACTCACTGGTGACGACGCTGCCGCCGTCGCTCTCGGGCGCCTGCCACTGCAGCGTCACGGAGCGCGACGTGATCTCCTTCACGAGAACGCTGCGCGGGGGCGAAGGCGCCGCTGTAGCAACACATATTAACACTAAACACTTGTACGCTAATGGTTTCTTACATTTTATTGATTATTATTCAAGGGAATTGATAATTTCTGCTTTTTCCGGTGCCGTATTATGGTACCATCACAGTTTTCCGAATACGTTACCGTTGCTATATAACGGTGGCATATGACGTCATCGTTGCCATATAACGGCGGCATATGATGTTACTGTTGCAATATGACGGCACGCTAACTATAAAACGACGGCATGTGACGGCAACGTTGCCATATAACGGCATTGTTGCTATAAAACGGCGACATAACGTCATATGCTGCATATTATATAGTTATGATGCCGTCGCATAATTACCATTTTTATGCAAGATAAATCTACGATTGGCCACAAACTCGCCTGATGTTAAGCGACGGTGTGGCCGAGGATGGAGCTCGTCGATCTAGAAGATATATATTCACTCTAGCCTTGAAAATTCCAAGACTGTAGGTCTCAGAAAACAGAGATGGCAACGAAGAATTCCATTACTGTGCAGTACGCATCAATATAACGACATCATTGCCATATAAGACGCCGATGCCGTTCCCCGACGCCGGCACGTCCTATTGACATAGGACTGGGCCTTTAGATCCAAGTTTTCACGTTATTCGTTGCATATTTAAAAATACATGTTAGTTTAAAACTTTAAACATACAAAATAAAATTGTTGCCAGTAAGAATACTCACACAGCGTCTTCCCAATGGTGACTTTCTCGTCCGAGATGTAAGGCAGACTGGTTCCGATCTCGTTTCTGGCGCAGATGCGGAACTGGTAGGTGGCGGAGGCACGCAGCCGGCTGATACGGGCCGACGTGCTGGACACGGTGGCAGCCAGCCGCCACTCACCACCATCCTACATGTTGTAAGAGAACGTTTAGACTATAACTTTCACCACGGAAGACAATAGTATTTCATACAGAACGGACACTCCGCCTCCCGCCAATATCGGGTTCCTCACCCGCTCCCCGCGCTCGCCCTGCCGTTTGCCGGAGTTTGGCGGCACTGTTGCCACTCGAGACAAGCGTTACGGGCTTCAAGCGTTCCAATCCCAATTGACGTCACAAGCGAACGCCAACCGGACGACGACCGTAGCTTCGTTATATAGACAACTTTCGTTTGTGTCCCTGATTAGCGTGCCATTGTATGGAGTGACCCACGTGTGAATACTAACACTAGGCTTTATAATATCTTACGGATTACTTACGTTTATTTTTGAGTCAAAATCTACGACTAAAGTTTCAACCGCATACATAAAAGAGCAGCGCAGACGTCACACACGAAGGACGTCTTGTAGTACTCTGTAGTACCAGACGAGGTGTTTTTCGGTAATGACGTCTGCGTTGCTATTTTTGATAAAGTCCGCCGTATGCGGTTGAAACTATAGTCTGAGGTTTCCACTCAAAATTAATCGTGAATAACCCGTAAGATATTTTAAGGATGACAACCACGATTTATTATGGAAAGTATCCATAATAAAACACTAGTCATCATTATTGAAGCGATAAGAGATACTCGCCTCTTGCGTCTCGACGCTGTAGTCCAGTATGGGCGAGCCTCCGTTCTTCTCCGATGGGTACCAGGTGACCGTGACCGACTCGCCGTCTATGCCGTACAGGCCGAGCGGGCCGAGCGGCGGCGACGGCACGTCTGCACATATCACACACCATCAATAACACGAACGGAACGCTTTCATCGCACTCTCGTGGTCCCAACTGCTAAATATACCTATTTATATGCATTAATTTTATTTCATAGGAATAATAGTTTTAATTGACAACATGCTAAAATTTAATACATTTTCTAAAAATATACAATATATAAATATATTATAATTGCAAAAAATATATTAATAAAATGTTGCTTTATATACAAAAATGTTGCCACAAAGAAAAAAATTATCAAAAACTGCTTTAATTTTTAACGTATACCGCTATCCTTTTTCAACGCGCGTGACGCGCCTTTGAACCGGACTTTTCACTTCCACGCTCCGTTGGTCTGTTTGTAACGTAGATAAAGAGAGAGTGTGTTGTCCTCACCGAGTGCAGTCTTGATGACGATGGGCTCGCTCTCGAGCGCCTCCGAGAGGCCGATGGGGTTTTGCGCCATCACGCGGAACATGTACTGCGTGTGGTCGTTCAACTTCTGGATGCAGTACGAGTCGATATCCTTGTCCACGTCAGCCACCTGCCGAACCGTATAACACATTAGCAACAACAAATTGGCAACATTTTTAGCCGACTTCCAAAAAGGAACAGGTTAATCACTGCGAAAGTTATGATTGAAACAATTATAGTAAAAAAAAACCGGACAAGTGCGAGTCAGACTCGCCCACTGAGGGTTCCGTACAAACTAGTCGATAAAAGGGGTAAATCCTATATTTTTTATATTTTCCTTCATAAACCGAAAGATATAGATCGTAAAAATATTTAAAAACCTGTTTTAGCTTATGCTAATGAAGCTCTTTCATATGATACCCCACATGTTAATTCACTTAAAAATTTGGCCCCTCATTCCTTGCATAAAGACACAATTTTTTATGATTAAATTAATAATGCACAGTTTTCGGATATTTTCCTATATGTGTACTCTAATACAATGCTTCTTGCCAAATTTCATAGTTCTAGGTCAACGGGAATTATGCTTTAATTAATTTCGACACTCACAAGGGAATCAAAACCTATGGGAGGTTTTGATTCCCTTGTGAGTGTCGAAATATGCGTTTTTACGACATATTCGGCTGTAACTTTTTTTTACAAGAACTGAGAAATTTTATTTTTCTTTCTGCAGCAAGAGACTATGGATCTGCGTATATGGTTTTAATTTTAACACGATATCTTCACGCGTTCCCGAGATAAAGGTCTTGACAACTGGACGGACGGACAGACGGACAACAAAGTGATCCTATAAGGGTTCCGTTTTTTCCTTTCGAGGTACGGAACCCTAAAAACGATTAAAACCGATTTCAAATATTCGTTTACTTGGATAACATATTTTTCCAGTTATTTTATTATAAAAACCAATGTGCTGGACCGATTTTGATAAAATGTATATAGGACCACCTCTGAAATATGACCTATCAAACAAAAAAATAATAATCAAAAACAATTAATAATTGGCGAATAACTCGCAAACAAATAATAATAATTATTATTTTTTAATTTTTCGCATGTGCATGATGCTGTCTACCTGACATTTGTACGCCTAATCGGCACAACATGATTTTAAGCGACTAAATTTAGTGTAACATCTTTTATACACTTGTTGTATAAAATTCTCGTGTTGTATGCAAATAAATTATCTTTATCTTTATCTCGCTGAACAAACAAAAAAAAAAAAACACAGCCGAATTGAGCACCTCCTATCTCTCTATATATCTCTCCTCTCTCTATCTATCTTAAATTTACATAGCGTAATACAATACGAATTAATGAAATGGTTCATATAAATCTATAGTCCGGTAAATCGGCACTGCATCTTTTTATTTATTTAATATGCTAGCGCACGACCGCCCATTCATCTCATCTTTGTAATGTCGTGTGGTCTCATGTGAAAAGGCACTACGGAAATGACATAGATATCGGGTGTCTATACGCTTAAAAGTCACCGAGAATATACATAAAATACAAAATCCGGTTAAAATATAAAAAAAATATCACACTAATATTGTAACGGCGAAAGTTTGTGAGTGTGTTTGTATGTTTGTTACTTCATCACGCTCAAACGGCTAAAACGATTTTGAAGAAATTTTGTATGGAAAAGGCTGACAAACTGGATTAACACATAGGCTACTTTTTATCCCGAAAAATAATATCCCCTTTGATATAATTTATGTAAAACAGCGGGTATCACCGCGGGGCACAGCTAGTGAAGATATGAATATCAAAATAGCTATCCGTGATAATATATAATTAGCTTTCTATTGTTATAATTGTAATCATATGTTACAGAGCTATTGATTTTCCTTTAACTAGTTTAACTTATAAATAAAGAGCCAGTTTACCTTGACCCAGCGTCCCTCGTCCTGCTTCTCGATGGCGTACTTGGTGAGCTGCAGGCCTCCGTCGTCGAGCGGCGGCTTCCACTCGATGGTGACGGACTCGCGGCTGATCTCGCGCATCACCACCGGACCCTCGGGGGCGCTGGGCTTGTCTGCAATATAATAACAATTACAATTAAACAAAATGCATGTATATTCTCTAATGTACGGAATTGGCATTAGCTAACGAAGTGTCACGTGACGGCACGTCACAGTTTCTTAGCATTTCGAAGTGTAAGCGTTTGTAGAAATAGAAAAGTTTGCCAGTTGTCTAACTCTAGACTGCATTAAGAGCATAAGTAGTTGCCAGACTTCGTAAGTGTTTTGCATTTTTTTCATATACCAGGAATTGTTTTTCTCTATTTCAAAATATATTCTCTATTCAAATATTATTAAGATAATTAAGATATTTTCACACAACACCATCTAGTTCAAATTAAGCAAAGCTTGTACTAAGGGAACCAGATGACTAATATAATACATGTATCATTTTTTTTTGTAAATCCATACATATAAACACCCGGACACAGAACAAACATCCATTTTGAGCAGAAATGTTTGCCCTGGTCAGGAATCGAGCCCACGCCCTACAGCTTAGCAGTCAGATATATAACCACTGAGCCATGAGGCTAAAGAAAGGCTAATATTCAAAGAACTCACCGTAAACTTTAAGCGAGAGCTCCACAGTTTTAGTAGCAGCCTTATTTGTAGCTTCGATCGTGTACTTGTTAGTATGCGACCGCTTCAACTTCCTTATCCTGATCACACTGACATTCTTCTCTGTAATTATTTCGATCTCTTTAGATTTTTCAATTTTGGTTCCGTTCCTGTACCAAGTTATGACCGGTTCCGGAATACCGTCCACTGTGGCGGTGACAGACCACTCGTCTCCCACTTTGTGCTTCTGATCGATTTCTTCTTCCGCAACAGTGATTGTGGGTTTCAGTTGTATTTCGAGGTTGCACGAGGTGTTCGCCTCGCCGTGTTCGTTCGTGGCCACGCATTTATACGTTCCCTCGGTCGTGGTCGAAGTGGACACGACGAGGGTGGCTACGCGGTTCACGTAAGTAGCCTTAGCAGTCTTGAGTGTCTTCCCGTCTTTCTGCCAGGAGACTTTAGGCTGCGGTACGCCGCCGAATATGCAAGTTAGCTCGATATCTTCTCCCGGCGCTCCGACCACGTCTCTCAGTGGTTTCTCCACTGTGGGCGGTTGGACGGACGTCACCCTTTCAATTTTAACGAACTCCGAAACCTCGGAGGCCTCGCTCACTCCAACCTCGTTTATTGCGAATACTCTAAATCTGTACGAAGATTTCGTCTTCAAGTTCTTCACGCTGTATTGCGTTTTTGTGATGCTTTCAATTGATATCCACCTGTAAATAGAGTGAACTCACGTTCATAAGACATCGCGTTACAGGTACATCAGTTTTTTATTGAATATATTTCAGATTTTTTTCCATAAAATGTTTCTGTAAAATGTGGCGTTACAAGTATAAGTTTAGAAAACTCAAAAATCTCAGGTAAAAAGAAACGGCTGAATCGATTTTGATGAAACATAGCTAAGAATACTTTCGGTCAAATCCTCTATCAAACAAAAAAAAACTAAATAAAAAAACCTTTTAGTGAAACCTGGTTTGCCCGTATTTTCGAAATTTGAACGGAGCTCAAACGCCCAGATACAGGCTAGACTCGACCTTTCTATATTAACAAAAATAGTGTAATGCAACAATTTTCCTAGATAGTTCTATTTTAGGCTTTTTCTCAGATTAAGGGAGTAAATCTAATTCATTATCATTGTCTCAGTCATTAGAAGTCCACTACTGAAAATAGGTCTCCCCCATGGATTTCTAAAATACCGATAGCTTGCATCCAGCGTTTTCCCGCCACTTTTATGAAAAGATCCGTAGACGTACGAATATCAGCGACATAGCACGGCGGATTAGCAAACAGAACTGGCAGTGGGCAGGGCAAATAACACGTAGAACTGATGGCCGATGGAGTCGAAGTTCTCGAGTGGAGAGCACGCACGGGCAAGCGCGTAGGAAAACCAACGAGATAGACAGATGAAATCTAACTAGTGTAAGAAAAATCTAATAAAAATAAATCTTACTCGGTGGTGTTGATCTCCTGGTACTCCAGGATATATGAGACTATGATCGAGTTGCCGGCATCCCTAGGCTCGTCCCAGCAGACGTTTGCTGACGTGTCATCCGTCTCCAGCACTGATGGTTTGCCGGGCGCACCGGGAATATCTGCCACAAACAAACACACATATATCCTTATACCTGATATGGAGTTTTGGCGTGAATCTCATGGAAACATGTTAGCCTTGTGTCATTTTGAATTGTAATGCTATAAAAATTGTGTTTTATTCATTAAGTATTTGATCAAGTGCGTGAGTGAGTGAGTGCAAATGAAATATAGCGGCGAAACGTGTCTTTTCACTTTGCCGGCAAAACTCCATAGAAACTTCCAACAAAGTCCACTACTTTACCGAAGCACGACTCGAATTTGAAAATGACTGTATACGTGACTTAAATTGTGATTAGAACATTTACAACTTGTTTTATTCAAGAAACTTGAAGGAATCTTAGTACTTGATAGTGGCAAATGCTTTTGACGGGTCCATATCTAATCTAAAAAGAAAAATATACCTGATATACCATTATTTTTACACTTACACATACATCTCTTTACTACTACATAAAGGACGCCTAGGAGGCTCCCAATGAATCCTCACGTACTAGAGATCCCAGACGTTTGGGAAGACTTAAGGAAGAAGGAACATCTAGCATTTCGCCTTAAGGTAGTTCTATTTCCATACAAAAGTATTTTGCAGGAGTATCGTTTCACAATAAAATAATTGTGGTTAGCTTTCATATTGGTCTTTATTGGCGGTAAATCATATTAAAGAAAATAGACGAGTAGAAAATTTTACTAAAACACTTTTTTTTATGGATAAGGATTAAGGATAAATATTTAACTGAAATTTTTTATGGTGATCTCAACTTGTTTTCTTCAACAAATGTGTTTTTCCACTAACTTCTAAAGAACGATATTAAATCGAACCACAATTACTTCATTGTAAAACTATATTCTACGACGATTTGGTAAAAATACTTTTGTATAGAAACAGTACCATCTTAAGGACAGTGTTGTCGCGCGATCTCCCTTACAAAAGAGATACAACTGTATTCTACCCCTAAACATTCACCGATTTAGATGATTCTTCTTTTTATCTAATTTAAATTATAAATGTCTATGTTTGCTATTTTCAATTTTCGTTATAATTCCGGCGTAAAAAATGTTTAAGTGTAAATTTTAATATTTTAGAAACCCATAGAGGCATAAATAATAAATGGTTACAATCATATAAAAAAAGAGTATGAAATCGGATAACATTTAAGGGTAAAAAACAGTTTTTTTCTGTTGTATGAAAAACGCGTTATTTACTGCAAAAACGCGCGCCAACATTTCTCTTAACAATTCCCTCTGGAGTAATGGTAACACCTTTTTATGTAAATGCCAATTATAAAATTACTGAAGTTAAATCCAATGGGATATTTAGGCCTATGTAAAAGCACACAAATACGAATAGAGAATATGCATAATTTATTTTTATTTGGTCATAAAATAGTTAACCACAAACAGATCCATTCCACAAAAACAAAATTAATTTTAATTTTGTTCAAAAATTAGAAAGCTACAAGCATTTTCATTTTATGTTAGACAGAGCACACGATCGCGTTAGATGACGTCGATCATGTTCGTCGAACAAATTCAATACAAACTGTTGTTTCACGAGAGAGAGAGAGAGAGAGAAAGAGAGAGAGAGAGAGAGACAGAGCTCTCCTTTAAAATTTTAAATGTTTATATATATGAAGTTTATTGACCATTGGAATATTTTCTTTTAACATTACATTTTAGTATGTTATCAATTAAAACTAATATTCCTATGTAATAATATTCATGCACATTCCCTATTCGTCCAAGCCAGAATTTATTGAGTTTATGAGAAACTTACAAGAGATTTAAAGAGTAGTATTTAGATTGAATAGTTACCTAAAACGACGATTGTAATATCCGTGACCGCTTCACCGCAGTTATTCTCAAGCCTGAGCCTGTACGTTCCAGCATCGACGTTATCCACCTTCTTAATAGTGAGACTGGCGGACTTCGAGTCGATGGTTGGCTTCGTGTGCTTCGACTTCTTGATGATCTTCGAGTTGACCACCCATTCGTCGTTGGGTTGCGGGTTGGCCTCGTAATGCACATGCACTGTGACGTCATTTCCTCTCTTCACTCTGTATTCGCTGTCGAAATCGATGATCCTCGGTGCGAATTCTATTACTGTAAAACGATAAAGTCATATGTCAAACAAAGATGAAAATGAAAACAAGTACTTAAAAGAAAAACAAAATACCCGACTGCAGAGAAGCAGTTTTTACAGTCTAACTAACGATTTCGTTACGCTTGATACGCTGTTGAGTGTACGTTTTTTGTGTGAAAGAATGCGTAAAATTGACGTAAATTACGCAAAACTTTTATATATATAAATAAAAAATTATAAAAGCGAATTATATAGAATAATTCTAGTTAAATCACTTAATTTTTACGAAAAAGTTCATTGAAGGTTAAGAAACAGCACACTTTTTTATTTTTCAGAGAATCGTATTATTATTATTACAAAAAAAATATCATATATATATGTATTTGACACTTAGGGAGAAGAAGATCAATCTAACGACACCTCGCACATCAAAATCGGTCATATAAAACATACATACATACACACGTACCCACATAATACATACAAACATACATACACTCGGAAAACATAGCCCTCCTTCTTACGCAGTCAGGTAAAAACATTAAACTACTTGGGTTGTTGGATAGGAAATAACGAATGAACATACCTTCCACTATAAGTTTGGTAGAGCATTTGGCATCAAGAAGACAGCACGAGTATTCCGTCTGATCCTCCTCTTTGCAGTTGCGTATGATGAGAGTCCGTTTGTTGCCATCGGTGATCAGAGTGAATTTCTCAGAATCTTCGATCAGCGTCTTCTTCTTGAACCAGGTGACTTCTTGCGTCTCATCAGGGATCTCTACGGTGAGGTAGGCGTCGGTGTATGCCGGTACCGTCACCACTTCAGGCATTCTAAGTGTGAATTCCACAGAAGGCTCGTCTACTATAAGCTTCGCTGCGCATCTATCCGTTCCCACTTCGCACGCGTACTCGCCCATGTCTTCCGATGTACATTCGTAAATCTTTAGCTTCTGCTTCTTTCCGTCGATGGTCAGCTGAATATGGTTCGAGAACTGAATCTCCGTGCCGTCTTTGAACCATTGAACGAGCGCGTCTCCTTTAGTGAGCTCGATCTCGAAGGTGGCTTTGCTGCCTTTAGTGACGCGTTGGTCGCGTAACCTGGAGATGATTTCTGGCGGCAGTTCTACGACGGTCACCTCAGCTGTACACGAATCATCTCGCAGCATGCATGTGTATTCGCCTTCGTCGTGCACCGATGTGTTCCTGATGTAAAGCTTGCGGATATGACCGCGCTTTTCGATCTCGTATTTGTTCTTTCTCGTTTTGATTTGCTCCCCATCTTTGACCCAAGACACGTCTGCCGTTTCCGAATTGATCTCCACTTCCAGGATCGCCACATCTCTTTCCTTAACCTCGAAGTCTTGGAGTTTGCGGACGAACTCGGGTATTGTTTCGGTCACAGTCAGTTTTGTTCTCGTTTCTTGATCCTTCACAACGCATTTGATGAGTCCCACATCTGTCAGTTTACTTCTCTTGATCCTTAGTTTGTGTATGCGTCCTTCTTGTATGATTTCTCTGTGGTCCATACCGCTTATTTCCTTGTCCTTGTGATACCATTTAGTAGAGACAGTATGTGAGGTGTGACATTCGAGTATGACAGTTTTACCTTCTTCAACTTCGTAAGATTTCTTAAGTTTCTTGACGAAGGTGACTTTATCTACGTCGATAGTTACTTTGGCACCGTGTGACGCCTTTCCTGCACTATTCGAAGCCACACATTTGTAATCTCCCGAATCGATTTCAGAATCTACCTCCTTTATGATAAGCTCAATATTTTCACCATCAAAGTTCTGCATCACCACCTCTGAGGGTGTAATTATTTGATTATTCCTGTACCAGGTTATAGATGGCACAGGGTTTCCGGTTACCTTTGCTTGTAACTTGACAGTTCCTTTCTCTTTGACAGTTATTTCTTGGAATCTATGTATAAACAGTGGTGGTTCAGCGTTTTCCTCAGTAGGTTCTGAAACAAATGTTTAGTTAGCATAGGCACTTTGTCCACTACCAAATCTACTAGTAAATATTTGTTAAATTACATAATTATGCTTAGTTTAAAAAACTGAAACAACTGATTTCTAAATATGATATTTCATTTACTCGAATGACATTTTATTTTCAGTTATTTTGTTTTGAAAACCACACTACTGAATGGATATTGATTAAAATTCTATGGGACCAACCTGAAAGTATATTCCTTCAATAAAAAAATATTATTTCAAATCAGTTTATAAATTATGGAGTTATGAGGTAACAAACAAAAGAAAAATAAATAATAAGTCATTTGGCTTCATTATAAGACATGATTATGTCACTATGGCAGGTGTTGATCTGATAACCAATTTTAATATAAACCATATAGAAAATATCTATTATTCTAGCCTTGAAATTTTCAAGATTATGATTCTCGGGAAACAGAGAAGGTGCTATAGAATTTCACTCCAATTACCCCATTATCTACTAATAGAAATATAGTAAAGATTACCTTCTATTGTAATTACTGCACTCGTTTGAGCTGTGCCTTCTGAATTGACCGCTTTGAGCGTGTAAACTCCATCATGAGTGTCCTTCTTTGGCTTCACAATGGTAACAGTATGAGTATCTCCATCAGCTTTAGTGGTGGATGCTTTCATGGGTTTATTGTCTTTGAACCAAGACACTGTAGGAGCCGGGTTACCTACTACTTGCGCAGATAAGACAACACTCTCACCCTCACGAATGGTCATATTCTTCAGCGGCTCAATGACTTGTGGTTTCTCTTTCTGACCTGTCTTTATCTTAAGCACAATAGGCAGGCTCGCTTCTCCCTCTCTGTTTACAGCCAGTACGGTGTATGTGCCTTCTTGGAACTTCTTCACATCAGATATTTTGAGCACACTGCAGTACATATGCATGTCAGATTCAGTGGCAATAGATACGTTTTTATCAGGCACAATTTCTTCTCCTTTGAAGAACCAAGCAATGTCAGGTTCCGGTATGGCGACCAGACGGCATTCCAGGAATATCTGTGAACCTTCATCTACATATTGTGCCTTGGGCCTCTTTGAGAAGGTTGGTGGTATGCCTTCTAATATGTCTGCGAGAGACGACTCCCTAGAGAGGCTCTTTCGCGATAGAACAGTCATTTCTGAACCATGGTCAGAAAGTGGCGCTTCCACAATGAGTTCTGTAGTGCTTGATGCAAATCCAGCTGCATTCTTTGCAACACAAGTGAATGTACCAGCATCTTCTGGGAACACCTCTCTGATGACCAGGGTGGCCACATTGTCATCATCATAATACATTTGGAAGTCCTGTGAAGGTTTGATGATGGCGGTTTGTCTGAACCAGGTGATCTGAGGGCGAGGGTAGCCCTCCACTTGGCATTCAAACTGTACAGTAGAACCATCTGGGGTATGTTTTGGTCTCAGTTTTTCTACGAATATTGGAGCTACAGCTTGCTCTTCAGACGATGGTTCTGCAATATAAGTTAAACATTAACAAAATCTGTATTTTTACTATTTAATTATACCTGTATCAATATTAAGATATTATGCTAGACAGTTTGAATAATAATAATTATTTCTACAGTATAAAGACAATCTTGTACCCTTAGCTTGTACCTATCACCAAAATGTGATTTGTATTAAAATCAACAGATTTAAATATTGTATTCACAGAATTGGAAGCCCAGGACGATATTTTTTTTAAATAAACATAAATAACTATTGGATGATTTGGAAAAATATATTTTCCTAATTCCAATTACATATTCTTAAAAACCTACTTTCTCCTACTTTATTAAATAATGTTTCGAGAGACTTTCTTTGAAATACAACGAAATGTAATGTAAACAAAACAGTTAATTGGTTTGGTGTTGTTGTTGTGTCAAGTCAACAGAGTCCTACGTCATAGTCTTCTTCTTCTTTTTTGTATTGGACCCGCATTAAAGCATTTGCCAGTGTCAAGTATTAGGATTTTTTCAAGTTTCTTGAATAAAACAAGTTTTAAATGTTCTAGTCACAATCTAAGTCACGTATACAGTCAATTTATAAGTCGAGTCCTGCTTCAGTAAAGTGGTGGCGACTTTACTAGAAGCTTCTATGGAGTTTTGCCGACAACGAAAAATCACACGTTTTACTGCTTTATTTCACTTGCCCACACTCACGCACCTTATCGAACACTTAATGAATAAAACACCACTATTTTTATAGCATTAATGTTCAAAATAACACAAGTTTAAGAAAATAAAACAAAGCAACAACACGTTACTTAGACGTTCCCGCCAAAACTCCTACGTCATAGTCAAACGGACAAATGTCAAATGTAGCGTGTATTGCCGTGTTCCTACAAATCTTACTACTAGTACTTGTAGTAAGTATCACCGGTAATGAACAACTTTCAACTACAGTAGTAAGGTTACTACTGTATATAATTCTGTGTTCGAAGCAAAGAAAATTACACTTTTGTTTGGAAATAGAGGATACGAAAATAAACTATTTTTATCGACATGTTTCGATGACGTTCGTTCCCACCAAAAAAAAAAACGTAGTTATTGTGTATTATCTTTGCTGTATTGCAAAGAAAATTAGTACTTAAAAAAAAAACGAAAGCTCAAAGCTCCAATTTCTTTGATGTAACATAAACAAAGAGGATGCCAAAATAAAATTAGTGCGTGTCGTGCCATGCGCAAAGTAGGGTTCCGTAGTTGCATATTGTAATTTAAGTGAACATAAAACAGGGTCTTCTGTCTGATTATGAACATACGTGTTTACATAATTATGTTAGTTTAATTCATTGAGTACCAGCACCCTTATTCACAATAATTCGGATTCGAAATTGGGTCGGAACTCGGAAACTGTCCGTTTTACATATAAACGCATTTTTTTTATCAGCCATGTTTGTACAAACTGTCCCACTGCTGGGAACAGGCCATTTTCTCATTGTGAGAAGGGTTAAGCCATAGTCTGCGACGCTGGCCAAGTGCGGGTTGGCAGACTTCACACATCTTCAAGATCATAGAGAACTCTCAGACATGTAGGTTTCCTCACGATGTTTTCCTTCACCTTTTGTTTTGAAGTTGGTGGCAATACGCACATAACTTCGAAAAGACAGAGGTGCGTGCTGTGGGATTCAAACTCAGGACCTGCGGATCGCAAGTCAGACGGTCTCACCACTAGGCTGAATATAAACGCATGCTAAAATCTTATTTATTCGAATAAGGATTTGCCACTCTCTGTCAGATGCACGAAAACGGAACAAAACACTGTTTAACTAAAATTTTGGCGGGACGGGAACGACATGGAAGCATGTTTAATAAAAAAAATCTAAACTTGTGTTATTTTCAATGTTAATGCTATAAAAATGGTGATGTCAACAAGTGTTTGATAAAGTGCGTGAGTGTGGGTAAGTGAAATGAAGCGACAAAACGTGACGTGTCTATTCATGGTCTATTCACGTTGTCGGCAAAAAACCATAGAAGTTTCCAGTAAAGTCGCCACTACTTTACTGAAGCAAGACTCTAGTGACTAGAATATTTAAAAATTCAAATCAAGAAATTTTAAGAAATTGTAATAATATATGATATAGGCAAACACGTTAAGCGGGTTCAAATATAATTTAAGAAAAAGAGACATTATATTTGTGGTTTTTGTTTATCATGGGTGTATGGGCTCAGTATAACCTTATATGAAAAAACGCAACCAAAAAAAAAAACTATTTTGTTTACAAATAAATATTAAATACCTAGTGCGATATTGGTTTTCAGTGGGTTTGAAGTGCGACAATTCATTGCCTACATATTTTTGTGATACTAGCCAGTAAGTAAGTAACCTTAAAAATACAATAACAATATCTAACTACGACTGAAAGCGGAAATTGCGCGAAACGCGCGGCTTAAAATAGGACGATTCCCGCGCGAGTTTATCAAGCAATTCAAGCATCTTTTTCAGATTCACATGTAGTTAGATTGCAGAAAATGTAGCCTAATTAATTTATAAACGGATTGGTTAAGGCTGTGTGTGGTAATTTAATACACACAAAAAAATAATTAAAATAATGTATAAGTAAGTAGGCACATACTTTCAAATACAGGTAACTTGTCGATTTTCTCGTTCAGTTTCTTTTGCAAGTAGAGAGTGTAGTTTGCTTCGTCCATCAGGTATTGAGCTGGGACCCATCCCTTCTCCTCTGTCAGATGTTTTTTCACGAACCACCAGTCCTGGTTTGTAGTTTCTGGAACAAAATGCGATAATAGGTATTTAATAAACAGTTGTTGTTAACCTGTAGTATCCCACTGCTGCGTAAAGGCCTCCCCCTCATTTTTTCAGTATTGGCAATTTTGTGCATTGGTGTACCAGTTCTTAATAAAGGTGTCTTATAAGTTTATCAAGAGGAGCTATGCTAAGTTGGGATGACACTGATTGTGTGTAAAACACTAAAACATATTGAATATGATTATCCCCTTATGGAAATTCCTTAAAGTTGTTTTAAGGGAGCAAAACTCTTGTGGCCTGTTCATATTCAGATATTTGTATAAAATTGCACTACCATGCATATCTCTGATTGATTATTTTGTCTATAGAGATAGATATCTCTATATAGTTACCTAGAATGTAGAGTCGTTCTCCTTCCACCAGGTTGATAGCTTCATCTGTTTCTGCGACATATGAATACACTGCGAATACAGTGTCTCCACTGCGTACATCCTCAGGGCTCTCTGCAACATGAGATAAGTATGTAAATCAACAGTAACTGAAAAATGAAAGTAAATTTTCTAAACTGTGTATCTGTATCTCCCGTAGTCCAAGCCAAAAAACTTTAAATTAAGTTATAGAACAAGGACGGATTGATGACTAATGAGAGTTAGTAATTTCGAAAAATTATAACTTTCCTTTGCCACAAGTCCATCATTACGAGTTGTCATTGGTTATCAGTCCATTCTTGTATTGTCCACTTATTCTCACATAAGGCTCAGATTTTACCCACATTTTTCCTATAACACATTGTTGTACTATGTTATTCCTGCTGAACTTAATATCAGCGGAGGCTGTGGACCTGAGTGGCTTTTTAAGTGGAAAGATCCTTGTATCTTAATATACCACCAAGTTTTAGTAAGCCTTGGTCTAGTTGAAGCAATACATGGTTTGTTTTGATCATTTTAACTATGCCATCTACTATAACTATATAAATAACAACTATCTACATATAAATAGGGTTCTAGAAGCTTGTTGCATGTATACCTGGGAATTCTTGTTCTCTTGCTATGCTCATTGAAACATCGGCTTCTGTGAAAGGAATTCAGTGTTAAAACTTCAGTTCCACATTATGCAGTCTACATAATAAAGCTGTATCTAAGCAAAAGCTGAAGTTAGTAGCAGATATAGTCATACCTAGGTGCCAATGTTTCACCTCTAAAAAAAGTGTTGCTACATTTTGTTACAAGAAAAATAAGTACTTCTCATTCTCTGGCTCTATTAAAATTTAGAATATTTGTAATTAATGATTACATTGAAATAATGTTTAAGTATATAAAAAAAAACTCATGCATTCGACAGAATGATCTTAAAATATTTCTACATATTTTAAGTATTGCTATAAAAACAGCTGGAATTCTGGTGCGTAGGCGTATGTTATGCTGTTAAATGTGGACCATGAATCATTTTAGATTTTTTGTTTATTTTTTTGGTACATACTGAAGTGAAGTCATTGTGGTTGCCATGACTAAATGAACAACCAGATTGTGATGACTGTAAATTTTTGATATATTTGTAGTTCTTTTTGTTTGTTCTCTGGCAATAAAAAATAAAAGTGTAGTGTTCAAATGTATTTCTCTCGGTTTAATGAGTGTTGTGTTATGAGTGTTTATCATGTTTTATACAAAGTACCTGGGCAACCGAGCTTCACTCGGATTTTTTATGACTGAAAATACGAGCAAACCCAGTTTCACTAAAAATAAAACACAGCAAGATCGATTTATCGTTCCCTAATCTACCTACAAACCAAATTTCACTAAAATCGTTGGAGCCGTGGTCCGAGATTCAGATTATATATAGACAAGAATTGCTTGTTTAAAGGTATTAGATTTATGTTTATTATTTAATTCTGTGCTTAATTGTTCAAAAAAATTATAAAAGATTAAGAATATAAAGGAATATGAAGAAAATAAAGAGAGTTTATTTAAATAAAGACTTTTAATAATATTTCCATTCTATGATTTATTTGGAGTTTTAGTTATGGGTATTCTTTATTGAGGGTATGATTCTCTTAAAAAAGAGGGAACTTGCTTTGCAGTTATTTACTGCTTGATTTCAATATTTGGGAAAAACAATAAGTAGGTACTTACTCCGTTATTAAAGAAGATCCTGTGAAAATATTAATGGTGACATATATAGGTTTAAATTATTTTGTAAGCAGTTAATTTTTCTCAGAAAATGTATAATTATGGTTCATGAGATGCAGCAAAGCCGTGTAAAGCTTGCTAGAAAGCCACTCAATAATTATTGTTGTAGGCAATACCTTGTATTTGCGAGGGTTTCCTTGGCTTTCGTTTTGCTGAAATGGTAAGTTGCTCTTCTTGGTATGTAACAGCGTCATCCTTTTTCAGTTTTGGCTTGAATTCAACACTTAGCTCTTCAACTTCACTAACCTCATAAGTAGGTTTCTTAGGTTTACGCCTGATTACCATTTCGACGTTTTCTTCCGATTCAACGTCACTTACTATTATTTCCTCTATTTCTTGATTATCTTCAATTTCTTGGGTGAGTTGAATTGATGTTTCATCGGCAGCTTCAGATTTTGTAGGTTTCTTCTTGGGCTTTAATTTTACTTTACTTGATAAAGACAGTTCTTCTGTAGAATATTGTTCTTTCTGTGGTTTTACCTCGAAACTTACTTCTTCTTGATCATCCACTGTGTATTTAGGTTTTTTATCTAATTTAAAACTAACATCTTGAACTACTTCCGATGGTTCTTCTTGACTTTTAGGTCGAGTCATCGTAATGCTTGTTGCGATATCATCGTTAATGGGTTCTTCTGGTTTAGATTTTTTAAGTGGTAACATCACGTTTGTGTCAACGTCGTTTTCTTCATCATTTTCATTAATTTCTACTATATCTGTACCTTCTGCGCCCTCTTCTTCCTCGTAAACTTTAATAGAAGTTTCATTAGCTTCTTCTCCAAACGTTGGTTGCCTTTGTGGTTTAAGTTTTACTTTGCTGGACATTGAAATTTCTTCTTCAGCATATGAATCTAAATGTATATTAAACTCTTGTTCAACATCTTCCTTTGTTTTAGTGGTTTTGGGCCTAAATGTAACTGTTTCGGGTTCTGTAATTTCGGGAAGCGTGACAGAAGATTTTCGTATCGGTTTCAATTTCTTCTTAATTGTTACTTCTTCAGTTACTTCTTCTGTTTTTTTGATACTGGGTCGTCTTGGTTTAATAGTAAATTGTTCAGGCTCTTCTTCCTTAACTTCTTCTTCCTCAGGCTCATCAGGCAAATCTGCCTCTTTTTTCGCATCGACAATGTCTTCATAACCAAACATTGGTTTTTCCAGTTCTGTTCTTTCAATATCCGGAAGTTTGGGTTGCTTATATACTTTTTTCTTTATTTTAGCTGCTTCTTTGACATTTCGTGATAATATTCCATTTTCTCTAACGCTTCCTAAGAAACTGATTACTGGTTTTATTATCTCTGGCGGCCAGTCAGTAATGTGTCTAATTCGACTTTTAAGTTGAAATTTAGGTAATGTAGTTACGGTAGCATCTTGTTTGGGTTTTGCTACAGTTTTCTTTAACTTAAGTTTTGTAAATTGAGCGCCTTCAACATTTTCTGCATGTTGGACTTCACCCATATCAAGAGTTTTTCGTTCTATTTTCATAGGAGATAGTTTTGGTTTTGGTTTGGTCTTTGGTTCCGATGGTGTTTCTTCTTTTTCTTCGAGCTGATCGATAGGTTCTGGTTCTGTTTCTGACTGTTTGTTATTGACAATGTCTTCAGAAAGTTTTGATTTCTTTGGCTTATCTGTTTTTTTAAGCTTTTTGGTTTCTTGAACCCTTTTCGGTTCGAGTTTTGTTTGAATTGATTCAGTTATATCATCAAATACATCCTGTGGTATTTCTGATGCAGGTTCATGTACATCTTCTTCAATAACATCCGAATCCTTTTTGGGCTCCAATGTTTCAGAGGGTTTGGGTATTATTTCATCTTGTTGAGGCATTTCTGGTTCGACTTTTTCCAAGCCCGGTTTCTTCTTAGTCTTCACAACTTTCTTTTTAGGCTTCGGTGCTTTTTCATCTTTCTGTATTTCTTCAGGTTTTGATGGTTCTTCTTTCTCTTTTGGCTTTTCAGACATTTCCTTAACAACTGGAAGTTCTTCAATTTCTTCTGATACCTTTTCGGGCTCTGTCTCAGAGGGTTTAGCCGGTTCATGTGTTTCTTCAAGTTCCTGAGGTTTTTCTGGCTCAACATTTTCCACTTCTGGTTTTGGCTTAGTCTTAACAATTTTCTTCTTAGGCTTTGGTGCTTCCTTATCTTTCTTTATTTCCTCAGGTTTTGATGGTTCTTCTTTCTCTTCTTTTGGCTTTTCAGACACTTCTTTGACAACTGGAAGTTCTTCAATTTCTTCTGATATCTTTTCGGTCTCTGTCTCAGAAGGTTTAGTCAGTTCAGGTGTTTCTTCAAGTTCCTGGGGTTTTTCTGGCTCGGCCTTTTCCACCTCCGGTTTTTGTTTAGTCTTAACAACTTTCTTTTTAGGCTTCGGTATTTCCTCATCTTTCTGTATTTCTACAGGTTTTGATGGTTCTTCTTTCTCTTTTGGTTTTTCAGACACTTCCTTAACAACTGGAAGTTCATCATTTTCTTCGGAGACCTTTTCGGGCTCTATCTCAGAAGGCTTAGTCGGTTCAGGTGTTTCTTCAAGTTCCTGGGGTTTTTCTGGCTCGACCTTTTCCACTTCCGGTTTTTGCTTAGTCTTAACAACTTTCTGCTTAAGCTTCGCTGTTTCCTCATCTTTCTGTATTTCTTCTGGTTTTGATGGTTCTTCTTTCTCTTTTGGTTTTTCAGACACTTCCTTAACAACTGGAAGTTCATCAATTTCTTCGGAGACGTTTTCGTGCTTTATTTCAGAGGGCTTAGTTGGTTCAGATGGTTCTTCAAATTCTTTAGGTTTTACTGGCTCGACCTTTTCCACTTCCGATTTTGGCTTAGTCTTAACAACTTTCTTCTTAGGCTTCGGTGATACCTCAACTTTTTGTACTTCTGGTTTTGATGGTTCTTCTTTCTCTTCTTTTGGCTTTTCAGACATTTCCTCGACAACTGGAAGTTCTTCAATTTCTTCAGAGACCTTTTCGTGCTCTGTTACAGATGGTTTGGTCGGTTCAGGTGTTTCCGCAAATTCTTGAGGTTTTTCTGGCTCGACCTTTTCCACTTCCGGTTTTTGCTTAGTAACTTTCTGCTTAGATTTCGGTGCTTCCTCTTCTTTCTTTATTTCTTCAGGTTTTGATGGTTCTTCTTTCTCTTCTATTGGCTTTTCAGACACTTTTTCGACAACCGGAAGTTCTTCAATTTCTTCGGAGACTTTTTCAGGCTCAGATTCAAAGGGTTTAGTCAGTTTAGATGTTTCTTCAAATTCCTGAGGTTTTTCTGGCTCGGCCTTTTCCACTTCCGGTTTTTGCTTAATCTTAACAACCTTCTTTTTAGGCTTCGGTGCTTCCTCATCTTTCTGTACTTCTTTAGGTTTTGTTGGTTCTTCTTTTGGCTTTTCTTGCGCGTCCTTAACAACTGGAAGTTCTTTGGGAATATCTGCAAGGTTAAAAAGTTTAGCATTAGGTATTTGTTATTAAGTTCGGTTTGTATGGTTACTATTTAAATTAAAATAGTATCAAAAAATAATACAGAATACCGTTATAACGTCGATTTAAAAATAAACTATATTTCTGTTGTTCTGGCTGAAACTTAAAACAGTTATGAATAAAATGGTTATATGAATAGGTACACTATAGATCAAATAATACAAAATGTTAGAAAGCGCGTCGCCAACGCCGGAAAGAAATAAAAAATGACAAGATGTTTTTTTTTGTGGACTGCGCGGCCACTAACGCTAGGTAACTATCAAATTAGGATAATAGGTAAATACCTACTTAAAATCTAAACAGTCTTTTTAACCGACTTCGAAAAAGGAGGAGGTTATCAATTCGTACCGTATATATATTTTTTTATGTATGTACACGAATTTCTCTCATTCTTAAACCAATTTTTGTGTTTCGTGAATTGGCGTATAGAGAAAGCTCCCAAGTTGGTCCCATAATTATATTAGAAACATTGCTTTATTACTTTTTGAATAATCTCTAAAAGTAAAAATATTTTCATTGGATTCCTGAGTGAGTGCGTCAGATTATAGAATCGCAGAGTTCCACTCACACGTTTTTCTTTACAAAAGTGTCAAATGTTGAGGTTTTTCGTATAAACATCTGCACATTTTCTAATCTGCGACGACGAAGCATTTGTCATTAAATGACAAATGTCATTCTTGAAAAAGAAACGAGCGGGCAAAGAGAGATCTCTTTGAAAAGTTTACAATCGTGAGGGAATTATTGAGCTTGAAAAATAAAACCTACTTACTCCTCATCCAATGTGCATAAGGAGAAAATAGAGTTACTTCAACGCTTGAGCGCCTTGTTTAATTATTATCCTTACTAATATTACAAGTAAACGAAATAACGTACTTCGAAGTCGGTTGTTTCAGTTTTTTAAACTATAAAATTATTGTTTTTTGCTCATGGCTGAAAGTTATATGGAGCACATAAATTAATTCGTAGACAATACTGGAATATACTGAACTCTACATTACGTGGTTCACTGGTTGTATTTCATAAAAAAAGTCTCATCCACTTACTATTCATACTTAACTTTTACATAAAATAGCTATCATAAATTTTCCCACAAACAGCAACCCTAAAATACATTTTACATAAAATAATAACAAATAAAAACCCATTAAATAAACATTATTCACTTATGTAACAATACATTAAAAAACCTCTAAAACTAAGTTACACATAAAACTATTGTATCATAAAAAATAACCAAAAATATCTAAATGCAAATAATAGTTATACAGGATAAATAGAAATAAATAATACCCCTTTTCCATTTAAATCATATTTATTTATTTTTTAAACTTAAAATTATAATTAATTAAATACCGGTTAAACACAGGTTCATAATATCACTAAAAGCAAACATGTACTTTAATACCTCCATGTAAACTACGTATGTATAATGAATACAATAAACTATTGACTATTTATATTATTTGTTTGTTAAATTTTCACGGCTAAACGGCTGAAGCAATCGTTACGAAATTTGCTACAGAGATTCTTTAGGACTTGGAGAGGAGCATAGGCTATATTTTATCATCATCATCATCACTACGCTGGAAACACTGCGGGGAGCAGCTAGAATATAATGAAGCCTAACAATTCTGAGGAAAAGTTTAATAAAACAAAAAATTAAGCATCTAGTTCTTATAAATAATGAATACTATGATTATATTGTGTATTATATGAGTTACCTTTAAGCAGAATTATGAAAATATTTTTTTAGGAAATTTTTTTTTTTATTTGATACAAATTAATGAGAAACCTGCCCTGAGAAATAAAATTATGAAACAAGTTTGACATGACATTTAAAAGAATACATATTTATTGACTTAGCGGAATGTCTAACTGGAATGACTTCGATCTAAAATAGTCCTTTGTTTTTTTTTTAATAAGACCAATAATGATAAAATCAAAAATAACCAAAAAGTTACGTGTTAACTTTGGTTATAGAAGTTATTTTGTTGATACTTAACAAATCTAAACATTTTAAGCAAAATTTTATTTATTATTTATTTATTTATAATAATTACAAATTTATACAATATTTCTATAAAATACAAACATTATAAAAACCTAAGGTGCCGCTGCCAGTGGAAGGGGCTTCAAATTAATGAACCTTCTGACAATACGTGTTGTCTCTAGAACCACTGCCTTTTGTATGCGAGCCTTGATCCAATCATCAAGTGGAGCCTTTTGAGATGTTGGTCGAAGCTCTTCACTATTAAACCGTTCACCGATACGACTATCGGGACAATGGTTATTAGTACATATAATACTTTTATTCATTTATAGCCTCGGGTTCACAGGTCCTTTGATGGGCATCAGTGGACCTGAAGCCAACACTGAGAGGCCCTTTACTAAAAAATTACAGCTGATGGATGGATGGATGAAGGAACTATTGTAAAATATAGAATTTGACAAATCGGGGCTATTGAGATTAAGGGCCGCTTGCATAACGTATGGTCTTAAATCATATTTAGCTAAACACATTTTGCTGCCTAAACACGTTTAGCACTAAATGCACGTTACCTTGCGTAAGACGCTCCCGGTGCTGTTTAACTAAACTTTTTTAGCATATCCATAAATATCGTCAACCGTTCCGTTTCATTTATTGAATATTGTTTCTCGTCAAGCACGTTTAAACGCACGCAGTTTGGGTTAAGGTTTTGCGTAAAAAGGAATACGAGGCAAATGTCAAACGATGGGTGCTCACTGTCATTCTTCTCATGTATTTGATTTGATTGTGTCGTTGATTTTAAAATACCACGATTTTGTAATATACCACGAAAATTAGTGTAAAGGCTATTTTAGGCTTGGTATAGAATTTATTTTTCATCTTACTAGCTCGTAAAGTTACGTTTCCAAGGCAAATATTGGCGTGGAAAAGTTCATTTTGCTCCCTAGGGTGGAAAGTATGTAATTTCAAAATTCGAACACGACGGAGCTGTACATTTTCAATACAAAATATTTCCAACCTCTTTGTATAATACCTTCACAAAATGAAGAAACATAGTTCGATTCAAGGAGGTTGCTATCTTAGCTTAAAGAAACACTAAATAGTATATTAAAATAACTTAGATATTTTCTATATTTACGTAAAATGTAAATAAAAATGTACAATTTACTTTCTCTTAGCAGTGTTTTGTAATTTTAGAACCATTTACACGAAAAAGGTTTGAATGAGTAAAGAAGAATGCGACCTATGCAAGTTGAGTCAAGAGCCTAATAGAAGAAAAAAAAATGAGTAAAAAAACTTTGCACTACGTAATTTTGTTGTAAATAATGTTCAAAATTAATGAAATGTGTACATGTAAGTGAACTCACGTGATTATAATGTAACTTTAGGACCAGTAAAGTTGCATAAATGCCAAGCAGATTTTTCTACTCGAGAAAATGGTGAACTAAAAATTTTTTTCGCTACGTTAAGATGAAACATTTTGTATTGCACTCGGCTGTAAAGTTATTTTATCTCGTGTTTTCTTGAATCCATCTACCTAGACTAGACTAGACTAGACCTAGACCTAGACTAGACGCAAGCCTAGACTATTAAACAACTATTGTACTCCAATATGCATGTTATACATACCTGCCCACCCTGTAGTTTATATGGTTTTCTATCAGTTGTAGCAAAATCACTGTGGTAGCTTTGGTTAAGCGAAAACGCTTCAGAAATTTATTTTCCGAAAACTCGTTAAATAATCTTGACCTCGGGAATAATTGCCTTGGTGCAATGGGCCGGCTTATGTACATACCTAATAATCTCTTCGTCATCATCTGAGAAATTCCACATATCCATTTCAGATTTACTAGTTCAAGTACAAAATTGCAATAGATAAATTATTTAATAACACCACAAACTATAAGTACACACGAAAAACGACAGCGCAACCTTAAACAGCTTCCACCAAACGCGCTAAACATATTTAACTTCATTAAACGGCCATTCTGGAGCGTTTAATTTTGACAGTTAGATAAACGTGTTTAAGGGATAACTTATTGTTGTGCAAGACGCTAAACAGGATTAGACACCTAAATGCATTTAGAGGACAGCTAAACGCGTCTAAGGATCGTTACGCAAGCGACCCTAAGTGTTTAAGACTTAAAAAACTAGTTAATTGGCAGATGCTCCCACACAGGTGAGGCAATTCGTGTGGGAACATCAGAACCTGCCAATTTCGTGACATTATATACAAAAATCTGCAAGCAGATGATGACTCGTTACCCATAAAACGGGTCCTTGTGATTTTCGTGATCTAATCTATGGGCTAGTGCTTCCTTTTAATATTGGGCTTGATGGTTTTAATGGTCTTAACGTCATCGGTATCCGTACCTTTGTATTGTAACTTTTATTTGGTCGTATTCGTCTGTGTGTAATGGGTTCTTTGTCATCTTTTTCAGTAGTGATTTCAGTGGTTTCTAGTTTGGGCCCTACCTTTTGTTTAATCGTACATCTTGTTACCTTTTTGTGTGTGAGCTTACCTTCAAGAAATGAGGTTTCTTCGACAGTCGTTTCTTCAGGAAGTTTGACGATTTCGATAGGTTTTATTTCCTCTGTGTCATATGGTTTCTCTTCTGAGATGGTGACTATCGTGATTGGAGCTTCGCAATCTCGCTGAATAGTAGTTATTTCTGTGATTTATTCCTTAGGACCCCGTTTCTTCTTTATAATGCGCTTGATTGTATCGACGATTTTGACGTCGCCAGTTTCTGTTTTTATTTGTGTAAAGGAGACCTTTTCTGGTTCTTCTTCGATGATCTGAGCCTTGTCTGGTTTGTGTAACTGTGCGAAAGGTGTAGTGGTGTCGCCTGTGTATTCGTCTGTTTTGTGTATGTGTACAATGGGTTCTTTGTCATCTCCTTGTTCAGTAGTGATTTCAGTGGTTTCGATTTTAGGCCCTACCTTTTTCCTAATAGTACGCTTTGTAATCGTTTTGTGTTTGGACTTACCTTCAGGAGATGATGTTTCTTCGATGATCGTTTCTTCCGGAAGTTCGACGATTTCAATAGGTTTTATTTCCTCTGTGTCGTCTGGTTTCTCTTCTGAGACGGTGACTGTGGTGGTAGGAGCTTCGTCGTCTTGCTGCACAGTTGTAATCTCTGTAACTTGTTCCTTGGGACCCCGTTTCCTTATAACGCGCTTGATTATTTTGACGGTTTTGACGTCGCCAGTTTCCGGTTGTACTTGTGTAATGGTGACCTTTTCTGGTTCTTCTTCGAAGACCTGAGCCTTGTCTGGTTTGTGTAACTGTGTGAGTGGTGTAGTGGTGTCGTCAGTGTACTCGTCAGTTTTGTGTATGTGGTCAATGGGTTCTTTGTCGTCTTCTTGTTCAGTAGTGATTTCAGTGGTTTCGATTTTAGGCCCTACATTTTTCTTAATCGTTCGCTTTGTAATCGTTTTGTGTTTGGGTTTACCTTTAGGAGATGATGTTTCTTCAACGATCGTTTCTTCCGGAAGTTCAACGAGTTCAATTGGTTTTATTTCCTCTGTGTCGTCTGGTTTCTCTTCTGAGACTGTGACTGTGGTGGTAGGAGCTTCGTCGTCTTGCTGCACAGTTGTAATCTCTGTAACTTGTTCCTTAGGACCCCGTTTCCTTATAACGCGTTTGATTATTTTGACGGTTTTGACGTCGCCAGTTTCCGGTTGTACTTGTGTAATGGTGACCTTTTCTGGTTCTTCTTCGAGGACCTGAACCTTGTCTAGTTTGTGTAACTGTGTGAGTGGTGTAGTGGTGTCGTCTGTGTACTCGTCAGTTTTGTGTATGTGTACAATGGGTTCTTTGTCGTCTTCTTGTTCAGTAGTGATTTCAGTGGTTTCGATTTTAGGGCCAACCTTTTTCTTAATCGTACGCTTTGTAATTGTTTTGTATTTGGGCTTACCTTCAGGAGATGATGTTTCTTCAACGATCGTTTCTTCCGGAAGTTCGACGATTTCAATTGGGTTTATTCCCCCTGTGTCGTCTGGTTTCTCTTCTGAGACTGTGACTGTGGTGATAGGAGCTTCATCGTCTTGTTGAACAGTTATTATCTCTGTAACTTGCTCCTTAGGACCCCGTTTCTTCTTTATAACGCGCTTTATTGTTCTGACGGTTTTGACGTCGCCAGTTTCCGTTTGTACTTGTGTAATGGTGACCTTTTCTGGTTCTTCTTCGATGACCTGAGCCTTGTCTGGTTTGTGTAACTGCGCGAGTGGTGTAGTGGTGTCGTCTGTGTACTCGTCAGTTTTGTGTATGTGTACAATGGGTTCTTTGTCGTCTTCTTGTTCAGTAGTGATTTCAGTGGTTTCGATTTTAGGCCCTACCTTTTTCTTAATTGTACGCTTTGTAATCGTTTTGTGTTTGGGCTTACCTTCAGGAGATGATGTTTCTTCGACAGTCGTTTCTTCCGGAAGTTCTACGATTTCAATAGGTTTGATTTCCTCTGTGTCCTCTGGTTTCTCATCTGAGACTGTGACTGTGGTGATAGGAGCTTCATCGTCTTGTTGAACAGTTGTTATCTCTGTAACTTGTTCCTTAGGACCCCGTTTCTTCTTTATAACGCGCTTTATTGTTCTGATGGTTTTGACATCGCCAGTTTCCGATTGTACTTGTGTAACAGAGACCTTTTCTGGTTCTTCTTCGATGACCTGAGCTTTGTCTGGTTTGTGTAACTGTGCGAGTGGTGTAGTGGTGTCGTTTGTGTACTCGTCAGTTTTGTGTATGTGTACAATGGGTTCTTTGTCGTCTTCTTGTTCAGTCGTGATTTTAATGGTTTCGATTTTAGGCCCTACCTTTTTCTTAATCGTACGCTTTATAATCTTCTTGCATTTTGGCTTACCTTCAGGAGATGATGTTTCTTCGACAGTCGTGTCTTCCGGAAGTTCGATAATTTCAATATGTTTGATTTCTGCTGTGTCGTCTGGTTTCTCTTCTGTGACGGTGACTGTGGTGATAGGAGCTTCGTCATCTTGCTGCACGGTTGTGATCTCTGTAATTTTTTGCTTAGGACCCTGTTTCTTTATAACGCGTTTGACTGTTTTGACGGTTTTGACGTCGCCTGTTTCCGTTTGTACTTGTGTAATGGTGACCTTTTCTGGTTCTTCTTCGATGACCTGAGCTTTGTCTGGTTTGTGTAATTGTGCGAGTGGTGTAGTGGTGTCATTTGTGTATTCGTTTGTTTTGTGTATATGAACAATGGGTTCTTTGTCGTCTTCTTGTTCAGTAGTGATTTCAGTGGTTTCGATTTTAGGCCCTACCTTTTTCTTAATAGTACGCTTTGTAATCTTTTTGTGTTTGGGCTTACCTTCAGGAGATGATGTTTCTTCGATAGTCGTATGTTCCGGAAATTCGACGATTTCAATTGGTATTATTTCCTCTGTGTCATCTGGTTCCTCTTCTGAGATGGTGACTGTGGTAATAGGAGCTTCGTCGTCTTGCTGCACAGTTGTTATCTCTGTGACTTGTTCCTTAGGACCCCGTTTCTTCTTTATAAAGCGTTTGTTTGTTTTAACGGTTTTGACGTCGCCAGTTGCCGTTTGAACTTGTGTAACTGATACCTTTTCTGGTTCTTCTTCGATGACCTGAGCTTTGTCTGGTTTGTGTAACTGTGCGATTGGTGTAGTGGTGTCGTCTGTGTGCTCGTCAGTTTTGTGTATGTGTACAATGGGTTCTTTGTCGTCTTTTTGTTTATTAGTGATTTCAGTGGTTTCGATTTTAGGCCCTATCTTTTTCTTAATTGTACGCTTTGTAATCGTTTTATATTTGGGCTTACCTTCAGGAGATGATGTTTCTTCGACAGTCGTTTCTTCCGGAAGTTCTACTATTTCAATAGGTTTGATTTCCTCTGTGTCCTCTGGTTTCACATCTGAGACTGTGACTGTGGTGATAGGAGCTTCATCGTCTTGTTGAACAGTTGTTATCTCTGTAACTTGTTCCTTAGGACCCCGTTTCTTCTTTATAACGCGCTTGATTGTTCTGATGGTTTTGACATCGCCAGTTTCCGATTGTACTTGTGTAACAGAGACCTTTTCTGGTTCTTCTTCGATGACCTGAGCTTTGTCTGGTTTGTGTAACTGTGCGAGTGTTGTAGTGGTGTCGTCTGTGTACTCGTCAGTTTTGTGTATGTGTACAATGGGTTCTTTGTCGTCTTCTTGTTTAGTAGTTATTTCAGTGGTTTCGATTTTAGGCCCTACCTTCTTCTTAATTGTACGCTTTATAATCTTCTTGCGTTTTGGCTTACCTTCAGGAGATGATGTTTCTTCGACAGTCGTTTCTTCCGGAAGTTCTATGATTTCAATTGGTATTATTTCCTCTGTGTCGTCTGGTTTCTCTTCTGTGACGGTGACTGTGGTGATAGGAGCTTCGTCATCTTGCTGCACGGTTGTGATCTCTGTAACTTTTTGCTTAGGACCCTGTTTCTTTATAACGCGCTTGATTGTTTTGACGGTTTTGACGTCGCCTGTTTCCGTTTGTACTTGTGTAATGGTGACCTTTTCTGGTTCTTCTTCGATGACCTGAGCTTTGTCTGGTTTGTGTAATTGTGCGAGTGGTGTAGTGGTGTCATTTGTGTATTCGTTTGTTTTGTGTATATGAACAATGGGTTCTTTGTCGTCTTCTTGTTCAGTAGTGATTTCAGTGGTTTCGATTTTAGGCCCTACCTTTTTCTTAATAGTACGCTTTGTAATCTTTTTGTGTTTGGGCTTACCTTCAGGAGATGATGTTTTTTCGATAGTCGTATGTTCCGGAAATTCGACGATTTCAATTGGTATTATTTCCTCTGTGTCATCTGGTTCCTCTTCTGAGATGGTGACTGTGGTAATAGGAGCTTCGTCGTCTTGCTGCACAGTTGTTATCTCTGTGACTTGTTCCTTAGGACCCCGTTTCTTCTTTATAAAGCGTTTGTTTGTTTTAACGGTTTTGACGTCGCCAGTTGCCGTTTGAACTTGTGTAACAGATACCTTTTCTGGTTCTTCTTCGATGACCTGAGCTTTGTCTGGTTTGTGTAACTGTGCAAGTGGTGTAGTGGTGTCGTCTGTGTACTCGTCAGTTTTGTGTATGTGTACAATGGGTTCTTTGTCGTCTTCTTGTTCAGTCGTGATTTTAATGGTTTCGATTTTAGGCCCTACCTTTTTCTTAATCGTACGCTTTATAATCTTCTTGCATTTTGGCTTACCTTCAGGAGATGATGTTGCTTCGACAGTCGTGTCTTCCGGAAGTTCGATAATTTCAATATGTTTGATTTCTGCTGTGTCGTCTGGTTTCTCTTCTGAGACTGTAACTGTGGTGATAGGAGCTTCATCGTCTTGTTGAACAGTTGTTATCTCTGTAACTTGCTCCTTAGGACCCCGTTTCTTCTTTATAACGCGCTTGATTGTTCTGACGGATTTGATGTCGCCAGTTTCCGTTTGAACTTGTGTAACCGAGACCTTTTCTGGTTCTTCTTCGATGACCTGAGCTTTGTCTGGTTTGTGTAACTGTGCGAGTGTTGTAGTGGTGTCGTCTGTGTACTCGTCAGTTTTGTGTATGTGTACAATGGGTTCCTTGTCGTCTTCTTGTTCAGTCGTGATTTTAATGGTTTCGATTTTAGGCCCTACCTTTTTCTTAATCGTACGCTTTATAATCTTCTTGCATTTTGGCTTACCTTCAGGAGATGATGTTTCTTCGACAGTCGTGTCTTCCGGAAGTTCGATAATTTCAATATGTTTGATTTCCTCTGTGTCGTCTGGTTTCTCTTCTGAGACTGTGACTGTGGTGATAGGAGCTTCATCGTCTTGTTGAACAGTTATTATCTCTGTAACTTGCTCCTTAGGACCCCGTTTCTTCTTTATAACGCGCTTTATTGTTCTGACGGATTTGATGTCGCCAGTTTCCGTTTGAACTTGTGTAACCGAGACCTTTTCTGGTTCTTCTTCGATGACCTGAGCTTTGTCTGGTTTGTGTAACTGTGCGAGTGTTGTAGTGGTGTCGTATGTGTACTCGTCAGTTTTGTGTATGTGTACAATTGGTTCTTTGTCGTCTTCTTGTTCAGTAGTGATTTCAGTGGTTTCGATTTTAGGCCCTACCTTTTTCTTAATTGTACGCTTTGTAATCGTTTTGTGTTTGGGCTTACCTTCAGGAGATGATGTTTCTTCGACAGTCGTTTCTTCCGGAAGTTCTACGATTTCAATAGGTTTGATTTCCTCTGTGTCCTCTGGTTTCTCATCTGAGACTGTGACTGTGGTGATAGGAGCTTCATCGTCTTGTTGAACAGTTGTTATCTCTGTAACTTGTTCCTTAGGACCCCGTTTCTTCTTTATAACGCGCTTTATTGTTCTGACGGTTTTGACGTCGCCAGTTTCCGTTTGTACTTGTGTAATGGCGACCTTTTCTGGTTCTTCTTCGATGACCTGAGCTTTGTCTGGTTTGTGTAACTGTGCGAGTGTTGTAGTGGTGTCGTCTGTGTACTCGTCAGTTTTGTGTATGTGCACAATGGGTTCTTTGTCGTCTTCTTGTTCAGTCGTGATTTTAATGGTTTCGATTTTAGGCCCTACCTTTTTCTTAATCGTACGCTTTATAATCTTCTTGCATTTTGGCTTACCTTCAGGAGATGATGTTTCTTCGACAGTCGTGTCTTCCGGAAGTTCGATAATTTCAATATGTTTGATTTCTGCCGTGTCGTCTGGTTTCTCTTCTGAGACTGTGACTGTGGTGATAGGAGCTTCATCGTCTTGTTGAACAGTTGTTATCTCTGTAACTTGCTCCTTAGGACCCCGTTTCTTCTTTATGACGCGCTTGATTGTTCTGACGGATTTGATGTCGCCAGTTTCCGTTTGAACTTGTGTAACCGAGACCTTTTCTGGTTCTTCTTCGATGACCTGAGCTTTGTCTGGTTTGTGTAACTGTGCGAGTGTTGTAGTAGTGTCGTCTGTGTACTCGTCAGTTTTGTGTATGTGTACAATGGTTTCTTTGTCATCTTCTTGTTCAGTCGTGATTTTAATGGTTTCGATTTTAGGCCCTACCTTTTTCTTAATCGTACGCTTTATAATCTTCTTGCATTTTGGCTTACCTTCAGGAGATGATGTTTCTTCGACAGTCATTTCTTCCGGAAGTTCTACGATTTCAATAGTTTTGATTTCCTCTGTGTCGTCTGGTTTCTCTTGTGAGACTGTGACTGTGGTGATAGGAGCTTCATCGTCTTGTTGAACAGTTGTTATTTCAGTACCTTGCTCCTTAGGACCCCGTTTCTTCTTTATAACGCGCTTGATTGTTCTGACGGTTTTGACGTCGCCAGTTTCCGTTTGTACTTGTGTAATGGTGACCTTTTCTGGTTCTTCTTCGATTAACTGAGCCTTGTCTGGTTTGTGTAACTGTGCAAGTGGTGTAGTGGTGTCGTCTGTGTACTCGTCAGTTTTGTGTATGTGAACAATGGGTTCTTTGTCGTCTTCTTGTTCAGTAGTGATTTCAGGGGTTTCGATTTTAGGCCCTACCTTTTTCTTAATTGTACGCTTTGTAATCGTTTTGTGTTTGGGCTTACCTTCAGGAGATAATGTTTCTTCTACAGTCGTTTCTTCCGGAAGTTCGATAATTTCAATAGGTTTGATTTCTTCTGTGTCGTCTGGTTTATCTTCTGAGACGGTGACTGTAGTGATAGGAGCTTCGTCGTCTTGCTGCACAGTTGTTATCTCTGTAACTTGTTCCTTAGGACCCCGTTTCTTCTTTATAACGCGCTTGATTGTTTTGACGGTTTTGACGTCGCCAGTTTCCGTTTGTACTTGTGTAATGGTGACCTTTTCTGGTTCTTCTTCGATTACCTGAGCTTTGTCTGGTTTGTGTAACTGTGCGAGTGGTGTAGTGGTGTCATCTGTGTACTCGTCAGTTTTGTGTATGTGTACAATGGGTTCTTTGTCGTCTTCTTGTTCAGTCGTGATTTCAGTGGTTTCGATTTTAGGCCCTACCCTTTTCTTAATTGTACGCTTTGTAATCTTTTTGTGTTTGGGCTTACCTTCAGGAGATGATGTTTCTTTAACGATCGTTTCTTCCGGAAGTTCTACGGTTTCAAAAGGTTTGATTTCCTCTGTGTCATCTGGTTTCTCTTCTGAGACGGTGACTGTGGTGATAGGAGTTTCGTCGTCTTGCTGCACAGTTGTTATCTCTGTAACTTGTTCCTTAGGACCCCGTTTCTTCTTTATAACGCGTTTGACTGTTTTGACGGTCTTGACGTCGCCTGTTTCTGTTTGTACTTGTGTAATGGTGACCTTTTCTGGTTCTTCTTCGATTACCTGAGCCTTGTCTGGTTTGTGTAACTGTGCGAGTGGTGTAGTAGTGTCGTCTGTGTACTCGTCAGTTTTGTGTATGTGTAAAATGGGTTCTTTGTCGTCTTCTTGTTCAGTAGTGATTTTAGTG
Source organism: Lycia hirtaria (assembly GCA_947563715.1). Taxonomy (NCBI): domain Eukaryota; kingdom Metazoa; phylum Arthropoda; class Insecta; order Lepidoptera; family Geometridae; genus Lycia; species Lycia hirtaria. The sequence goes on along the minus strand of OX387386.1, from coordinate 21,119,699 downwards.
GTTTCGATTTTAGGCCCTACCCTTTTCTTAATCGTACGCTTTGTAATCTTTTTGTGTTTGTGCTTACCTTCAGGAGATGATGTTTCTTCAACGATTGTTTCTTCCGGAAGTTCTACGATTTCAATAGGTTTGATATCCTCTGTGTCGTCTGGTTTCTCTTCTGAGACGGTGACTGTGGTGATAGGAGCTTCATCGTCTTGCTGCACAGTTGTTATCTCTGTAACTTGTTCCTTAGGACCCCGTTTCTTCTTTATAACGCGCTTGATTGTTTTGACGGTTTTGACGTCGCCAGTTTCCGTTTGTACTTGTGTAATGGTGACCTTTTCTGGTTCTTCTTCGATTACCTGAGCTTTGTCTGGTTTGTGTAACTGTGCGAGTGGTGTAGTGGTGTCATCTGTGTACTCGTCAGTTTTGTGTATGTGTACAATGGGTTCTTTGTCGTCTTCTTGTTCAGTCGTGATTTCAGTGGTTTCGATTTTAGGCCCTACCCTTTTCTTAATTGTACGCTTTGTAATCTTTTTGTGTTTGGGCTTACCTTCAGGAGATGATGTTTCTTTAACGATCGTTTCTTCCGGAAGTTCTACGGTTTCAAAAGGTTTGATTTCCTCTGTGTCATCTGGTTTCTCTTCTGAGACGGTGACTGTGGTGATAGGAGTTTCGTCGTCTTGCTGCACAGTTGTTATCTCTGTAACTTGTTCCTTAGGACCCCGTTTCTTCTTTATAACGCGTTTGACTGTTTTGACGGTCTTGACGTCGCCTGTTTCTGTTTGTACTTGTGTAATGGTGACCTTTTCTGGTTCTTCTTCGATTACCTGAGCCTTGTCTGGTTTGTGTAACTGTGCGAGTGGTGTAGTGATGTCGTCTGTGTACTCGTCAGTTTTGTGTATGTATAAAATGGGTTCTTTGTTGTCTTCTTGTTCAGTAGTGATTTTAGTGGTTTCGATTTTAGGCCCTACCCTTTTCTTAATCGTACGCTTTGTAATCTTTTTGTGTTTGTGCTTACCTTCAGGAGATGATGTTTCTTCAACGATTGTTTCTTCCGGAAGTTCTACGATTTCAATAGGTTTGATATCCTCTGTGTCGTCTGGTTTCTCTTCTGAGACGGTGACTGTGGTGATAGGAGCTTCGTCGTCTTGCTGCACAGTTGTTATCTCTGTAACTTGTTCCTTAGGACCCCGTTTCTTCTTTATAACGCGTTTGACTGTTTTGACGGTTTTGACGTCGCCAGTTTCCGTTTGTACTTGTGTAATGGTGACCTTTTCTGGTTCTTCTTCGATGACCTGAGCGTTGTCTGGTTTGTGTAACTGTTCGAGTGGTGTAGTGGTGTCATCTGCGTAATCGTCAGTTATGTGTATATGTACAATGGGTTCTTTGTCGTCTTCTTGTTCAGTAGTTATTTCAGTGGTTTCGATTTTAGGCCCTACCTTTTTCTTAATTGTACGCTTTGTTATCGTTTTGTGTTTGGGCTTACCTTCAGGAGATGATGTATCTTCGACAGTCGTTTCTTCCGGAAGTTCTACGATTTCAATTGGTATTATTTCTTCTGTGTCGTCTGGTGTCTCTTCTGAGACCGTGACTGTGGTGATAGGAGCTTCGTCGTCTTGCTGCACAGTTGTTATCTCTGTGACATGTTCCTTAGGACCCCGTTTCTTCTTTATAACGCGCTTGATTGTTTTAACGGTTTTGACGTCGCCAGTTTCCGTTTGAACTTTTGTAACATATACCTTTTCTGGTTCTTCTTCGATGACCTGAGCGTTGTCTGGTTTGTGTAACTGTTCGAGTGGTGTAGTGGTGTCTTCTGTGTACTCGTCAGTTTTGTGTATGTGTACAATAGGTTCTTTGTCGTCTTCTTGTTCAGTTGTTATTTCAGTGGTTTCTATTTTAGGCCCTACCTTTTTCTTAATTGTACGCTTTGTTATCGTTTTGTGTTTGGGCTTACCTTCAGGAGATGATGTATCTTCGACAGTCGTTTCTTCCGGAAGTTCTACGATTTCAATTGGTATTATTTCTTCTGTGTCGTCTGGTGTCTCTTCTGAGACCGTGACTGTGGTGATAGGAGCTTCGTCGTCTTGCTGCACAGTTGTTATCTCTGTGACATGTTCCTTAGGACCCCGTTTCTTCTTTATAACGCGCTTGATTGTTTTGACGGTTTTGACGTCGCCAGTTGCCGTTTGAACTTTTGTAACATATACCTTTTCTGGTTCTTCTTCGATGACCTGAGCGTTGTCTGGTTTGTGTAACTGTTCGAGTGGTGTAGTGGTGTCTTCTGTGTACTCGTCAGTTTTGTGTATGTGTACAATAGGTTCTTTGTCGTCTTCTTGTTCAGTAGTTATTTCAGTGGTTTCTATTTTAGGCCCTACCTTTTTCTTAATCGTACGCTTTATAATCTTCTTGCGTTTAGGCTTACCTTCAGGGGATGATGTTTCTTCGACAGTCGTTTCTTCCGGAAGTTCTACAATTTCAATAGGTTTGATTTCCTCTGTGTCGTCTGGTTTCTCTTCTGAGACGGTAACTGTGGTGATAGGAGCTTCATCGTCTTGCTGCACAGTTGTTATTTCTGTAACTTGTTCCTTAGGACCCCGTTTCTTCTTTATAACGCGCTTGATTGTTTTGACGGTTTTGACGTCGCCAGTTTCCGTTTGAACTTGTGTAACATATACCTTTTCTGGTTCTTCTTCGATGACCTGAGCGTTGTCTGGTTTGTGTAACTGTTCGAGTGGTGTAGTGGTGTCGTCTATGTACTCGTCAGTTTTGTGTATGTGTAAAATGGGTTCTTTGTCGTCTTCTTGTTCAGTAGTGATTTTAGTGGTTTCGATTTTAGGCCCTACCCTTTTCTTAATCGTACGCTTTGTAATCTTCTTGTGTTTGGGCTTACCTTCAGGAGATGATGTTTCTTCAACGATTGTTTCTTCCGGAAGTTCTACGATTTCAATAGGTTTGATTTCTTCTGTGTCGTCTGGTTTCTCTTCTGAGACCGTGACTGTGGTGATAGGAGCTTCGTCGTCTTGCTGCACAGTTGTTATCTCTGTAACTTGTTCCTTAGGACCCCGTTTCTTCTTTATAACGCGTTTGACTGTTTTTACGGTTTTGACGTCGCCTGTTTCTGTTTGTACTTGTGTAATGGTGATCTTTTCTGGTTCTTCTTCGATGACCTGAGCGTTGTCTGGTTTGTGTAACTGTTCGAGTGGTGTAGTGGTGTCGTCTGTGTACTCGTCAGTTTTGTGTATGTGTACAATGGGTTCTTTGTCGTCTTCTTGTTCAGTAGTTATTTCAGTGGTTTCGATTTTAGGCCCTACCTTTTTCTTAATCGTACGCTTTATAATCTTCTTGCGTTTAGGCTTACCTTCAGGGGATGATGTATCTTCGACAGTTGTTTCTTCCGGAAGTTCTACGATTTCAATTGGTATTATTTCTTCTGTGTCGTCTGGTGTCTCTTCTGAGACCGTGACTGTGGTGATAGGAGCTTCGTCGTCTTGCTGCACAGTTGTTATCTCTGTAACTTGTTCCTTAGGACCCCGTTTCTTCTTTATAACGCGTTTGACTGTTTTGACGGTTTCGACGTCGCCTGTTTCTGTTTGTACTTGTGTAATGGTGACCTTTTCCGGTTCTTCTTCGATGACCTGAGCTTTGTCTGGTTTGTGTAACTGTTCGAGTGGTGTAGTGGTGTCATCTGCGTACTCGTCAGTATTGTGTATATGTACAATGGGTTCTTTGTCGTCTTCTTGTTCAGTAGTGATTTCAGTGGTTTCGATTTTAGGCCCTACCCTTTTCTTAATCGTACGCTTTGTAATCTTTTTGTGTTTGGGCTTACCTGCAGGAGATGATGTTTCTTCAACGATTGTTTCTTCCGGTAGTTCTACGATTTCAATAGGTTTGATTTCCTCTGTGTCATGTGGTTTCTCTTCTGAGACAGTAACTGTGGTGATAGGAGCTTCGTCGTTTTGCTGCACAGTTGTTATCTCTGTGACATGTTCCTTAGGACCCCGTTTCTTCTTAATAACGCGCTTGATTGTTTTGACGGTTTTGACGTCGCCAGTTTCCGTTTGAACTTGTGTAACATATACCTTTTCTGGCTCTTCTACGATGACCTGAGCTTTGTCTGGTTTGTGTAACTGTGCGAGTGGTGTAGTAGTGTCGTCTGTGTACTCGTCAGTTTTGTGTATGTGTACAATGGGTTCTTTGTCGTCTTCTTGTTCAGTAGTTATTTCAGTGGTTTCTATTTTAGGCCCTACCTTTTTCTTAATCGTACGCTTTGTAATCTTTTTGTGTTTGGGCTTACCTTCAGGAGATGATGTATCTTCGACAGTCGTTTCTTCCGGAAGTTCTACGATTTCAATTGGTATTATTTCTTCTGCTTCGTCTGGTGTCTCTTCTGAGACCGTGACTGTGGTGATAGGAGCTTCGTCGTCTTGCTGCACAGTTGTTATCTCTGTGACATGTTCCTTAGGACCCCGTTTCTTCTTTATAACGCGCTTGATTGTTTTGACGGTTTTGACGTCGCCAGTTTCCATTTGTACTTGTGTAATGGTTACCTTTTCTGGTTCTTCTTCGATTACCTGAGCCTTGTCTGGTTTGTGTAACTGTTCGAGTGGTGTAGTGGTGTCATCTGCGTAATGGTCAGTTTTGTGTATATGTACAATGGGTTCTTTGTCGTCTTCTTGTTCAGTAGTTATTTCAGTGGTTTCGATTTTAGGCCCTACCTTTTTCTTAATTGTACGCTTTGTTATCGTTTTGTGTTTGGGCTTACCTTCAGGAGATGATGTTTCTTCGACAGTCGTTTCTTCCGGAAATTCTACGATTTCAATTGGTATTATTTCTTCTGTGTCGTCTGGTGTCTCTTCTGAGACCGTGACTGTGGTGATAGGAGCTTCGTCGTCTTGCTGCACAGTTGTTATCTCTGTAACTTGTTCCTTAGGACCCCGTTTCTTTTTTATAACGCGCTTGATTGTTTTGACGGTTTTGACGTCGCCAGTTTCCGTTTGTACTTGTGTAATGGTGACCTTTTCTGGTTCTTCTTCGATTACCTGAGCTTTGTCTGGTTTGTGTAACTGTGCGAGTGGTGTAGTGGTGTCATCTGTGTACTCGTCAGTTTTGTGTATGTGTACAATGGGTTCTTTGTCGTCTTCTTGTTCAGTAGTGATTTCAGTGGTTTCGATTTTAGGCCCTACCCTTTTCTTAATTGTACGCTTTGTAATCTTTTTGTGTTTGGGCTTACCTTCAGGAGATGATGTTTCTTTAACGATCGTTTCTTCCGGAAGTTCTACGATTTCAAAAGGTTTGATTTCCTCTGTGTCATCTGGTTTCTCTTCTGAGACGGTGACTGTGGTGATAGGAGTTTCGTCGTCTTGCTGCACAGTTGTTATCTCTGTAACTTGTTCCTTAGGACCCCGTTTCTTCTTTATAACGCGTTTGACTGTTTTGACGGTCTTGACGTCGCCTGTTTCTGTTTGTACTTGTGTAATGGTGACCTTTTCTGGTTCTTCTTCGATTACCTGAGCCTTGTCTGGTTTGTGTAACTGATCGAGTGGTGTAGTGGTGTCATCTGTGTACTTGTCAGTTTTGTGTATGTGTACAATGGGTTCTTTGTCGTCTTCTTGTTCGGTAGTGATTTCGGTGGTTTCGATTTTAGGCCCTACCCTTTTCTTAATCGTACGCTTTGTAATCTTCTTGTGTTTGGGCTTACCTTCAGGAGATGATGTTTCTTCAACGATTGTTTCTTCCGGAAGCTCGACGATTTCAATTGGTTTGAATTCCTCTTTGTCGTCTGGTTTGTCTTCTGAGACGGTGACTGTGGTGATAGGAGCTTCGTCGTCTTGCTGCACAGTTGTTATCTCTGTGACTTGTTCCTTAGGACCCCGTTTCTTCTTTATAACTCGTTTGATTGTTTTGACAGTTTTGACGTCGCCAGTTTCCGTTTGTACTTGTGTAATGGTGACCTTTTCTGGTTCTTCTTCGATGACCTGAGCTTTGTCTGGTTTGTGTAACTGTTGGAGTGGTGTAGTGGTGTCATCTGCGTACTCGTCAGTTTTGTGTATATGTACAATTGGTTCCTTGTCGTCTTCTTGTTCAGTAGTGATTTCAGTGGTTTCGATTTTAGGCCCTACCTTTTTCTTAATCGTACGCTTTATAATCTTCTTGCGTTTTGGCTTACCTTCAGGAGATGATGTTTCTTCGACTGTCGTTTCTTCCGGAAGTTCTACGACTTCAATAGGTTTGATTTCCCCTGTGTCGGCTGGTTTCTCTTCTGAGACGGTGACTGTGGTAATAGGAGCTTCATTGTTTTGCTGAACAGTTGTTATCTCTGTGACTTGTTCGTTAGGACCCCGTTTCTTCTTTATAACGCGCTTGATTGTTTTGACGGTTTTGACGTCGCCAGTTTCCGTTTGTACTTGTGTAATGGTGACCTTTTCTGGTTCTTCTTCGATGACCTGAGCTTTGTCTGGTTTGTGTAACTGTTGGAGTGGTGTAGTGGTGTCATCTGCGTACTCGTCAGTTTTGTGTATTTGTACAATGGGTTCTTTGTCGTCTTCTTGTTCAGTAGTTATTTCAGTGGTTTCGATTTTAGGCCCTACCTTTTTCTTAATCGTACGCTTTATAATCTTCTTGCGTTTGGGCTTACCTTCAGGAGATGTTGTTTCTTCGACAGTCGTTTCTTCCGGAAGTTCTACGATTTCAATAGGTTTGATTTCCTCTGTGTCATGTGGTTTGTCTTCTGAGACGTTAACTGTGGTGATAGGAGCTTCGTCGTCTTGCTGCACAGTTGTTATTTCTGTGACTTGTTCCTTAGGACCCCGTCTCTTCTTTATAACGCGCTTGATTGTTTTGACGGTTTTGACTTCGCCAGTTTCCGTTTGAACTTGTGTAACAGATACCTTTTCTGGTTCTTCTACGATGACCTGAGCTTTGTCTGGTTTGTGTAACTGTGCGAGTGGTGTAGTGGTGTCGTCTGTGTACTCTTCAGTTTTGTGTATGTGTACAATGGGTTCTTTGTCGTCTTCTTGTTCAGTAGTTATTTCAGTGGTTTCTATTTTAGGCCCTACCTTTTTCTTAATCGTACGCTTTATAATCTTCTTGCGTTTAGGCCTACCTTCAGGGGATGACGTTTCTTCGACAGTCGTTTCTTCCGGAAGTTCTACGATTTCAACAGGTTTGATTTCCTCTGTGTCGTCTGGTTTCTGTTCTGATACTGTGACTGTGGTGATAGGAGCTTCATCGTCTTGTTGAACAGTTATTATTTCTGTTACTTGCTCCTTGGGACCCTGTTTCTTTTTTATAACGCGCTTGATTGTTTTGACGGTTTTGACGTCGCCAGTTTCCGTTTGTACTTGTGTAATGGTGACCTTTTCTGGTTCTTCTTCGATTACCTGAGCTTTGTCTGGTTTGTGTAACTGTGCGAGTGGTGTAGTGGTGTCATCTGTGTACTCGTCAGTTTTGTGTATGTGTACAATGGGTTCTTTGTCGTCTTCTTGTTCGGTAGTGATTTCGGTGGTTTCGATTTTAGGCCCTACTTTTTTCTTAATCGTACGCTTTATAATCTTCTTGCGTTTTGGCTTACCTTCAGGAGATGATGTTTCTTCGACAGTCGTTTCTTCCGGAAGTTCTACGATTTCAACAGGTTTGATTTCCTCTGTGTTGTCTGGTTTCTCTTCTGAGACGGTGACTGTGGTGATAGGAGTTTCGTCGTCTTGCTGCACAGTTGTTATCTCTGTAACTTGTTCCTTAGGACCCCGTTTCTTCTTTATAACGCGCTTGATTGTTTTGACGGTTTTGACGTCGCCAGTTTCCGTTTGTACTTGTGTAATGGTGACCTTTTCTGGTTCTTCTTCGATGACCTGAGCTTTGTCTGGTTTGTGTAACTGTTTGAGTGGTGTTGTGGTGTCATCTGCGTACTCGTCAGTTTTATGTATATGTACAATGGGTTCTTTGTCGTCTTCTTGTTCAGTAGTGATTTCAGTGGTTTCGATTTTAGGCCCTACCTTTTTCTTAATTGTACGCTTTATGATCTTCTTGCGTTTTGGCTTACCTTCAGGGGATGATGTTTCTTCGACAGTCGTTTCTTCCGGAAGTTCTACAATTTCAATAGGTTTGATTTCCTCTGTGTCGTCTGGTTTCTCTTCTGAGACGGTAACTGTGGTGATAGGAGCTTCATCGTCTTGCTGCACAGTTGTTATTTCTGTTACTTGTTCCTTAGGACCCCGTTTCTTCTTTATAACGCGCTTGATTGTTTTGACGGTTTTGACGTCGCCAGTTTCTGTTTGTACTTGTGTAATGGTGACCTTTTCTGGTTCTTCTTCGATGACCTGAGCTTTGTCTGGTTTGTGTAACTGTTCGAGTGTTGTAGTGGTGTCAGCTGCGTACTCGTCAGTTTTGTGTATATGCACAATGGGTTCTTTGTCGTCTTCTTGTTCAGTAGTGATTTCAGTGGTTTCGATTTTTGGCCCTACTTTTTTCTTAATTGTACGCTTTATAATCTTCTTGCGTTTTGGCTTACCTTCAGGAGATGATGTTTCTTCAACAGTCGTTTCTTCCGGAAGTTCTACGATTTCAATAGGTTCGATTTCGTCTGTGTCGTCTGGTTTCTCTTCTGAGACAGTGACTGTGGTGATAGGAGCTTCGTCGTCTTGCTGTACAGTTGTTATCTCTGTAACTTGTTCCTTAGGACCCCGTTTCTTCTTTATAACGCGCTTGGTTGATCTGACGGTTTTGACGTCGCCTGTTTCTGTTTGTACTTGTGTAATGGTGACCTTTTCTGGTTCTTCTTTGATGACCTGAGCTTTGTCTGGTTTGTGTAACTGAGCGAGTGGTGTAGTAGTGTCGTCTGTGTATTCGTCTATTTTGTGAATATGTACAATGGGTTCTTTGTCGTCTTCTTGTTCAGTAGTGATTTCAGTAGTTTCGATTTTAGGCCCTACCTTTTTCTTAATCGTACGCTTTATTATCTTCTTGCGTTTTGGCTTACCTTCAGGAGATGATGTTTCTTCGATAGTTGTTTCTTCTGGAAGTTCGACGGTTTCAATTGGTTTGATTTCCTCTGTGTCGTCTGGTTTCTCTTCTGAGACGGTGACTGTGGTAATAGGAGCTTCGTCGTCTTGCTGAACAGTTGTTATCTCTGTGACTTGTTCCTTAGGACCCTGTTTCTTCTTTATAACGCGCTTGATTGTTTTGACTGTTTTGACGTCACCAGTTTCCGTTTGTACTTGTGTAATGGTGACCTTTTCTGGTTCTTCTTCGATGACCTGAGCTTTGTCTGGTTTGTGTAACTGTGCGAGTGGTGTAGTGGTGTCATCTGCGTACTCGTCAGTTTTGTGTATATGTATAATGGGTTCTTTGTCGTCTTCTTGTTCAGTAGTGATTTTAGTAGTTTCGATTTTAGGTCCTACTTTTTTCTTAATCGTACGCTTTGTAATTATTTTGTGTTTGGGCTTACCTTCAGGAGTTGATGTTTCTTCGACAGTCGTTTCTTCCGGAAGTTCTACGATTTCAATAGGTTTTATTTCCTCTGTTTCGTCTGGTTTCTCATCTGAGACGGTGACTGTGGTAATAGGAGCTTCGTCGTCTTGCTGAACAGTTGTTATCTCTGTAACTTGTTCCTTAGGACCCCGTTTCTTCTTTATAACGCGCTTGATTGTTTTGACGGTTTTGACTTCCCCAGTTTCCGTTTGAACTTGTGTAACAAATACCTTTTCTGGTTCTTCTTCGATTACTTCAGCTCTGTCTGGTTTGTGTAACTGTGCGAGTGGTGTAGTGGTGTCATCTGTGTACTCGTTACTTTTGTGTATATGTACAACGGGTTCTTTGTTGTCTTCTTGTTCAGTAGTGATTTCAGTGGTTTCGATTTTAGGCCCTACCTTTTTCTTAATCGTACGCTTTGTAATCGTTTTGTGTTTAAGCTTACCTTCAGGAGATGATACTTCTTTGACAGTTGTTTCTTCCGGTAGTTCAACGAGATCAATAGATTTTGTTTCCTCTGTGTCGTGTGGTTTCTCTTCTGAGACGGTGACTGTGGTGATAGGAGCTTCGTCGTCTTGCTGCACAGTTGTTATCTCTGTAACTTGTTCCTTAGGACCCCGTTTCTTCTTTATAACGCGCTTGATTGTTTTGACAGTTTTGACGTGGCCAGTTTCCGTTTGTACTTGTGTAACGGATACCTTTTCTGGTTCTTCTTCGATTACCTGAGCCTTGTCTGGTTTGTGTAACTGTGCGAGTGGTGTAGTGGTGTCGTCTGTGTACTCGTCAGTTTTGTGTATGTGAACAATGGGTTCTTTGTCGTCTTCTTGTTCAGTAGTGATTTCAGTGGTTTCGATTTTTGGCCCTACTTTTTTCTTAATTGTACGCTTTATAATCTTCTTGCGTTTGGGCTTACCTTCAGGAGATGTTGTTTCTTCGACAGTCGTTTCTTCCGGAAGTTCTACGATTTCAATAGGTTTGATTTCATGTGTGTTGTCTGGTTTCTCTTCTGAGACGGTGACTGTGGTGATAGGAGCTGCGTCGTCTTGCTGCACAGTTGTTATCTCTGTAACTTGTTCCTTAGGACCCCGTTTCTTCTTTATAACGCGCTTGATTGTTTTGATGGTTTTGACGTCGCCAGTTTCCGTTTGTACGTGTGTAATGGTGACCTTTTCTGGTTCTTCTTCAATGACCTGAGCTTTGTCTGGTTTGTGTAACTGTTCGAGTGGTGTAGTTGTGTTATCTGCGTACTCGTCAGTTTTGTGTATATGTACAATGGGTTCTTTGTCGTCTTCTTGTTCAGTAGTGATTTCAGTGGTTTCGATTTTAGGCCCTACCCTTTTCTTAATCGTACGCTTTGTAATCTTTTTGTGTTTGTGCTTACCTTCAGGAGATGATGTTTCTTCATCGATCGTTTCTTCCGGAAGTTCTACAATTTCAATAGGTTTGATTTCCTCTGTGTCGTCTGGTTTCTCTTCTGAGACGGTAACTGTGGTGATAGGAGCTTCATCGTCTTGCTGCACAGTTGTTATTTCTGTAACTTGTTCCTTAGGACCCCGTTTCTTCTTTATAACGCGCTTGATTGTTTTGACGGTTTTGACGTCGCCAGTTTCTGTTTGTACTTGTGTAATAGAAATCTTTTCTGGTTCTTCTTCGATGACCTGAGCCTTGTCTGGTTTATGTAACTGTGCGAGTGGTGTAGTCGTGTCATCTGCGTACTCGTCAGTTTTGTGTATATGCACAATGGGTTCTTTGTCGTCTTCTTGTTCAGTAGTGATTTCAGTGGTTTCGATTTTTGGCCCTACTTTTTTCTTAATTGTACGCTTTATAATCTTCTTGCGTTTGGGCTTACCTTCAGGAGATGATGTTTCTTCGACAGTCGTTTCCTCCGGAAGTTCTACAATTTCAATAGGTTTGATTTCCTCTGTGTGGTCTGGTTTCTCTTCTGTGACGGTAACTGTGGTGATAGGAGCTTCATCGTCTTGCTGCACAGTTGTTATTTCTGTAACTTGTTCCTTAGGACCCCGTTTCTTCTTTATAACGCGCTTTATTGTTTTGACGGTTTTGACGTCGCCAGTTTCCGTTTGTACTTGTGTAATTGAAATCTTTTCTGGTTCTTCTTCGATGACCTGAGCCTTGTCTGGTTTGTGTAACTGTGCGAGTGGTGTAGTCGTGTCGTTTGCGTACTCGTCAGTTTTGTGTATATGTACAATGGGTTCTTTGTCGTCTTCTTGTTCAGTAGTGATTTCAGTAGTTTCGATTTTAGGTCCTACTTTTTTCTTAATCGTACGCTTTGTAATCGTTTTGTGTTTGGGCTTACCTTCAGGAGATGACACTTCTTTGACAGTCGTTTCTTCCGGAAGCTCTACGATTTCAATAGGTTTTATTTCCTTTGTATCTTTTGGTTTCTCTTCCGAGACGGTGACTGTGGTGATAGGAGCTTCGTCGTCCTGCTGCACAGTTGTTATCTCTGTAACTTGTTCCTTAGGACCCCGTTTCTTCTTTATAACGCGCTTGATTGTTTTGACAGTTTTGACGTCGCCAGTTTTCGTTTTTACTTGTGTAACAGATATATTTTCTGGTTCTTCTTCGATGATCTGAGCCTTGTCAGGTTTGTGTAACTGTGCGAGTGTTGTAGTGGTGTCGTCTGTGTACTCGTCTGTTTTGTGTACATGTATAATAGGTTCTTTGTCGTCTTCTTGTTCAGTAGTGATTTCGGTGGTTTCGATTTTTGGCCCTACTTTTTTTTTAATTGTACGCTTTATAATCTTCTTGCGTTTGGGCTTACCTTCAGGAGATGATGTTTCTTCGACAGTCGTTTCTTCTGGAAGTTCTACAATTTCAATTGGTTTGATTTCCTCTGTGTCATCTGGTTTCTCTTCTGAGACGGTAATTGTGGTGATAGGAGCTTCGTCGTCTTGCTGCACAGTTGTTATCTCTGTAACTTGTTCCTTTGGACCCCGTTTCTTCTTTATAACGCGCTTGATTGTTTTGACGGTTTTGACGTCGCCAGTTTTCGTTTGTACTTGTGTAATAGATATCTTTTCTGGTTCTTCTTCGATGACCTGAGCCTTGTCTGGTTTGTGTAACTGTACGAGTGGTGTTGTGGTGTCATCTGCGTACTCGTCAGTTTTGTGTATATGTACAATGGGTTCTTTGTCGTCTTCTTGTTCAGTAGTGATTTCAGTGGTTTCGATTTTAGGCCCTACCTTTTTCTTAATTGTACGCTTTATGATCTTCTTGCGTTTTGGCTTACCTTCAGGGGATGATGTTTCTTCGACAGTCGTTTCTTCCGGAAGTTCTACGATTTCAATTGGTATTATTTCCTTTGTGTCGTCTGGTTTCTCTTCTGAGACGGTGACTGTTGTGATAGGAGCTTCGTCGTCTTGCTGAACAGTTGTTATCTCTGTGACTTGTTCCTTAGGACCCTGTTTCTTCTTTATAACGCGCTTGATTGTTTTGACTGTTTTGACGTCACCAGTTTCCGTTTGTACTTGTGTAATGGTGACCTTTTCTGGTTCTTCTTCGATGACCTGAGCTTTGTCTGGTTTGTGTAACTGTTCGAGTGGTGTAGTGGTGTCATCTGCGTACTCGTCAGTTTTGTGTATATGTACAATGGGTTCTTTGTCGTCTTCTTGTTCAGTAGTTATTTCAGTGGTTTCTATTTTAGGCCCTACCTTTTTCTTGATCGTACGCTTTATAATCTTCTTGCGGCTAGGCTTACCTTCAGGGGATAATGTTTCTTCGACAGTTGTTTCTTCCGGAAGTTCTACGATTTCAATAGGTTTGATTTCCTCTGTGTCGTCTGGTTTCTCTTCTAAGACGGTGACTGTGGTGATAGGAGCTTCGTCGTCTTGCTGAACAGTTGTTATCTCTGTGACTTGTTCCTTAGGACCCCGTTTCTTCTTTATAACGCGCTTGATTGTTTTGACGGTTTTGACGTCGCCAGTTATCGTTTGTACTTGTGTAATGGTGACCTTTTCTGGTTCTTCTTCGATGACCTGAGCTTTGTCTGGTTTGTGTAACTGTTGGAGTGGTGTAGTGGTGTCATCTGCGTACTCGTCAGTTTTGTGTATTTGTACAATGGGTTCTTTGTCGTCTTCTTGTTCAGTAGTTATTTCAGTGGTTTCGATTTTAGGCCCTACCTTTTTCTTAATCGTACGCTTTATAATCTTCTTGCGTTTGGGCTTACCTTCAGGAGATGTTGTTTCTTCGACAGTCGTTTCTTCCGGAAGTTCTACTATTTCAATTGGTTTGATTTCATGTGTATCGTCTGGTTTCTGTTCTGAGACGGTGACTGTTGTGATAGGAGCTTCGTCGTCTTGCTGCACTGTTGTAATCTCTGTAACTTGTTCTTCAGGACCCTGTTTCTTCTTTATAACGCGCTTGATTGTTTTAACGGTTTTGACGTCGCCAGTTTCCGTTTTTACTTGGGTAATGCTGACCTTTTCTGGTTCTTCTTCGATGACCTGAGCCTTGTCTGGTTTATGTAACTGTTCGAGTGGTGTAGTGGTGTCATCTACGTACTCGTTAGTTTTGTGTATTTGTATAATGGGTTCTTTGTCGTCTTCTTGTTCAGTAGTGATTTCAGTAGTTTCGATTTTAGGGCCTACCTTTTTCTTAATTGTGCGCTTTGTAATCGTTTTGTGTTTGAGCTTACCTTCAGGAGATGTCATTTCTTTGTTAGTCGTTTCTTCCGGAAGGTCTACGATATCAATAGGTTTTATTTCCTCTGTTTCGTCTGGTTTCTCTTGTGAGACGATGACTGTGATGATAGGAGTTTCGTCGTCTTGCTGCACAGTTGTGATCTCAGTAACTTGTTCCCTAGGACCCTGTTTCTTCTTTATAACGCGCTTGATTGTTTTAACGGTTTTGACGTCGCCAGTTTCCGTTTGTACTTGTGTAATGGTGACCTTTTCTGGTTCTTCTTGGAGGATTTGAGCCTTGTCTGGTTTATGTATCTGTTGGAGCGGTGTAGTGGTGTCATCTGTGTACTCGTCAGTTTTGTGTATATGTATAATGGGTTCTTTGTCATCTTCTTGTTCAGTAGTGATTTCAGTGGTTTCGATTTTAGGTCCTACCCTTTTCTTAATCGTACGCTTTGTAAACGTTTTGTGTTTGGGCTTACCTGCAGGAGATAACATTTGTTTGATAGTCGTTTCTTCCGGAAGCTCTATGATTTCAATAGGTTTCATTTCCTCTGTGTCGTCTGGTTTTTCTTCTGAGACGGTGACTGTGGTGATAGGAGCTTGATCGTCTTGCTGCACAGTTGTTATCTCTGTAACTTGTTCCTTTGGACCCTGTTTCTTTTTTATAACGCGCTTTGTTGTTTTGACGGTTTTGACGTCGCCAGTTTCCGTTTTAACTTGTATAATAGAAATCTTATCCGGTTCTTCTGTGATTACATGGGCCCTGTCTTGTTTATGTAGTTGTTCGAGTGGCGTAGTGGTGTCTTCTGTGTACTCGTCTGTTTTGTGTATATGTACAACAGGTTCTTTGTCGTCTTCTTGTTCAGTAGTGATTTCAGTGGTTTCGATTTTAGGCCCTTCTTTTTTCTTAATGGTACGCTTTATAATCTTCTTGCGTTTTGTCTTACCTTCAGGAGATAATGTTTCTTCGACAGTCGTTTCTTCCGGAAGTTCTATGATTTCAATTGGTTTGATTTCTTCTGTGTCGTCTGGTTTCTCTTCTGAGACGGTGACTGTGGTGATAGGAGCTTCGTCGTCTTGCTGCACAGTTGTTATCTCTGTAACTTGTTCTTTAGGACCTCGTTTCTTCTTTATAACGCGCTTGATTGTTTTGACGGTTTTGACGTCGCCAGTTTTCGTTTGAACTTGTGTACTTACAATTTTTTCTGGTTCTTCTGTTATAACTTGGGCCCTTTCTGCTTTATGTAATTGTTCGAGTGGTGTAGTGGTGTCATCTACGTACTCGTCTGTTTTGTGTATATGTACAATGGGTTCTTTGTCGTCTTCTTGTTCAGTTGTGATTTCAGTGGTTTCGATTTTAGGCCCTACCCTTTTCTTAATCGTACGCTTTGTAATCTTTTTGTGTTTGGGCTTACCTTCAGGAGATGATGTTTCTTCATGGATCGTTTCTTCCGGAAGTTCTACGATTTCAATAGGTTTGATTTCCTCTGTGTCATCTGGTTTCTCTTCTGAGACGGTGACTGTGGTGATAGGAGCTTCATCGTTTTGCTGCACAGTTGTTATCTCTGTAACTTGTTCCTTAGGACCCCGTTTCTTCTTTATAACGCGCTTGATTATTTTGACAGTTTTGACGTCGCCAGTTTCCGTTTGTTCTTGTGTAACGGATACCTTTTCTGGTTCTTCTTCGATGACCTGAGCCTTGTCTGGTTTGTGTAACTGTGCAAGTGTTGTAGTGGTGTCGTCTGTGTACTCGTCTGTTTTGTGTACATGTATAACAGGTTCTTTTTCTTCTTCTTGTTCAGTAGTGATTTCAGTGGTTTCGATTTTAGGCCCTTCTTTTTTCTTAATGGTACGCTTTATAATCTTCTTGCGTTTTGTTTTTCCTTCAGGAGATAATGTTTCTTCGACAGTCGTTTCTTCCGGAAGTTCTATGATTTCAATTGGTTTGATTTCTTCTGTGTCGTCTGGTTTCTCTTCTGAGACGGTGACTGTGGTGATAGGAGCTTCATCGTCTTGCTGCACAGTTGTTATCTCAGTAACTTGTTCTTTAGGACCTCGTTTTTTCTTTATAACGCGCTTGATTGTTTTGACCGTTTTGACGTCGCCAGTTTTCGTTTGAACTTGTGTACTACAAATTTTTTCTGGTTCTTCTGTTATAACTTGGGCCCTGTCTGCTTTATGTAATTGTTCGAGTGGTGTAGTGGTGTCATCTACGTACTCGTCTGTTTTGTGTATATGTACAATGGGTTCTTTGTTGTCTTCTTGTGCAGTAGTTATTTCAGTGGTTTCGATTTTAGGCCCTACCCTTTTCTTAATAGTACGCTTTGTAATCTTTTTGTGTTTGGGCTTACCTTCAGGAGATGATGTTTCTTCGACAGTCGTTTCCTCCGGAAGTTCTACAATTTCAATAGGTTTGATTTCCTCTGTGTCGTGTGGTTTCTCTTCTGAGACGGTTACTGTGGTGATAGGAGCTTCATCGTCTTGCTGCACAGTTGTTATTTCTGTTACTTGTTCCTTAGGACCCAGTTTCTTCTTTATAACGCGCTTGATTGTTTTGACGGTTTTGACGTCGCCAGTTTCCGTTTGAACTTGTGTAATAGAAATCTTTTCTGGTTCTTCTTTTATAACTTGGGCCCTGTCTGCTCTATGTAACTGTTCGAGTGGTGCAGTGGTGTCATCTACGTACTCGTCTGTTTTGTGTATATGTACAATAGGTTCTTTGTCGTCTTCTTGTTCAGTAGTAATTTCAGTGGTTTCGAGTTTAGGTCCTACCTTTTTCTTTATCGTACGCTTTATAATCTTCTTGCGTTTTGTCTTACCTTCAGGAGATGATGTTTCTTCAACAGTCGTTTCTTCCGGAAGTTCTACGATTTCTATAGGTTCGATTTCGTCTGTGTCGTCTGGTTTCTCTTCTGAGACAGTGACTGTGGTGATAGGAGCTTCGTCGTCTTGCTGTACAGTTGTTATCTCTGTAACTTGTTCCTTAGGACCCCGTTTCTTCTTTATAACGCGCTTGATTGTTTTGACGGTTTTGACGTCGCCAGTTTCCGTTTGAACTTGTGTAACAGAAATATTTTCTGGTTCTTCTTTGATGACTTGGGCTCTATCTGATTTGAGTAGCTTTTCGAGTGGTATTGTGGTATCGTCTGTGTACTCGTCCGTTTTGTGTATATGCACAACGGGTTCTTTGTCGTCTTCTTGTTCAGTAGTGATTTCAGTGGTTTCGATTTTAGGCCCTACCTTTTTCTTAATCGTACGTTTTGTAGTCTTTTTATGTTTTGGCTTACCTTCAGGAGATGATGTTTTCTCTACAGTCGTTTCTTCTGGAAGTTCGACGATTTCAACTGGCTTAATTTCCTCTATGTCGTCTGATTTTTCTTCTGAGACGGTGACAGTGGTTATTGGAGCTTCGTCGTTCTGCTGAACAGTTGTTATCTCTGTGACTTGTTCCTTAGAGCCCCGTTTCTTTTTTATTATGCGCTTGATTGTTTTGACGGTGTTGACGTCACCCGTTTCCGTCTGAACTTGTGTAACAGAAATCTTTTCTGGTTCTTCTTCGATGATTTGGGCTCTATCTGATTTAAGTAGTTTTTCGAATGGTATTGTGGTATCGTCAATGTATTCGTCTGTTTTGTGTATATGTACAACGGGTTCTTTGTCGTCTTCTTGTTCAGTTTTTATTTCAGTGGTTTCAATTTTGGGACCCACCTTTCGTTTGATGGTACGTTTAGTGATTTTCTTTTGTTTTTGCTTTCCTTCAGGTGTTTTTGTTTTTTCAACAGTTGTTTCTTCTGGAAGTTCGACTATTTCTATTGGCTCGCATTTGCTTATTTCTTCCGGCTTCTCTTCTAAGACTGTGACTGTGGTTATAGGAGCTTCGTCGTTTTGTTGAACAGTTGTTATTTCGGTGACCTGCTCTTTAGGACCTCGTTTCTTCTTGATAACGCGCTTGATTGTTTTGATCGTTTTGATGTCCCCAGTTTTTGTTTGTACTTGTGTGACTGTGATTTTTTCTGGTTCTTCTTCGACGACCTGGGCGATGTCTGGTGTGTGCAGCTGTTCTAGTGGTGTAGTGGCATCGTCTGTGTATTCGTCAGTTTTGTGTACATGTACAACAGGTTTTTTATCGTCTTCTTGTTCAGTTGTGATTTCTGTTGTTTCTATTTTGGGCCCTATCCTTTTCTTAATAGTACGCTTTGTTATCTTTTTGTGTTTAGTCCTACCATCAGGCATCGGGGTGTCATCGACAATAGTCTCTTCAGGAAGTTCGACTATTTCCACTGTTTCATCTTTTTTTGGTTCTTCCGGCTTGTCTTCTAAAACTGTGACTGTGGTTATTGGAGCTTCATCATCTTGTGTAATAGTTGTTATTTCAGTGACTTGCTCCTTTGGGCCTCGTTTATTTTTGATGACTCGTTTTACAGTTTTAATAGTCTTGACTACTCCTGTTTCTGTACGTACTTGAGTAATATTGACTTGTTCTGGTTCTTCTTTAATTACCTTAGCGCTGTCTGGTTTGTGTATCTGTTCGAGGGGTGTTGTTGTGTCTTCTGTGTATTCATCTGTTTTGTGTACGTGTACAACAGGTTCTTTATCGTCTTCTTGTTCAGTAGTGATCTCAGTTGTTTCAATTTTGGGACCGACCTTCTTTTTGATGGTACGTTTAGTGATCTTTTTCTGTTTTGGCTTACCTTCAGGAGTTTTTGTTTCTTCAATAGTAGTTTCTTCTGGAAGTTCTACAATTTCCACTGGTTCGATAATCGTTGTTTCTTTTGGCTTTTCTTCCATGACTTTAACGGTGGTTATCGGGAAGTCGTCATTTTGCTGAACAGTTGTTATTTCAGTAACTTGCTCCTTTGGGCCACGTTTCTTCTTGATGACTCGTTTTATAGTTTTAATTGTTTTGACTTCTCCATTTTCAGTACGCACTTGTGTAATATTGACTTGTTCTGGTTCTTCTACAACTACCTTAGCGCTGTCTAGTTTGTGTATCTGTTCGAGGGGTGTTGTTGTGTCTTCTGTGTATTCATCTGTTTTGTGTACGTGTACAACAGGTTCTTTGTCGTCTTCTTGTTCTGTAGTGATTTCAGTTGTTTCAATTTTGGGACCCACCTTCTTTTTGATGGTACGTTTAGTGATCTTCTTCTGTTTTGGCTTACCTTCAGGAGTTTTTGTTTCTTCAACAGTAGTTTCTTCTGGTAGTTCTACAATTTCCACTGCTTCGTGTTTCTTTATTTCTTTTGGCTTTTCTTCCACGACTCTAACGGTGGTTATTGGAGATTCGTCATCTTGCTGAACTGTTGTTATTTCAGTAACATGTTCTTTCGCTCCTTGCTTTTTCTTGATAACTCGTTTAATAGTTTTAACGGTTTTGATGTCGCCATTTTCTGTTTGTATTTGGGTAACATTAACCTGTTCTGGTTCTTCCTCAATTATCTGAGCTGTGTCTAGTTCGTGCATCTGTTTTAATGGAATTTTCGTGTCGTCTGTGTATTCGTTGCATTGAAGTACATTTATCACAGGTTCTTTGTCGTCTTCTTGTACAGTCGTTATTTGGGTGGTTTCGATGTTAGAACCCACTTTCTTTTGAATTACACGCTTAGTGACCTTCTTTTGGTTTGTCTTTCCAGTTTGTGATTGTGTCTCTTCGACAGGAAGTTCTATTATTTCGACTTTTTCTATGTTTACTTGGTCTTCGTTTATTTCTGGCTCTTCGCGAAGTTCAGTTATTTGCGCTGGTTTTATTATATCGTCATCCATTTCTTCAATTTCAAATTTTGTGGTTAGTTTCGGTATATGTAAGTATTCATCTGGCATCTCTATTGTGCTCATATCAGTATCAACGAGTGGGGATGTTTCATCTCCATTATATTCCTCAATATCAACTGAATGTTTTGTTTCTTTAATTACTTTTTTTGAATCAGTATCATCATCGATAGTTTCTTCAATTACGACATCTCCTTCTGATCTTGATTTTTCTCCGTGTTTTTTCTTTCTTATTACTGTTCGTTTTGTTTTAACTTGAATTGGTTCTGCGTTTCCAGGGGCTTGAATAAATTTCGTGATAATTTCTTCACTCTCTTCAACATCAGATACAATAGGAGAACGTATTTTCTCATTTGGTTGTTCTGAAATGAACAGAATAGTGAGAATATTTATTTTTACTTTTGCGCGAAAGTTAAGAAGTGTTCTACTTCCATCTTCATAGGCATATTTGCTATGAAGAAGATTGGAAAAAAGCTAAAGCTAGAAATATTGGAAATGAGCTGCCAAAGAGAGTCCTTGACAATCCTACTAACTAATATCATAAAAGTGGAAGATACTCTATATGTCGTCTGTCTATTTGTTATCTTTTTTCAGCTAAATGACTGATCCGATCGTTATAAAGTTTGGCACTTACGACTGAACCAATCGTTTTAAAGTTTGGCTCAGAGACTCTTTAGGACCTGGAGAAGAACGAAGTCTATATTTTATTATCATCACAGTTTTTAGGGTTCCGTTGTAAATCAGGAACCCTTACAATTTCGCCTTGTCAGTCTGTCTGTCTGTCCACGACTTTGCTCAAAAACTATTAGTACTAGAAAACTGTAATTTGCTATGAACATACGTATTATATGAGCTATTGAGAGGGCTATGCTCGGAGTCTCTCTACGAGATCGAATCAGAAATGAAGAGATACGTAGACTTACAAAAGTCACCGATATAGCACAGCGGAGAAGTGGCAGTGGGCAGGGCACATAGCACGTAGAACTGATGGCCGATGAGGCCGAAAGGTTCTCGAGTGCAGACCACGTACCGGCAAGCGCAGCGTAAGAAGACCAGCCACGAGATGGACAGATGACCTCATACAAGTGGCGGGAAGACGCTGGATGCAAGCCGATTCCAATCGGTCTTTTTGGAAATCCATGGGGGAGGCATATGTCCAACAGTGGACTTCTTATGGCTGAGATGATGATGATGATACGTATTAACCACGCTGAAAAGTTCGTAGAATAAAATCTGGAAAAAAGTTTTTTTGGGTATCATCTCCCCTACATGTAAAGTGGGGATGAATTATTTTTGTTAAGTGACAAAAAAGTGCTCCGTTTGGGTAAAAAAAAAAATGTATGTTCAAAACCATTTCTATCTATTACCTCTCAGTGGGTGTAAAAAGTATGCACAACGGTGATAAAGGTGTCTTTGTCTTAGGCAAGTTTGAATCCCTCGTTACACTTCGGGTTCTAGTCTTAAACCCTTCGCATTGCTCGGGATTTAACTGTTACGCTTGAAAGTTAGCCCTAGAATCCTACGTGACACACGGGATTCAATATGTCGCCTGTGACTTAAAATACTACTTTATCCCCTTGGTGCATAATATATGTTGAACGGTGATAATAATGATTATAATAATTATAATAATATCCTATACAGTCACAACAGGGGCCAACAAACTAGTCGATGACACTTTAACGAATGAGGATGTTGTGATAATGATAATAAAATGTAGCTTAAGTCCATCTTTGGGGTTTCAGCTATATTTGTATCAATTTAGCTGACAAATATCTTGTATTTTGTAAAAATATGTTTTTGCTAAAATAAAAATTGCTTCTCATTATTAGTGATTAAGTATGTTGTGTACCTTTGACGCTTATGCGATCTAATTAGCTTTGTTATTCATTCAATACGTAAAATGTAAAAATCTTACCTTTGAATTGAACATCGCACGATAAAATATTGTATTTATTTTCTTCATCTTCAGTAGCAAGAGCACTGTATAATTTCGAGAGTTGGTCAGAAAATGGTGAAACATGCTCACCCACAAACTCTTCGCTTATTTTGACTTCGTTGGCGACTGTTACACCTTTTGTTATAGTTTGTGTTTTAGGTTCTTGTAAATGCAGATTTGTTGCATGGTGCAGAATTTCACTGTCTGTTATTACGAGTGGAGTTATGACTGTAGGCGTTGCGGAAGTGTTCATTTCAGTGTGTACTGTTGGTGTTTTTAATTCATCTGTCTTTGTTTCTGAGATGCTCTCCGAGCATTCTATATATGAGTGCAGAGTTATAGATTTGTCAGCTTTTACGGATTTACCTAAAGTCGGAGTGAACATTTCTTGTGAATCTTCTTGATAAATTTCTTCAACCGCAATGCCTTCCGATGTATTTAATGTAATATTTACAGTTTCATGTGGTTTGATCTTTTCAAATATTGTATCGATTTCTTTTTCTTGGACAAAAATGTCGCTTTGAGTAACTGGTTCTAGTTTTATATGTTGGGGATAAATGTTTTGTTCTTCTTTTTCTGAAGGTTTGATATGTGTTAAATTTTCGTCAAGAATGATTTCTGTCTGTTCAATAGGTTTTGTTTCGACGATATATTTAGTTATCTCCTTTGGAAGTGTTTTATCTGTGGTAATTATATTTAAATCTTCATGTGGTATGTCATCGGTTACAATGTAACTTTTATGAGTTTCGATTTCATAAGAAGCTGTATTGATGTCTAAGTCTATAGGTTTTGGTAAAGTATCAATAGTTTCAAAAACTTGTGTGCGCATACCTGATAATTCTTGTAACACTGTATGACTTTCTTGTGCATTTTCTTTTTTGCCCAAATTAACTGAATCTAATTGTTTTGGTAACTCACCTACTATTATTTCTGTTTGCTGAATGGACTTCATATTTGAAACAGATTTGTGCGCTATTTGTTCCTGAGCGTCATAACTTGACATGTTTTCTGGGTGTTCATGTGTTAGTTTTTCTGAAGTTTCGTAGCTTTTGTGCAGTTCCAACTCTTGAATTCCTTTTTCTTGTTCGGGTTGATATTCTATTTTTATTTCTTCTAAGCTTTCAAATGTTTGTGGTTGGCTAGAAATTATTTCTTTAAGGGCATCTGATTGTAGAATAGCTGTTTCGTCCTTAACAACTTTATCGTTTAGTATTTCTAAACCTTCTATCGGTACTGTTTCACTTGTTGTTATGTGACCAATGCCACTTACATCAACGTGCTGCTTAGAAATGGGAAGATCTTTCGGGAGATTTAAGCTGCCTTCCTTTTCTCGGACAAATGTGTCTGTAACCGATATGTGCTGTTGAGAATCAATTGTTACGTTACTTGTTTCTTGCAATGGTTGTTTCTCTTGCCTTAGATTTGTTTCAGTTTCTTTTGGAATTATCTCATAAACTTCGAGAGGTAAACTTGTTTCAAACGTCACGTCACCTTTAGTATGTTTGCTTGATTTTTCAGTGATAAATGAAGATTCTTTCTCTCTTGCATGAACTTCGGTAATAGTTACGTGTTCACCTACTTGTAATTCAACAGAAGAAGTAAATTCTTTGGGTTTTTCTGTTGTCAGTAAGTTTGTGTGACGTTCCTCGGCTTCGACTTCTGTAACTTGAATCGATTTTACAGGTTCTACAATGAATTCACTAATTTCAGGTTTGAAGCTTTCTGAGCTATCCATTTTATTTTCATTTTCAGATGTTTCCAGTATTTCTATATTAATGTGTTTATGTGTAGAAACGTTGATTTCACCGGTTACGAGTTTTGGAATCTTGTCTTCTTCAAAGTTTTCTTCCTTTTCTGCAGGTATATTTAACGAAACATTTATGCTGTCCATAGGTTGAATAACTATATTTGCTGGCAATGATCTTACTTCAGATTTGCCAGTAAATTGTGTTTCACCTTCTGCCACAATGGTTTCGTCTACATTTAAACTGTTTTCTGTGGCATCGATTTTGAGCGTAGCTGATTTGACATCGGAACTGTTCTCTTTCAAATCTTCTTCTCTTTCCAAAGGAATTTTTTCGCTTACAGCAACATAGTTTTTGCCCTGGTATGATGTTTCTACATTTTCCGTCTTAAATTGTGGTTTTTTGTCAAACGTCTTTTCAGTTTCGCTTGATATTACTTCAGTAACATCCAAAGATATTTGTTCTTTGACCGTTTTTTGACTTCTTTTGTATGTAGGAGCTGTTTCTTCGAAATTGTCTTCAACTTCGCCAATAAATGGTTCTTGTTTAAGAATTGCTTCTTGTACCTCATGAGACTTTGTTGCTTTAGAAGAAATAGTATTGGTTATCTTTAAGTCTTCTATTTCTTGGTTTGCAATAATCTCAAGGTTTGTTAATGGTAATTGTTCATTCATTAATGGACGGGCATTTAATGTAGTGTCCTTAATATCTTCTTTTAACAAATTTTCATTTTCCATAGCTTGTATTTCAGTAACTTGTTTAGCTACTACTGCTTCAAATAACGGTACAGCCTTTTGTATATCTGTTTTCAATATATCCAGTTTTTCTTCTTTTTCTCCATGTACTACTTCTGTTTCTTGAATAGATTTTTTTGATTCTTTTCGACAGGTTACTAAAGCAATAGTTTTGTCTAATTCCCTTCTTTCAAATGTATCTGTTGCGTCAGAAGATACTATTTCTGTATTTATAGTTGTATCAAAAGGTATAAATTCCACAGAAACATCAGTTTTTGAAACACTGCTTGGTTCGTCAAACTTCTTTTCAGAATCTATTGCCTCTACATATGTGGTCATAACGCCTTGCATTTCGGTCACATTCATAGTACCTTTAAAAGATACCGGCGTTTTTTCAACGACCGAACTCTCTTTTTCTGCCAAAACGACCTCCATTTGTTCAAAAGTATTATTAGGAACCGAAGTAATGTTGAATTTTTGCATACTTACATTGTCCTTACTAAAGGTTTCTGCTGTTTGATTTATAATAACCTCTTCGGTACTTGCCGTTTTACCATAAATTTCATCAATCTTAGGACTAATCTTGCTTGTTTTCATACTAAACTCTTCCGTTGCTTTTAGGTTATCTGACTGGGATAAAACTTCCGTGGTTTCTATACCATGGCGACTTATAACAGATATATCTGCATGTTGTTGATCCGGCTTGATAGATACATCGAAATCACTTTCTTTGTCAACTGATAAAGTTTCACCATATTGAACAGCTTGCAGACTTGTAAAGGATATTGCTGGTTTTTCTTCATGAATAGGTTGTTGATCTTGTAAAACATCTTCTGAAGAGTGGACTAAGATTTCACGCTGAGTTATAGCTTCTGTAACCACCGCGCTTTGTTTGGCTTTAACTGGAACTGTACCAATAGCTTCCATTTCAGTGGGAACAACGTCTGTTGTTGTTTCTTCTATAACAAGTGCTTGGTTAGAGTCTATATTGTACGTAGCTTTGGCTTGACTCACGTTGGATGTTTCTTTGAAAGTTGCCTCTTTTTCATTAAAATCTGTTGTACTAATATGTAGTTCCTTGCAAAGAATACTTTCTATGTTTGCTTTTTTGCTTAAGTCTCTTGTATCTGGTTTCGAGTAAACTAAATCAGTATCAGTTATTACTTCTGACAACAATGCAACCGGTCGACCAATGATATCTGATGATGCTAAAATTCCTTCTGGTGCTAAAGTTTCTTCGTATAAACACTCTTTTTCATGTTGAAGTACTTCAGTTACCTGAAGTGTTTCTGAAGATGGTATTATATGAGGAGTGATAGATTTAGTTTCTGGTTTCACATCAATTTTCAGTGGGGCTTGGTTATCATAAGCTTCATTTTCTGATACTTGAATTGAAGATAAGTTGTCTGATACAATTTGTGCAGCTTCAAAGTTTTTCTCTAAATCATTTAGTTTTGTTAACGTGTCTCTAAGATTAACTTCAGAAACAACAGCAATTTTGTGACTAGCATCAACATCCAACTTGGCAAAACTCATGGGTTTTTGTGTATCACTCTCTAAATCTTTTTCAGTCATACTAATTACTATCTCAGTAACATTCAAAGATTCTTTTCCAGTAAAAGAAGTCTTCGCGGTTGTGTGTGGATAGGTTTCTTCATCGAGTTTCTGTAGTTGTTCATTAACCGTGGTTTGAAGAACTGTGATTTCATTTTGTAAATCTCGTTGTTCGGTTGCAGTTTCTACTTGTTTGGGGCTTGTTTCTATGAAGTCAATCTGATCAGCAGTATTTACCATCTGTGCTAATGGCGTTTTCAATAAATGTGCTGGAGTTGCCTGTGTTTGCATTGTCTCTGGAGTTTTGACTAATTGAAGTTTATTTTCACTTTCGGAAACTTCCGTTTCTATTACAGATAGAGGTATATTATATATTAACGAGGTCTCTACAGTCTCAGACTTTTTAATTGTATATTCTTCTAGTTCTTCTTTGTCGTGTACTAGCGTTGATGACACTATTTTTGCATCTGATGTTATTAAAGTTTCAGTAGCTTTTTCGTTACTGAGGATTTCTTGTGGTTTGAAATCATTTGTTGACGTGATATGGATTGTTTCAGAAGTTATTAATGGCTCAACGCCCTTCAACTCTATTTCGGCTGTGACTGTTTGTTTGTCATCCTTAAGTAATAAATCTTTTTCTCGTTCGTGTATATGAACTTCTTCAACTATATTTTTATCCAAAAACGACACAGCAATATTTGCATGTGTACCCCTCACTTGTTGCACATTTTCAAAGTCTGTTTCTGATTCTTGAATATTGGTTTCTATATTAAACTTGTGTTGTAATTCGTTAATACCAACAGTAGCTTTTTTACCTGTCACATTTTCGGGAATGAATTCAGATTCTTTAATATGTGCTGTCGTAACCATATTGCTTAAACTAGAATGTACTACTAAATCTTCGTTTGGTTTGATTTCAATGGGCATTTCTTTTACAACTAATTCGCCTTCTTTTTCATTTAAGTCATCGATAGATACCACTACACTGTCTTTTGAAGTAAAATCAACTTGTGCTTCCTGAAGAGGTGGAAATTTAAGAGCTGACAGGGTTCCTTCTCGTTCTTGTACATCGTGAACTTCTGTTACAATTTGATTGGAAACTAGTACATCTTTGCGAGCAGATTCGGTTGGAACAATTAATTCAGGATAGTATTTTCCTGATTTGTCTTCTACGAAAACTTCTCCAACTTGAACAGACTCATGTAAGTTAAAGTTAAGCTTTGACGTTGCTTCTTTTTCTATTTTAAGTTTAGTTACTTCGCCTTCTTTCATGTCACTGCTTATTTCTGTGACGCTTATTCCTACTAGAGGGGAAAACGATATTGCGGCGTTTGATTTTTTAATTTCAGGAGTTATCAGTGGTTGTTCGTCAATAGATACATATGACTCTGATACATTGAATGCGTCTGTGAGGGTCATGCTAGGTTTAGCACTATCATAATGTTTTTCAACTTTTTCTAAATGAGCCAAAGAAATGTTTGCTTCAGTGTCAGTTGTTATCAAACCTTCTTTTGGCACTATGGTTCTATCTACTTTCTTAAAGGCATCTATTTTCTCAACGTGATATTCATCAATTGGGCTCGTTACATCTGGTTCTGTGACTAATATAGGTTCGAGCTCGGATAGTGTTGGCTTTATTGTAATTTTCATGTTTTCTTTGGATTGTAATGGAGACTCTTTTTCTTGCGCTTCTTGCATACCAGATATAACAGCATGTACAGAGTCAATTTTTAATGTAGCTTTAACGTCATCAGACTTGTCTGTAATTATATGAGTCACTTCACTAGAAGAAACTACTTCGATTTTATTTTCCGGGATGTCGGTTGCAATTGATGTAATATATGAAATATCTGCATGTTCAAGCAATTCTATTTGATCCTCTTCGTTGTCATCCATTCTTTCTCTAGTTTGTTTTGCTTTCTTTGTGATCAGTTTTTCTTCTGTCACTATTTCTTCGTCAATTATTTCCCCAGAACCTGTTTTTTGTTTTGAGAGTTTTTTGCGTTTTACTTCTTTGGTATCTGCGAAATTATAGCAAAGTGTTTAATCATGATAGCATTCCAAAATTCAACTATATACGATCTTTCTAAACCAGTAGCGGACATGAACGAAAACTACGCTGGTTACTTACTGTACCTACTTAAATAAACGTAGTGTAGTTTTTTACCCGACTGCCTAAGAAGGACGGCTATGTTTTTCGAGTGTATGTATGTATGTATGTTTCTATATGATCGCCTACAGCCTAAACGGCCTGACCGATTTTGATGAGCTGTATGAGGTGTCGTTAGATTCGTCTTTACTCCCTGAGTGTCATGAGCTATATTTTTTTGTGATAATAATAATACATCTCTCGCTAACATAAAAAATGGAGTGTTTGGTAACCTTGCTACGAACATTTTCGTTTTCTCAACAACGTATCGTAACAATCAAAACAAAATCGTAAGTTAGGCTGCAAAACTGCTTTTCTGCAGTCGGGTATATTGTTTTTCTTTTAATATAGAAACTTGTTCTCTTAATCTATTTCTTGCGGTTTTCATATCGGAGAAAATAAGGGAAGGCCTTATATTTTCAATTCGATTTCACTGCATCATATGTTACAAGGCAGTTACGTGTAATTTCATGAACACAACATATTTTTTTTTACTAATTCCACCCAATCCCACCCACAAGTGTTTTCAGGTATATGTACTTATGTTAGTTTGTATTCTATAATGCCTTTTGCTGTCTAATCGGATTGATCAAAATTGTTCTGTGAGGTGTCGTTACGTTTGTGTTTTTCTTCTGAGTGCAATAGGGAATGTGCATGAATTTTATTTCATAGGAATAATAGTTTTAGTTGATAACATACTAACATGATAAATATACTAAAAATATTTCAATCGGTCAATAACCTTCCGTGATGTCTCTAATAGTATTAGAGACATCACGTTTAAACGTTCTTGTTCGTTTTCTCTGGTTAATGGCGGCTCTACATTTGTGCCGCGAACGTCCGCGAACAAGCGTAAACGTAAATGTGGATGGTTTTCACGGGGTTTGCGGGCGTTCACGTCTGTTCCCCGATCGAAGTCGGTATTTTATCCCGCGACAAAGGGTTCGCGCCTCATTCGCGCGGCGTTCACGCGGGCTCGTCTACATTCACGGCACCGTGCCAGTTTGCTACTGACTATTAAGACGCGTACGGACGTGTAACGCGAGCAAAGTGGCAGCACAGCGGTTTAATATAAGTTGGAATAATGAATTAGAAATGCGCTTTTTGGAATATTACCACGCCGAAAGTATACTATGAGACTCGAAAGTATCCGCATCATAGAAATAAAAGTACACATTATGACGCCTGGAGAAGGATTAGTTTTTAAATTAATATCGATCGGTTGCGATCCACCATCTCCTTTTTCTCCAACGCTTTTGAACTGTTTTCTTATTTTGTAGGTATAAATAGTTATGTGTTGCCTCATCAAATAAAGTTAACGCAGCAGCAGCTTCAAGGTCCATTTTGTGGCAGGTTTCACGCACAAAATGTGTGACCCGTTAATGTGGAGAGGCACGTTTCTGCCGTGAATTTGCGGCGCAAAATGTAGAGCCGCCATAACATTAAATTAAAATGCTTGTAACTTTCGTAGTTTTGAAAGTATTTTAATTTTGTTTTTGTGGATTGAATGTATTTGTGATTAGCTTTTTTATGACCAAATAAAAATAAATCATTCATATGAGGCAGCGATATTTGGCAGAATATTATATTATATTTGTAACTTTGCAATTATCTTCCAAAAATAGGCTAACTTAAAATTTATCGAATCTTTACTGTATCATACACTGACTGATGCAATTTATGCCAGTTACTATATTTCTACCAAGTATGTCTGAAAAAAATATTTCGTTTTTGTCCGCTGTGGGTAAATGCTTACAACTATAAAACACAATAAAAGTGAACAACAGCTTATGAAACGTTTTTAAACTACTTCGTGCAATCAATTCAGGGATTGAGCTAGCTTAGAGTACATAATGGTGGTGTGTTTTATTATTTGCTAGTTGCTACTGTACATATAAACATGTTAATATGTAATTAAACTATTGTTATGATCAAGTACTTAATAGAATACTTACTTGCGAGTTATGCAGAGCGTGAAAAAATAGGCACATCAAATCAAATAAAGCGCATTCCTGAAGCAAAACAAATGTAATATACCTTTACGAGTATCATTCGCGAACAATGTTCGAAATTGTGTATTTGTTTATTGTTCAACACATAGTCTGATATAGTATATTGTTCAACACAGTCTGATATAGTATATTGTTCAACATATCGTCTGTTATAGTATATTGTTCAACACAATCTGATATAGTTTAATGTTCAACACAGTTTGATATAGTGTATTGTTCAACACATAGTCTGATATAGTATATTGTTCAACATATCGTCTGATATAGTATATTGTTCAACATATCGTCTGATATAGTATATTGTTCAACATATCGTCTGATATATTATAGTATACAACGTGATGTCTTGCTATTTTTGAAATGAGTTATAGTAGATAGTAAGTATAGTAATCCGAATGGATTCGAAAATAGTTTTAAGACTGCCCGGAATCCTATTCATGGGCTTTTTAATCAAAAAACATTTCGCAATACCGTAAATTATAAATGTATAGTATAACTTTTGTGAAGACATAGAACGGACGGTTCGAATAGTAGGTATCTATGATTGGTTGGTTGGTGGTAGGTATGTATGTTGCTCAAAAGCTACATAAAGTAGGTAAAGAACAACTATATGTTACTCACTATTCTGACTTTAATTAATATTTGTAAATGATTATTTTAAGCCAAATATATTTTAGTTAAAAAGCTTATATGCGAAGAAACAAGCGGTAGAAGAACAAAGCATAATCACCTCTACGCACACCAGCATGAGTTTGTAAACAATATGATGACGCCGTCTAAAGCATGAGTTATTGAAGAATGCGGTCACTTGCCACTGATTCTGATTATTTATCTGCATTATGTTAGATGCCAGTTGACTTGTTTGCCACACGTCTAATATAAATAAATGATACACAATACACCCCAAGCGGGACGTCGGTGCAAGTCCGTTTGTCCCCACTTCAAATTAGAATATAAAAGCATTATATATAAAATAATAAATAAAGCATCATAATTAAATACCTTTCACCACCGATGTTGTGTGTGTTTCCGCAACGTGCCCCGCTAAAGACTCTACCGTTGTCTGAAATATAACATCGGGTTTTTTTAAACTAGTTGCGTTTTGTATAGTTTTGGTTTCACATATCTGTGCAGGATTATAAACAGTAGCTATTCACCACAATTTGCTGCACATTATAGTGGTCATCCAGGTTGTAGGGTATAATTCGCGCGCCCGGTTTTTAAATTTGCTACTTTACCTCATCATCTTCGTCGTCATCTCAGCCACAAGAAGTCCACTGCTGGACATAGGCCTCCCACATGGATTTCCAGAAAGATCGGTTGGAAGCGGCCTGCATCTAGCGTCTTCCTGCCACTTGTATGATATCTTCTGTTCACCTTGTGGTTTTCCTACGCTGCGGTTGCCGGTTCGTGGTCTCCATTTGAGAACTTTTCGGCTACTTTATCTACTGATGCTAACTCTGAGTACATCAGAGTCTCATGTTTATCTACACATTAAGAAAGAGCGTCTACAGGGTCACAATTTTTAAGTAAACAATGTCGCGAGGACTTTCGCATCGTGTAGCTCGTGGGTGCTCTGCAACTAACCAAATAGTTTGTGTTGAATCTGTGTTGTATCGCATTTAGACGTGATTAGATTAGATAGATTATGGCTCTATGCTGCGTATGCCTAGTCTTAACGCTGGGGCTTCACTAAAAAGGGTCGTTACAAAGTACGCATACAAAGCGTGGCAAGAGATTAAAATGTGTCACCTCATGTGCTTCCTTTTCTTCCCAGGAGCGGGGCTTGAAGTCTTCTGGATAGAAGTGTGCGATAACCTCCTCGACCGAAGTGTGCTGAAGCTCGACCATTCTGAGGAAGGCGCGGAAGCCGGCACTGGCGGCGAGGGAGGCTTCGTCCGCCGTGCCTTCCTCTGCGAGCACTGCGGTGACGAGGGGCGCATGTCCCTGCCGCTCCACCAGCCTCACCAGCGCCGACTGAGCAGTGGGGGCGCGCAGGGCGGGGAACACTCGCGCATCGTACAGACTCTCGATCGTCTCCGTGTTCACACCGCGACGGACCATGTAACTACACAATCATTACTTTATTATACTTACTGAACTGGTTGATTTCAAGAGAAATATATCTTTGACAATGCCATTAACAGTTGAGTGTGTTTTTAATAAACTACGATAAGTATACCCTTATCATTACTCCTTTCTACCCTAAGGCTGCCTGGGAAATATCCCTCTATCCGATAAGACCGCTTTTGTACTGTCGTTAACG
Organism: Lycia hirtaria; assembly: GCA_947563715.1. NCBI lineage: Eukaryota > Metazoa > Arthropoda > Insecta > Lepidoptera > Geometridae > Lycia > Lycia hirtaria. The sequence continues at coordinate 21,087,438 of OX387386.1, read as the reverse complement.
TTTATTATTTTGCTATTAAGTTTCTGTATGGATGCGCAATAAAGCTCTATTCTAAAGTATATTCGAATTCATTTCACCTTAATGTGACTAACTAGTGCTTTGATACATTTTTTCAGTGTTTAAGAGCATAGAGCATAAAGCAGCTCTTGTCAGTGGAATAATGTTCATGTTTTTGTAAATGACATTTGCGTTCTCCTTTGTTTTGTCTATAAACATTGTTCTCGGTTTCCCAACCGCCTGTTTCTTCTAACCTTGCTCTCCATGAATTTGCCATGCCGCACAAGGTGGCCAAAAGACATCTTATTCGATTTATACAACATTCATAATAAATCATAATCCTAACTAATATTATAAAAGCGTATTATACTAACTGTCTGTCGTCTATCAATTTCTTCTTGGCACATATATTTTTTTTAAGACCTGGAGAAGGACATACGCTATTATTTATCATAATTATCACGTTTATCATCATACATTGACACCGCGGGGCACAACTGCAATGCAAAGTGTCAAGAATACTTTAATTAAATATATTATAAATATTGTAACTGTATAAAAAGTATGAGTGTCTGTATTGTTCAACATACCCGATCTTGGCCAGCTCGCGCAGTGGTGACTGTCCCGGTCCGAATTCCTTTGCGTTGATCACCTGCATCAGCTCGTCTATCTCGGCCACGACTCTCTCGCTTTCTACCATCTTCAGGATTCCCTTCTGTGTTTTGAACGTCTCCTCGAAAGGCTCTACCACCTCCTCTTCTTGTGGCTGAGAGGATATTTCGTGTTCTAATAATTCGACATCTGTTATTTCTTTTTCTTTCTTCTTCTTGCCAGTTTTCTTGATAGTTTTAACCTTCTCTGTAGTTACGACCTCTTCTACTTCTTCGTCTTCCTTCTCAGGTTTCACAACTTTTTGAGTTTTTGGTTTCTTAATATCCTCCGTTGGTGCATATACATGCAGTTTAGCTTTAGTTATTGCCATGCCGATATCGCTTATTGCTTTGCACATGTAGGTTCCTTGTAATTCCTTTTTGACCTTTTTGATAGTGCATGTTGTGCGTTGATTCTCGTTTTGTATTACGAAACGTTCGTCTGAGAGAATGGGCTTATCATCTTTGTACCAGATGATTTCTGCGAACAAATAGTAAAACTCTTAAAAATAGCTCTTTATACGCGTAAAAGGACCTACATGCTTCAGTCGTGAATTCTAAACAGTAAGCAGGTAAAATCGGAACGGGAGACTGTCTAGGGCATGTCTGAAACTTAGCTTAACCTGTGTATATATAGTTAGGACATTGGAAACGACCGGAATTTTCCAAATTGAATAAGTTCCTGCCTCTTTAGCACTGTGATTTTAACAGGATTTGGGCCACATTTTATAAATAAAGCAGCCTAAAATAAAGTACTTATAGCAGTTTTTAAAGAATAGCAATGCATATTGTCAGAATATATTAAAATAGTATTTTACTCATAAATCTACTGGAATTTCTATCAATATTATTATACAATCTCTTGTGTTAGCATTGATTTAGCATTTTCTGCATTATAAATAGCAGGTTTTGGGACTGCAGTCTAGCAGGATCGGAGATTTAGGTCACACTGCTTTGATACTGACAATTTCTTATGACCGACGGGACTATAGGTATACATATAGTATTTGTAAGTTATAATCTAAACACTCATACCAACAACTTAGTAGGGTAATGAATAATCACAATCTGCGAATACTCATTTAACTACGGCCAGTACCACGAATGTCTTGCACAAAAAAAGATAAATATTGTATCGCATTGTTTCCAATGTCTTGTGTGGTACCTGGTGCGGGATTTCCTTGGTAGACCGCCTCGAAGGTGACCGTTTCTTCCTCGTCCACACGTTCACCCATGATCTCTTTCACGAAAGTCGGTACGACTTGGGTCGCTACAACACCATTCAATATTTTTAATAAAGATCAAAGTTAATAAAAAAAAAAAAATTATATAAAGTTTCTCTTAAACAAATTTCAATGGGTTACCGTAATGTTAATGACAATCTTATTTCTATATTACTGTGACCTTTGTCTTTGTCTCACAACTGTAGAAAGAGCGAGACAAAAAGCAAAGTAATATTAAAATTAGACTGCTTGAACGCTTGTGGTACTGCCTCTGTTGTTTCTAATTTTTTTTGTTAATTATACGAGACAAATCCATTAAAAGTTGTTTAATATCAACTTGATTAATATAGGACAGACAGACTATGTGTATACGATATTATACTTGAAGTCTAGTCCATTAATAGACATCGGGTACAAAATTGAAATCTGTAAGTTGCAACTAACCTTTTAGAGCAGCTTGCAATTCTTCCATGTGTGTCACCCATTCCGGCTTTCTGTAGTCTTTTGTGCCCACTATGCCTGAAGATGGAAATATTCAGAGTATTGACATTTTCAAAATTTGTTAAATAACAAGCAAGTCAGGCGTTCTGGCGAAAAGCATAGGGTGCAATTTTCATACGTACATAATATGTAGAGCTTTTAACATTTCTGATTAAGTATAGCGAGTATATTCATAAAAAATCTCAATTTAGTTTTAGTCAAACTTCAAAATCTTTCTATATTTAATTTACATTACATTCGAAATCTTAAAATAAGTATCTAACCCCCGAAGGTAATATAACATTCGTATGGCCCCGAGTGTCAGATAGAAAAAATAATTGAATGGGAGAAAGTCCTAAATAGAGCTAAAGGTGATATTCAATAGCGAATGCAATAATAGTAACTGTTAGATATTATTAGAAAACCCGAAAAATTTTATGATTGGACACCGTATGAATTTCAGTGATTTCACTTTTTTGAGCTGAACACTGTGATAACTTGAAAAAGCGAAAATAGGTTCAGGGTTTGTTGTTGCTCGATAGTGAATAACCGGCTTTACCGATAAGTAGGTACTATTGTACTTATTGGATACGTCACATGCTGCGACAGAAATATATCTTTCTCTCTCTCGAAGAAAGCAACTCGCTTCGAGCGTAAGCTTTTATGGCAGAGCAAGATATAGAGAGGTCAATTTCGCAAAGGCAACATAACATGCAAAAATTGATGTTGGAAATTAAACTTTAAGTTAATATCAATTTTAAAATCTAATTCTGAAAGTCAACCTGCGAGTAATTGGTGAATTGTGTTATAATGTCGTTGTAAAGGTGTCATTTTGATCGGGCTTTTTTTAGGAAGAGGACAGGGATTTTAAAATTACCAAGCGATCTCCTGATAAGCGGAAGCTGAAATCATAAAAAGTAAGTTATATTAAACAAAGCTGCAAAGCAAGTTAGACTGCACAGGCCAACCGTTTTTCCGACCTAGTGGAAAAGCTATAAAACATCATACCAAAGAACTAAAGAAGCATATTTTATCCAGACAATTCGGAAGATTAGAAATAAAGCTAATAAAAAATTTAGATGGCACTATATTTTTACTAGTTTATTTCTAATCTTCCGAATTGTCTGGATAGAACTGTACCGATGGCGGTACAATTTTTGGCCAGCAGTGGGACGTTTTCTTTAAAAAAAATGTTATAAAGAGATTGATGTATAACGCTGTGATCTGTAAAAACATTATCAACAACGCATACAACGCCATCTATTTTTAATTGAAAGAAACTAAGTTTTTTTATCTACAAGAAGACGGCCTATTATTTGATACTTATTTATAAATGTTGAGAGACCACAACGCATTAAAGGATTCATAGAAGAAAATCCTGAAAATCAAACAGTCATTGTTACTTTGGACGGAAAGCGCAGCGATGGTGGAAGTAACTCCTAGTGGGTTGCAGGCCTCGAACACGATCTCGCCGGTGTCATCTTGGTACACTTCCGGTATAAGCAGGATGGAAGTCCCGTCTTCTAGTTCTTCGATCTGGTACTCATGGGATTGTTTCATCTCAGTGCCTTGTTTCAGCCATCTGACGGTTGGCTTCGGCATACCTATGGCTTTAGCTTCGAGCCTATATGATAATGAAAAATATGAAGTTTGTTAAGTTTCTGATATATCGTAGAATAGTTGATATCTAGGAAATTGCTCAAAGCGACAAAATTGATTTAACTCAATCTCGTAATCTTATGCATAAAATGTAGTAATAGTGATTTACCCCGCCTCCATATATTCATATTATTTATTGCTATTAGGTGTAATATGCATATTTTACAAATTATGAAAGGCGTACGAAAAAAAGTAGGCAAGTCTAAAAAGTATGTGTTGGTTTTGAGCTCTGATTGAACCAGAGACTGTGTAACCTCTCATTGTTAATTAAGTCTTCCAAAAAAAGAAGTGCGGCCCGGTATGCAGACCTGAATGAAAACAACAGTTATTGTCTGCCAACAAGTCTCTGTTCCGCTGGTGACTCATTATACGAGTACATAGTACTATTTATATATACCTGGTAAATTCACCCTCTGTTGTGGACACCACTGTGGGCAGCGCCTTCACTATTCTCGGTGCAAACTCTTCAATGTCGCTCGTTTTCTGTGAAGCAACATTGCATCACAAAAATAAGTAAGGACAATAATTGCTGAGTAATTTTGTTTATACCTATCTGAAATCATTTCTGTTTGCTTTTTTGTTTGACTTCACTTGTCTTCCCTAGCTCTATACTGTTGCCTGACTGCCGACTTTGTATTCGTATAAATAATTCACTCTTATCCTCCTTCCACTCTGTTCAGGATCCGCTCCCGCCTCGCACCTACCCCGCCTCCACCTAGCACCTGCTCCTGACCCTCTCACACTCACTGTTGTCCTGCTCCGGCTTTGCTCTGGCTCCGCTTTCGTCTCACTAATTCTCCACTCTTGTCCTACTCCAAAAGAATTTCAGGAATCGGTTCGACACGTCCAAATATTACCACACATTACCTTACAACTTTACCTCTGTGTAATAATAGTAAAAACTATATCAAAAGAATACAATTTCTTACCTCATCGCTTAATATATCTTCTTCGGATGCACTCGGGACGTACTCGTAAGCTACAAAACATAAAACAATTAATATTCAGCAATTCTGAAATTGATTGAAGTGTAGTCGTTGTTTGTGTTGCCTAACGCGTCATTCAAGCCAAACTGACCATGCCCGGTTCGTGTTCCAATATTAGCTTAACTCGAATGCATTAAGTAATTTTTTTTCTACTATCTAAACATTTTATGGTGCCAAACAATACGAAGCAGTCTATCTACCAGCGAGTTCAGTGTGCAAGTGCTAGACGCAAAGGTCGCGGTCAGAAAAAATGCATCAAGCCCAATTCTCGTTTAGTGTAAAACTCCTATACCTAAAGCTACTACTGTAATTAGATACTACATGTAAATTTTTATATCAAAAGCTATTCTTAATTACTTTAAAAACTACTTCTTGAATATTCTGTGTGTTAATTTGACAATATTTTGAATTCAACCATCGAAATTTTGGATTTCGAATGTAGTATTAAATACAATAAATACGTCGTGGGTAATTGTTTACAGTTTATTTGTTACCTTTGTAATGGAATTATCTAATCAAAATCTCATCTGCTTTATACAGATTCATCTCAATGTTAAAAACCGTAATATCCTACAGATGCACGGCAAACTAACATTTAACATTTTTTGTGAAATAGAAGAAATTTAATTACGTGCAATTCCCGTAATGCAGTTCTCGTCATTCATGCAAACTCTAACTGCATGCATTGTAATTTAAGCAAAAAACTAAAAACAAGTTTGCTACCTTCCACTTGAACAACGCAATCGGTGGTGCAGCTGCCGAGATGGTTCGTGGCTACGCATTTATATATGCCTGACATTTCAGGGAACGCTTCTCTAATACAAATTTCGCATAATCCTGTCTCAAGTCTCGCGATTGTAATGTCTCTAGCTTTTTGTATGAGATCTTCGTTGTGGTACCATTCGATATCAGGCACAGGTAGCCCGGAAATTACACATGACAGTACAATGGGTTCGCCATCCATCAATGTGGCAGGACTAAGCGGCTTCTCTATCTTGGGAGCTTGACCATCCTCGTCAAACTCTTCGGTCGTCATCAGCGATGCGGAACATGACACTGATCCAGCCACGTTCTCTGCTCTACATGTGACTACTCCTATGTATTCTTTAGTAATATGCTCTATGCAGAGGCACGACACATTGTCTTTGGTCGTCACATAAATATTGTTAAGCTTGTTTTGCTTAGCATGTGAAGCTAGTTCTGTGGTGCCAATAAACCACTGCATGGACGCGCATGGTTCTGAAGTCACTTCTGCTTCGAGCATTACTATATCTCCTAAGCGAATATAAGTGGGACGGATCGGTCTGATAAAAACTGGAGGAGTAATCTCGCTTTCCTCAGGAGCTTTAAGTAGCTTAATAGAACTCGCAGATTTGGCAATCACATCGTTTCTTTCTACTACAACTTCATATCTTCCAACTTTAGTTCTATTTGCTTTTTTGATAATGATATTGGATAATCCATCCTCATAGAAAATTTCACATTCTTCGTTAGACTGCAGTGGCTGGTTGTTTCGATACCAAGTTACTTTGCAGTCTTCTTTTGGCTCGTATGTAACAAGAAGTTCGATATCGTCGTTTTCCAAGACAGTTTTTGCTTTTAGTGGCTGAATTATAATCGGGCCTTCTTCTGTAAAATAGTAGCTCGTTGTTACTGGTTACCTTTCTTAGGATTGAATATTTCAAGACAAATACAATAAATAGCTTCACACAATAACATCATAAAGCAACTGCAAGAAGTACTGTTTCAAATATAGGGTTTAATGAACAAAAGACAAATGCTTAGTTGTCAACTTGTCAAAATCATTGTTGAATACCTACATTTACTAAATCAAATACTATATACTATTACAAAGACACTAGTAAATCAATAATTACTAAACTAATCGTTTCAATCTTTTGCAAACACAACAAATTTAACAGAGATCATGCCATGCATCTGTATGAAACGTTTTTTGACATTGAGATTTTGGTAAACATAAATTACCTAGTAAAAAATAATAATTTCTGTTGTCATTATTTTTTTTACCAAACCTATCTAAAAAAACATAAATTATACAAGTGTAATAGTGTATTAATTCTATAAAAATATGTGAATGTATTTTCAAATATTGTACTCTTACCTTTCTTATCCTTTTTGGGAACTTTCTTTTTAATTTGTTTCGTGATAATTTGCGTAACTTCTTTGTTTTCCTCCTCTTCAATCAGTTCAGGTTGTTTTTGTACGTCGTCCTGAACAGAAACTTCTTCTACTACCGTCACAGACTTTTCTTTTCTAGTCTTTGTCTTTTTCTTTTTATCTATTTGTGTTATTTCTTCCGGAGTCTCTATTACTTCTATCACCTCAGTAACCTCTTCCTGTTTATCGATAGGCTCGTCTTTAATTTCTTCTTGTACTATAATTTCTTCTTCAACTCTAACAGTTTTCTTTTTCCTAGACTTATCTTTCTTCTTATCAACTTGTGGCTGTTCAGGTTGGGTTTCTTCAGGGATTTCTGTTGTCAATTCAGGAACTTCTTGCTCATGGTCAGGTTCTTTCTGTACTTCTTCTTGAAGAGTGACTTGTTCGGTTATCACGACTTTTTTCTCTTTTCTAGTCTTACTCTTTTTTATTTTATCTACTTCCGAAGGTACATGAGTCTTTTCTATTTTTTCTTCTTGAAGTACTTCAGTAACTTCTTCAATCTCTTGAGTAGGCTCGTCTTCGTCGACTAAAATTTCTTCAACTTTACTATCTTTAGATTTTTCTTTACGTATTTTAGTCTTTTTCTTTTTCTCTGTTTTTTGCACCACAGGAATTTCTTCTGGTTTGTCTTCCTCCGTAACTTCCGTCGTTACTTCTTCACGAATTGTGGTTTCCACTTTTACAACTTCCTCTTTTTCAGGTTTTGGTTTCTTTGTCTTATCTATTTTTGAAACTTTTTCTTCTAATATAACTACTTCTGATTTATCTTCTTCCGGAGTACGCTTTGGAATTGGTTTAAGAACGACTTCTTCTGGTTTTATCTCTTCTTGCATTTTTTGTCGTTGTACAGGTTTCAGAGTTACTTCTTCTTTTGGTTCTTCCGGTTGTTTTGGTTTTTGCTTACCTGTACGCCACGTATGTTGTTCTGGTTCAATATCGTCGTGTTTAGGTTGTGTTTTAGTCTTAAGACTGTCTTGCTCAGGCTTTTCTTCAGATTTTTCTTGCTTTATTGGCTTGAGGTGGACCTCCTCTTTAGTTTCTTCTTCTTTTGGTCGTCTCTTACCAGTAGGCCATTTTGTTTCCTCTGGTTCTTCTACTTCTGCTTGTTTTGGTTTTCTTACAGGTTTCAACTGAACCTCTTCAACAGTTTCTTCTTTTGGTTGCAAAGGTTTTGGTTGTCTAGGCACTGGCTTAAGAACAACTTCTTCCTTAGGTTCTTGTTCTTTTGGTTTCCTTGGTTTACGCCATGTTGGCTCTTCTGGCTTGGTTTCCTCCGTAAGCTTATGTATTTTGTCTAGCTGTTGAACTTCTGGCGTTTCTTCTGGTTTTTGTTGTTTTGGTATAGGTTTTAGGACAATTTCTTCTTTGGGTTCTTCTTCTTTCGGCCGTCTCTTACCAGTAGGCCATTTTGCTTCTTCAGGTTCTTCTATTTCCACTTGTTTTGGTTTTCTTACAGGTTTCAGCTGAACCTCTTCAACAGTTTCTTCTTTTGGTTCCACAGGTTTTGGTTGTCTAGGCACTGGCTTAAGAATAACTTCTTCCTTAGGTTCCTCTTCTTTTGGCTTTCTTGTTTTACGCCATGTAGGTTCTTGCTTGGTTGGTTCTAGCTCTGTATCTTTTGTAGTTTTATCTTTTTTGTCTGGCTGTTGAACTTCTGCTGTTTCTTCTGTTGCCTGTTGTTTTGGAATAGGTTTTAAGATTATTTCTTCTTTTGGTTCTTCTTCTTTCGGCCGTCTCTTTCCAGTAGGCCATTTGGTTTCCTCTGGTTCTTCTACTTCTGCTTGTTTTGGCTTTCTTACGGGTTTCAGCTGAACCTCTTCAACGGTTTCTTCTTTAGGTTCTACAGATTTTTGTTGTCTAGGCACTGGCTTAAGAACAACTTCTTCCTTGGGTTCTTCTTCTTTCGGCTTCCTTGTCTTACGCCATGTTGGTTCTTGTTTGATTGATTCTGGTTCAGTTTTTTCTGTAGGTTTATCCTCTTTAGGTTTGTCCTTCTTTTCTGGCTGTTGAGTTTCTGGCGTCTCTTCGATTTTTTGTTGTTTTGGAATAGGTTTTAGGACTACTTCTTCTTTGGGCTCTTCTTCTTTTGGCCGTCTCTTACCTGTAGGCCATTTGATTTCCTCTGGTTCTTCTACTTCTACTTGTTTTGGTTTTCTTACAGGTTTCAGCTGAACCTCTTCAACGATTTCTTCTTTAGGTTCTACAGGTTTTGGTTGTCTAGGCACTGGCTTAAGAACAACTTCTTCCTTGGGTTCTTCTTCTTTCGGCTTCCTTGTCTTACGCCATGTTGGTTCTTGTTTGATTGATTCTGGTTCAGTTTTTTCTGTAGGTTTATCCTCTTTAGGTTTGTCCTTCTTTTCTGGCTGTTGAGTTTCTGGCGTCTCTTCGATTTTTTGTTGTTTTGGAATAGGTTTTAGGACTACTTCTTCTTTGGGCTCTTCTTCTTTTGGCCGTCTCTTACCTGTAGGCCATTTGATTTCCTCTGGTTCTTCTACTTCTACTTGTTTTGGTTTTCTTACAGGTTTCAGCTGAACCTCTTCAACGGTTTCTTCGTTTGAAGGTTTCGGTTGTCTAGGCACTGGCTTAAGAACAACTTCTTCCTTAGGTTCTTCTTCTTTTGGTTTCCTTGGCTTACGCCATTTTGGCTCTTCTGGCTTGGTTTCCTCCGTAGGCTTACGTATTTTGTCTAGCTGTTGAACTTCTGGCGTTTCTTCTGGTTTTTGTTGTTTTGGTATAGGTTTTAGCACTACTTCTTCTTTGGGTTCTTCTTCTTTCGGCCGTCTCTTACCTGTAGGCCATTTTGTTTCCTCTGGTTCTTCTACTTCTGCTTGTTTTGGCTTTCTTACAGGTTTCAACTGAACCTCTTCAACTGTTTCTTCGTTTGGTTGCAAAGCTTTTGGTTGTCTAGGCACTGGCTTAAGAACAACTTCTTCCTTGGGTTCTTCTTCTTTTGGTTTCTTTGGCTTACGCCATGCTGGCTCTTCTGGCTTGGTTTCCTCTGTAGTCTTATGTATTTTATCTGGCTGTTGAACCTCTGGCGTTTCTTCTGGTTTTTGTTGTTTTGGTATAGGTTTTAGGACTACTTCTTCTTTAGGTTCTTCTTCTTTCGGCCGTCTGTCACCTGTAGGCCATTTCGCTTCTTCAGGTTCTTCTACTTCCACTTGTTTTGGTTTTCTTACAGGTTTCAGCTGAACCTCTTCAACAGTTTCTTCTTTTGGTTGCAAATGTTTTGGTTGTCTAGGCACTGGCTTAAGAACAACTTCTTCCTTAGGTTCCTCTTCTTTTGGCTTTCTTGTTTTACGCCATGTAGGTTCTTGCTTGGTTGGTTCTAGCTCTGTATCTTTTGTAGTTTTATCTGTTTTGTCTAGCCGTTGAATTTCTGCTGTTTCTTCTGTTGCCTGTTGTTTTGGAATAGGTTTTAAGATTACTTCTTCTTTTGGTTGTTCTTCTTTCGGCCGTCTCTTACCAGTAGGCCATTTGGTTTCCTCTGGTTCTTCTACTTCTGCTTGTTTTGGCTTTCTTACAGGTTTCAGCTGAACCTCTTCAACGATTTCTTCTTTAGGTTCTACAGGTTTTGGATGTCTAGGCACTGGCTTAAGAACAACTTCTTCCTTGGGTTCTTCTTCTTTCGGCTTCCTTGTCTTACGCCATGTTGGTTCTTGTTTGATTGATTCCGGTTCAGTTTTTTCTGTAGGTTTATCCTCTTTAGGTTTGTCCTTCTTTTCTGGCTGTTGAGTTTCTGGCGTCTCTTCGATTTTTTGTTGTTTTGGAATAGGTTTTAGGACTACTTCTTCTTTGGGCTCTTCTTCTTTTGGCCGCCTCTTACCAGTAGGCCATTTGATTTCCTCTGTTTCTTCTACTTCTACTTGTTTAGGCTTTCTTACAGGTTTCAGCTGAACCTCTTCAACGGTTTCTTCTTTTGATTGCAAAGGTTTTGGTTGTCTAGGCACTGGCTTAAGAACAACTTCTTCCTTAGGTATTTCTTCTTTCGGTTTCCTTGGCTTACGCCATGATGACTCTTCGGGCTTGGTTTCTTCCGTAGGCTTATCCTTTTTGTCTACTTCCTGATCTTCTGGTGTTTCTTCTGGTTTTTGCTGTTTTGGAATAGGTTTTAGGACTATTTCTTCTTTAGGTACTTCTTCTTTTGGTCGTCTCTTACCAGTAGGCCACTTAGTTTCTTCCGGTTCTTCTACTTCCTCTTGTTTTGGTTTCCTAACTGGTTTTAACTGAACTTCTTCCAGAGTTTCTTCTCTTAGTTCTGAAGGTTTTGTTTTTCTAGGCACTGGCTTAAGAACAACTTCTTCCTTGGGTTCTTCTTTTGGTTTTCTTGTAGTTTTGCGCCACGTTGGTTCTTCCAGTTTAGGTTCTTCTATGCGCGTGTCCTTTTCTTCAGGTTGTTCTTTCAAAATTACTTCTTGTTGCTTATCATCTTTTGATTTTCTTCTTGAAATTGGAAATTTAGGTTTCTCTAACTGAGTTTCATCTCTTTCTTCATTAATTTTTAAAATCACTGTATCTTCTTCTTGAGTCATAGCTTCTTCGATAACTATAGTTTCAGCGTGTTGAATAGATCCTTTTCGGACTTCTTTTAGTTGAACTTCTTCCAATTTTTCTTTTCTGATGGCTGTTTTTTCTACCTTAGTTGGTCGTAATTTGATACTTTCTTGATTCCAAGGAATAGGTTCTTTCTTTTCTTCTAATAGTGTTTTTGGTTTTTTCTCTTCTGGCCTTTGTTTCTTCCAGGTAAGCACTTCAACATCATCTTTTTCGTCATACTTATCTATTTCTGTTTCTTCAAGACTCATATCTTCTGTGGTTGGCTTATGTGGTTTTGGTCTTCGCCAAGATTTTGTTTCCAGTTGTGCTTGTGAAGTTTCTTCCACCACCTTAGACACTTCTAAAACGTTAGAGTCCTCAGTCATTACTTTTTCTTGGACTCGAGGTTTTCTCCACGATTTAGGTTCAAGTTCTTCAGAACGTTTAATATCCAAAGATTCTTTAGTCTGTAAATCTAAAAGAGAGCTATCTTCCGTGTGTAAGGTTTTGTCTATAAGACGTTGTTTCTCCTGTATTTTCACTATTTCTTCTTGTTTCTGTTTAATAATTGTAGCATCATCACGTTTTGATTTACGCCAATGTTTTACTTCTAACTTTTCGTCCGTTACAATGTCCTTAGCCTCTACAATTTTTCTACGCCAAGGCACATCAGACTTCATTTTTTTAGTTTCTATATCTTGTGCAGTTTGCACTTTAATAATGTTAGATTCTTCAGTGGATTGATACAAAGCTTTACTTTGACTAATCTCTATGTCTTCTGTGGAATATTGGTTATCTTCTACTTTTTCCCCAAACGTTTTCTTTGTTACGGTTTTGCGTGTTTCTGTAATATAAAAAGGTTGTTTAGTTAATAAATGCTTAGCATTGTATTTATTTCTATTTGTTCCCACAATGGATCAGATTAGGACTCTGATAGACTTGGTGGTCAATTATAAATCTATCTATATGTAAATAGTGTATGAAAGAATTATTATTATTTTAAGCAGACTTATTTGGTTGTTAAAATATAATAGATATAGGAAAAGTAGATATTGTTTTGTATGTTTATTTGAGTTTTGTCCATTATACAGTAGTTATTCCTTTTCATAATGATGTCCGCGAGTTATTATTGTAAGCTACAAAGCTTTTTATTGAGGACATTGAAAACACACTGATAAAAATTCCAGGTTAGTGATCATAAAAATAATAAATACTCTACAATTTGGATTTTTAGGGTCCTGTAGTAACTAAAACGAATCCTTATAAATTTGCTATGTCCGTCCGTTCTGTCTGTCTGGCCGGAAGTCACAGTCAATTTACTAAGAAACTATCAGTAATACATAAACGAAATTTAACAGGTAGATGTGTTTCACTTCACATCCGGTGTATGTATAATGTATTCCGTAAATTTTTCAAAGAACTGATAAATAGGGGTGGTTCTCCATACATCATATAAAGAAGAGATGAAGAGTTTTTTGTTAACCTCACACCATCATTTAATAAATCTTTTAAAATAAGGCTAAAGTTTCTTACATCATTTTCTTCTCCGATGTAATGTGTGCGAGGGACCGCTAAGGGTGAAAAAAAAAAATCTCGTTCTTATAGTTTTGAATTAGCCATATCAAGAACTTTCAATGAAAGTTATTTTGAATACTCTGTGATTCCAACTCTTCGATTTATACCTAGCAATAAATATGTAAAAAAGTTGTCATTGACATTTTTGCAAAGTAGTCTAGACAAACTGTACTCGCCAAATGGTTTTATTTTATCTGATTACAGCATTAACTATGGAACCCTATCATATACGTGTCTCAACACGCTCTTGCCCTTTTTTATACAACTTGATACCTCTACGCGTTCTCGAGAAAAAGGGCTTTAGAGACAAGACAGACAAACAGCATGAGAATGAAATGATTGTCTTTTTTAAATTTTGAGGCACGGGCTACGCTGGAGGCGTAGCTTGAATAGGTGTTCTCGAACGATCACCAATTTCAAGCAACGGACGGACCGGTCAGTCTGGTCTGCATCACTTAATTCCCCATTGCTCTTTTTACTATCGGACAGTCAGAAACACGAAAAAGCGTCACCGTTTCATGGTGGATATTCCAAAAACTCGAACGAAACGCTTTAATTCCACTTTCATTTTGCAGACTGCTATATTGTGGAAAATTGTGGAATACACTTCCTGAGTGGGTCTTTCCCGATAGTTATAGTCAATTCGTTTCTTCTATCAATTGGTCTCTTCTAGGTAAGCGCGCTCCATCGTAGATCGCAACCTCGCTTAACATCAGGCGAGTTGGCGGTCAAGCGCAAACCTATTTCTACATAAAAGAAGTCTTCGGATGAGTGACCGTGAGTGCCATTTCTTTCTGTGCGCTACCGTGGGTTGGATGTAACGTTAAATTGTTCTTTAAAAAAAAACAGTAATCATCAAGCCAGGTCAGATGCCTTTCGGCGGCTTAATAACTTTGACACTAGGGCTAGCCACTCAGTCTATACGAACTTACGTTTTTTTAATCGAAAACCTATTTGGGACGCATATGTATATTGTGTGTCAAAGTAATGTCACTCCCAAAGTGCCGTAGGTATAAATAAATAAGTAAATATAAGAACAGTTGTTGGATGCGATTTTAAGAGCTAAGATTTTTGTTACGGCCTTTTTGGAGTTCCGTAGTCAACTACGCATCCTTATAATTTCGCCCATCCGTTTGTCCACGGCTTAGCTCAAAAAATAGTTTAGTATAGTAGGTACTAGGAAAATGTATTTTAATATGGGTATACATATTTATTACGCCAATAAAACGGTAGAATAAAGTCTTAAAAAATTGTTTGGGTGCTTCTCTTACATGTAAAGTGAGAGTGAATTATTTTTTTGAAGTGAAAACTTCTTTAGCGGCGTTGTGCATTTTTGGGATGGGTAAAAATTTTTAAACTCGCGTCAGATCGTCAGATTAAATTCGTAGGACGGACGGATTATTTTAGTCAGAAACGTATTCTAACGTTCTGCATTTAAAGTTCATTACTGTATGTACAAGTTTTTCCTTCTAGCATGACGTCATTTTGTTGCGCCGAATGCTTATTTTCGATACATGCACGTAAGACTCGTTAGCTCAGTAGGTTAGAGCACCAATATAAATTTCAATTTGTCCATCGGAGGGCGGAGGTTCAAATCCTTCACGAGTCAGTCTTTTTGCTATTTTATTTTTTAGTTTTCACTTCTGCCGGCACTCCTGGAGTACAACCCGTTGTTTTTTAGGGTTCCTTACCTCAATAGGAAAAAACGGAAGCCATATAGGATCACTTTGTAGTCCGTCTGTCCGTCCGTCGGGTGTCAAGACCTTTATCTCGGGAACGCGTGAAGGTATCGAGTTGAAATTAAAACCATATACGCAGATTCATAATATCTTGATGCAGAAAGAAAAATAAAGAATCTAAGTTTTCGTAAAAAGAAGTTACAGCCGAATATATCGTAAAAAACGCACATTTCGACACTCACAAGGGAATCAAAACCTATGGGGTACTTCCCGTTGACCTAGAACAATGAAATTTGGCAAGTAGCATTGTGTTAAAGTACACATATAGGAAAAAATCCGAAAACTGGACATTTTAAATTTAATCACAAAAAAATAGTGTCTTTATGCAAGGAATGAATGTCCTAATTTTAAAGTGAATTAACCGTATCATGTGGGGTACCTATCATATGAAAGAGCTTCAGTAGCATAAGCTAAAACAGGTTTTTTAAATATTTTTACGATGTATATTTTTCGCTTTATGGAGAATAGAAAAATATATAAAAAAATATTATTTCTCCCTTTTATTTAGTTTGTACGGAACCCTCAGTGGGCGAGTCTGACTCGCACTTGTCCGGTTTTTATTTTATCTACCCCATCGTTGCGGCATCGTTGGATAGGTAATAAATAAAAAAAAAACAGCCGGCGTTTGAGGCAGTCAACGTTGCTTTGCACGGCCACTCTGTACTTAATAAAAATTCGCCTAAAAAGTTTTGGTTCCCAGCTGAAGTGAAGGGTCTGCAGGGGGCATGTGGCATGTGTTAAAAACCTGTTTAAGTTTATGCTAATGAGGCTCTTTCATATGATACCCCACATGATACGGTTAATTCACTTTAAAATTTGGGCCCTCATTCCTTGCATAGAGACACTATTTTTTGTGATTAAATTAAAAATTTCCAGTTTTCGTTTTTTTTTGTTATATTTGTACTCTAACACAATGCTTCTTGCCAAATTTCAGAGTTCTAGGTCAACGGGAAGTATAGGTTTTGATTCCTCTGTGAGTGTCGAAATGTGCGTTTTTACGACATATTCGGCTGTAACTTTTTTTTACGAAAACTGATAAATTTTATTTTTCTTTCTGCAGCAAGATACTATGGATCTGCGTATATGGTTTTAATTTCAACTCGATACCTTCACGAGTTCCCGAGATAAAGGTCTTGACACCCGGACGGACGTACAGACGGACAGACGGACAACAAAGTGATCCTATAAGGGTTCCGTTTTTCCTATTGAGGCACGGAACCCTAAAAACATTGGGATGTGCGAAAACAAGTTTTTTATTTATGGATTCTTCTTCTTAGTCGTTATCACTCTTGGCAGAGTGGTCGTGGTCATCGTTTCAGGTGGTGGCTCGCTTCACAATCCGTCGCCATTCCTCACTTGACGCCTTTATTTAGGGATATGTATGCGAAATATTAAGATTTGAAGTGATACTTTTTGTTAGAGTCAAGTGCCCCCCCTCTACTACTTGCCGGCTAAACAATAAAAAAAAGAAAATGCTATGAAATTAAAAGGAAAAGGCTAAGTAGAATTTAAAAGTTAACGAGTAATAGCCGATCAACTTAAAAAATTTACCTATAGAAGTAAGAAATGAAAATTTTGTGCAAATTTCATTTAAACTAACATAAGTTAAATCGTATATTCATAGTATCAATTATAAAACCCAGTTTAAAGTCCACATAAATTATCGTTTGCACCTACGGAACCTACTTTGCGAGTGGTGCGACACGCAATTAGCCATTTATTTATTTTTATTCAGTGATAAAATAAATCTATTCACTCTGTATTATATTTGATATTTATGAACTAGAACTACTTTTTTTCGGGGTTTCACCTCTTGTCCAATTTTGCTTCGAGTCACACGTGTCATTGAAAAAATCATTAATGAATTCTATATGAAAGTTTCAATTCAATTCGGTAGATTTTATTATTTTTTCGGTCGTTCATTAGGTGAAATCTTCGTTGACTGTTTATATTATGTGTAGTGGTTTTACCAATCTGCTAAAATAGCTTTTATTTGTAAAACGTATTATCACAATATTTCAATATGTACTTACGCAGGTACTTAACATTATGAAAAAACTTCCGTGTATGGTTCCTATATTTAATAGTTAAATGTTACCTGCGCATTTTTTCATACAAAAGTAGAAAACTGACTCACATTATCCGATTTCAATGATTATTTTGTTTATCTGATCGGAATCATAAATGGTTAGGCTTCTGTATAACAGCTTTTTGTAGTAGCGCTCGTGGCGTAGCTTGACTAGGTGTTCTCGAACAATAAACAATGTCAAGCAACGGACGAACCGGTCAGTCCTCGGATGGGTAACCGTGACTGGCATTTCTTTCTGAGCGCTACCGTGGGTCGGATGACACGTTAAATTGTAGGTCCCAGTTATTTGTTTTAAAAAAATAGCAATCTTCAAGCCAGGTCAGAGACCTTTCGGCGACTTCATAATTCTGACACTAGGGCTGGCCACTCAGTCTATACGAACTTACTTACTTTCTTGTCGTATGGGAAAATGTGTAATGTACTGGAAAGCTATGATAACGATTTCTTAGGTAAATTTCGACTTAGTTATTATATAAGTAGTGATATACGTGTAATATACGATTTTATATAAGCGCCATACCAACCTACTTGATATTAGCTAAATAGTTTACTCGATTCTATTTTTCGAAATGGCACACGCAAAATAATTGCGTTACAAAAATGACCAAATAATTAATATCTGAAAAATAAATATTTTATTTTGTACTAATTTACTTATATTTTGCTCGTACATATTGCATGTAACAACACCAGCAAACAACCTTTAAATGTGTTCGTACTTCAGACTGGATATAATCATAATGATATCCTTCATAACTCTACACTAGTAGTTATACGAACAGTAGACCTCGCGAGAGAGCTTATTTCCAGCTCACCTTGGGTCATCTGTACATAATACATTTTGAGATTTCAATGGCTTCCTTCACCAGCCTAGGTACGTAGTGACGTTCAGTAGACACTATTTCCGGCTTGTGTAATTCTATCCAATGATTAGGTCCTGGGTCCAGCAGATGTTCACGTGAACGTGAACCACGGTAAATATCCCGTTAATAATAATAGTGTTTTAATGAATGACCGTGATAGTTTAAAAAAATGTTTTTTTAAGTCGATGACCAGTCCAGTAGTTGGCAAGTGATAGTGTAGGGACCGGTAGCAACCTCAAAAATGTACCTACGTGTATGTGCCTCTACTTATTTGATTGGATTGATTTAAACTTTCAGTTTTATGTAGAGGAAAGTTATTATTTTTAAACGATTTCCAAAAAGAAGGAGGTTCTCAATTCGACTGTGTTTTTGCATATTTGTTACGAGATTACTCCGCCAGTTATGAATTGTTTTTCATGATATTTTTTTTTGCTTTGTAGGCTCAGGTGGTCCCATATACATTTTATCAAAATCCGTTCAGTATGTATAGTTATTTTGTAATAAAATCCAAAGATTTTATAACAAAACAACTATATAACTAAAAAGTAGGGAGATTTCAAACAACATCGTACCTATCTACTAAGTAATATTTAATTCCAACAAAAGACTTAGACGCGTTCTTATCATTTGCTTAGAATTAAAGATAGTTTGTTCTTTTGAAAAAAATAAAAAAAAAAAAAAAAGTTTGTGTTCTCGCGCTTTTATTTATATCAATATAAATTTTATAATTTAATAAAATGGTGGGTTTGATTGCATTCAAAATTTCTTTTCTTCCTTTTAGAGCATTTAATTATAAGCTTGTTTTTAAATATATTTTTTAATTAATATTTTTTTTACTAGACTAAAAAAGAGTGCTTGTCAAGACTATTCAAACGAGTCCAAACTCGACGGTTTTATCTTGTTTAGGGTAAGAGTTCCTATGGCCACCTTCCGACGCCATCTTGAGACCAGCTTCATGGTACCATATTATTTCATTGTCACCGAAGTTACGTAAGTAAACCAAATTTCAACCTAATCTAACGACAGGAAGTGGCTCTAATTTAACTCGCAAGATTTGTCCCATACTAACAGGGCAAGTTAAATAAAAGCTAGTAAAAAAAATCAAACTTCTCAGTTTTCATAAAAAAGTTATGGCCGAATATGTCGCAAAAACGCATATTTCGACATTCGCAAGGGAATCAAAACCTATGGGGTACTTCCCGTTGGACCTATAATTGTGAAATTTGGTAAGAAGCATTGTCATATAGTATACATAAAGGAAAACATCCGAAAACTGTACATTATAATTTAATCATAAAAAATAGGAAGGAAGGGGGTCCTAATTTTAAAGTGCTTAAACCGTATCATGTGGGGTATCTTAAGAAAGAGCTTCATTAGCACAAGCTAAAATAGGTTTTCAAATATTTTTACAATGTATATTATTTTTACAATGTATAATTTGTATTTTCGGTTTATGAAGGAAGATATAAAAAATATATAAAATTTCCCCCTTTTATCTACTAGTTTGTATGGAACCCTCGGTGGGTGAGTTTGACTCGCTTTTGTCCAGTTTTTTAATGTTATATTCTCGATTTCCAGTTCGATTTTTGAACGAGTCTCTTTTGTTACAGACCTGTATGATACGAAAATTCATTTTTTGTTCGAAAATTCATGTTAGTTGAGAGTTTGAGACGTAGACAATTTAATTTGCTTAGGTTCAAAATTCAAATTACATAATGTCACAGTGTAATTTAATGAAATCCCATACAATATTAAAGCCCTTGGGCTTAAATGATGTACTTTAGACGTAAAAGGAACATTTTTGAGCAGGTGGTGTACAAAATTATTTAATCATATAAAAGCTCTAATAGATATATATTTTTGTACCTATATATGCATGTATATGCCGACAGCAACCCTTGCTTTGCTCCCCCAACTAACATTATACTTATTATTAAAGGGATATTTACCGTGGTTTATTTTAAGTTCTTCTATTATTTATTTAAGTTACCGATATTTCGGCGCAGTTTCATGCTCCATTTTCACGGATGACTGAAGAATGCGAGTGATTGACAACTAAGAACAGACATTCGGTCTATCCTCATTTGTCGTTTTTTCTACATAAATATCCCGTTATAATGATTATAATGAAGTGAATAACTATCATAGTTTAAGAAAGTGTCTCCTTACTAATTTCAAAACGCACTCTTGCAGGAACCAATCAGTATCTTGTCCCAATAATGGCTAGACCTGTGGTAGATGGGTCAAGAGCGTGTTACAAGTTACACAAAGACAAGTTAGATTAGTCTAACATAAACTGCCTACTCAAATCTGCTCAAAAGTCAAGAATCAACCGGCAGATATCTGGGGGTACGGTAACGATGTCTGAACGTGGCCTACGTAGACCATATTGTCAACCAAACGAAAGTTGAAGGTGTTCCAACTTCATGCTCCAAGGTACTCTATTCAAAACTAACAAAATGTTTCTCCATGCTCCGCCATACATTGCGAGAGAGTGTGTAAATAAATGAGCTAATCGGGGTATTTGTGTTTCATGTTCCTTATTTAATCTAACATTACTTGCATCTTTCTGTTATAGACAGTAACACCTGCATGTTTTGCCGTCTAAACGCGCCTTGTTTCACTTGAATTAGTATCACTAACTGAGTTATTAACGAAGGAATCTCCAGGAAAAGACCACTCCAGCTGCAGAAGAGCACTCGCAGGTAGAGTGAGCAGATTTAGGGCAAATAAGCAAATATACGAAGTCCTCGTCTATTTAAAACAGGCAGAAGATTTATAAAAGTGAACATCTGTGCGTTCTATATTTGTTACACAACAGCGTGACTTTATTTCTCAAAATACCTGTTGAAATCAAGCAGGTACAAAAATAATCCAATGTACGGGGTTACTATCTTACGGAACAAATTTTTGAGATTTGTATTTTTTCCAAAATTCTAGGAAATTAGTATAGTATCGTATCTCTATATAAACTAGTATGAGATGTGAATCTCTGATTGTTCGTTTTTACTCAATAAATAGTAGACTAGCTTTAACAGCAGTATTACCCAAAGACATCATGTTTTCTTAAAAACCATTTGAGCTACAAATATTAGAGTAAATAACGACAAAATTCGGTTGCTGGATCCCTCAGATCAAACTGAAGGTCGTTCATTATGGGGTCTCAAAATCAAACACTAAGAGTAGACAAAAAGACTCAAGTCATGGAGGCAGAAAGAGTACTTTGCAGGTTACAGTTAGTAGTGAGCTGATTTTTCGCAGACAGCACAGCATCATTGCTTGGTATACAAGATAACAAAAGAGACAAGGGAAGACCTTAAAGAGGATTGAACTGTGACATTGCCGTGGTTGGATGTGGTTCTACAAATCGATGAAGTCTGGATAAATTTTTGCCGTTGATGGCAAGCGATGTGATAAAACTCTGACAGCGGTATAAGGTAAGACAGTTTTTCAAAACACCTCCCTTTTTCGTGTAGTCAGAGATACATAGAGAGCAAAATAAGTGGTTCTGGTATTTTGTGAGTGAAGGGTCTTTGACAGTTCTGATTGATCTATACTGTAATGCATCGAGAGACTCAAGCTGGTGCTTGGATGCTTCGTTCCAGAGATAATTCTAATATTCTGCGTGGAGTCGGAGAATATCATTTGACGTGGTGGTGTAATGTCAAATACTGCTTCGTCCTATTGCAAGTTTTAATATGCTAAGTATGGCCTTATTTCCTGTGTCTGTGATATGTAGAAAATGTTGACACCTAGTTTATTTGCTCTTCTAAAGCTGGGGAGAAGTTATGGAACATTTTCATAGCAATGAGATTTTTAAAAATACGAAATTGTTATTGTAGAGAGATCATTGGCCTTTTTTCAATGTGGCCTTAACAAAAAATATTATCACTTTGATAGATCTTATTTTAGATAACAGCATTAGCCATGGGACCCTGCCATGTACGGTCTTGGACATTTATTGACCGAGCGAGCGAAGCGTCTGCATCAACTGGCCAAATTTTCTTTCGTCTGTCAGTTTGTTTGTGATTTTGTATGTTCGTACTCGCAGGGCGTAATTTTGGATCAATTTTGATGAAACTTGGCGTATAGGTTCTATGGATTATAATTTTTTTTGTCGTCGGCGATTTTTGATTGTAGGGGTGGTTCCCATAAAAAGAGGGGAAGTTTATTGCGGCGCTAATTACCAACCGGTTTTAATGATATTTAGTAGGTAGATAAAGTACACAATAATTACAATTTGTGGTAAAAATGAACAGAATTGGTCAACTGGTTGTCGAGATATGACAACCAACTTGAGATTGCGTGTAACAGTGAGAGCGCGTGGATATGCTTGATGCATTTTAGCGCTGAATAATTTTCTCCATTTATAAAATTATTATTTGATGACCGAGCGAGCGAAGCGTCTCTGCATCAACTGGCCAAATTTTCTTTCGTTTTTATATACGGCTTCCTGAGACAACTTTATGTAAGTATTATGTACAGATGACCCAAAGTGAGCTGCAAATAAGCTCTTTCGCGAGGTGTGTTCGTAGAACTACTTGTTATATATATTCATGAGGAGCTTGAAATTGAACGCTAACTCAAATGATTTTAACCAATATTGCAATCTACGACGAAGCATGCTTACCTAGAAGAAACTGATTCGATTGTATATTAAAGACACCCAGCTGATTATTTGTATCTATTGAGAAAGACCTCAGCAAACATATTCGATATTTAGGCAGTGCGCATGGTAAAAGTGGAATTAAATCATTTCGTTCGGGGTTTCGGAATGACCATCACTCGACGATGTCTATTTCCAATGTCGATTGCGCTTTATCAAATTTTAGTTCTCTTTCATTCTGTTTTCTAATGGTTTCGTATTATTTTGTACATGTCGAGTTACCAAGTTATTTTTTTGTACCTAGAGATGTTGTTTTTTATTATAAGCTCTATTTTATTTTGTATTGTAAAGTAAATAAAATGGAGTAGATACTTACGTTTCCGGGAACATATCTTCCTTGATTGGCTTCCGATTCGACGAGGTGTCACACTCACCCAATACGAACTCTGATTAGGAACCTTGCTCCAATTAATGACCAGAGAACAACTTTGTTATGTGCTAGGTCGTCACTGATTCTCTTACTTTTACTAAATTCATAAATGTCACTGGCATTCTAAAAGCGAGGAACCTTATCAGTGTCTCCATATTTGTCAAGTTTTTTGTAGTATTCAACTCTTAATCCTATATTGTTTTAAGTAGTAGGTACCTACCGCATAAAAATATCCTTTGAGTTTTTAACCTTATTATTTTCACTATAATATTATCCGATTGATACATGTTGGACTTCTATATAAAAGTGGTGTAATTTAGGTCAAGCTTCCATACACTATTAGTGTTGGACATGGAGTTTGATTTTTCATTGGATTCCATATGGGCAATAGTAATTAAATAATTGACAGCATACAATTTGAATGATATAATAATAGTATGATTGCTGGTAGCACAGAACAATCTAATCATATTTTAGTGACTAAGTAAACAGTTCTTATAGAACACACATTAAGATTATTGTCAAGAACAAAACCTTATTAGCGTTAAAGTTAATCAACTGTTTAGTTACGACAGTAACAAAATGTGATAAAAATAAATCACAACTGCCATTCAATGGTATGAAAGAAGAAATAGGAGTTTAGATAGAAGTGCCATTTGATGAATAAGCAACTGTTAGTGGCTGACCATTGGTCGCCGGTCGCGCCGCGTGTAACGTCGGCGATCGAGCGCTGCGCCCGCGCACCTCGTACGAGTCGGTACCTCCCCGATATCTACCTATGCATGTGTTGAGTGTACAATAATGCGAAAAAAATATTCATTGGATTTCGTTTATTTAAAACTGTTCACATAAATTAACATACAAATATTTTTTTTTCATAAATAATTCAAGTAGGTATTATTAATAACTATTCTAATATTTTAGTCATAAAAGTGCCACGTCTAATAACTTAATTATAATTAGGAAAACATACAAACACATTTCAATTTTAACAATATCGTGCACTTAATTAGGCTCACTTTAACGTTACACTATAAAATCTCATTCAATTCGGATATTTTGTACTTGCAAAGAGAAAATGTTTTATTAAGAACAACGGCAGAACATAGAAACTGGCAAGGCAAGTGATGCGTGCGTACTCGGTACCTAGGGTCCGGCGCAGAGGGCGCACGGATCGATGTTTCTTTGTGGAGGACAGTTGACAGCGACAACCACGAGTGAATGGACCCGCCCTACCCGCTCCCGTCTCGTCTACTCCGCGACGCTGACAGAGTTAGTGATAGCCGTTAGGAGCGGAGCGGAGCGGACCGCCCGCCGCCAACGCGTGTCGTGTTAAGTGCTCGATCGCTCCACGATCTACGGGTATATACAGTGACGGTACAAACAGTCATGCCAAAGGTTAAAGCTGAAGCGGCCGCCGGCGGCGGCCCCGCGCTGCGCCACGCCGCGACGGCCGGCGCAGCGCGGGACCGCAACGGCCCGCGCCCCGGCGGGACCGAACATATTATCGAGATCGTTCGAACAGGTTCCATGGGCAGATCTCAACACAAAAAGCGCAAAAACTTTACTTTATTATACTTATTGTTAATATGCCAAATAAATCTAAGCGCAGGCTTAAAATTATTTCATGAGAGTATTGGGTGAAAAATACATTTTAACGCGTCCGATGCGACGCTGCTCGCTTTAAAGTAAACACAATAGGTCGTTCTAATTTACAGTATGATCTATAACAATAGATACATAATTTAGTAAACATCGTAGCGGTAAAAGCAAAACAAAACAGTCGTAGAATGTCTCGTGTTCGTGTTAATCACATGTTACGTCGCGTCGTCTAGAGGCGTGATGCGTAGCGTAGTTTCGCCGGCTCGCCGCCGTCCAGGACTCCGTGCTCCGTCGACTAGGTAGATATATACACAAAAAGCTTGTATGTACAGCATTGTTAATTCGCCCAAATAACGGTATGCATTATGTATATTTTTTGGTCGAAGTGTAGTGTTAGTGCGCGCCGCGGTCGCGTCCGCGCTTCGTCGCAACGTGGGTGCGTGCGCGGTCCTCTAGGACCGTCAGGGCCTGTTCCATTATTTACGACTAAAGTCTGATGTGACCGAATCTTTTATGCGAAGAACAGTCTGATACCGGTGAAACAGGAAAAAAATAAATAACACAAAGTTGGATAGTAAGTAGACGCTCCGTCAGACGGTTCTCCGTAAACAGCGTTTCGTCTCATTGTACTTTCAGCCGCGAAGAACAGGTGAACAGGGCCCAGGGATGTGTCTAGGAAGCGGGCGGAAAACGTTATTGCGGAAACCGCTACGATTGTGATACGATTAGCCGTATGTGGTGTACAGATTCGCTTGTCAACTATCGTTTTTATAATAGTAGTTTTCACCCGATCTCTGGTAGATATAGGTAGAAGTGGAACAAAGAAACACTACATTAATGTATTAAGTGCGCGACGCGAGCTCGCTGCCTGTGTCTATGTCTTACTTTTGACGACTAGTTTGGCGGAGACCTCTGCCTGTCCGGCGGCGGTGGTGGCGCGGCACGTGAACACGCCCGTGTCCTCTTCGAACGTGTTGCCGATCAACAACACCGCGTTGTTGCCCTCGTGAATCATCTGCAACATCAGACCATTCGAAACTGTTATGATGGCCTCTAACATTCACATGACATCCATTGTTCTGCTGTTTTACTTTCGTGTAGCTTTGACTAGTGATTAAATTTAAAAAATCATTCATCAATTTAGTGATCGGAATGACAGTCTGAGTAGTTAGTTACGAAAAGTTCTAACTGTTGCAAAAGTAGACAATAATCACCTGGAAGTCAGGAGTTTGCGGGATGAGCGCGCCCTCGCGCAGCCACTGGATTGTCGGCTTGACTTTGCTGCTGATCTGGGTCTTGAACTGTGCAGGCTGGCCCTCGTAGACGTGCACGTCGCGCATCGGCGTCAGCACCGGCAGGCTGTCAGGCTGGTCGGGCTGCGCTACTCGCAGCTTGGCGGCGACGGTCACGCGCCCGGCCGAGTTGAACGCCACACACTTGTAGTCGCCCTCGTCTTCGGGGAATGCTTCCGAGATACGCAGCGTGTACTCGTCCGCAGTACGCGACATTTGGAAGTACTTAGAAGGCTTGATCAGCTTGTCGCCCTTGTACCACTGCACGGTGGGCGCCGGCTTGCCGACGATCTTACAACTGAATTCAATCGCTTGACCTTCGGTCACCGACTTATCCTTGATCGGCTCGATGATCTCTGGCGGCGCATTAGCTGCCTTGCTTTGTGGCTTGGGCTTCTCCTTAGTAGCCGGCGCGTTCACCGAACACTCGGCATCACATCGCGCTTCGCCCGCGCTGTTGATCGCCACACACTCATATTTACCGGAATCCTGAGGGTAAGCTTCCAGAATCAAAAGAGTATATGTGCCGTCCTCCTCAAGGATCTTGTTCCTGATGTCAGGCTGGACTTTCTTACCGTTTTTCAACCAGTAAACATCGATGGGTTTCGTTCCGGTTACTTTAGTGTCGAACCGGGCAAGCTGTCCCGCAGTCACGTTAACGTTTTGCGCAGTGAGCGTAAAGCTAGGTGGTGTGACCCCTCCGCGACCCTGTCGGCGGCGTTCTTCTACCACGAGATTGGCACTACATTTGGCGGTGCCTCCTCTGTTCTCCGCAACGGCGGCAAACACGGCAGAATCTTCGATGAACACTTGTCTAATGATGAGAATCGATTTGGTGCTAAACGTATGGATTTGGAAGTCGGCAGAGTTTTTGATGGGGAAATTTTCACGGTACCATTTGATCTGTGGCAGCGGGTCGCCGTCAAACTCTACTTCGAACCTTGCCTGCTCGTGCTCGAACACGCGGCATGGCTGCATCTTCTTGGTAAAGACAGGAGGGTTGCTGGGCTTCACGGGACCCTCTACCACCCTTTCCTGGGTTTGTGCTTTGTGTTCTACCTCGGTAGTTTCAGTGGAGGTGATCTTGCGCGTAATTTCCTTGTCGCCGATGACTTCTTTCTGTGTTTGTTTCTGTTTCGCTACATGCACCTCCTTGCCGTGTACAGTAGACTCCATCGGGTCGGGAATTCTTGGTTTTCTCACCACTCTCTTCTGTGTCTGCTGTTCGTCAATAACTTCTTCAGTTTCCCTGTAATAAAAATAAGCTTAGATTTTCAATCCACATTTGACAAAAACTGGAAAATGTCAGGAGGTTCCCCAACAGTGGAATTCAACTGGTTAGAAATGAATAACAAAATATTGTTGTTAACCATCATAAAGGTCGATGCCAGCTTTGAATGGTCAATATAAAGTACATATATGTATTACATAAACAAATCTAGCTACTTAAAAACGATACTTACAAACTATCCTCATATCGTTGCGCCATGCCTCTAGCAACGGAAGTTTTCGTGATCTTTTCGCCAGGAATAGCAAATTGATGCGTCGTTTCCCTTATTTTGCTTTCCTTTACAACTTGTTCGTTTTCTAACTCTTGTAGTTTGTTGTAATATTCCTCACTCTTCTTCTTCTTGACGGCATGTTGCCATTCGGTCTCGGGTTCTTTGATAACCTTCGGTTTCAGTTCAGGTCTATGGTCTATTACACCCTGACGTTGTAAGGTGTGCCTTTCTTCGAATGTCTTTTCTAATTCTGTCTCACTACGTTGATATTGTGTAGTTTCATCATACCAAGCTGAAAAATTGACAAACAGTTTACAAGTTGTTCTATATAAATAAAATAATCAGCATTCTCAACATACCTCAGTCAGAGTCCGATGGTAAAGCTGGTAGAAGCGGGTGAAGTTGCACTTCATCTTGCGAGGAAAAGGGAGAGAGAGAAAGAGAAGGGTGCAGGTTGTTTTGTACAAAAGCGGTGTGTGAAAGTGTGCTTGTGTAGGTAAAGGCTTGTGTGCGCAGCAAGAGGTAGTGTGTTGAAAATCCACT
Organism: Lycia hirtaria; assembly: GCA_947563715.1. Classification (NCBI taxonomy): domain Eukaryota; kingdom Metazoa; phylum Arthropoda; class Insecta; order Lepidoptera; family Geometridae; genus Lycia; species Lycia hirtaria. The sequence goes on along the minus strand of OX387386.1, from coordinate 21,059,482 downwards.
CTAAGGCCGTTATCCGTACAATCGATAGCGTTGAAACTATGCCCGATGTGAAAGTGCAAAGTAAGCGTTAATGTGTCGGCTTGTAAGAGTGATATACTCACGTCGTGGTGCGTTCTTCAACACTCCTCGGTAGTCGTCGTGTCGAGGAATCACTTTAAGTTCGGTCGTGGCGAGAGCCTCACCAGCGGAGCTCCTGGCTATCACTTCGATTTTGCCAGTGTCATATTGTCTAGTCTTAGGAATGTCAAAGTGGTACATTCCGTCGTAAGTCAGTTTGTATCTCGATCCCTACAAACAAACATTCGTTGAAAATATCGATAAAGAATTAGGGATGTAATGATAATAAGATGTCGGTGACAGGAAACCAGCGAGGAGACTGATTTCAAGATTATCTATATCAAGTAGGGCTTATGAAATTATATTGCAGATGAGGGGTTACGTACATTTACGATGGTGTTTCCATTGACGACCCACATAACCCTCGGTTTGGGGTGTCCTGTGACGCGGCAGCAGAACCGTGCCCATTCTCCTTCTTCCACTGTGACAGGCTCGGGACGGCTCACGAATACTGGTGGAGAGCGTGCTTTTGTCTCGTCAACCACTTGCTCTGGAGCTCTATCAAACAAATTACCACGATAACTTATGAGAACTTATTGGTAAAACTAAGTTACTCAAAGTAATTTTTATATATTGTCTTTCGGTCAATGAGGTCGTAGTGTTCTTTAGTTCAGATCCAGAAAGTAGAAGAACTTGGTTTATGTTGTACTAACAACACAACAAAACTGGCCAAATGAGACTCGTTTTGACTCTGAGCTAAACGCAGATGCTGTGGGATACTCACACTTGCCATGAGGCCTCCATCTCCCTGATTTTCTCGATACTCTTCATGTGTTTTGGCAGCTGCGAGTCGTACACGATACCAGGTTTGCCTGCGGTCTTGATTACCGCCTTGGTCTCGTCCATGCCATACAGGTTAGTAGCGCGGCACAAGTACTCGCCGCTGTCTTCCGGATACACCCATCCGAAGTTCATTGCAACGTAGCCGAAATCGTAGATGGGAGTGAAGCGATTTTCTGTGAAAGATACATATATTTGTATGTAATTAATTTCATCATTATATTATCTATTGTTGGCTTCTATTATTACCACATGAAAACCACTTTTCATTCAAGTAGATGGGAGCTTCCATTAGAACCCCTGCGCCCCCCCTCCCTCCTAGGGGATCCAAGAGATACTTATAACGATTAAAATATTACATAATGTAAAAGATGCTCACTGTGTAATAGAGGTTTTCCGTTGAAGAACCACTCGACTTTCATGTTGGGGTCACCGACAGGCGCCAATTGACACTCAAACTTAGTAGAGTTCATTTCAACCAGCGAGGTCTGACTCTGAATCTGTGTCACGAACCGCGGTGGCTGTTTTTTATCAACGTCATAGAGGTCATCTTCGGTCAAGAAAACTTCAGAAGTATACTTCTTGATTGTCGCTTCCATCTGAGTGAGGGCTTCTGACTTCTTCATACCGCGTGGTACTTGGTTTTGCAGGATGATATCTGGTAACTCTGAAAAACAATATAATTAGACGTTAATACTATTAGAACAAGAATTTTCATTGTTAAAATAGTTATACTCCTTTATGAATTAAGTACCCATGTTTAACTACGTTTGTTAATCAAGAGATCCATATTTACTATTTTGTTAAGTAGCTTACTTTTGCAAGACACGGTCGCCTTAGTGAAGTCTTCTCCGAAGTCGTTGACGGCACGACACACGTACTCTCCAGAGTCCTCGGCGTATACATACAGGATGTCCAGTGACACGAAGCCCATGTCATACACGGTGCGGTAACGATGGCCGGATGGTAAAAGTTTGCCATTCCTGTACCATTCGATGCGTAGTTTCGGGTCTTCCTTAGGTTCAACGCGACACTCGAAGCGAACGGTTTCCGACTCTTCGATAGTATGTGACTGGATCTGAGTGATGAACTTGGGTGGAGAGCTGATGACTGGCTCTTCTTTAGGTGCATCATGCACCCGTCCTCGCTCCAGTTCCTTGATCTTCTCACCACTCATACCCTGAGGCAATTGTGATTCTAATACGATATCGCGTTTGGCACTGCACGTAATCTTAGCGGTGGTAGTAGCCGAGCCCCACTTGTTAGTGGCGCGACACACGTATTCACCAGCATCGCGCGCGTATACATAGTCTATGTCCAAGGCAATGAAGCCAAAATCGTTCAGCATATGTACGCGAGAGCCCGTCGCAAACGGACGGCCATTGTAGAACCAGTCGATCCTCATTGTCGGGTCTCCGACTGGCTCCACGCGACAGTCGAAGTGAATAGGACCGCCCTCAGGAACGTCCAGGTTGTCCTTGATTTCAACAACGAATTTCGGAGGGTTTGGTTTCTCATCTTCTTCGGTGATCTCTTCGCGTTTGTGAAGTGTTTCTTCCAGTTTTTGAATGCTCTCTGTGCCAGATTTGAAATGAGACGGTAGTTGAGGCTCTAGGATGATTCCTTGACGTCCTTTTACTTGCAGTTTGCAAGAGACTGTAGCTTCACCATGGCGATTTGTCGCCTTACATGTGTAAAGTCCGGCATCACGCTGATATACTCCAGCAATTTCTAGAATAACAAATCCAAAGTCGTTGATTGTCTTTACACGGGATCCTGTAAGCAGAGGTTTGCCATTGTGGTACCATTCTACTCTCATGCTGGAGTCGTTGACGGGAATCAAGCGACATTCGAAATGCGCTGATGAATTCTCCGATAGAAGAAGGTCTGAAGGAGTTGTTGTGAATTCAGGTGGGTTTCCAGTCTCGGCTTCTGGTGTCATTTGGTCGACTACGCCAGTGTAACCTTCGAGAGCTGCGATTTTGTCTATTGTACCCTCCATGCCCTTTGGCAACTGCGACTCTAAGATTATATTACGTTTGCCAGCCACCTTCATCGTGGCAGTCGTGACGGCTTCACCGTAGTCATTGTAAGCTCTGCACAGGTATTCACCGGAGTCCTCAGGATATGTCGGTGAGATTTCAAGGATAACGAATCCGAAGTCACAGAATGTCCTGAATCTTGAACCAGTCTTGAGTGATTTGCCGTTCCAGTACCATTCGACCTAGTAAATATAATAATAATTAAAATTACGCAATAACATTCTTTTAAATTCATCTATTCATTCATTAGAATTTATTTGGAACCTAACTATACTCGTATACCACGATTATCGTTTGTTGGTAAACCATGAGTAGACTGAATGTTACAGAGCAACAATTGGGTGAGTAACAATTGGGAAATGCTCATGTCCTTAGCTTACATTTCAAACTCAAGTAATTTTCATTTCTTTCCTTCTTTCTTTCTTAGGTCTCTACTATTTAGCCAAGATATACATATTATACTTGTCGTTGTCTCAGTGCTTGTTTGCTCTATCTAATATTGGTAAAATATCACAGGAGAAAAGTTTAATACTTTCTTACTTATTTTATTTTCTCGAAAAGCTATATGCTTTTTGAAAAATAATAGAGAATTAAACTTATAAGGCTTGAAGGTCTTTTTATACATAAGTTATATATACTCATGTATAAAAATAGCCTTTCAAGCCTTACAAATATAGCATTTTGAAATTTAAGTTTGAAAGTCTTTTTTTATAAAAGACTTTCAAGCCTTACAATTATAGCTTTATGAAAAAAAATGAACATTAAACTTTTCAATAATTCAATAAAGATAGGGAAAACAAGCACTGAAACTACGATGTACAGTTACAATAGATCTGCAAGGGCCTCAGTGACGGGGAGGCTCATGGCCTCCCAGCCTACCTCGAATACATGAATAGACTTAAACAAAGTAGAATAATTAATTTTTACCTTCAACTTAGGGTCATCGGTGGGTGTCAATCTTGCTTCAAAGTGGGCGTTCTCACCCTCTCTGAGATTGTCAATGTTTGCTAATGGGACTGTAAATACTGGTGCTCTACCGCGTTCTTCTTCTACTGTCGTGTCCTTCCTGCGCACCATTGAATCTTCTAATGTTTGCAACTTCTCTAACCCACCTTCCATGCCCTGCACAAGCAAAGATAAATATAAATATAAATTCTAATATAAGATTACTATAAACACAAGTTGTTGCAAAAATTGCAATCGGAAGTTTTATTATCTTTGCAAATTTTAAATTAGAACTTACCCGCGGGAGTTGCGAGTCCAAGATCAAGTTTTCTTTCGATGTACACTTTAATGTTGCCTTGGTGGAATCTGTGCCGAGTTTGTTGGTGGCTACACACTCGTACTCGCCGGAGTTTTCTTCGTAACAGTACAGTATGTCCAAAATAACTATTCCGAAATCGTGGAACGTTCGGTATTTGTGTCCATGTGGCAGTTTCTTGCCATTGTAGAACCATTCCACTTTTAGGTCGGGGTCATCTACTGGAACTAATCTAGCTTCGAAATGAGCGCTCTGTCCTTCCACCAACTTAGTAATGTCTTGAATTTGTGTGATGAATTTAGGCGGTTCAGCAGATCGAGCAGCTGGTGCTTGTTGCTGCGCTCCTTTCATGCTTTCCAACTCTCTAAGCTTAGCGAGAGATTCGGGCTGTAAGCTGTCCAGGAAGACTCCACTCCTTCCGTACGCGTTGATTGTAGCTTCAGTGAAATCTTCGCCATATTTGTTGAAAACTCGGCACACGTATTTGCCACTGTCGTGATTCTGTGTGTACGCAATATCTAGCATAACAAATCCAAAATCGGAGACAGTCTTTATTCTGTTAGAATGGCGCATAAGCTGGTCGTTGTGATACCATTCGATCTTCAGGTCGGGGTCGTCTACTGGTACGAAAGTACACTCGAAGTGTGCAGATCGGCCATCTTTGACATCGTCGAGGTTTTGTATTTGAGTAGTGAACCTTGGTTTCATTCCCTTGCTCTTATCGACGCAATGAAGCTTGCAACTGATCTCTGCCTGGCCCCACCTGTTAGTAGCCCTGCAAGAGTAGACGCCAGAGTCGGTTTCCTTCGTTCCCAGAATTTCTAAAACGACCATACCGAACGCATACACAGTGCGAATACGATGACTTGCTTCGATGGTTTTACCATTGTAGAACCATTCAATGACCATGCTTTGGTCTCCAGTTGGTATCAACGAAGCTTCATAGTGCGCAATTTGGCCTTCAGCAATGTCGGTAATGTCAGTGAACACGGTAGTAAATTCAGGTGGTCTACCGGTATCATCATCAGGTTTCTGACCTGGCTCCTTGCGAAGAGCATCTTCCAAGTTTTGGATCTTCTCCAATCCTTCAGTGCCTTTAGGATGTTGCGTCCTTTCAATGAGATTCTCCTTGGTTATGCAAACAATCGTGGATGAAGTAAACGCTTCACCTCTCTTGTTATATGCTTTGCAAGTGTAGATTCCGCTGTCTCTTTCATAGACGTCAGTTAAATCCAGTGTAACGAATCCAAAGTCACTGGTGAATTTAAATCTGGAACCATGTTCAAGAACTTTGCCATTGAAATACCATTCAATCTTAAGGTTAGGATCATTTTTGGGTTCTACTTGACCTTCAAGATGTAGAGGTTGGCCTTCGATGAGTTCATGCTCAGGAGCTACTGGTACAACCCATTCGGGCTTGGGATATTCAGCATCAGGAAGTGAAGATTTCCTTCCCTTTGCTAACCTGGCCTCTTCTGCTTGTTCTACTGCTTCAAGACCAGCTTTACCCTGTGGATGTTGAGTGTCGAGATAGATGTTCTTATCACCTGTACACCTCAGAGTGCCCGAGGTCGTAGCTGAACCTTTACTGTTGGTTGCCTTGCAGGTATATACACCAGAATCTTCTTCATAGGTGTGTGTAATATCTAAAGCTACATAGCTGAAATCGTGTGTATCCTTATATCTGGTGCCAGATGGTAAAGGTTTGTTGTTGAAGAACCACTCTATTTTGAGGGTTGGGTCTCGTGACGGCTCAACATTGCATTCGAAGTGAATATTGTCACCTTCTTTGCAGATAATATTATTTAAGTGCGAAATGAAGATAGGAGTCTCAAATACGGGTTCGGGTGCATCAGGTTTACCCGGCTTGGGTTGTTCTAGAGCACCGATCCTATCCAGCGATTCCGGATGAAGAGTATCCCCAAGAAGCCAATGACGATCCTCGATTTTAAGTGAAGCGGTGGATACTGCTTCTCCTAGGAGGTTGGTTGCTTTACAAGTATATATTCCAGAGTCATCCATTCTCAGTCCATTGACTGATAGTGTCACCAGGCCGAAATCGAATGTGCTCTTGAGTCTGGATCCAGTAGTCAGTGAAACACCATTCTTGAACCATTCAATTCTGAGATTAGGATCAGCTCGTGGCTCGACTTGAGCTTCCATGTAGACATGTTGTCCTTCTACAAGTTTGTCGTAGCTCTGGAGGTGAGTAGTGAAGATAGGTGCTTGTTGCACGCCTGTATCCACGAACATTTCTGGCACCTTGTTCATCGCAGCTTCCTTCAGTTGAATTTGTTCCCAAGCTTCGGGCCTGACAGCGGAATCAATGATGGTAGACTTAGTCTTGACCTTAAGAGACGTAGAAGAGACGGTACTACCGGCTCTGTTGATGGCTTTGCACATGTAGATGCCTTCATCAGATTGAACTACCGAGTTGATGTCCAATGTGACAAATCCGAAATCATGCGTGGTGCGGAATCTTGATCCTGAAAAGTAAAATATCCATATTACTATTACGTTTAAACAAAGTTAACGTGTCAAATAAAAATTCAGAAGATCATAAGTGTTGGACTTTAGGCTAATTTCGGAATCTGGAAATCAGTAGGCTATTCTGATATTATTTAGGCTACACGAGACAACAGAATCATATATACGTCTAAAAATAAACCTGTTTAACCGACGGAAAAACGGAGGAGGTGCTCAAGTCGACGCGTATATTATTATTATTTTTGTATGTATGATCACGCATAACTTTTTACAGAGCAGTCCGACTTTGATAATTATTTTTTATTAAATAGGGTATACCTCGAAGTCGGTTCCATATAAATTTGGAAAAAAAATCCTACCCTAAGGGTGGGAAAATAGATAAATAAAATAGATTTATTGTTCACTCGCAGATTTTAATGCCGAGTTGTGTATTATAAGGTAGTAGCTATTTTAAAAGTAATCGAAAAATAAGCATGTAGTAATTAGTAGACTAAAGCTACAAAAATATATAAAATAAAAACTTTTTACAAAAAAAAAAATCCTCCGAAAAAACTGAAAAGCATAAAATAATAAACCTTTTTTATTTAACTTTAATAACTAAGTCCTTAAAGCAATGTAAGTATATCTAAGTAATTTTGAGATGGCGCCAAAAATTACCTTAAATTTAATAATAACAAAAATTACCTTAAATAACCAAATCAAATTAACAATGAAATCTCCAGCAATAAACATTGACATTCCAAAAAATGCGCTCTCCGCACGACCACTCGCAACGCAACGTATTACGCTGGCGCCGACTCAAAATTACTTAGGTATACTTACATTGCTTTAAGGACTTAGTTATTAAAGTTAAATAAAAAAGGTTTATTATTTAACGCTTTTCAGTTTTTTCGGAGGCTTAATTTTTTTGTAAAAAGTTTTTATTGGGCAGTCAAGTGAGTAGTAACATTTATCATAGTAAAGCCTACTTGTGACCTAGGAGTAACGTTAACCTAAACCGCAAAGTAAGTTGACGGTTGTATACATTATTCATCGAATTTTCGGTGTCTTACCCATTTTAAGTTCAACTCCGTTGATGTACCACTCGAACCTCATGCTGGGGTCACCAACTGGGACGACGCGTGCTTCGTAGTGGGCATGTTGTCCCTCCCACAGCTCGGACGGGCCGGTCAGCACCTGAGTGAAGATAGGCTTTTCGAACTCTCGCTCGGGCTCCTCTGGCCTAGATGCGAGAGGCTGTTCCAGCTGCTGAATCTTTTTCATGCCTTCAGGATGTTGTGTATCCATTTGAATTGCTGCTTTGGCTGAAACAAAGCGATTTCAATCATTTTTAGGGTTCCGTACCTCAAAAGAAAAAAACGGAACCCTTATAGGATCACTTTGTTGTCCGTCTGTCCGTTTGTGTGTCTATCCGTCCGTCCAGGTGTCAAGACCTGTATCTCGGGAACACGTGAAGGTATAGTGTTGAAATCAAAACCAAATACGTAGATCCATAGTCTCTTGCTGGGTTGGGAATAGAAATGGGTTCTATTACGAATCTCTTGTAAAAAAAATAATGTTCTAATGAACGAGTAAATCTGTCTAAATCACGACGCACTTTTAGAAGAATAAGGGTTATTGGTAATTGTGATATAAATAGCAGCAAATAAATTACTTACTTCTAATCTTCATCGCAGCTGTGGTGACTGCTTCTCCAAGAAGGTTTGATGCTCTGCACATGTAGACACCTTCATCCTCGTCACGTACGTGCGTAATCGTCATCGAAACGTAGCCGAAGTCATTGGTCTTAGTGATTCTAGAGCTGTCTTCTATCAGCTTCTCGTTCCTGAACCACTCCACTTTGAGTGTAGGATCGCCAACGGGAATGAGTCTGCAGTCTAGGTGTGCCGTCTGTCCTTCTTGAATATTATCGATGTTTTGCAGCGGTTGCGTAAATACAGGTCGTTGCCTGGTCACCGGCTCTGGTACCTCTGGCCGCTTGAATGGCTCAGCAGATTCCAATTCTCGGATCTTCTCCAAGCCTTCCGGACGTTGAGATTCCGATATAATACTGCCTTTTGCGGTTACTGTCATTGATATAGCAGAAGTGCACTGTCCGAGTGCGTTAATAGCCTTCACGGAATATTCGCCAGCGTCTTCAGGGACACAGTGCTGTATATCTAAGGACACGTAACCAAAATCAAAAGTGATATGGAACCGCGAAGCAGATTGCAGGGCCTTGCCGTTGTGGTAGAATTCAAGGCGTAGATTTGGGTCATGAACGGGCTCTACTTGGCACTCGAAATGCGCTGTTTGTCCTTCGAACACATGCGTCGTGCCTCGGAGCTCCGTCACAAACCGCGGAGGTGTAACCTTGGGCTCCTCTACTTCTATCCTGGCGTGGTGGCCTTGAGCCTCCAGCTGTCTGATCTTCTCCAGACCGTTGGGATGTTGAGTATCGTATATTATGTTTCTGTGCCCTGTAATTGGAATTTAGGAATTTATTTCACTATAATTGATTATTAACGCAAACCTAAATAAGGGGAACTAATATGTTTACTACATCGTTTAGTCATCGATCTATTGTTATCTAAATGACTGAAGATCATGTTTTGACACAGTTTGTAGTGTCCCGATCATATCTGTCTTATTAGGCAGATTATGAAAATGGTGGCTGAGATATTCACAAGCGTGCTACAATAAAGCTCTTGAAATTTATTTAACTCGACAAAGCTAATCTAACTTGAAAGGTAAATAAAAAATAGTATGAATATATCCCTTACCTGCAACCTTCAACGTGCACGTATTAACTGCTTCACCGAGCTTGTTAGTAGCTTTACACATGTAAGTGCCAGAGTCTTCGGCATAGCTGTACAGGATGTCCAGCGCGACGTAGCCAAAGTCGTGGACGGTTCTGTATCTGTGACCAGTCTTTATTTTCTGGCCATTGAGGAACCATTCTATCTTGAGGTCCGAGTCGTTGATCGGTTCCACTCTGCACTCAAAGTGCGCGCGGTCTCCTTCTTTCAAATGTTCTAAGCTGGTCAGAGCTGTTAAGAACACTGGTCTTTGACCAGGCTTTTCTTCTTCGACAGCCTTTGGCCTCTCGTACTTTTCTAGTTCTTGAATCTTCTTCAACCTTTGTTCGTCCAGTGTATCGAGGTACAGTCCCGATTTAGCTAAAACGTAAAAGATAAAGTTACTTCAGTCAATAGATATCCTAAGATAATCCGTTCAGAACAGGTAGTACGTAAAAGTAAGTATTCTTACCAGTTACTTTGACTGAGCTAGTAGTAACTGCTTCGCCTACAGCGTTCGTAGCCTTGCACATGTAAGTGCCGGTATCTTCTGCGTACGCGTACAGTATGTCAAGTGCAACGTATCCAAAGTCATAAGTAGTCTTGAATCTGTGGCCTTGCTGAATGGGCCTGCCGTTGCAGTACCACTCGACTCTCATTGTTGGGTCGTTGACCGGCGTTAACGTCGCCTCAAGATGTACTGGTTTACCTTCAGCTACCTCTGCATTCTTGATAGGTTTACCGAATTGAGGCTTTTCTGCAATGAAGGCATCGTCGTGTTGGACACGTCTGTTTCTGCTGTCATCTTCGAGATACTGTATCTTTTCAAGTGCGCTTTCGTGTTGGGTGTCTCTAATTATGGATTCCTTGGCTAAAAAAGAAAACAAAGAATTTAATTAACACAGTAAAAATATGTATATCCACATTAAACAACTGTAAGTAATATTCATTTTATTTACTCGTATAAGTAAACTTACATTGCACATTTAGTTTGATGGACGATGTAGCCTGTCCCAGGTTATTGATGACTTTACATGTGTACTCTCCCGAATCTTCTCCGTAAACAGTGAGAATGTCCAATGAAGCGAATCCAAAGTCGCACGCTGTGCGGTAGCGGTGTCCGCTCTGAAGGACTTTGCCGTTAAAGTACCATTCGACACGCATGTTAGGGTCAGGATAAGGCTCAATGCGACATTCATAATGCGCACTCTGGCCTTCCATCAACTTGCTTGGTCCGTTCAATTGCGTGATGAAACGCGGCGCCTGGTTTACAGCTACCTCCACATCTTCACGTCTTTGGTAGCGAGATGTGTCTTCCAACTGTTGAATCTTTTGTAGTGCGGTCTCATGCTGCGTCTCAAGAAGTAAAGATGCCTTGGCTGCACAAAAAAAATAACAATTAATTATAATGAAATTATTACAAAATATAACATTAATATTTAATTATTTCTTACATTGGACAAATAGTGTCGAAGATGTTACTGCCTCTCCTAGCTCGTTGATTGCGCGACATGTGTAAGTGCCGGAATCCTCAGGATTTACGTATTTCATGTTTAATGCGACATATCCGAAGTCGTGCATTGTTGTCAAGCGATTTGCTAGAATGAAAGTGGTTTTTAGTCAAGTCATCGTAGTCATGTTTTATTAAAAATAGGTTATATCCATGAAATAATCAATATAAAACTTACAAGCTTCGATAGGTACTCCGTTGCGCAGCCATTCCACTCGTAATTTGGGATCACCCACAGGAATAAGCCTGGCTTCGAAGTGCGCGGCTTGGTTTTCAGCTACTCGGTGGTCCTTCATAGGCATTGTGAATACCGGTGCCTGTGTGACCACCTCATCTTGGATACCGTGCCTCTGGTATTTGGACGTGTCTTCTAATTGGTGTAACCTCGGTAACGCTCCTTCGTGTTGCGATTCCAAGTAAATAGATTTTTTGGAATGTACAACAGCGATTCCTGAAGTGACTGCCTCACCTAGAGCGTTGATAGCTCGGCAAGTGTAAGTACCCGAGTCCTCAGGCAAGCAAGACATAATGTCTAAGGCAACGAATCCGAAATTATTTGTCTCTGTGAATCTGGAACCACTCTTAAGAGGTTTGTTGTTGTGATACCATTCCACTTTCATGGTAGCATCAGATACAGGAATCAGTCTACATTCGAAGTGAGCCCTCTGTCCTTCCTTGATTTCGATATTTTTCAATGACGTTGTGAATATTGGTGCTTGAGTGGTAACTTCGTCGATCATGTCACTCCTCTGATATTTAGTTCTATCTTCTAAGTGCTGGATCTGTTCCAGTCCAGCTTCATTTTGCGTCGCTCTTATGATGTCCTGAGTGCTTCGGCAAGTCAGTTTACAGCTTACTTCATCAGTACCTAGTAGATTGACAGCCCGGCAAGTGTATACTCCAGAATCCTCCGCAATCAGGTCAATAATGTCAAGGGCCACATAGCCAAAATCATGAATAGGCCTGAATCTGTGGCCAATAGTTACCGGTTGTCCATTCTTGAACCACTCTACTTTCAAATTGGAATCTGTGACTGGTTCTAGTTTGCATTCGAAATGAACATGTTGCCCTTCTTTGACGTTTTCGATTGATTTTGGTTTTGTAACGAAGTGTGGTTTGATAGTGATAGATTCATCGATGACATCTGATTTTTTGTAACGCGAGGCATCTTCCAAATATTGAATCTTTTCGAGCCCGGATGGATGTTGTGATTCGAATATCAAATCTTTCTTGGCAATCACACGCAACGCGCATGAAGTTACTGCTTCACCAAGTTGGTTAGTGGCTTGGCAAGTAAATACACCAGAGTCCTCGGGGTATACACTCAGGAGATCTAGTGCCACGTAATCGAATTCATAAGCCGGCCTAAATCTATGTCCCGTTTTGATTGGTCTTCCATTACAGAACCAGTCCACTCTCATGGTTGGGTCACCGACAGGTTGCAATCTACATTCCAGGTGAACATTGGTTCCCTCAACAGTTTCAATGTTGTGCAACGCCCTTGAGAACTGAGGCGCTTGCTGTACTGTAATGTCTTCTTGTACTTGCCTGCTTCTTCGGGCGGCATCTTCTAGCATTTGTATCTGTTCGACAGCTTGCTCGTTCTGAGTATCGGTGACAACATCTGACTTTTCAATGACACGCACTATAGCGGAGGTATGCGCGGAACCCAGGTGGTTGACCGCACGTACCGTATATTCTCCGGAATCGATTGAGGTGGCGTGGATGATATCGAGAGCCACAAAACCGAAGTCATAATAAGTTTTGAATCTAGAGCCGACAGTCACAGGTCGTCCATTGTGGAACCATTCCACACGCATAGTGGGATCACCCATCGGTTCCAGCCTGCATTCAAGATGAATATTTTTACCCTCCGACATCGGTTGTGGATCTGAAAGTGGCTGTACGAATACAGGCTTGGATTTCGATATTTCTTCTATCTGGTACATTGGTTCAACAAATTTAGATTCTTCCATTTGTCTTGTCTTTTCGTATAATCCACGATGAATGCTCGATGTGTCAATACTTGATCGTGCTGAAAACATATAAAAGAGATGTTAAATGATCTGTTACTTAAATAACTAGTTGGATAATGCGAGCTTTAATAAAATTGACTTACTTTCGACAGTCATGGAAGCGCTCAGCTGCGCTTCACCAAGAGCGTTGCGCGCTACCACAGTGTACACGCCGGTGTCTTCGGCGCGAACGCTCGAGATATCCAGCGCAACATATCCAAAGTCATGATACGTAGCGATGCGGTTTGCGCTCTTTATCTGCTTCCCGTTGAAATACCACTCAATGGTCATAGTCAAGTCACTCTGAGGCTCCACTCTCGCCTCGAAATGTGCGCTCTGGCCTTCTACAATCTTGTTTGTTCCCTTCAATGGTCCTAAGAATTTGGGTTTCTGAGTGACTCTCGTTTCTTCTTCTGTTCTTCTCGAGTATTTGCTGGAATCCTCGAGGTATTGAATCTTTTCAAGACCGCCAGGGTGTTGAGATTCGGCAATAATATCTTTCTTTGTGACGATGGTCAGCTTGGCATTCGTGATGTCTCGACCAAGAGCATTATATGCTCTACATGTGTAATGTCCTGCGTCATGCACTGTTACCGACTTAATTGTTAAGGCGACATATCCGAAGTTAAAGAATGTAGTGATTCTCGAACTCGCTTCGACGGGACGTCCGTCTTTCAACCACTCCACTCTTAGAGTGGAATCGCCAACTGGCTCTAAACGAGCCTCGAAGTGGGCAAATCCTCCTTCTTTTATGTTAATCTGATCCTTTATGGGTGTTTTGAACTCTGGCTTCTGAGTGCTTTCAGGAGCCTCCTGGTAGTATTTTTGGTGCTGTTGTTGTTGATATGCTTCTAATTGTTCAGTCTTTTCGATGTATCGTCGCTGTTCTGGTATACCTAAGTCTGCTGTGACCGTGCTCCTGGCGGCCACTCTGATAGAAGCGGTACTGACAGCTTCGCCTAGCTTGTTCACAGCCCTCACTGTATACGAACCTGCATCTTCAGCCCGTAGGTGCATGATGTTAAGGGAGACGTAACCGAAGTTGAAGATTGACGTGATTCGCGAGCTGGCTGTGATAGGCCTGCCGTCCTTGTACCACTCCACTCTCATAGTGGGGTCGCTGACTGGAGTCAGTTGTGCTTCAAAATGTGCATTTCGACCTTCTTGAAGTTCACCCAGATCCTGTAACGGCCGGATGAACTGTGGTCTCTGAGAACTCTGTTCTTCGACAGATTCTTGGTGTTGATATCTAGAATAGTCTTCTAACTGCTGAATATACTGCAGACTTTCTGGGTGTTGGCTAGTCCTCTCAATGGTAGCCCTCGGTGTTACTTGGAGCATGGCTTTCGTTTCTGCTACGCCCGTTGAGCTGACCGCCCGACAAGTGTATTCACCACTGTCTTGGAGGTTCAGACTGAGCATATCTAGCGAAATGTAACCAAAACGGAATATTGAGGTAAACCTAGAACCTGCAATAGAAAAATATATGCTTTAAAATAAGTTTTTCTTTGGTTGTTAAGAATAGTTAAGAATAATATGTCTGCGTCGTACGGACATAATTATATTTTAAAAAGGAGGTTTTCAATTCGATTTGTTTGTGCATTCAAACTTAATTCAAAGATTATTTGTTATTCTTAAAAGACCACACATACAGAAAAAGAAATACAGAGAAAACATAATTATAGCTAGGCTTTTAATTGGCGGCCTTATCGCTTAGAGCGATCTCTTCCAGGCAACCATGATAGATTGGCAACCAGGCAACCATCATAGATTTTTCCGTTTAAAATCTACTGATATAATATTAAGTTCACTAGTTTTTTAACCAGCTCATGTATTTTTATAAATTACAATAATATCGGACATTATGTAATCTTTATGACTAGACTATATCGAGATGTAGGTAGTACTAGTACTTACTTGCTTCGATACTCTGTCCATTCTTTAACCATTCTATCTTCATGGTGGGGTCGCCGACCGGCTCTATCCTCGTTTCGAAGTGTATTTTGCCACCTTCCATCTGGGAGACGCTTTTCAGTGGCACTATAAACTGCGGTGGAGGATAGATACGGTCTTCTTCGCCAGGAGGAATGTAGGGTCGTGCCCTTTCCACGTGCCTAAGGTATATGATTTCTGGTCCAGGAGCAGGCCTAGCAAGGTAAAAGTCTTAATTAGTATCGAATGTAATATTTTGAATGAAATGAAATAAAATTGAGCGTAAAACTTACTCTGGCTCAATAATTTTAGTAGGCCTTGGTAAGTGCAGACGTTTTTGCTCGGGCGGAGGCTCCTTTGGTACTTCGACGTAGAGCCTGGCCCGAGTAGCTGTGGAGCCTGCGACATTCTGGGCGGTGCACTGGTACCATGCCGCATCCGACGCCTTGGCTCGCGGAATGTCCAGCGTCGAGGCCCCACCTTCGGTATTGATTCGTAACTCTGGATTGGGTATAACTTGGACGCCGTCCTTCTGCCATGTGATGCGCGGTGTGGGCGTGCCAACCGCGCGCGCATTTAGCGCCACGGGCTCGCCTTCGCGCACGCTCAGCGTGGTGAACCGTTCCACGAACTTGGGGGCGACCACTTGTTCCTTCTCGATCACGTTCAGTCTACACTGGAACGAAGTTTCGCCCGTCTTGTTGCGTGCCACGCACGTCACCACACCGCTGTCTACGAGAGAAACGTTAGTAATCATAAGGGCATGATTACCGGATTCGTTTACTAATATCTTATGATTAAAATCGTCTCGTATCTGTCTATCGTTAATGAACCACGTGACTTCTGGGTAAGGCCTGCCTGTAACGCGGCAATCGAATCGCGTCATCTTCCCTTCTGTGACGTCTCTGTCTTGGCAGACCTTCACGAACTGCGGAGCGAGAGCTTTTTCACTTACTTCTAATCTTGCTTCAGTCTCTATTTGTTGAGTATCCGTAATATATTGAGATTTTTGGTCCTGTACATAGCTTTCTTGGGGAGATTCCACGGCGAGATACGCTGATGTCACAATACATCCGTTAGGGTTCTCGGCCAGAAGCGTATAGTGCCCGGAATCAGACTTTTGAGTGCTTCTTACCCTAAGTACGGTTTGATTGTGACTCGTGATAATTTCGTGTTTGTTCGAGTTTACGAGCCTTTGGCCGTTCTTGAACCATGAGACGCGCGGGCGTGGATTTCCCGACAGTTGCACGGCGAACTGAGCATCGGCACCTTCTTGCAGCTTCGAGTTCCTCGGCTTTTGAGCCACCTTTGGCGGTGAAACTACTCCCAGGGATTTGTCGATCTCGGTGGTGATGTTGATGTCGCTCTCTCCCACGTACCTCTTCGTAATCGACTCCCTAAACGAGACCTCCCTGAGGAGTCTGTATTCGAAAGTGTCGACTTTGAAGTCTTCGATGGAGGAGTGGTCGGTGCCGTTGGTGTAGGCGACCTTCTGCGTCTGCCGAGACTTATCTGTGGAGTAGCCCTGAGTGCCGTAGGACTTGTGTTCGACGCTCTCGCTGACATGCCGGTAGCTCTGATGTTGCGCGGCGTGCTGTGCTGGTGCGGGAACCCCCTCGGGCTGGATGTACACGGAACAGATCGCCTCACCGTATTGATTGCGCGCGGTGCATGTGTATTCGCCTTCGTCACCGGGGCCAATCTGCTTGATCAGCAGAGCCACGTCGCCGGTCTGCTCGTTGTAGCTCATGCTGTACTTGTTGCATTCGACCAGCGGCGCCTTCTTGCGCGTCCACGACACCACCGGCGTGGGGTTGCCGCGCAGTTTGCCCTCGAACTTGGCATTGCCGCCCTGCGCGAACCTAGCGTTCTTGAAGATCTGCTCGAAGATGGGCGGAGATGGTTCCCCGGGCCGGCCGGACGTTACCGGTTGCGGCCCGCCTCCGGAACTCTCGACTGAAACAAACGAAACCATCTTCAATATAACTGCGTAGTTTATCAATACAACACTGCAGTCTGCATGGTAGGTGTTTGGAAGGAAAGATGATAGAAGAACGCAAGCTATCGATGGATATTATAATCTGATTTGATATCTTTAAAATTTATCCCACACACTGCTGCATATTTAATACATTCTAGGTGCTTATAGATATAGCAACTTGCTTCCTTCACAGCATCTATAAGCTGTGAAGTAAGCAAACAAAAATAAAAATAAAATAGATTAAGCAACTTAAATTAAGAGCATAAATTCGCCGCTAAACATTCAAACTCGCACAGTAAATCGGTTAAAATTCGCGCTAAAAATCTAGAGACATAATTTACCCCTCGTCAACATATAGAATGCGTGTTTGTTCTGAGCGAAGTTCGCGCGCGCGGACATCTAGGTCGGCCAACACGCAGGACGGGGCACGTTTTTGCCGGTACACAGTTTAAGTATGCGTGTATACGAGTCCCGAAATAGTTGTGCAATAAATAAGACATTCCTGGAAGGAGCGCGCGCGTCGGCTGACTCACGCGACTCTCTTGGCTATTTCAGTACCAGCATTCGGATCTTGTTACGTTCGCCATTTTCGTGGACTATGCGTAATATATTGATGCAGTAGGATCGCTGTAGACATGCAATACTTCGATCTGTTAGGTAACTGCACTGTGGCCGTTGAGACTCAGTGTTTTATGTCAGCAAAGTTACTTTTGAAGTTGTTATTTTAGTTTAACTAAGTCGGTTTGAGCTAGATTCACTTATAAGTTACTTGATTTATTTTAGTTGAAAAGTCGATTATCTACCCATGATATGAATTATGGAATATCGAATATCATGCCCCCGAGAACGAAATATTTTCAAAACACTATCAAAATGCTCATGCTCATTTGACAAATACTCTGATAATCGAATGTTTGTAATACGAAAAATTCTGTGTATAATAAACGTAAACCCAACGAACCTAAACTAAGGATTTATATATTTTTTATCTTAGATCTACGATTGACCATCATCTTGCCTGATGTTAAGCGACGGTGTGGCCGAGGATGAAGCTCGTCGATCTAGAAAATATCTACCTATTCACTCTAGCCTTGAAGATTCCAAGATTGAAGCTCTTAGGAAACAAAGATGGCGGCAAAGAATTCCATTCATGTGCAGCACGAGTCAAGAACATGGACCGATATCGCTGAGTACGAATTATTGGCATTTCTATGAGAAATGAGTGGTTATGCGCCGATATATCTGATAATTAAATCTTCGTAAATGATAATTTATAATAAAACAGAAACCTAACGAACTTAACTAATAATTGTTCGGACAATTTAAACGTCAGGCTAATAAACTTGAAAGACGTATCAAGTAAAACATCTGGTATTAGACAGTTCTATGAAACGGATTTAGGCAAGTAAGATTCGAATAAACTTTTTTTTTATATACGTTTTATAGATCTACGATTGACCAGCAACTCGCCTGGTGTTAAGCGACGGTGTGGCCGAGGATGGAGCTCGTCGATCTAGAAGATATCTATTCACTCTAGCCTTGAAAATTCCAAGATTGTAGGACGTATTTCGGATCATAGGTAGGTAACCAACATGTCTAACCACAGTATTCCTCGTGGAGGTCAAAAGGCTCTATTGTACGGCTCTACGGCCAGTTTAACGGCCTGTTTAAAGGATGGGAATCTTTCCTGCGAGGACATAGCGGCTACACGCATGCCCTGACAGTTTTATAGCTCAGAGTTCAGACCGCAGACCGGTTTCAACTGACTCGCCGGTATCGGACCGGTGCGCGGTGACTGCCGACATTGCGTATTACCACATGCCAATATTGATGTGTATGCACTTCCGGATTACAAAGTTTAGAGGTCATTGACATGATAACAAACCCACAGAAACGGGCCTCACAACTCAATTGGTAGTGTGCCTTCGAAGCTCTACTGTCCTGAGTTTGATTCCCACCCCGGACAAACAGTTATGTGGTAAACATGGATATTTGTTGCGTCTAGGTGTCATAATTATATTATAAGCATAAGCAATGACATTATCAAAGATTATATTTATAACTAAGTACTAACAAACTAGGCCCCGGTTGTTTGTTCTTAAAAATAACAGCAATCGTCAAGTCAGGTCAGAAGCCTTTCGGCGGCTTAATAACTCTGACACTAGGGTTGGCCACTCAGTCTACACGAACTATGTATTTAGATATATATATATATATATGTTTTCTACCGTTCCAGTAGTACAAGATTTGCTTAGTTTGATGTAAAAAAAACGTTATTTAAATTTAATTCAATCACTGAAATCAAAACAGTAGAAAAATCATAAAAGTTCAATGTGATATTTCTAAATGTAGAATGTTTACAAAATAAACGTCGGTTTATATTGAAACCTATAATTTAAATGGACTATTTTTATGGATTCAAGGTTATTGTTTTTTAGGTCAAGGTCACAGTACCTACAGAAAAATGGGACATTAGAATATGACGTTGTAAATAAGTAGGATATTTAATATTTATTTATCATTGATTATTTTATTTAAAAAATAATGCATGAAAAATAATATTAATTCGCATTTCAATAAGTTTAAAAAATCGCAATAGGCACAAAATATATTTTCAGTTGGCATAATATAGTAAAAACAATGGCCGTTGTATATATTACTAGATGACCCTTCCCTGGACTACGACAAACATTTCAAAACCAAAATCAGCTAAAACGGCCCAGTTGTTCTCGAGTTTTAGCGAGAAAAACGAACAGCAATTGATTTTTATATAGATATATATGTATAGTAGACTAGATATATATAGAGATGAAACTTGTGTTCTTTTTGACCGACTTCATTGTTTTCCATATTTACGTCGAGACAAAGAAAAACTAAAATGAAGGTCCTGCCGTGAATCATCCTTACAAATATAATAGGTTAGGTTATAAGTTGAATAGATAAAACCTGAATAGTTAGGTACTTGCTGTAATAAAGAGTTCTGTGTTAATGAAGGACAGAATTTTTTAATGCAAACTTTATCAATTATTAAAAATCCGGAAAAGAGCGAGTCAGACTCGCCCACCCAGGGTTCCGTACAAACTAGTAGATAAAAGGGGGAAATTCTATATTTTTTTATATTTTCCTTCGTAAATCGAAAAATATACATTGTAAAAATATTTAAAAACCTGTTTTAGCTTGTGATAATTAAACTCTTTCCTAGAGGTAAGCTAGGTTAAAGCACTTAGGAGCTTACTTACGCTAGCAAGGTAAGGTAAGCTAGGTTAAAGCACTTACTTACGCTAGCAGGGTAAGGTAAGATAGGTTAAAGCACTTTAAAATTTAGACCCTATTTTTTGTGATTAAATAAAAAATGTCCAGTTTTTGTATTTTTTCCTATATGTGTACTATAACAAAATGCTTCTTGCCAAACATAGTTCTAGGTCAACGGGAAGTACCACATAAGTTTTGATTCCCCTGTGAGTGTCGAAATGTGCTTTTTTAAAAGAGATCTTAGTTTTATGTTGCCATATTCTTACTAGTTAGCTCTAAGTTTAGGTACAGGTTAACCCTGGGATCCTATCTGGTCCAAACATGGTTTCTCCTTTTCCCTAATTAGAAATGTTCTAAGAATGAAAGTGACCGAGATAATCTAGTGCCCCCGTATACATATACGACTGTATGTATTTTTAGTAGAAAGGTGTTTGTTTGGCATCGCGCCAAATATCTCGCCAGGAGCGTTCGTTATGAAATAACATACTGGTCTACTCCCAGTTATAGGGCTCTTATGCAACGGTTGATTTACTTTTCGGGATAGATTAGTTTATTGGATTGATAACGATGGATCGATCGATGTTTAGGTAAATAGGTCAAACGTATCATGAATAAACTTCGGGAAGCTAGCAGCTCGTCGTTTTAGGCAGAGTACAAGAAAAAGTTGTATTAATAATTGCTTACTTTTTTCCTCTCTTCATCCAACATAGCTCAGCACTAATGATGGGATTAATACTGCTCGCGGTCAAAGGTTATCTTAAAAAAACCGGACAAGTGCGAGTCAGACTCGCCCACCGAGGGTTCCGTACAAACTAGTAGGTAAAAGGGGGAAATCATATATTTTTTTATAATTTCCTTCATAAACCGAAAAATATACAACGGTAAAATATTTAAAAACCTGTTTTAGCTTGTGCTAATGAAGCTCTTTCATGTGATACCCCACATGATACGGTTAAAGCACTTTAAAATTTGGACCCTCATTCCTTGCATAAAGACACATTGTTTTTGTGAATAAATTAAAAATGACCAGTTTTCGGATTTTTTCCTATTTTTCTATTTATTTATGTATGTTTTTTATCTAATTATGTGTACTCTAACACAATGCTTCTTGCTAAATTTCATAGTTCTAGGTCAACGGGAAGTACCCCATAGGTTTTGATTCCCTTGTGAGTATCGAAATGTGCGTTTTTACGGCATATTCGGCTGTAACTTTTTTTTGACGAAAACTGAGAAATTTGGTTTTTCTTTCTGCAGCAAGACACTATGGATCTGCGTATATGGTTTTAATTTCAACTCGATACCTTCATGTGTTTCCGAGATAAAGGTCTTGACACCCGGACGGATGGACAGACAGACAGACAGACAGATGGGATCCTATAAGGGTTCCGTTTTTTCCTCTTGAGGTACGGAACCCTAAAAACGATTGCAATCTCAACACATCTCACTAATATAATAAATGCGAAAGTGTGTATGTTTGTTGGCTTATCATATTATGATTAAACGGCTGAACCGATTTAAATGAAATTTGAATATGAATGCAACTCATGCCCACTTTTTATCTCGGAAAAATTTAAGTTTCTGCTGGATAGCGGGTGAAGCCGAAAGGCGCTACTAGTGACCCAATAAAGTCTGACGATCTTTGTTACAACCTGTTATGGAAGGTTATGTTACCCACTACATGCATGTAAATCTTACGAAGCGATCCGGCTGGTCGATGTATGCGAAAATACTTTCTTAATTCAAAAGCAAGTGCATTACGACATAACGACATAACGTTGATATAAAGTACGAAACAACATCGATGTGAGGTTTTTTTTATTCTTCAACATAAACTACAACTTTTCGTTTGTAGCTCTTCGTATTCACGACTCCGCCAATGTCGCGTAGCACTTTTTAACGTAGATAGTTCCGTAGATCTGTCTAGTCGATAACTTGCGTAGATTTTCAATCGAAGACATCTATTAAATATATTTTAGATGAACAAATCGACGTATTAATATAATATGAATGATAAAAACTTCAGAATAACGTTTGAAGACAGAAGTTTGCAGGAACATATTTTTTATCGTGTGTAAAAAATGCATTTTAAAAATATAATGGTTGGTTTTCAAACCTACTTTCATAGAGCTTTAATGTCTGTCATAATATAAGTGCCATCTATCGTCAAAATATTATTTTTTTAAAGCCGTCGCCGCATTATCCATCGTAAATTTGTGCGCCATTTAGGCTTCTGAGTCTAGAAAATCTCACCGAAATTCGAAGTAGTGTAAATGGGACTTCTAAATTATGTCGCCTGTAACTACTTACTTATTGCTGATAAAAGTATACCCTAAATAGGCACGTATGTGTTCTAGTGGACCTGTCTGATTTTGCCTTTTGAACTGTATGTAAAGGATGTAAGGGCGATATTTGAAGTAAGATTAAGACTTAGTATTGTGAGCCAGTCTGGTCGTGCCATATGGTCACTGGCCCTCACGTCACGCCACCTTGGACACTTGCAATTATAGTTTTTAGCGCACATCTCACACGTTCACTAATGGAGTTGTAGGTACTTACGCATTTATGTAATGGTTTTAAAGTATGAGGAGATTTGAGCAAGAACATTGTTGAGTGCTGTTTCATCGTCTACTTTATTGATGCTTATAACACGGGAGTTGAACTCCCTGCTGCATTGGTACTCGAGAGGACCACTGCTCAAGACCAGAATAAAACATTTTGCGGTATAGTGGTATTGACAGCGTGAAGTGTCTAAACTCTGAGATCAAAAACTTAGATATTCTTGAATATTTCCTGATTGCACAAGAAGGAGCGTTATGTATTTTGGATGTATGTGTATATGTTTCCGTTTATTCCCAGTAGTACGGTTGCCAGTCCGGTTGACCGTACTACTGAGACTTTTAATTCCCAGTAGTACGGTTAATGGCGGCTGACCGTACTACTGAGACTTTACAACTCTCAGTACTACGGTTATTAGCGCTTCGCCTACTGAGACTTCAAGTCTCAGTAGTACGGTCAGCCGCCATTAACCGTACTACTGGGAATTAAAAGTCTCAGTAGTACGGTCAACTGGACTGGCAACCGTACTACTGGGAATAAACGTATGTTTCTATATTACGTACAGTCTACAGTTTGACCGTTTTTGTTGCCTGAGGTGTGGTTACATTCACTTTTACTTCTCGAGTGTACTCACCTCAGACTATTTTTTTTTTGTAATAATAAAGAAATAAATACATATGATACATATAAACACCCATACACAGAACAAACAGCCATGCTCAGCTGAAATGTTTGCCCTGGGTGGGGATCGAATCCACGACCTAAAGCTCAGAAGGCAGACGTACTACCACTGAGCCATGAGGCCTCTCAATAATAATACAACTACCGTAATAATCCAAGAGGTTCTCAAGAGGTTTTATGTTCGTTACCAAAAACTAAGTCATTTAGAAACCGATTTGGAAAATATATATATACTCGTAGGTGCTCGACTTGGCTGGGGCCTCTGCCGGGCCGTGCGGTTTATATTTTTATTTTAAAGAGTATACTTTTATCGGTTCCATACAAATTGTATCATAATCAGTTCAGTGGTTTGTTTTTTTAAACAAAATAACTGAATTAGTTGTGGAGTAATTAGCCCTGGTGTCAGTGTTCACGTTAATGTGTCACACATACGAGCACGGAAGCCTCGGTGTGCGAGTGAAACTCGTACTTTGCCGGATTTAAACAACATATATGTAATAATTATGTAAGCCTTTTGTTGTCCCCAAGATTGTTATTATACAAAATAGGTATACTTATTTTGTATGATAACAATCTGGTGGAACGTGGAACAGATATTATATCTGGTCCACGCCTGTAATAAGCAGTAAACAGATGTAAACAAGTCGTGGTCCCGTTGAGACACCTGTCCTAGCAAAGACCGGTACTTGTGTACATACGAGTACGTAACCACTTCATGTGCACGTAATCTACAATTAAGGCAATTTTTTTTTACCGATCCGAAGACGTTATTATTGGTGCTTTGACTTAATTTTAATTGGAGAAAATTGTAGAGCAGGTATCCAAACTATTTTGATGTTTTTAGGGTTCCGTACCTCAATAGGAAACAACGGAACCCTTATAGGATCACTTTGTTGTCCGTCTGTCCGTCCGTCTGTCCGGGTGTCAAGACCTTTATCTCGGGAACGCGTGAAGGTATCGAGTTCAGGTTCTCGCGATACAGGCTTAGCCTAGTGCGGAAACCACCATCAATTCTCATGTAATAAACCTATGTAAAATTTTAAATAAACATTTTTTCATTTTTATTTTCATTTTCAATTAAAACCATATACGCAGATCCATAGTATCTTGCTGCAGAAAGAAAAATTAAATTTCTCAGTTTTCGTAAAAAAAAGTTACAGCCGAATATGTCGTAAAAAACGCACATTTCGACACTCGCAGAGGAATTAAAACCTATCTACTTCCCGTTGACCTAGAACTCTGAAATTTGGCAAGAAGCATTGTGTTAGAGTATAAATATAGGAAAAAATCCGAAAACTGGACATTTTTAATTTAATCACAAAAAAATTGTGTCTCTATGCAAGGAATGAGGGCCCAAATTTTAAAGTGAATTAACCGTATCATGTGGGGTATCATATGAAAGAGCCTCATTAGCATAAGCTAAAACAGGTTTTTAACACATTCTTCGCCCCTTGCAGACCCTTCACTTCAGCTGGGAACAAAAACTATTTAGGCGAATTTTGATTAAGTACAGAGAGGCCGTGCAAAGCAACGTTGACTGCCTCAAACGCCGGTAGTTTACTAACTACTACAAAATGAACGCGAAGCTCGCTCGGATTCGAGTGGGAGGCGCCGCCACTATAGCCCTGCCCCACACGGATCCGAGTAGTGAGCAAGGAATGTGTTAAATATTTTTGCGATGTATATTTTTCGGTTTATGAAGGAAAATATAAAAAAAAAATATATGATTTCCCCCTTTTATTCAGTTTGTACGGAACCCTCGGTGGGCGAGTCTGACTCGCACTTGTCCGTTTTTTTAATGCATCAATAGGCTTCTGCTTGACCGCTAACGAGCGGGTTAAGTTGTGGCATACGATGAAGCAGTGCTGTTTAAAAGAAAGTCTGTTTAATTCTGTTATTATGATAATAATATTAACTTTACAAAGATGTTTTACAAAGGGTTATTATTATTAACTTTACAAAGGGTTTTGATTGGCGCGTATGTATGTTCAGTAGCCCTATTCACATCTTGTTGGATTCAGAATCGGGTTGGAAACTGTATCTCCATCTCTGTCATCCTGAATGGAAACGAGAGAGATGAAGATGTAGTTTCTGTGTAACTCCTAAACTACTTATCATGATTGACATAATCTGAGTACTGAGATTTGCCATGTTTTTGCTTCATATTCAATGACTCTTTAAAGATAAAATGTCATTAGTTCAGACTATAAATGCTATATGAATATGTTGATTTCAAAACATTTTGATACTTCAGTCAGAATGCTTACATAATTTTATTTAAGGATTTTAAAGTAATGTTCTATTGTTGAAGAAAGGGGGCGTCACCTATTGGCCTATGACCTTTGTTCCTTGGCCACATTCTCATCTCAGCCATACGAGTACCTATTGTATATACCTATTCTTATGAAATCTTTTGGAACAAGAACAAGTTGTTCTGCAGATTGATTTAATATAGATTAGTTTTTTTTGGTACTAGCTGTGTCCCGCAGTTTCACACGTGTAGTGAAGAGAAACGATGATGATTATGATAAAATTTAGCCTATGTCCGTCTCCAGGTTTTCAGCACCAAATTCCATAACAATCGGTTCAGCTGTTGTTCATGAAAGGTGACAGACAGACTGAGCAATTTCGCTTTTATATCAGTTATTAAGTTAGGATAAACTCCTGCATAGGTATAGTAAACTATCAAACGTGATAATTTACACATTTGTAAAATTCCACATTTTTTTTTCAAATAAACGTTTATTTTTGTCATAGTAATAAAAATAACAATTATTTTGAATCTCTCATATTTCTTAATAATCTCATATTTATAAAAAAAGACAATAATTAACAGTACAAATGTGCGACGCCAAATTCCTCAGATGAGGAGAAAAAAAAACAATAATATCAAATTATAAAAAAAGAATTCGCGTGCGAGCGAGACGCCACGCCACGGATGTATCTAGTTATATTTGAGTACAGCAAATATATTATAGTATCCTTAAAGGAACTCCTAACGTCACTTATGTCATATTCCATCTGTATAAAGCAGGCCGTTAAAAATTAATTGTCAATCAACGAAGGTATTCTCCGATCGGAACAGTTGCACGCCATATTTAATAATAAATAAACACGTTTTAAATTGGCTACAATCTAGCCAGATTTACGATCTTGAAATCGTAGCTCTCAGGCGTCATTGAATACGTCTAGTGGTTAGGTACAGTTGAAACAAGTCATCTTTCGTGGAAACTTGAGATTGAGGGGTAGTGATATTACTGTAATAGTTGGTGGACGTGACAGAGTGTCTGTCACGCCGTTTGGACGTCAGATGCTTCGGGATCGATGATGTAGTTTGTTCAGGAAGAGAACGGATGTGGAATTGAGGGCTGCTGTTCTTATTTCATTATTTTGTTCAACAAAACTTCTTATTTCAAAATTGACAAGCAATATTCGAGATGCTAGTTTCTATTTTTGCCACGATATTTATTTTTCCAAATAGACTAGTCTTCTTCTGGATGTGGATGTATTTAGCAGGGCTTGTTAGAATGCCGGAAATTGAAATGGCCAATAGCAA
The DNA here is from genome assembly GCA_947563715.1 of Lycia hirtaria. Taxonomy (NCBI): domain Eukaryota; kingdom Metazoa; phylum Arthropoda; class Insecta; order Lepidoptera; family Geometridae; genus Lycia; species Lycia hirtaria. The sequence goes on along the minus strand of OX387386.1, from coordinate 21,032,535 downwards.
ATCTGACGGTAGGTACCGAGAGCCGCACATTTTTTTTCAAATCCCTTAATTAATTTTTACTACATTTTGATCTTAGACATGAACTTTTGTATAATTTATAATCGTTCGAAATATCGAATTTAGCCAATTTGAACTTCTAAATAACACCTTTCTATTTCGATTTTGAACATTTTACCGTTAGCCATTGCAATTTTCGTCATTCTAACACAGACTCATGATACCATCGTACGTAATGTCACGAGAGGAAAGTAGTAGTACCTACTTGTAGAAGCTAGGATCATTATCGACAAGAACGCTGAGACTGTGAGACATTTAGTAGATATTTTTTTCTATAATAGGTAGGCTAGTTATTTGACCACTCGATGTTAAATGACGATTTGTATAAGATAGTAAACACTGAGCCTGAAATTGAATTGAAAATACACGCGTTTATTTCAAGAAAATGTATTCACTTTCGAGCTTCGGTTGTTTTTTATTTTGTTTGCTTCATATTACCTTTGATGTAAAATAATGAAATAGAAAAATTATAGTAGATACAGGCTTGACATGTGAGAGTTGTGTCGTACATAACTGTGACAACAATGCAACGCTGAATGCGGCGAAAGGAAAAGGCAAGTAAGTACGTAAGTACCGATCTGTTTGCAAGATTAGCAAAAAATGTGTTAAAGATTAAGAGTAAAAGTGTCCGCAGAATTTCAAGATCTTACTTGCAAATAATCTCTTGTTATGCGAAGCGTTTTGAATAATTAGCGGCTAGGACTTCTTTATCAGAAGTAGATATAATTCTGATCAGAAAAACTAAGTACCAAAACAACCAAAAGCACGATAACCGCGACCGCGAGTGAATAGGTTTCTTCAAGGAATTTACCCTCCATTATGGACCGTAACGTCGATTTTATTATCAGGTGAGTTGGCGGTCAAGCGCAAGACGTATCATGAAAGGATGTGAATTCAGATTGGCACCATTAATTTTCATCAATATCGGTTCAGTAGTTTGGTTTTTAAAACCAAATTGCGATAGTTAAAACTAATTTGCTTAAATCAATCAAGCGATGGCGCCATCGACGCTTGATTGGTTTAACCAAAAAAGACTTGATCTATAAGGTTAGATTATGACATTTCGAACACTGCAATGTCCGTGTATAGGTGATACTATGATAGTTATGTAAAATATGCATAGGTACTCGTATTAATCAGTTATTAAACGTGATTTAATTTTATGTATTGTTGCATGCGCTAATGCGTGTATACCTAGATGCCAGATATGCTGCTCTTGCGCAGTCAGAGTAGCGGCGGCAACACGCCCGCTACAATATAGGTACCTAACGTAACTCGGTAACTGTATCCCGTCGCGGTCGTGGCTTGCTTATCTACAAAGATTATAACAATGTGCAGAGAAACAACTCGTACTTCACATTTATAGTGCTTGGAGAGAATAGCGGAGATATTCGCGCAGCGGGGCGGGAAAAGGCAACTTTAAATTTTTAACAACATGACACTGAAGTACGTTACTCCAAACTGACCCGAAAATGTATTTCGACGCATTAATATTATATAAGTATCTCGTAAATAAATACACTTCATCATAGACCGCGGGTGGATTAGCGGTACAGTTCTAGTCTATCCATGGACTTCGATTTATGATCAAAGTCTAAAAGTTGTACTAGAAGTAGATAATAAGCTTAAATAAGTATCAAGAACGAGACTTGCTGAGATTTCTTTTACTACTTAAGGGGCTATACGAGTAAAAGTCGATGCGTCGCTCACGCATTTCCTCATTTATCAATATAAAAACTGCCTACATGAACTTGCTAAAAATCTGTACGTAAATAATCTCAGCAATAATAGAGATTGTGTATATGAAAATAAATTATAGAATTTTTACTGGAACTCATTTTTATGAATAAATGAATCTGAATCAAAATGGAACTTTGTGTGATAAGTATACCTACTTATGTTTTTTTGTCGAATTTCCTTATGTACATATTAGATGTAGGTAAGGTAAGTACATGTATATTCAAGCAATATATATCTCTAAAAATGCGAAAATGCATGAGCGAGACAGAGCTCTCGTATGTATAGCCCCTTTATTTTATTTCTAAAAGATACGTATGCTTATGAGTAGATTATTTGATTGATTCTCTGTAGAATTTCTATTCGGTTACTACGACAAATAAAAACTAGCAACTTAATCTCGATTGCAAACTAAGCGTTCATGTACCAAGGCATGGCAATGAAGAAAGTGGTTTCGTGTTAAGGCGCCGGGGTGTCATTGTCTTGTTTACGTGCAATACATCTTTATTAGGTAATATAAATTCTTTAATTTACTCTGATCAATATATAAACATCACCCTTATGACTATTTATTACTATCACAATAAAGGCATTAAAAATAATTATCAATTTGATATCAGTTATTTTGACTAAAATAAACGTCAATACGAGAAAATGTTGACGTTTGCACATTTATTTATATAAGTATTACCATTTATGTACATACTAATTGAAACATTATCCAAAATAATTAATAATACTACTTACATGAGGCTACGTTTGCTTTTTTTATATCAAAAAAAACCAAGTACTTAAAAAAAGTTGTATCGTGTAGCCGAGAGAACCCGAGCGGGTGGTCGTAGTTCCCGAGCGCCTTAACTATAATTATTATTATAAACCACGCTTTTTACAACGATTGATGTGTAGAGCACACGCAAGTCTATAATTTAAATATATCTCGAATACACATTACTATGTAAATACAAGTTTCTAATTACTAAAATATATTTTAATTAATCATCGGTATTATTATAAACAAAATTGTTTTAGCTGATGGCAAAGCTAAAAAGAGGGGTTGTTTTTCTTTCTTGTTTTCTTAGGTATGTATGTTTGTATTTATGTATAAGTATATTACAACTTAGCGCTGTAACTACTGATAAATATGATTTTAGAAATAGTTTTGTAAGAAAATGTGAAAAGCAGCATAAGATGCAGTGATGATTGAGTTTCTACCCGACTGCGTAAGAAGGAGGGTTATGTTTTTCGATTGTATATATGTATGTATGTTTCTATGATTGCCTACAGCCTAAATGGCTTGACCGATTTTGATGTGAAAGATGTCGTTAGATTCATCTTCAGGTGTCGTTAGATTCTTTGACAGTTACATCCAGGCGATATATTCAAATAAACGGGCTAGATTTGTCTTGCAGCGTTCGATGTTCTAATGTATGTGACATTGGCGGAGTTGTGATACATTTTCACAAAAGCGAGAAGTAGTTTTTGCATGTTCTATGACGTTTTGCAGTGAGTAGCGGATTCCGCGGCAGCTGTAGAAAGCAGCGCGTACTCAAAGCATGCGCTGTTAAGTGTATGTTGTTATAGTTCTATCGTGGCAAAAAAGGGGAACTGACGTCTTGTAGTATATACTGCTATGGTATTCTGTGACTTCGACAGAACAATATAATGAAATAAGGACAGCAGCGCCATCAATGACACATTAGTTCATAATGTTCTTATTACGCTATCTGTATTTCATTGAGAGTAATCAGCAATCTATTCTCCATTATGTATGTATTCATACATGTGTACCAATACTCATATACGTTTCACGATGAAAGCGCAAGTTATGACTTTCGTTAGTAGGATTCATAATAATAAAATCAATAGTACTTTAAATATGACACGGTTCTAAAATGGTTCTATGTTAGCTGGTTTAAATCACCTCCATTTCATATCATGATAATTTTATACTACATAAAAAAAACATAGTCGAATTGAAAACCTCCTTCTTTTTGGAAGTCTTAAAATTTTTGTTTTATTTGATTTATTTTTAGATTGGTCCCATGGTAATTTAATCAAAATTGGTTTACAAGTTTGGTCTTAAAAACTAAATAACTAGACATAATATGTCATCCATGTTCCACTTTCGAAATCGGTTTCGAAAGTAGGTCAATTTTTTTATCCAATAATCCTGAAATCGCACAAATGGAATTTGATAGGCACAACTACGATATACAAGGTTGTTGTAAAACATTTTTAAGTCTGCTGTATCACGGGACAGCGGCAGCTACGCGCGCGTTGAGGTCTTTTGTACGGAACTGGCGAAAATCGAGGAATTCAGCGAAAGTCAAAACTCAATTTTGTGCCTACATGCGTTATACTCAGAATTTTTAGAATAGCAGTTCTCTCTGAACTGAGGTTTCGTGATATTTATAAACTTTGTCTAACACTAAACTAATATGTTTACTTTGTTAAGATCTTGTTTATAGTAGAGAATCTAAATATCAGTATGGCCCCTCTCTCTCTTCTTCATACTCTTTTTCTCAAAGTCTTTAAACAGTCAATTGACTATTTAATTATCTATCCAAAATAATCTAACATCGCCGAGCACTAACAAAAATTTAAAACTCAGTAATACGTTCTCATAAAATATAATTATCTCATCGATATTTAGAAAGAAAAAAAATACACACAAACACGCCGAAGATAGCAAAATCGGCCAGTTCTGGAAAAGGAAACGATTTGTTCGCTCGTCAATAAACTAGACCGAAGTATTCATCTACAAAAAATAGTAAAACGTTTTTCTAGAAAAACGGTTGATTCTAAGAGTTGGTTACTCTTGCCGTATCTAATTTTCACGGTTACTTAAGCTCAGTTTACATTAATAGTAATTTAGTGAAGAAGCGAGTGATCTCGCTAACGCACGGTGTGAGAGAGTCTACCGAAACTATTGGATATCCAAAATAATCTATCCGTAACTGTAACCGAGCGGACACACTAGTCGCTCGCATTATTTGCATGGTTTATTATTTCTTTTAAAAACCGTAACCGAAACTGAACCTTTACCGAAACTACCCGAAACTAACGGACCATCCGAAATAATTTCAGATCCGTAACCGTATCCGAAACCGGTATACCGGTTATAGGAATAAGACATATCTTATTCCTATATCCGTATCCAGATCCGAAATTTTATATCACTAACATCCCTAGCGTGCACCCGTAGCATCAATTAAGAGCCAGTTCTCATTACAGTTTATGTGATACCATCAAGTGTAACAACATTTAAAAAAAAAACATTTTGTATATTATTTTGTAATGTGTGATATACTACCATGTTCAACAAAATAAAATTATAATTCTGATTCTTAATGAATCCTATTGATGATAATTAATGAATCCATCAGCTCAACTTAACAAACTAAACTGTGCTTACTTAATAAACTTAACTGTGGTTAAATAAGTAACTTTTTGACCATAAAATTTATTAGTTATGTTCGAGGCTTATTTTTTTAACACTAAAAAAATGTGAATAGTATATGTTAGACGTTTTTTTGTGTAAATAAATTACATCTTCACAAAAAGTTGTACAACAAACTGAGAGAGCAGAAAGTGTGAAGATCCGGTGAAATATTTTATAATAGTTGCAAATTATAACTGCGCTCGGCTTTTGTTTGTGTTCGTATATTCTTTGTTTATGTGTGAGTGCAGCTGTTTGCCCAGTCCCGCACACACACACACACACATAATGCTACGTGTATGTACACGAAAGCCACATGTAAAGGCGAGTGCGTTCTGGAATTGAAACCATTTTAAAATAATCTTTAAAGGTGTCTGTAATCGCATTTTTTTGCATATATTTGCATTTGCATTTCTCATTTGAGTTCTTTTTAAACGATTCTTGTTTTATTCAAATTCTTTTGCAATGTATGTGTTTAAAGTGTTTGTTCTGTTTCATTGTTAATGGATAGGATTTATTTCGGTGATTTTAAAAATAGTGAGCGTCTTCATATTTTTCTAAGATTTTCAATGATGATATATTTATACATTTAAATATGTTCGTTAATGCATTTGATCATTCAAAAGCTGAAAATTGTTTTATTTCTAAATATAATCCAAATTCGATGATTATTTACGTGTTTAGTACCATGATTACTTGAACAGTCAAGCTTTTAATTATGTTTTATCTATTTTTTTTAATTATCACTGAAAATTAACAAAAATACAAATTTATCTGTATATAATAATTCAAGTATTTAGTAAAAAAAACGGAATTTCAAGTTGATAACAGTTTTGTCAATTTTAAATAAAAACTACGGGTCACTCACGTCTGATTTGAGCCGAAATATCCGGCTATAGAAAATGACCGCCGAATGCGGTTGAAACTATAGTCGGATATTCCGGCTCAAAACAGACGTGAGTGACCCGTAGTTTTTATTTAAAAATGTGTGAAAACCACGTTAATTTCCATAGTTTTGTCATATCACATGGAAAAAATATACCATGTACTTACAGGCAGCAAAAACTCAGAACTTAAATCGTTGATCACAACCGGAAGTAGCAATTAGAACTGCTTGCTAATCTACAATGAGCCAGTAATCTGATTCTGAATCTGAATCTGATTTCTAACGGAAGTGTGAAACGTGCGAGTGAGACAGCTGCAGCGGCCACCCCGGACCCCTTAACGAACCCAATCTATTGAATACTCATATCATTGAGCGCGGCTAATGAAACGCTGGCTCGTAAAAAGCGAATGTGAACCATAAATGACAGGTTACCTATAGTTTTCTAGAGTCAGAGTGAAAACATCGTTTTTCGCAACTAATGACGCCATTATGCAGCGTTCTCAGTACGATAGAAAACCGATAATTAAAGAGGTAAAAAGTAAGGTGAAGCCTTGGATGATTGCGGCATCTAGTGCAGATTTATCCGTATATGTACATACGTAGCGGTGAAATTAGCATAAGCTGGGTTATTTAGCACTTTAAACGATGTGTGCGGTTAAGATTCAATTTTTAAACAAAAACCTAAGCCCTATACTATGTTTGCGTATTCGGCGAAAACTTATTTTACCCCTCAACCTATCCAATTTATGTGATTGTCATCACGTACGCGAAGCTCGCATTTCTTTTCAAATTTAATTATTACAGATACAGATACAGATACTTTATTGATAAATATTAATATAATAATTTACAAGTAAAATGAACTAATTTCTAGAATCGAAAAATAATATAATATTAAGGTACACTAGAGGTACTTTAAATTTATCTGTAAGTTATAATATTTTGCAGGAATATTTTCAGTTTATATTTAAATATATTGAAAGAAGCTGCGTTTCCGATGCTCTCCGCTAAATGGTTATTATATGCTTGTACCACATATATACACAGACTTAACTAAACTTAAGATTACTTCGAGTTTATAAAATTATGAAATGAGAAAGATACAAAAAACCTAGCTATATTTAATTTAATTTTCTATTCGTGATTGTTTCGCTGGCGGACCATTTAAATTAAAATAAAAAAAAAATACAATAGTAAAAATACCTCTCTTCCCTATTTCAATTTCTAGTAGGTAGTCGAGAGCAACACTGTCTGTACCAATCGCTGCAGTAAGAATAAAATTAGTCTCGCTATCTCTACTGCCCGTGGGGTCTTGTAGCATTCAGTGCTCACATTGTTGTTGTTTTGGCCATAGTTTTAATCAAACTTTGTTAATGTTTAGAGATAGAAAACAGTTTTTTCTCGTTGTAAGAAAAAATGCGCGTTGTAGCGTCAAGTATGCGGTCAACGATTCCCTTGAGACAAGTAAAGGCGTGTAAGTGCGTGAAATATTCAATAAGTATAACATGATAGCAGCTGTGGCGAGTGAGTCACGCAACTGTCTCGATGATCCCAACCGTAGAGTTTGAACAACTGCGTCACCACTTGCCGCTACCTAACCGTCGGCTGTTTTACTCTCTTTACCTACCACTACATAAAATCACTATCCATTTTTAAACCGACTTCAGAAAAGGAGGGTCTCAATTCGTTTTTTTTAATATTCGTAATCTCATATTTGCGTCATTTAAAAACTGATTTGAAAAAATATTTTTTGTTTGAAAGGATATATTTACAGATTTGTCTCATGAAAATGTCATCAAAACGGTTATATAGTTTGGTTTTTAAAACTGCGCATATTCAAGTAGGTGGTTTCAGTTTTATAATTATGTTAAGTTTGCGCTTGACCGCTATATCGCCTGACGTTACTACCGTTGCGATCTATGATGAAGCACGAACTCTTGCCTAGAAGAACACTCGCGATTTGAATACACTGAGAAAACATTTTAACCAGAGTTCGACAAATTCTCTTAAACTGACCTCCTGGGACGACGACGCAGGGGGTTCAAGTGGAAGCTCCCCTTAACTCAACTGTTGTTTTTAGATGTTCGTCAATGTTTACACCACTTGTAAACCGATTTTGATAATCCGTATAGCATCCCGCGATTTCACCCGTCATCGAAAATTATTTCTTAGTATATACCTACAATTCGAAAAGAAGGTTCTATAGAAATCTCATGATTTTAGAACTGGCGGCTTAGCTTTTTATACATATACCTACTTATATTAAAAAATATCAACGATCTATAAGTTTCGAAATTGCTACCTTTATCATCATATACTTTCAGATTGGCTACATAGAAATTTCAACAAAATCTACCGTTATCGAGTCATCGAGTAGTTTGGTTTTAAAAATATACTCATTTTACAGTTGTTTGTTTCAGTTTCTTGAACTATAGTTTTATTATTATTTATCATATATAGCCCCGATCGTTCTTTTGGTTGGTCAAACCCTCAAGACACTCGCTTGACGGTTGGGTCAAAGGTCAGATACGAAGAGGTCAAGGGTCAGATACAAAGAACAGACATCCTGGATACGTCACACATTGGCAGGCGATACAGTTTGTAGTTTCGAGGGAGAGTTCAAGATACGGAACAAGTAAATTAATGTATACTAAGATAAGTATAATCATATAAATATTTTTGGAGTCAAGCTACTTGGTCGTGTAAATATTGTATGTATATGTTAAGAACTAATAATTTTGACTCCTTGCCCTTTTTAATAGGTATCAAAATCGTGTTTGTACAAAGAAAGAGAAATGATGTCCAAGAATTAGTTTCATATTTACTTACTCGTATATGATAATAAACAGATAAATGCTAATGTTGTTTGTGTAATATTTTTTCCATTATAAAATACAAGAAACTACTAAGAGTTTCAAATCTAGGTAAGTACTAAGAGTTTTATATTTCAATTCATAAGGTAAACATGGTTAAAAATAACTTTGGTATAGAATATATTTTTTCCTAGCCATTTTTTTACAAAAATACTTTTTTACTTTATTTATTTTTCATATTAGTACGTATAAATTCATCGTTGAAGGCGAATAATTCTGTTACTTTTGAAGGTCCGTGCGGTCCGTTATCTTTTGTATAGTTTTGAGTTTCATATTTGGATGTGCTGTTTACTTCGTAGTAATAATATATTTTATTTCTTTGGTTATCATTGATATTTGAGTCTCCTAAAAAATGTTAAAGTGCTTGTTTATTTTGATTTAGATTTTATTTTTAATATTACGTTGTGACGTAGTGGATATCGTAAGTTCGCAGTCTTCACTCCGAGTATCAGCTGAGCGCTCGTTAGCAACGCTCATATTTCACCAGTCAACATTTGACAGCAGTACGAGATCCAATTTAGATAATCTCCGTGGAGCGAGAGAGGTGCATTCCTGATGTTTTCTCTTGGACCTATAAGATTGGCTTTATGTCCCGGATTTACTGACTTTCAAGAACCTACCATACCGTACTTCAAAAAAATCTTGCAATTTTTTTTTCAAAGCATTCTTTTAAGATGAAGGTTGTCTTTTAATTGTCCAATCTTATAAGCGATTAGTTAGAAAAATACCGAGTCGGTACTGGCCCGCAACCTTGTTCTTCATTACCATTCGTCCCAGTTTACCGTGTCTTAGCAGTTTATATTAAGTTAGATTAATCCTCAAATGGTAACAATTTTGTCGAGGTCCCATATAAGGGGTACGAGCGTGCCTTATACGTAAACATGTGATGAATGCGTTCGCCGCACAGCCTTCTAAAGGAGGGACGGGGCATGCAACGCTAGCAGGAGCGGCGCGACGGCGGCGCCGGCGCACGACTGGCTTCGGTTTCTTCCTGATACCGTAACTTTATTTGTGCATAGCGCTTTCCCGGCGCGGGATAGCGCGGCTATTCTAGGCGCAGCGTGGGCGTAACGCCGCCCGCGCCGTCCGCCGCCGTCCGCACTCACACACTATGGCTGATGAATTTCAGGCGCTCAAATGTCACAAATTACAATTCGCAGAGGCTACAAGGGTTTATAAGCATGTAGTATGAATGATGATTGTGGAACAGGTGGCAGGTACTCACTCTGTTGCTGGGAGAACATCTGCCGGGAGTAGTGGTGCTCGGTGCGCTGTACACGCTCCTGGCGCTGCTCCTGGCGCTGCTCCTGGCGCTGCTCCTGCCGCTGCTCCTGCCGCTGCTCCGTCCAGCGCGACTGTCTCTCCATGCTGCACAACCACTGATTAAACTCTCACTCGACGCTACCGGTCCTTTTACTGGTACTAGTCACGTCGTCGAGCCGCTCGCTCGTATAATATGTACGCCACTGCGAAAAACTTATACTAGTGCACGGGTTCATTGAGCAGAAGTCAAGTCATTATAACCCAAGTCCAACAACCAAGACGTCGGTCGATTGCGAATTGTCAGCGGATAGTGTGTGCCGGCGCGAGCGACGGCGCTGGTGCGGCGGGCGCGCGGGGGCGACCCCAATACGCGGGTTATTTCGAGCGCACGCGCAACTCTCCCACCTAAGCGCGCCCCACCACGCGGCGTCGTTGCGCCGCACTCACCCTGCTCTCCCCGCGAATTTTGCATGCCTCGATGCTTTCCGTGACATATTTATTACATTATAGCAAATCCTTTCATTTTGACTCACAATTGTTTAAAAATTGGTTTGCGCTTGACCACCAACTCGTATGATGTTAAGCGACGTTGCTGTCTACGGTGGAGCGGGCTTGGATTTTCGCTTACATTTTCTTGGTTCGCTTACATTGCCGTGGATCTAGGTGTCTTTAAACCGCGAGTGAATTGGTTTCTTCTAGGTAAGCGCGCTCCATCGTAAACCTCAACGTCGTTTAACATCAGGCGAGTTGGCGGTCAAGCGCAAACCTATTAACACATAAATGAAATAACATTTAATTGATAACAGGTGCCGCCTGGCTTTCGGAAAACGTCTTCCGTCAAAATAAATAACTTTTTGTTTAATTTATGAAAGTTTACTCGATAACGAATACAATACCTACTAACGAATTTAATTGGTATATATAGCAATATTTCGGATTATACGTCACATTTACTCTGAACTAGGATTTACTAAGTAGGTATTACCTACATTGTTTCGGAACCCATTGCCTCTCCTATAACAGCTATAATAATAATAATAATGCCCCGCTGCCGGCGGCACACTAGTTTTAAGTTTTTTACAATATTTATGTTCTTTTTTATATGTTTATATTTGTATTGTAAAAAATTTAAAATTAAGTACTTAAATAAATAAATGTGATAATAATAATAATGAGCTCTCGTTCGATGGTTGGGTCAAGGGTCAAATACAGAAGGCAGTCATCCTGGACACGGCACGTATTGTCAGGAGGTTCCTCTCTCTGTAGCCCCTACCACCGGCAGCTTGAGCCCCGCCCCGCTGCCGGTGGCATCCTAGTTTTAAGTTTTTTACAATATTTATGTTTATTTTTTATAAGTTAATATTTGTGTTGTAAAAAATTTAGAATTAAGATTGTAAATAAATAAATAAGATAATAATGAGACCCCTGACCTCCAACTTGCCTTAATCGGCCGGCTGCGTGGTGGAAACCGCAAGAGCTAAGACCCTAAGCTCCAGGGTGGAAGTGTTAAAGGGCATAACGCCGCTAGTAGCTCTTAGTGAACGCGCAGCACACCTCTCGACACCCTTAGCCACCCACACCAATGTTGCTTCCCCGGCGCCAACATGCGGCGCCACTATGGGGGCCCATTCAGTGGGAGGCGAGTCATCACCTGCCTCAACATTTTTGTATGATGAGACGAAATTGGCAGGTGCCGTTATCTCATTCTGATGCTCCCACACAGAAGTACCTTAGCTTACTCACTGTGTGGGAGCATCAGCCAATAAACTAGTTTTATAAGTCATAACCATTTCACTTCAATAGCTCCAATTTGTCTAATTCCTTAATGTACAATAGTTCCATCATCCATCCATGTACCAAAAAACTGTATTTTTTATTTTATTTTCTGTAAAGGGCCTCTCAGTGTTGGCTTCGGCTCCACTGATGCCCATCAAAAGATCGGGCTGCGACCCGAGATTTAAAATGAATAAAAAAAAAAAAAAAAAAATTTTATTTCCATAATATTATAAGTGTATAAATTACAAATCCAATTATCAATCAGCTTAATATTAATAAGATAATTACAATGAAAATGAAAATATAAATAGCTATTTTATTTTATTTTTGTATAAATTTATAGCTAAACGTACGTAATTTTTTGATTTTGTCTAACTTTGCTTTTGCTGACTATCACACTTACGTACCGCCTCCAACCTATAAATATCAAACCTGTTGGCAACGTACTCAACATGCTAAAGTAACGGAGTTCACTCATCAATTTTACAACCGCCCCTTCATTTACACCATTTAATACTCTCTATTCAACTGAATCGAACTTTTTGGCAGCAGATCCAATGCGATTAACTAGACCACTACGAGATGCGTACCTACATATATATATATATATATATATATTTACCAACAGTTTAAATATGTCACAGGAAATATATTATACACGCTGTTCTATACAATTCCTAGGATGTGTATGCAATTCCTAAAATCGATATAGGACATAATATAAAATAAATTTGATTACTTACTTAATAAACACATATTTCCTATGATATCTATACATCTAATAAACATTAATCGGAAATGTGGAAACCATGTCACCCAAGGAGGATCAATACATTTTAACCATTTATACTTTTCCTATCGCTATGGATATAGGAATTGTATATAATTTCTATGAAATATGTATTTCATATGTCGGTCATGTATGAATCTAAAAAAATAATTAATACATTTCCTAAATTAAACCGGAATTTTATGACATAGGAATTGTATAGATTTCCTAGATTTCACACATATCCAGTAACATAGTTTAAAGGTAGGTACTGTACATTCGACAGCTCTCGTAGAAAACGGCACTACGTTCGCGACCCGGATTAACGAACCTGAATGAGGTATGTAAAGTAAATTTTCAGGAATGTATTTTTAGGCTTTCATTGAAAAATTTGAGAAATTTTAAGAATTAATTTCAACATTTTTGTAATTGATGTTCTTTTTATATTTATAATCACTTTTCGATGTTTTGTATTGGGGAGCGCTGTGACTTGTAAAGTTGTTCAAGTACTTTTGACTAATCTTACCATTTAGCTTATAATATAATAAAGCCTCATTTATATATGTATACAGCGCTGTTTTTTATTTAATATTGTATATTTTTTTGGGTTGATCGAATCTGCAATAATAGGGTATGAATTTAATGGGAATATTAGCTAAAAGTACTAGGCTAACTTTTAATGTCACAGCGCTCCCCACTACAAAACTTTAAAAAATGATTAAAAATATAAATACAACATCGATCACATAAATATTGAATTTGTTGCCTTAAAATTTATTTCAATACTCTATTTATACAAAATGAAGAATCAAATTTTAAATTTAATAATAAGATTAAACATATAAATGAAATACGTATTATAGATAAAAAACAGAACTCAGGCCACAGTCCAATGGCAACGTTCCCATAAGGCTGGCGACATCGCCTCGTTGGATAGCAAATCTAATCCAAAAATAGTTGTTGACTTATTTATGTCTTAAAATAGTTCAAAGTTTCAAATAAAAACAACATCAAATAAATACGTAATAAATTACGCTGAAAAACTGTAGAAGAGACTGCACATTTTTGAAATACCGGTTCAAAGAATAGCGAACGGTATGAAATACCGTAAGTTTATAATATAAGTATATAATTAAGTGGATAATAAAAGCTTGGAGCGTCGTCGCAAAGTTGCATGCTTATCTGTATTTTTTTGACTGACGAAGGGAGATAATGTTTGTAAATAATCTACGAATTATGATATAAATAACGATATTAAATTTTATCATACAAGATTGAAAGTAGGACCTCTTGTCACGTGTGGTATCAAGTTAGCCGTCGTACAATCTTGGCCGCACACATTACGCGAGAAAGAGAGGGAGAAAAGTATCACAGTTGGCGTTAGGAAAAGCGAGAGTTATAAAAATTAGGCACATGAACTTTCGCAAGAGGTCTTCTGTAATTTATCTACGTAACTATCTCCGTGGTTGACTTCAATGTCCGTAATCTGTCATAAGCATACAAGAGCGGTCAAAGAGAATTTGGTTAAGAGCAGAACTGGAGTGGGGTTAGAACGGGACGCCAGCGGTCCAAGAGCGTGACTGAACTGAGCCGGGAGTAGGCAGGAGCAATGGGAAAGCGCGTTGGGAGTATGACGGGAGTAGGGCAAACATTACCTTAGATGTCACGTTTTTTATCTCTCTCAATAAGGAAATCACACGCGTGAGAAAGTGACAGCTATAAGCAATATCGAGTGCATCAGAATAGAGTCCTATCGCTACCACTTGCCAACAAGTTTTTAGCTGCTTTTGTTAACCATTAGTACACTGACAAATTGATCTGTTCGAATACTCGGAATACATGCCTTTCCTTTTCACACGTATGTTATTTTCAATAACAAACAATTTTTCTAAGAATTTATTTTTATGATTTTTTAAATAGGTATTAGTTTATTGTTGCGAAACTCGGGCGGGTCGTAGAAAAGTGTTGTTATGGTTCACTAGCCGTGGTCTACGGTTTCCCTCGTAGAAAATACTAAGTTAGATATTATTGGATCATGCACAGCTTTTTTTTGCCGACTTCAAAAAGGAGGGCTTATTAATTCGTAATTTTTTTTGAAGCGATGACTTCTTTAGACTAGCTACTAGCTACTACTTCACTTTGTAGGTATTGAATGACACTGAGCCATCACGCTTGTTCGGGTGAAGTCAGCTTGAGTCGAAGGAAAGAGAGATATGGTCAATACATCATTGCACTACTATTTAGTATTTTTAACGTTGCCTTGGTGAAGTATTCGCATCTTTTTTTCTTTATTTTTGTTCATACCTACAATGGGTATTCTGAGAGATCGAATCTAAAACTTGAGAGATGCCTGGTCGTACTAAAGTCACCGACATAGCACAGCTAATTAGCAAGTTGAAGTGGCATTGGGCTGGGTATTGCATGTGGAACTGCTGGCTGATGGGAGAGCACGCACCGGCAAGCGTAGCGTAGCAAGGCCAGCCATAAGGTGGACAGAGAAGTAAGAAGAGGGAGTTCAGTGTAAAATTCCGTAGCTGACATCACAATACTTGGACTTTTTTTACTTACGAGTCGAGCTCTATCCTCGGCCACAGGCGAGTTGGTGGTCATTCGTAAATCTATCTACTATAAAAAAAAACTTTTTTATTTTTACTTTTCTAAATATGTATCTACATTTTGTAAGTCGGTCGACTATTACTCGTTAACTCGTGAAGCCTAATTTGCCCTATAATTTCGTGATATTATGTTAAGCTACTGCCATGTTTTTTCACATCCAACACCAACCATTTGGCTGACACGAAGGACATTTCACTCTAACAAAAATTATTATTTCGCATACGGATCCCTACAAAAATAGTTTTCGCACACCCTCATTATTTTTGAATTACCTATCCAACGACACTCCAATCCTACTCTAAGGGATAGACGAGAAAAAAATCATCTCTATTTTACATATAGTAGGTAAAGTAAGATGAATTATTTTTATCTATTTTTTTGTCACTTATTTTATTTTACCACTTCGTTGCTATGATCAGTACTTAGAGTCTTTGAGCAAAGCCGCGGACCGACACACAGACAGACGGACGGACATGGCGAAACTGTAAACGTCCGTTGATAACTACGGGAACCTATAAAAATATTTCTAAAGTTCTGTAGAAACAGTCAACGTGACGCACGTGGAAATAAACAAACCAAATTGCAGGTAAAGCTTTCGCAACCAGAAAAGTTTTTACAGAGGGAAATAGTATTGTAATATTTTTTACAGAGGGAAATAGTAGTAATAGTAGAGGGCAGACTTTTAGCTTGGAAATATAACAAAAGGAAAAACGAACAAAAGCTTGCCCAACTCAGTCGAAGTAACTTTTCCCTTAGAAGCCAGTAAAGTAGTTTACAAACAGAAATACGTGTTTAGAATCTTATTTCTTTTGTTGTTACTTTTTTTATGAATTATATAATTTTTTTGAAAAGTATTTTATTTATTTAATTTTTATCTGTACAGACACCAGGGTCCGTGATCTTTGTCATAACTACAAACTATTGTTTACTACTTATCGTTACGGGAAAATTATTTTGTTTTAACTCAGTACTTATTACTATGTTGCGTGCATACCACGAGCAAACCAGCGACCCGCAAGCAGCACCCCATCACGAGTATGACGCATACGTGGCAGCCAGAGGGCGACCCGCCACACGACGCCGCCGCAAGAAGGAGCCTTCGATTGTGAGCATGAATGCTCAAGGTGTGCACACAACTCTTATTTCTAACTACTGAAATACTAGTATTTCTGTGAATGCAGTCACTGGTAGAGCCCGAGTTTTAGACAGGGTTTCCAGATTATCTGTTTGCCCTCTGTTAATAGGATTTTTTTGGCGACTGCACTCACATCGTTTAATTACATTTTCTTTCAACAAAACTGTCGCCTACTCTCGGCCCAGGGCCTCCATCACCGCCGCGTTCCGATTTAAAGTATGTATTTTGGTTAAAGCGAAATACTTAGCACTATTGTTTAATCTTATTATTTACACCAGATTTATTGATTAAATAATGTAAATATCAATTGACTATGAGGAATTATTTGGTGAATTGTATTTTTTTAAACCATCAAAAATACGTACTATGGCGTGTTAGTACTGCATTGGTTTCTATAGAACTGTAATTTTTGAATTAAATAAGTTTTCATGCAAATACATAGTTTAAAATTTACTAGCAAATGCGTTTTTTTAAACAAGCTTTTATTTAAATGCTGTTAAACGAAGAAAATAAATTTTATATTGATATAAATAAAAGCTTGTCGCGAGAACACATTTTTTTTTCTAAAGATAAAACTAACTTTAATTCTAAGCAAATGATAAGAACGCATCTAAGTCTTTTGTTGGAATTAAATATTACTTAGTAGATAGGTAGGTACGATGTTGTTTGAAATCTCGCGACAAGCTTTTATTTATATCAATATAAAATTTATTTTCTTCGTTTTAGAGCATTTAAATAAAAGCTTGTTTAAAAAAATAAAAATATTTACTAGACTAAAAAAAGAATGCTTGTCAAGACTATTCAAACGAGTCCAAGCTCGACGGTTTTATCTTGTTTAGTTTAGGAGTTCCTATGGCCACTTTCCGACGCCATCTTGAGACCAGCTTCATGGTACCATATTATTGCATTGTCACCGAAGTTACGTAAGTAAACCAAATTTAATTAATAATATAATTTAATGGAGACAGCATCTCCATCTTTTATTATTGTGGCAATTGTAGTTATGTTATTATTATTTCTAACTATTGCGAATATTGTTATTGTACACAATGTTGATGGACTTAAATAAATAAACTTAGATTATAGAGGTATATAATCTAAGTAAATAAATAAATTTCAACCTAATCTAACGACAGGAAGTGGTTCTAATTTAACTCACAAGATTTGTCCCATACTAACAGGGCAAGTAGAATAAAAGCTTTTAAAATAGAAGTTAAGCATGAAAATATTAACACAAGCATCCAATAAGAAAGTACGGCATCGTACCTAAAAAGAAAAAAACCGGACAAGCGCGAGTCAGACTCGCCCACCGAGGGTTCCGTACAAACTAAATAAATGGGGGAAATCATATATTTTTTTTATATTTTCCTTCATAAACCCAAAAATATACATCGTAAAAATATTTAACACATTCCTTCCTCACCACTCGGATCCGAGCAAGCGTCCCGTTCATTTTGTAGTAGTCAGTAAACCGCCGGCGATTGAGGCGTTGCTTTGCGCGGCCACTCTGTACTTAATCAATATTCGCCTAAGAAGTTTTGGTTCCCAGCTGAAGTGAAGGGTCTGCAGGGGGCGAAGAATGTGTTAAAAACCTGTTTTAGCTTATGCTAATGAGGCTCTTTCATATGATACCCCACATGATACGGTCAATTCACTTTAAAATTTGGGCCCTCATTCCTTGCATAGAGACACTATTTTTTTGTGATTAAATAAAAAATGTGCAGTTTTCGCATGTTTTTCTTTATGTGTACTCTAACACAATGCTTCTTGCCAAATTTCAGGGTTCTAGGTCAACGGGAAGTACCCCATAGGTTTGATTCCTCTGTGAGTGTCGAAATGTGCGTTTTTTACGATATAATCGGCTGTAACTTTTTTTACGAAAACTGAGAAATTTTATTTTTCTTTCTGCAGCAAGATACTAGATATGGATTTGACGGACATCAAAGTGATCCTGGGTTTCGTTTTTCTTTTTAAGGTACGAAACCCTAAAAATTGACCTCTTATGACCACAATGTTTAAAAAATATGTCGCGTGCGTTTGAGACCGAGGTCTCTTTCGCATCGACAATTTTCGCCACACAATCTACAAAAGAAGAATTTTCTTTCCGTTTCACAACCAGTAAATCTCTATTTTTAGAATAAGTTTTTTTTTTATCAGTCCTGTTTGTACAAACTGTCCCAATGCTGGGAACGGGCCATCTTCTCACTGTGAGAAGGGTTAGGTCATAGTCTGCCACGCTGGCCAAGTGCGGGTTGGCAGACTTCACACATCTTCAAGATCATTGAGAACTCTCAGACATGTAGGTTTCCTCACGATGTTTTCCTTCACCGTTTGAATTTGGCGGCAATCAACAATAAATACGCACATAACTTCGAAAAGACAGAGGTGCGTGCCGTGGGATTCGAACCCAGGACCTGCGGATCGCAAGTCAGACGGTCTCACCACTAGGCTGCCGGAAACTTAGAATACCTAGAATAAGTATATACTTACAAAGAAAAAAAACTGAACTATCATATTAATTTTTTTGTAGTTACATATAGTTTGGAGTTATATAACACGACAATACATTTTTGTGAGTACAAAGTTACACTACATCCAGAATGTACAAATAAATTTGAGCGAACTATCATTATAAAGATGTGATTATTTTGTTAAACCAACCTTATTTTTGTAAACAAGTGGCGGGAAAACGCTCTATGCAAGCCGCTTCCAAGCGGTCTTTTTGGAAATCCATGAGAGAGGCCTCACTGAGGTGTCCAGCAGTGATTTTATGGCTGAGATGATGATGATTACTATAAATGTTTGCTGCTCTAACCTATTTAAGGATCCTACCCTAGCAGTGGGCGGCCGGAGGAAATAAAAAAAGAAAGCTTTACAAAAAAAAATTGGTTGTCTGTAAAGTCGGCTTACGGACGATAGTTTAACGTGACAACATACGTCCGCGCGCGAGCTTCGAGGAATGATAATTGAAGCGACGCGGAGTCGCGGATCCGCGACTATCGTCCGTAAACCGACTTTACAGACAACCAATATTTTTTTGTGAGAGATGCATTATTATTAACTACAGCAAAATAATATACAGACTCAACTAACTAAACTACTACACAAAAAGCATATCGATTACCCCAGACCGATAAAGGTCTAAAGATAATTCAAATGCTCAAACCCACTACCAGTTGGCAGCGTACCCAGCATGCTCCCCGCATTGCCACGTTGAATGGCAATGCTTATGCGTTGGGCCAGATATACGCGCCAGCATTTTGGTCAGGCGTCGCAACGATCAGGCGCTCAGTTTTTTTTTTGAAAATGAGATGAGCTGCCGGTCCCCACGGACCCAAAGTCTCGACGCCAAACGGCTCAAATATATTATTATTATTACAAATGACGATAATGATACATACATTACATATGTACATACAAACAAACACACATACACTCGAAAACATAATCCGCCTTCTTACGCAGTTGGGTAAAAAATCGCACGTGAATTTGGTTTTTCGTAAGCACTCTCGTATAAAATTAGATACGTTTGATTTCATCGCACGTCGCGGTGACGCTCCTCTCGTCGCCCCACGCGTCGCACCGCGTATCTTTGAAAGAACTAAAAGCCGTTCCTATCCTACAGCTGTTAAAATGTTTGCAATATTTCTAAAAAAATAAACCGGAAAAGTTCGAGTCAGACTCGCCCACCGAGGGTTCCGTACAAACTAAATAAAAGGGGGAAATCAATATTTTTTTTTAATATTTTCCTTCAAAAACCAAAAAATATACACATTTAACACATTCCTTGCTCACCACTCGGATCCGAGTGGAGCGGGGCTATACTAGCGGCGCCTATCACTCGGATCCGAGCGAACGTCCCGTTCATTTTGTAGTAGTCAGTAAACTGCCTTCGTTTGAGGCAGTTAACGTTGCTTTGCGCGGCCTGTACTTAATCAAAATTCGCCTAAAAAGTTTTGGTTGCCAGCTGAAGTGAAGGGTCTGCAGGGGGCGAAGAATGTGTTAAAAACCTGTTTTAGCTTATGCTAATGAGGATCTTTCATATGATACCCCACATGATACGGTTAATTCACTTTAAAATTTGGGCCCTCATTCCTTGCATAGAGACACTAGTTTTTGTGTGTATGTGTACTCTAACACAATGCTTCTTGCCAAATTTCATAGTTCTAGGTCAACGGGAAGTACCCCATAGGTTTTGATACCCTTGTGAGTGTCGAAATGTGCGTTTTTTACGACATATTCGGCTATAACTTTTTCTTACGAAAACTGATAAATTTATTTTTCTTTCTGCAGAAAGAGACTATGGATCTGCGTATATGGTTTTAATTTCAACACAATACCTTCACGCGTTCCCGAGATAAAGGTCTTGACACCCGGACGGACGGACAGACGGACAACAAAGTGATCCTATAAGGGTTCCGTTTTTTTCTTTTGAGTTACGGAACCCTAAAAAGATGTTGTTACGAACGAAAGGAAGTTTTTTGCAGAGGACGAATGGGGTTTCAAATAATATGTTGCTATTAAGTTAGTACAAGAGCTCTATTGACTATTTTTAAGGATACTTTCAGGAATTTAAAACGTGCAAGTTACAAATTGATTAGCAAGTTGACATGGCAGTAGGCACATAGCACGTAGAACTGATGGCTGATAGGGCCGTAAAGTTCTCGAGTGGAGACCATGCACCGGCAAGCGCAGCGTAGGAAGACCAGACACGAAATGGACAGATGCCCTCATACAAGTGGCGGGAAGACGCTGGATGCAAGCCGCGCGCAATCGGTCTTTTTGGAAATCCATGGGGGAGGCCTATGTCCAGTCAGGATGGACAGATGACCTCATACAAGTGGCAGGAAACGTTGCATGCAGATCGCAATAGATTTTTTCGGAAATGAATGGAGAGGTTTATCTGAAGAATTTTGTCTGGCCTTGTGCTTAGTTGGTAGTATGTCTGCCTGCTGAGCTTGTAGGTCGTGGGTTCGATCCCCACCCAGGCTAACATTTGTGTGAAGAGCATGGCTGTTTGTTCTGATTCTGGGCGTTTCTATGTATTATATTTACAAAAAGGTATATATTATGTAATATGTATTCTACCATGCCTGGTAGTTTGCTTAGTTTGGGCTAGATTATAAAAAAAAAGAATTTAAATAAAGAATATGCTGGTGTTATTTCCACTAAGCGAGTGTAATGCAGTGCGTCAGCGAGCGAGAAATGCCTGTTTTAATTGATTTACCGCAGAGGCACATTGTCACGATCCAATTCACGGCCTCTTTACACTGCAAGCGATGCTGCAGCTCTTGGAAATAATCTCCATCAGCTCATGTTACAACCCCACCTTAATTAACATCAGCTCAACTTTTTTACAATAAAATTTGTTTTTAGGATTCCGTGGCTCAAAAGATAAAATAACTCTGCGGAAAATTATTACCGAATAAAATTTAGGTCTGTGATTATTAATTATAATTATAAATAAAATAACAGTTTAATAATTGAAGGGTTGTAATTCTAATGAGTCCAAGTGCCAAAAAAATAACATAATATTATTACAAAAATACGATCTATGTACCATGCCGAATAATATGCTAATGGAAAAAATTGCACTTAGACCCTTTAGACTTACAACACTTCAATTATAGTTTAAAAACTGGAAAAAAAACGACTTCAAAATATGCAATTCGATTACTTGGATGGCATTTTTTTAGTTATTTTGTGGTAAAAACCAAAGTACTTTACCGATTTTGATAAAATTTATATGGGACTACTTCTCGCCTACCGAACAAAAAATAATCATCAAAACAATTCATAATAGACGGAGTTATCGCTGAACAAACATACAGTCGAATTGAGAACCTCCTTCTTTTTGGAAGTCGTTTAAAAAACTGAAACAACCGACTTCAAGATACGCAATTTATTTGTATGATATATTTTTCCAGTTATTTTTAAACCAAATTACTGAACCGTCTGAAATTACGTATTTCGAAATCGGATGTTTCAGTTTTTAAGCTATAAAAATATTGTCATTATAAATGATAAAAAAAAAAAAATAGGTAGGTAAATAAACGTAGACAAAAAAAAATACCATTAGGTGAGCAGGATCCATTTAAAATATAATCTGGATAGAATAACGTGGCAGAGAATGGACACTAATGATAACGCCTCGACAGAACAAAATAGGAAAAGCAGCGCCCTCTATGTCACATTCAGTTCTCTAGCTGAACATACTGAATAGTGAATAGTTAGATCTTAGATTTACCTATTCACTCCTTACTTCTGCGAACAAGCAAAATGTGAAATCCTTCTTCTTCTTCTTTTTTGTATTGGACCCCGCGATTAGCGATTTGCCAGTGTCAAGTATTCAAATATTTTCAAGTTTCTTGAATAATACAAGTTATATAGTGTTCTAGTCACAATATAAGTCACATAAACAGTCATTTTGAAAAAGTCTTGCCTCAGTAAAGTGATGGCGACTTTACTAGAAGCTTCTATGGAGTTTTGCCTACAACGTAAAAATCACACGTTTCACTGGTTTATTTCACTTACCCACACTCACGCACTTGATTGAACACTTAATGAATAAATCACCACCATTTTTATAGCATTAATGTTCAAAGTAACACAAGTTTAGGAAAATAAAACAAAGCAACAATATGTTACTAAGACGTTCCCGCCAAAACCCCTGTGAAATCCTTTCTCGGAAGGTTTTCCCACGAGCTTCAATAAAGAGCATTTAAAAAATTGTGTCTACAAGCACCTCTCCGGGCTAGCAAAGCAACAGTAATTTCACTGATGTTGCAGTTGTCCATTGGCGACGGTTATCGCTTACCATTAGGCTTACCGAATGCATTTTTGCTGCACTTTTTACGAAAAAAATTCACGTAAACTCGAAGTCGGCGAAATGCCACTCATTTCTCGTTGAAATGGAAAAATCCGTACTCAGCGATATTGGTTCACGTTCTTGATGCGTACTACATAGGAATGGATTTTTTTGGAATGAACTACAATCTTGGAATTTTCAAGGCTAGATCTTCTTGATCGAGGAGCTCCATCCTCGGCCACACCATCGCTTAACATCAGGCGAGTTGGTGGTCAATCGTAGATATATCTTGCGTAAAACATGAGTATCGCGAAAGATCTTCTCGACGGTGGGTGGGCGGTTGTTGTTGCATTGCTGCGGTGACGCATGCGGCTATTCCTGTCTGCTGCAGGAGTGCGCCTGCGCACCGCTGGGGACTCATGCGCTGCATCATCATAAAAAAACAACGCGGGCATGGCTCACCAAGTGACGAGCCACCGTGCTGGCTACCTCTATGGCTATTTTAACATATGACACAAATTGTTCATCACTCGAGATGTACAAACAGAATTGGCTGAGCTAATAAATTACATTTTTTAATAGAGTTTGTGTCATATTCACGCTTTACTACATTTTTGAACATACAATTTGGCTGAATGTAATTATGAAAAATTTGTCTGTAAAGAATTTTCTATTTCACAAAATCCATTTTGACAAAGTTTTAAAGTTTCCTTTTTGGAAGCCTGTTAAAAATAAATTTGTTTGTATCAAACATATCACATTAAATGCGACTTGGGGGATTCTTTCAAACAGGAAAAGACTAAGAGACATAGATTCACAATAATCGATGATTTATAAACTAGCTACGGCCTGCGGCTATACTCGCGCAGTTACGAAAAACTGTGATGATAACGAGTGGCCCGATTCAGCCGTTTTATCGTAAAAAGATCACAAATCACACTTTTATAATAATAGTTTGGATTTAGATGAAATTGTGACAATTGTACTTCAAAACACCAATAAATACTTTCTTAGCAATTTCTTCAGTAGCCTTTTATTAACTAACTTTTAGGTAGCGCTCGTGGCGTAGCTTGACTAGGTGTTCTCGAACGATCACCAATGCAACAACGGACGGACCGGTCAGTCTTCGGATGGGTGACCGTGACTGGCATTTCTTTCTGAGCGCTACCGTGGATCTGATGACACGTTAAATTGTAGGTCCCGGTTGCTTGTTCTGAATAAAAAAAAGCAATCGTCAAGCCAGGTCAGAGGCCTTTTGGCTTTACTTTTTAGTAGCCTTTAAGTTTAGTAGCCTTTATGTAGTCACAAATCTTATTTCTACTGGCCTAATAAACATTTTAATGTGACGATGAATTTCGATAAAGGGCCCCGAAAAATTAATATTAGAACTTCTGAAAATAGGAAATACCACAGGACCCGTTGAGTTCAAATATTGTCTCAAAAAGGTTTTTATTAGATTTGGAGTTCTTATCCCGAAAATCGAACGTTTCTGTGTATTGCAAGTAAAACCGTTAATAATATGAGTGTTTTCAAATGTTACAATATTAATGCAGGTGTTTAATTAACTAGTAAAGCTTCTTGGACACATTTGGCACCCGAGTCGCTCTCAGTGCGGTCTGGTTCAATGTATTGAGAAGAATGTGACCTTGCGATTGTCAAAATCACTTCCCAATTGACATTTTCACTTCAGTTTATGTATTATTTAAAATAGGTAGATGGTTGTGACTGATCTGAATTAGAATTAATGTAGTATTGAGGGCGCTGATGTTCTTATTTCATTATTTTGTTCGATAGAGACGTTAGTTCCAATTTTCGCCACGATAGTTTTCTATCCAAACAGACTAAATACAATATATACAGCATACAGTTAGTTTTGATAAGAACATGGGAAAATCATGCTGCAGTGCTATATTTCCATATAAAGTATTATTTTGAGTCAGCGCAAGTAAAATAAAGTAGTGAAACATTCTCTTCATGTTATCTACAAAACTAGAAGATTTCAGTAAAGTCACCGCCATTTTACTAAAACATAGCTAAAACTGGAATATGATTTATTACTAAACTTACACATCACTTCTGTGCTTAGACTGTGACTGGTACATGTATGACTTTGTGTTATTCATAAAACGTGAATAATCACAATATTTGATACTGGAAAGAGGTAGTCGGGTTTTATTTTTAAACCCCGACCCAAAAAGAAGATTTATTTGAGAGTGTCTATGTTTTAACAAAATTGATCCAACCGTTTTTAATGCAGGTGTTTTTATCTAAAATCTTTACTGTGTCGTTCAAAACTCGATTTTTTAAAATCCCATAAAACTATCAATAGCTATTAACTACATTACCTCCCCCCCCTCACTACCCTCTCCTATCCATCTAACCTTCTGGGAATATTTGGTATGTAAATAAATTAAGAAAAATAAACATATGCCATTTTTAACGGATTTATCGCGTATATTTTATATAATTTTATGACCTTAATTAGAATTAGGTCATAAAATTATGTAAAATGTATGCGATAAATCCGTTAAAATTTGTTTCATTTCAATGAGTAACAGTCGCAAAAACATAATAAAATATTGTATAGTATTTGATATGATAGATCCTTATTTACTAAAAAACGTAATAAAATATCGAATAGCATTTGATATGATAGATCCTTATCTACAAAAAAATTGGTTGTCTGTAAAGTCGGTTTACACGAACGATAGTTTAACGTGACAACGTCATAACAAAACATTGATGAAATGATAATGATGATGATGTAACGGGACAATGAGTCATACTTTTTCGTGCGTGCAGCCGGCGTTCATCGATTTATTAGACGTTGTCACGTCAAAAGTTTAAAAAAATAAGCTGGATAACCGCGTGAGTCCGAGTTTTTTTAAATTTCTATTTTTAAGTTAATCTAATAGCTTTTGGTATGAAGACACGGAGCTAATAATAATTTGGACGCATCCAGACAACCTTCAGATGAGTCAACGTTATCGTTTACTAGAAGAGATGATTCTTGGCGATAAGCGCAACAGCTGTTCACGTTGTACATATAGCATAATTTCCGTCGTGCATGGAGTATTGGGATGGATCAGCAAATTACCAGCTCGAGACGCTGGATGGGAATCGTCGAAAGATGTGCCAAGAAGGTCATCGTCAACATTATCCTTGTTCAGACTAACTTTCAAAGTTAGGAACATCGACGTAAAGTACGAGTAGCATGCTACCGTGTGAAGGCAATACACTGTAAGTCGAAAAAACATGTTTTGAGAAAATGGCCGATTAAAGTTACCTATTTGGGTTTAATTTGATTATTCTTTCTTGTAATGACTTTTCAATATTGTTTGATATTGCCTTAAAGGTATTTTTGATATCTATTTAGCCATCTAGTATTTACTCTAATATTTTGAAAAGTAAAAATAAAAAAATAAAAAAAATGAGTCCCATATTAGAGTTCCTACAATAATTAATAGATAATGTTACTATTTTTGTGCCAAAACATTGATTCACATCATTGTGAGACTTTAGCATGAGTTTGTTACGAAATCCGCGCATTATTTATGTAAAAAACTCTATAAAAAAGTTAAATCATACGAACAAGGAACAACAGCACCATGGTCCCGTCGCAAGTGCAGCGTGATCTAATAATTCAGAGTTCCGTCCCCGCGCGCGCGCACAACAATCGCGACCGAATATGACAAGCCACTGTTATCTGAGCTCCCGACAAACGAATGCGCTGTCGCTTGGCGATCGCAGCGCGCATGTCTTGAAACGTTGGTTTCGTTGACACCGTATAACTTTCGCGCGCATTATTTTGTTTTAGCAATACACGGTATGTTTTGTTGCCGTGTTTTGGGATAATAAACCGTTATTTTCTGTCGAATACAGTGTTGTTTAAAACTTAATATATCAGTGTAGATAAAGGTTAGTAGAAAAATAATAATATAGGGGTTAGAAAAGACCACAAGAAAGTTAATGGGCCCTGTTAACCCAAAACACTGTAACTTGAGTTATAGTGTATTGCCTATATACGGTAGTATGTCTGTCTATAAGTATTCTATAGGATTCATTTCGGTGAGTGTGCGCCATAGGTATGCGCCAGAACTACACGACCTTATTTATTTTTTACGTAAGATAGATCTACGATTGACCACCAACTGGCGTGATGTTAAGCGATGTTGTGGCCAAGGATGGAGCTCTTCAATCTAGAAGATATCTATTCATTCAAGTATTCACTCTAGCCTTGAAAATTCCACGATTGTAGGTGTCAGGAAACAGACCTTATTCCACTTTCCGGAAAGCACAGAAAGTAGAAAACCTATTTCTTATTAGAAATGTCAAAAATCAGTACTCCACGATTTCGGTCCACGTTCTTGATGCGAATGGAATTCTTTGCCGCTTTCTCTGTTTCCTGAGAACTACAGTCATGGAATTTACAAGGCTTCTAGATTGACGATCGAAAAACATAAAAATAAGTTAATTTCTTTATTGGAAGTTAATTCTACACAAAAAAAAAACATCTGACGAGCTGGTGGCCAATCGTAGATTTATATATAATTATGTATAAAGTAAAAAATAAAATAAAGCGAAGTTACGGCTTGGAGGCCTAATCACTTTTTTGTTTATATCCGTTGGTTTGCGATCAGTCAACTTTGCGATTCTATAAGTAATTCAAATAATATACAAGTTGTTAGTAATTATCTTAAAGGTTGGATTCATTTTGTAAAGACGATTTGTTCAATGTTTTGATCGATCTATTCCAGGCAACCGAGCAAGATAGGAAATTAGGAAATAATAGGAATACGTTATTTAAAGGTATACCTACACGATGAATCTCACAAAATGATCACGGTATTTAGTTGGGCCAGCGAGACAGGCAATCAAATACGAAGACGAACACATCAAAAATAACATGAGACAGGCAACATTTAAGAGTAAAGTTTACCCGCCAATTTCCACCAGAACATTTACGCGTTAATTCATACAACAGAAGAAAACTGTTCTGCCCCTAAATATGATCTCTCTGCCGTCTTCTCTGTTTCCTGAGAACTTTGAACTTTCAAGGCTAGAGTTTCAAGCTTTTTGAATATTTTTTTACTTTATTTGTTTTCTGTATATATATTTAAAATAGATTTTATGTAGTCTTAAAGTGTAGATATTAGAGGTATAGTCATAGTTCTTAATATAGTTTTTTTATTACATTTTCTTTCTGTTAGTAAATATATCATTGAAGGCTAGTGTGAATAGATATCTTCTAGATATTATTTTTTACCTTTAATGACTACGGTTTGATTTTCCAAAGAAAATAAGAAACGAAATTATATTACATAATTATAACGAAATTTCAAAAAGTTAACCGTAGAATCATATCCTGTCCTGATTCCAAATAGATAAAAGTAGAATCGAATGTTTAGATGCTGAAAACAGTGTTTATAATAATTGTATGGTATAGTGAGTGCTACGTTACTCTTAACTATGTTTTGAAATATATTACAAGAATCCCAAGAATTATTACAGCAGCTAATTCCTGATGTAGTAAATCATCATCTTCAGTTCGGATTAGTTCTCAGAGTTGGCAACGCTCCTTCATTGTGATCAGTTTTATGACAGTATCGACTAAAGATAGAGTGTGAACCATAAGTTGCTCTGGGACGACGCCAATTACACTCGTAAACTGTGCTGATACTGGATAGTATGGTTCTCTAACAGTTGCAATTGACGAGCTCCCGCGACCCGCGACATGTAGCATTAGTATAGCTTCAACACACATGCGCATTACAATAGTGTGAGAGCGGGACGGAGCGAGCGGTTGTCACTCACACATGTGCAAGCTCGACTCGAACACAATCAAAGACCGCACGCTATGGTGATTCCAAATAATACCTTTATTAAATACTTCCATATTTCAAGTGGCAATTACATTATGGTATGTACTTGCTTCAAATGTATCACTTAAACACGCAGTTAGTGATTAAAAATAGATGGAGCTTTTATTTGTCAGTTGAATTGATGGGACTCTTGTTTTGGCAAGAAACATGTTTTGGGAAATTTTTGTATGAGAAAAGTGTATCCTTTTTACCCGGAGAAGGAGGGTTATGTTTTTCAAGTGTATGTTCGTATATATGTAACTATGTATGTATGTGGGTATGTATAGGTACCAAACAGCTTGAGCGATTTTGATGTGCGAGGTGTCGATAAATTCATCTTCACTTCCTGAGGGTCATAGGCTATATTTTTTGTAAAAATAATAATACGACTTTCGCAATAATAAAAAAACCAGACAAGTGCGAGTTAGACTCGCCCACCGAGAGTTCCGTACAAACTAGTAGATAAAAGAGGGAAATTATATTTTTTTTTCGATTTTCCTTCATAAACCGAAAAATATATATCTTAAAAATATTTAAAAAACTGTTTTAGCTTATGCTAATGAAGCTCTTTCATATGATACCCCACATGATACGGTTAATTCACTTTAAAATTTGGGCTCTCATTCCTTGCGTAAAGAGGTAAGTTTTTTAATCTTAGTTTTCGTGAAAAAAAGTTACAGCCGAATATGTCGTAAAAACGCACATTTAGACACTCACAGAGGAATTAAAAGCTATGGGGTACTTCCCGTTGACCTAGAACTATGAAATTTGGCAAGAAGCATTGTGTTAGAGTACACTTAGGAAAAAATCCGAAAACTGGACATTTTTAATTTTATCTCAAAAAATAGTGTCTCTATGCAAGGAGTGAGGGCCCAAATTTTAAAGTGAATTAACCGTATCATATGAAAGAGCCTCATTAGCATAAGCTAAAACAGGTTTTTAACACATTCTTCACCCCCTGCAGACCCTTCACTTCAGCTGGGAAGCAAAACTTTCTAGGCGAAATTTGATTAAGTACAGAGTGGCCGCGCAAAGCAACGTTGACTGCCTCAAACGCCGGCGGTTTACTGACTACTACAAAATGAACGGGACGGTCGCTCGGATCCGAGTGAGAGGCGCCGCTACTATATTAATTTTATTTTATTTTAATTATTTATTTTTAAAATGAATTATATAACTCAATATTCTGTGAATATTGAGTTATATAATAACAAGCGTCTACCTGTTTTTTCATTCATCATAATCATCATTTTAATCACAACTAGTCCACAGCTGCTGGACATAGGCCTCCCCATGGATTTCCGAAAAAATGGTTGGAAGCGCTTGCATCCAGCGTCTTCCCGCTACTTGTTTGAGGTCTTTCTGTCCACCTTGTGGCTGGCCTTCCTACGCTGCGCTTGCCGATGCGTGGCCTCCACCTGTTCTTTTTTGATTATTCTATATATTTGTTCCAGTACTCCGTTGCTAGCGTAGATCGTATAATGTAAAATGGCTTGTATATCGTTCTGAAACGTAATCTCGATGAATCGTCCGGCAAGTTGTTGCTATTTCGGCACCGCGCACCGTCCAGTATGCACAGGTAGAATTATGCCGTCTCTAGGTGGCTGGGTATTAATAATACGGCTATGTTCAGCCAGTTCACCGGGGCATCGTGTTACACGGCCAATACTCGTACGTGTTTACATGCGTACATTAGGAATTTACACTCTACTACAGTTTGGAGATTGCTCTCACTATATTATATTAAGTGTAAGTTTTGAAAACTTAAAAATTGCCGACAAAAAAACGGCTGAACCGATTTTGATGAAACATAGCTGAGAACACTCTCGATGAAATCCTCTTTTAAACAAAAAAATTATAAAATCGGTCCATCTCCCCACTCTCTGTGTGTCATTGACTATTTTTGAAATAATCATAAATAAATACGTTTAGTACATCTCTCGCAAAAATAAACAAATAAATAAAATAATCTCTTACAAATATTAATAAACCATTTGCTCAAATTACAAACACTATGGAATCCCGCACTAGGAAAGCCAGTGTTGCGGGCGTCCTATTTAAGTTGAGTCCGTCTTTTTAAGTTTATAATAAAAATAGTAACTAGTGTCTAATAAATGATCAACAATTGGAATCTCTAATAGAATTTGTGTATGAGTGTGTGTGACTGTCAATGTGTGTGTGTGTGTGTGGTGGGGGGGGGGGGGTGAGTGTGTGGTGGGGGGGGGGTGAGTGTGTGTGTAGGGGTGTAAGAGAGAGAGGGAGAGTGAGTTTACAATGAGAGCAGGTAGGTGGGTTACAATATACATATTGTTGTAATATACAATGTATTGTTAGTAAGCCGTCCTTCATGTACCTACTTCACTCGCTTAAGATTTTACATGAACTTTCAAAATGACACACTTACTTATATCCTGTTGACAACCTAATTCCACGTCTGACTCAAAAACTGCTCTGGAAAGAAGGTCACCCATATTGCGCAAAGGGGTTAGTCAGTGGATGCCGGGCAGCAGTAGTCAGCGTGGACGCGGGGGCGCCCCGCCGCTCTCTCGCCCGGAATACCGCCCGCCTACAGGCACCGGCCTGCTGCCAAACGTCTACCTGAACATTACGATTTATACAGCGTGTGATTTCTGCACGGTGCGCTACCTACCTGCTGAGATGTTTGTTTGATTCTCACGCCAGAAATAAAGTTCTGATGTTGCGTTGTAATAATAAACACCATCGCGTGTTTTGGGATCTCTGAGTGAAATATTTTAAGCCGATGCGCCCACGCGAAACTTTCGCTGTATAACAACGCTGAAACATGTAACATTATACAACTTTGTTGATATAAGAATGCTAGATTCTTGCGTATTTGCCGACATGATTGCTCTCCGGCCGCTGCCGCCTCAGGGGTTACCGGTCTACGGAGATTATCTACCTTTTTTTAACGTAAATAAGTTCGCATTTCACCAAGTCGCCTACGGCATGGGCCGGTGTGGCGAGGATGGAGCATGCTGATCTAGAAGATACCTCTAGCCTTGAAGATTCTATGATTGATTA
This sequence comes from Lycia hirtaria, assembly GCA_947563715.1. NCBI lineage: Eukaryota > Metazoa > Arthropoda > Insecta > Lepidoptera > Geometridae > Lycia > Lycia hirtaria. The sequence goes on along the minus strand of OX387386.1, from coordinate 21,000,273 downwards.
TAGCTCACAAGAAACAGGGAAATCTGTAGAGGATTATATTCCTGTGCAGTTCGCATCAAGAACGTGGACCGAAATTGTTTCATCATCATCATCATTTCAGCCCTTATCGATCCACTGCTGGACATAGGTATCTTCTTTATAACACTATTCTTTCCGATCCTGCGCTTATCACATCCAGCTCTTGCCCTCTGACTTGACGATATCGTCTCTTCATCTGGCTGGTGGTCTACCTACTGGTCTAGTCGCAAATCCAAAATCTTTTAGTGCAATATTTTCAATTTTACGTTTTAAAAAGAATATGCTTGTCATGTAGTGAGAGCCACGAATACTGCTTGAAGACCTTTTCAAAATCATGTAAAATATACGCGATCACTCCCACTGGTATTTGGCCACTGGATATTGACAGTCCATTCAAAGTCCTTTAATTTAAATTAATGTTAATCAAGAAAATTTACGAAACGTTAGAACATGATTGTTATAGCTAAATGCGGCCCTGGACGAGTATGTTAGTTTAGCTGGGATCTGTTAAAGATTTTCTAAGCCACTGGCAGTTTGTTTGCCCACTGTTTCCTCAGAAACAACGCCACGAAAATAATTATTCCGTTGAAATAATATTTCATATATAAATAGAATTTCATTTTATTACGAGTCGCTTAGGCTAGAATATTATATAGGTACGCATAATATTCATTTTCGTAGGTGTAGGTCCTGCCTGCCTGTTTACCTACTGCTCAAGAAAAATGTGTTTTGTTTTTCAGGTGTATAAAGCATAAGCATATTGATGACCTATTGACCAATTTATGGGCACATAGCACGTAGAACTGATGTCCGATGGGGTCGAAAAGTTCTCGAGTGGATAACACGCACCGGCAAGCGCAGCGTAGGAACACCAGACAGAAGAATACATACAAGTGGCAGGAAGACTCTGGATGCATGCCGCTTCCAACCAATGTTTTAAGAAATCCATAGGGGAGACTTATTTCCAGCAATGGACTTTTTGTGGCTGAGATGCTGCAGAGCAAACTCGACTATATCAGGCTACTAGCACTTTCCATCAGGACCTTCTACTTTCTAAATCCCAGTGCCATCATTAGATCAGCTTGTCATAATAATACTTATGTACATACATACATTAACGGATTTTTCCATGGGGCTAGGCAGAGGACAGAGACTATTATATCTCCACTTGACGATCCTAGCACACGAAAAGAAGCAGCGAAAGCGCTTCTTCCACTTTCATCAACGTTTTGACACATGCTCGTCGGTTTTAGGTGCTTTTGACTTGACCTATCACAACCAAATCGAATAAGTTTTGGAGATATCCAAAACGTATTCGTTTTGGTCGTGATAGGTTCGCCTCCGTCGACCTTTACCAACTTGTCCATGCTCACCCGCCATTCATAATAATACTGCATTTTCACCCGATTTACAGATTTAATATCTAACAGACAAATAGGCTCCGGGTCAGGTAAAACTAAATAAAGCTTTAAAAACCCAACCTCAATTACTTAAGAACCCTAGAAATCCTGAAATCTCAGAACAAATCTTGTGGTAACTCTCGATGTGGCTAATTAATAGTTGCTGATGATGATTAATTATTATGACTGGCCTTGTGGCTCAGTTACCGTGTGTCTACGTCACCTGCTGAACTGAAAGGTCGTGGGTTCGATTCTCACCCAGGGCAAACATTTGTGTGATGAACATGGATGTTTGTTCTGTGTCTGGGTGTTTCTATGTATCATAATTATATATATATATTTACAAAAAAAGTATAAAAGTATTCTATCAGCCATCTAGTTCCATAGTACAAGCTTTGCTTAGTTTGGGCTAGATGGTGTTGTGTGAAATGTCCACAAATATTTATTATTTATTTATTTATTATTATTATTCTATTTATTTTTACTCATTGGAAGGGGATTTTCCAGTGAATTCCTAGTAATCCCGTTGTTGCGTCATCTCTAGCAATTGACAGCTCTTCACAATTTATGAGCACGAGTCTCGTAAACCGTGGAAACGGCGCGTAAACTACATTTGGCCGACAACTGTCGCGTAAATCGTGTAAATATTTCTGTACGGTGAAGGACAATAATATGTTTGAAAGATGTCGTTGTTTGCGCCGAGTTCAAGTACCCACTTCTTATACAAGCGCCTGGCATTAGTTTCGTGTTCAGAGTTAAGTTTAAGTTTTATCATTTTTTTTATTTTTTTTTAATCATTTAGGGATGGCGATATAAAAATAATAATTTAAAAGAAAATTAACTGGGCGACTTAAATAATGAAACGGGTAAATAGAACATTAATCACCTGGACTAATTTTGATAAAATTTGATATAAAGATAGCTGATAACTTGGAGGATATGGATTTACATTTTTCATGTCCGTCACAGTTTTTCATCACTACGCGGGTGAAACCGCGAGACAGTGTTTTATAATATCTGCCTAAACGGCTTGACCGATTTTGATTTGCGAATTTGTTTTTATATCCGTATTTACTTCTTGAGTGTCAGATAAATTTTAACAGCTGTAAGTATCCTTATAAAAAAAAAACAAGTATGTATTTTAAAACAAAATACCTGCTGCAGATAAGCAGTTTTTGCAGTTATGATACGCTGTTGAGTGATGTATATTGCGAGAAAGAATGCGTAAAATCGCTGGAAGATATTATAAATGCGTATTTTTAGAATAATTCTAGTAAAATCGTCTATAACGAAAAAGTTCGTTGGAAGATTACGGCTTGACCGATTTTGATGTGCGAGGTGTCGTTAAATTCATCTTCACTCTCTGGGTGTCATAGGCTATATTTTTTTCCCAAGAATACAACAATACTTGCAAAAATAATATAAAAAGTTTGTTTTTGTTACGTGCAACGATTTTTTTCGTAATTAAGTATTTAAATTTAAATTTATATTTTAATTAAGATTACATATTTATTATCTTTTACAGCGATTTTACTCTTACTTTCTCACAAAAAATGTACACTCAACAGCCTATCAAGCATAACGAAGTCGTAAATTACACCGCAAAACTCGCTCTTCTGCAGTCGGGTATTTTTTTGTAACTTCTTTCCTATTTTTTTATTTTTTTTTATTATTATTATTCGAAGATAGGCTTGCGCTTGACCGTCAACTCACCTGATGTTAAGTGACAGTTACGGTATACGATGGAGCGCGCTTGCCTAGAAGAAACCTATTCACTCGCGATTTGAAGACACCTAGATTATATCCAGTCGGAAATACCCATTCAGGAAGCGCATTCCACAGTTTGGCAGTACGTACAATGAAAGTGGAGCCAAAGCGTTTCGTACGTGTTTTCGGAATATCAACCATTATAACGATGTCGCTTTTTCATGCTTCTTGCAGTCCGATAGAAAAATGGGCATGGGGGAGTGAGATCATGCAAAGCAGACGCACTCTCACCGAATCATAATTTTAGAGAATCTCCCAAGTTGCATTTAATGTGATATCCTCCATTCAAACGGATTTATTTTGACTAGGCTTCTTGTACAGTCCAACATAACTGTATTACAGATACGAGTATAGATGGATTCCGGCGAGTGGTAAGATTTTATTGAGCAGTGCTAAAATCCTGATGTTTTCGTGCTGAAATAATGCGAAAAATAATACATAAAACATCGAAACGTACGTGGGCGCTTAGTGGGAGAGCTGGCGGATGGATTTACTACGATCAGAATAACCGACATGCATGGTTATAAAACTGAAACGTCGGCAGCGTACCTGTAATGCTCATGGGATGAGAATAGTACTAATGGGACTTACTTCAGCAATGTGAGTTATTGAATAGTATGGGATCCGTGGGAGGTGATCCCAATAATATTGAAGTAAAACGCCACACACACTATTTATAAGTTTATTGTGTGACACAGAATTAGGGTTCGATAATTAATAATGAAAGATAAGAACCTATCACACAATGACATTTTATCTGTAGATACTGTTACATTCTTAGATTATATATTGTCTAGATGCCTAGTAAGCGCTCAGTAAAAACTTCCACTAAAAAGGCACTGATATTGACATCTCCGATCGACCCCCCTCCCGGCCCCCGCCAAATGCCCATCAGTCATTCAGGAGCGCTCGCCGAGTGATGATATTACGAATATAAATGTTTTAATAAAAAAATATCAGTTTGTGCTGTAAAAAACATCCAGGAAAAAAAGAAAAGTGTGTAAACATCACATTTCTTAAGTAAATATTCAATTTTCTGATGTATTTCATAGCAAAATGACAAACCGAAATTTAAAATGAATTAAAAAATATTGAAATATAGCGCCATAATGCTTGGTGTTGCCAAGGGTATAAAATATATTTACCAATGATACGCTTTGTTTTTGGCCAAAAATGGAAAAGTGACGAAAGAGTTTTATTAGGTACCTATTGACTCTTAGTCTTAAGCACTTTCTGTTTCATATGATGACGAGGATCTGACGAAGGTATCAGATGATTGCCACTGGAACACCCTGATGGAAAGGACTAAGACAGTCCAGTTTGGGCTCATTTGCTTTGATGTCTTAAGCACTTTCTGCTTCATATGGTGACGAGGGTCTGACGAAGGTATCAGATGATTGCCACTGGAACACCCTGATGGAAAGGACTAAGACAGTCCAGTTTGGGCTCGTTTGCTTTGGTGTCTTAAGCACTTTCTGCTTCATATGGTGACGAGGGTCTGACGAAGGTATCTGATGATTTTCACTGGAACACCCTGGTGGAAAGGACTAAAACAATCTAGTTTGGGCTCGTTTGCTTTGGTTTCTTAAGCACTTTCTGCTTCATATGATGACGAGGGTCTGACAAAGGTATCAGATGATTTCCACTGGAATACCCTGGTGGAAAGGACTAAGACAGTCCAGTTTGGGCTCGTTTACTTTGGTTTCTTAAGCACTTTCTGCTTCATATGATGACGAGGGTCTGACGAAGGTATCAGATGATTGCCAATGGAACACCCTGATGGAAAGGACTAACACAGTCCAGTTTGGGCTCGTTTGCTTTGGTGTCTTAAGCACTTTCTGCTTCATATGATGACGAGGGTCTGACGAAGGTATCAGATGATTGCCACTGGAACACCCTGATGGAAAGCACTAAGACAGTCCAGTTTGGGCTCGTTTGCTTTGGTGTCTTAAGCACTTTCTGCTTCATATGGTGACGAGGGTCTGACGAAGGTATCAGATGATTTTCACTGGAACACCCTGGTGGAAAGGACTAAAACAATCTAGTTTGGGCTCGTTTGCTTTGGTTTCTTAAGCACTGCTTCATATGGTGACGAGGGTCTGACGAAGGTATCAGATGATTTTCACTGGAACACCCTGGTGGAAAGAACTAAGACAGTCCAGTTTGGGCTCATTTGCTTTGATGTCTTAAGCACTTTCTGCTTCATATGGTGACGAGGGTCTGACGAAGGTATCAGATGATTGCCACTGGAACACCCTGGTGGAAAGGACTAAGACAGTCCAATTTGGGCTCGTTTGCTTTGGTTTCTTAAGCACTTTCTGCTTCATATGATGACGAGGGTCTGACGAAGGTATCAGATGATTGCCACTGGAACACCCTGATGGAAAGGACTAAGACAGTCCAGTTTGGGCTCGTTTGCTTTGGTGTCTTAAGCACTTTCTGCTTCATATGGTGACGAGGGTCTGACGAAGGTATCAGATGATTTTTACTGGAACACCCTGGTGGAAAGGACTAAAACAATCTAGTTTGGGCTCGTTTGCTTTGGTTTCTTAAGCACTTTCTGCTTCATATGATGACGAGGGTCTGACAAAGGTATCAGATGATTTCCACTGGAATACCCTGGTGGAAAGGACTAAGACAGTCCAGTTTGGGCTCGTTTACTTTGGTTTCTTAAGCACTTTCTGCTTCATATGATGACGAGGGTCTGACGAAGGTATCAGATGATTGGCAATGGAACACCCTGATGGAAAGGACTAACACAGTCCAGTTTGGGCTCGTTTGCTTTGGTGTCTTAAGCACTTTCTGCTTCATATGATGACGAGGGTCTGACGAAGGTATCAGATGATTGCCACTGGAACACCCTGATGGAAAGCACTAAGACAGTCCAGTTTGGGCTCGTTTGCTTTGGTGTCTTAAGCACTTTCTGCTTCATATGGTGACGAGGGTCTGACGAAGGTATCAGATGATTTTCACTGGAACACCCTGGTGGAAAGGACTAAAACAATCTAGTTTGGGCTCGTTTGCTTTGGTTTCTTAAGCACTTTCTGCTTCATATGATGACGAGGGTCTGACAAAGGTATCAGATGATTTCCACTGGAATACCCTGGTGGAAAGGACTAAGACAGTCCAGTTTGGGCTCGTTTACTTTGGTTTCTTAAGCACTTTCTGCTTCATATGATGACGAGGGTCTGACGAAGGTATCAGATGATTGCCAATGGAACACCCTGATGGAAAGGACTAACACAGTCCAGTTTGGGCTCGTTTGCTTTGGTGTCTTAAGCACTTTCTGCTTCATTTGATGACGAGGGTCTGACGAAGGTATCAGATGATTGCCACTGGAACACCCTGATGGAAAGGACTAACACAGTCCAATTTGGGCTCGTTTGCTTTGGTGTCTTAAGCACTTTCTGCTTCATATGATGACGAGGGTCTGACGAAGGTATCAGATCATTGCCACTGGAACACCCTGGTGGAAAGAACTAAGATAGTCCAGTTTGGGCTCGTTTGCTTTGGTGTCTTAAGCACTTTCTGCTTCATATGATGACAAGGGTCATCATATGAACTAACTTACGATTTCGTTACGCTTGATACGCTGTTGAGTGCATGTTTTTGTGAGAAATTATGCGTATAATCACTGTACAATATTATAAACGCGCAGTCTTTAGAATAATTCTATCACTTGAATATTACGTAAAAGTTCGTTGGAGGAACAAAACGCATTTTTTATTTTTTGTTATTAAAAACACATGACACTCAGGGAGTAAAGACGAATCTAACGACATCTCGCACATCAAAACCGGTTAAGCATTTAGGCTATAGGCGGTCATACATACATACATATATATCCACATACATATATACATACATACAAACGTTATGTACGTTTGTATGTATGTCACACACGAAAAAAATAACCCTCACTCTGCTTCTTACGCAGTCGATTAAAACGCAAGGTCTATATTTATATTGCATAGCAGCGATTTCGTTCGTCATTCTTGTTGCGTACAGCTTAGGATTGGAACTCCTTGCCATCTCCCTTGTTTCCTGAGAAGTACAATCTTGGAATTTTCAAAGAATAAACGAATTTCTTCAAGATCGTGGTACGGCCATGCCGTCGCTTACCATCATGCCAGTTGGAGATCAAACGTTTCGAATAAAAAAAACTTCATTCTTGGCCAACAGCCAAACCACCAGCCAATCAGCAGCAGAGTAATTATTCATCCATTCCATATAGAGTCCTAGAAAGAAGATGATATAAAAGCGGTTCGTCATCATTATCACCATCTCAACCACAAGAAGTCCTCCCTTTGAAGACTCCCAGAAGACTGCTGGACATAGGCCTCTTCCATGGATTTCCAAAAAGACCTGATGGAAGAGGCTTGCATCCAGCGTCTTCCCGCCACCTGTACGAGGTCATCTGACCTCTCGTGCCTGGTCTACTGGTGTGTTTTATGTGTCCTTATTTGTCTAAAATGTTGGAGCCAGATGGCACTGTGCGCCAGCTCCTCGCCTCGCTCCAGCTGTAAAGCAGACTGCAGGAACGACCTTCCGAATTGTGACCGATCTTTATTACACTCCAATCTCGTTCTCTCCAAAATAAATGGCTGACGTGCGAGGACGCGGCGACGACGGCTACATTCGCTCACCCGTTGCACAATATTGTGTAAAAATATCACATTTCTTTGTTCCATGAATGCAAAGGACGATATGCAATTATCGGGCGAACAAGTCATGTAATAGCGTGCCAAGAAAATTACATTTTGGCCTTATTAACAGCATACTGCGTGTGAGAAGGTGGCCTTTAGTCGCATTCGAATAGAACTGTCAACATATTGTATGATATAGATATAGTAAGTAACAGTTAGTCCAGAACTGAAACATCGTTCCTCTTTTTTGCCCGACTGCGTAAGAAGGAGGGTTATGTTTTTCGAGTTTATGTATGTATGTTTCTATATGAGCGCCTACAGCCTAAACGATTTGACCGACTTTGATGTGCGAGGTGTCGTTAAATTCGTCTTTACTCCGTGGGTGTCATAGGCTATATTTTTGTAATAATAATAATACACCTCAGTCAATAATAAAAAAAATGCGTTTTTTCGTAATCTCCATCTTTTTTTTTTTTGTAATAAATAAGTGATTTTACTAAAATTATTCTAAATAATGCGCATTTATAATCTTTTACAGCTATTTATTATTCATACTTTCTCACAAAAAACGTACACTCAACAGCGTATCAATCGTAAGGGCATCGTAAGTTAGACTGCAAAAATCTCTTTTCTACAGTCGGATATTTTGTTTTTCTTTTAATATAGATCCGATCCTGGGCTGCATCGGATAAAGTGGAAGGAGGGTAGGGAGGCCTTTGCCCTGCAGTGGGACAGCATGTAGGCTTATAATAATAATAATAATAATTTAATATAGATAGTTGTTACCTCTCACCTCCTTCTTCTAACTTTTTTAAACAGGATTTTAATCAGAATAACGACCACGATCAAGTTTCTACGAAGGGTAATCAAAATTGAAAAATGACATAGCAAATCGCCCTTTTGGGAGAATCAATCGAAAGTCGGTCAGGGTATCAAATCAAATATGCTAAATAAATCTTTCCTGACGTTTGCCTATAGAGGAGAATAAATAGCCTCACCTGGAACCTTCCCTCAGTGGATCCAGGCATATTTTTTTCTTTTCGATCCACCATTTTAAAGGGGCTCCAAATATAATCATATATTTCTTATTTCACTTCGATCTACCGTTATAGGGCAAGAGGGGATCCAAATCCCACTTCCCACTAATAATATAATAGGGACATGTGCGGGGGAGGTAAGGGAGGGGAGGTTCAGTTAGGTTAGGTTTGAACTGCGACAATGCTAGTCTATTACTGTGACTGTGTGTAAAAAAATATTTAATTCAATTCATTTATTTTGGGCCTTGGGTATAAGTAATATACGCTTGGCGACGTCATTTACATCATAATCAATTAATCACAATAATATCATTATAAAAATTAAACATTCTGATGTTATATAAAAACTAAAATTGTTTGCAGCTGTAAGAAGGCATTGTCAGTGAAAAGCAGCTGTAAAGGGTATTCGTAGATCGAACAGGAAAACAAATCCATAGATCTGCAGGATCGAAGTGGAACAATCATAGATCCATCGATAAATCGAATAGGAAAGGAAATATCTTGGGATCTACCAATTGAGCCTCGAACATGGATAATGGTGGAATGAGGGCACAAGATGGAAACAAAATCGGCCAGTTCTAAAATGCAGACGCTTCGCTCGCTCAGTCAATTATAGCCTGCCTTGGCGAGTGTTCCACATATTTGATCAGGCGAGATGCGGCCACACTCGTGCTCATTCTGTTGTAATCATGCTTACAGACAAATTGAGGAACAGTGCAATAATATAACGTTGCGGTATGTAAGAAGAAAATATTGAGAAAGGGGAGGTACTAACCCAAAAAAAGTTTTTAGGGTACCTTCCTTAGGATGAAAGTAGAACGGTAAGTAAGCTTCTCAAGTTAACGGGTAATAACGAATCAATATCAATATAATCAATAACAAAATAATAATCAACTTAAAAAAGGTAGTTACTTGGAGAACTATGTCCAGCTGTGAACTTCTTATAGCTGAGATGATGATAATTCTTGTAGAATCATCTATTTATTTAGTTAAAATTTGTTAGAAGTTATTAAAAATTGTTTTTTTTATTTATATGAGAGCTGTATTAGCCCTATATAAATAGGGCCACGAATTCTGTGTTGGAGAAGTAAAAAAGTTTCGTTCAAATTCCACAAAGCCTTAACCTGTAGGGTTGACACTATGAAATGAAACAAGCTGCTCTGTTTTAATATGTGACTCGAAGTGTGTACCTATCTCTCTCGCGCATCATAACACTTTTAAACATATAGTATAATCATTGAGTGGGGATTACTAGGGATATAAAAAAAGCGAAACATGATTTAGTTTATTTAGATAAGGTTTAGATATGGAAATGTTTAAAAAAAAAAATCTTCGATATGTGTTAAATTTGTTGAGGAGTAGGAAAAAATTTTTTTTTTCTCTACTCCGTCGTCAACGTAAATGATATTTTAATAAAACTATTAATTTTAAATATTTCTCATATGTGAATTTATAAACAAAATCATGCCTCACTTTTCTAATATCCCTACTTAATAATTTTATATGCTTAAAAATGGTGTGATGCGCGAGAGAGAAAACTGCGCACTTTGAGCCCGTATCAACTGCGGAACTCTGAACTGCGCGTGGCCCGACGTGCACTTGTCTGTTGTTCCACTTGTACACAGCGGAACAGGATATCCTCGCGTCTAGATATGCGTTAGAACGAAATGCTCTCTGATATATATATTTTATACGGATAAATAGATAAATAAATAGTTTTGATTCGGCGAATTTCCTATGCACGAAGTCGTGGGTAACAGATCTCATGTAATAATATGAACTTATGCAGGTATATGGTGAGAGCTAGATGGTGTTGTGTGAAAGGTCCACAAATATTTATTTATTTATTTATTCTATTGTATATATCAGAAGCTTCGATCGTCTTGTCAACAGTTACAGAGAGAAAAATGTAAAATTATTAATAACTAGAGAAATGTATAAATAAACATGTTTTAGTTAAAAGCGTATAAATATATTTTAGTTGGAAAGCCAGGGTATATATAAATCCTTCATTAGATGTGAAACTGAAATAAAATCGGCCTGATAATGGCCGTTGCTAATTCTTTTCTTGTATCGGACTCGAGCGGCTAGCGCATTTTCCTTTATATAGTATTCATCATCATCATCTCAGCCATATGAAGTCCACTACTGGACATACGCCTCCTCCATGGATTTCCAAAAAGACCGATTGCTCGCGGCTTGCATCCAGCGTCTTCCTGCCACTTGTATGAGGGCATCTGTCCATCTCGTGGCTGGTCTTCCTAGGCTGCGTTTGCCGGTGCGCGGTCTCCACTCAAAACTCGGAACTTAATAGTATTAAACAGATTGAAAAGTATATTCCATTAACTTACTTTCTTAAAAAGTGCACTAAATTATTTTTGCAATTGATTATGATGTATCATAATTATGTATGTACTCGTATTTACAAAAAACCCGGACAAGTGCGAGTCAGACTCGCCCACCGAGGGTTCCGTACAAACTAGTAGATAAAAGGGGGAAATAATTTTTTTTTATCTTTTCCTTCTTATACCGAAAAATATACATCGTAAAAATATTTAAAAACCTGTTTTAACTTATACTAATTAAGGTCTTTCATATGATACCCCACTTGATACGGTTAAAGAACTTTAAAATTTGGACCCTCATTCCTTGTGTAAAGACACTATTTTTTCGTGATTAAATTAAAAATATCCAGTTTTCGCATTTTTTCCTATATGTGTACTCTAACACAATGCTTCTTGCCAAATTTCATAGTTCTAGGTCAACGGGAAGTACCCCATAGGTTTTGATTCCCTTGTGAGTGTCGAAATGTGCGCTTTTTACGATATATTCGGCTGTAACTTTTTTTTACGAAAGTGATCCTATAAGGGTTCCGTTTTTTCCTATTGATACCTCAACCGGAACCCTAAAAGGTATGTATTCTATCAGCCATTGAGTTCCCATAGTACAAGCTTTGCCTAGTTAGGGGCTAGATAGATGGTGTTATGTGATAATGTCCTCTAAAACATGATGAGATATCATTATCGCCACTCTGCCTTTTTTTCCGACTAGATAGGATCGGCACGTATATTTTACGTCTTTCCGTCATTTCACTATAACATACGTCATCTCTAAATACACACAAACACACATATCATCTTTCACACAGATCACCCACACTCACCAAAGCGTCGCTGTCGGAGCTTGTACATCATATAGGTATATTAATATTAATAATAGTGCTATATTTTACCAAAACGTACGTACATTAAATGTATTTTTTTTTTAAACAACCTCAACATTTTTGAGGTTGTTTTTAGCACGATGAATCATGACGCTGAAGGATAGTCGTATCAGGAATATGACCTACGACAACACCCACCAGATGCCACGCTGAAGAATCAGAATCTACTATCTAGGTTAGACAGTTTATTAATAAAACCGCATTAATGATCTCCGTCGTAGATGACAATGAATATAAGTACATTCACAACTGCCTAGAACATAGCAGATGTTCCAAAGATACTTACATCGTACAGTATTTTATTTTTGCATGTAAACGATTCACGTCTTTTGGTTTGTTTCAGCGAGACGCACGAGAAAGCGACATCGTTTCGCGATGGCCAATGGTCATAGATGTATAAGTTAAAGTTAATTACTTTAATTAGAAAATTTTCTACTGTATGTACATAACTGGTTTTTACTTAAGTTTACTGCGTAATTATTACATTATCTTGGATTATTTATTAGAATAAATAATATTATATAATTTTAGTACTTACCTATTATTAAAGCAGTAAAAATATACCGAAATTGTTTGTAAATATAGTGTCTTTGTCTTATGTTATAAAGTCTTTGTTGATTTCTAGGTGTAAAATATTATGAATATAAAGTTAGTAAATAAATTACATAACATTTTAAATAGTTGGATATATGTATATAGAATAGTTAATATAGTATATATAAATTCAAATGTTGCACGCCCGCAATGGGCAAACTGCTGAAACTAATATTTAAGAACATTTACCTGTAAGTATACAGTTTATGCAATAAAATATTTCTGGTTCTGATTCCTAAAATTCGCACGAAACGCTTTAGTTCCACCTTTATTGTGCGTACCGCTAAAATGTGGATTGTGGAGTTCATTTCCTGGATGGGTTTTTCCGAATATAATTGTAATCTAGGTGTCTTCAAATTGCGATTCCTTCTGCAGAAGCGCACTCCATCGTAGACCGTAAATGTCCCTTGATACCAGGCGAGTTGACAAGCAAATCTCGAGCTTATTTTCGAATAAAGATAATAATCTTGTTACGTAAACGAGGAGTTGGCTCATTTTGATCAGCTCTTCTGCAAAAAACTACTGGCAATTAGATTAATTCCTGTAATTAATTATTAACATGGATTCAATAAAAAAAAAACGGTATTAATAACTGGAAACTAAAAATGATGATGATGATGTCCTCCTTGACGTATCCATCAACGGCGAACCCTGCTGTATTCGGTTGTGCGCCCGTATGTGGCTGGCAAAACCAAATGTTGTCTTGAAAATTCTAAAAATGGCGAGTAGAAGACACGAGCAACATTAATAAATTAAGTACCAAACAAAAAAGTGTGCCGGGTGAAACGAACCAATCGGGCCAAAAGTGGGTTTAGGGATTTTCCCAGCGAATTAGGGGAGAGTTTGATGTAAATTTTAAGGTGTGTAGGGTTTATCTATCTATCTATTTTCTATAGCCTACGAGTACACTCAAATCTGGTCAAACGTCAACGATATGGCCAGCGCTGGTCGACAATTTCATAAAATGTTCAATTTAACGATTTTACCACATACAAACCAACACTCGATGAACATTACCCTCCGTCTTGCGCAGACGGGTGCAAAAACCTAGTCGCTACGAACAAGTTTTATCACAAAATGGAGTCAAACTGGAGTCAGTACAGATGTTCCGCTCTTCGCTACAGCTGCATCAGCTCGTCTGCTTCGGATCTTAAACGCCTGACATGACGTCGTCTGAAAAACAATTGTTATTCTTCGAATATTACAAATTCCATCCAGTTTTCAGTAACAAAAACATAGATGTTTTGCTGTTTCGCTCAGGCAGCCGAATGGCACGAATAATACGTGAAAAACATCAACTAACACACATAATTTTAGAGGAGTCTTGCGACGGAACAGCGCAGGACTTGAACGCGTGCCAACCTAGCGGGCACCGTGCCAACCTAGTGCGGTTTCGATTTGAAGTAAAAAGTTCCGATTGCAAGCTATTTGGACATCAATTTTGACAATTTTTACTTCAAAATGTTTACATTTTGTTAATTCTTCGGCTGCGCTGTGAGATTAGTTAGTAAATCTAAGTTTAGCCAGCATTCGCTTGATAATAAGAGTAGATCTAAAAGTAAGTTTTAATTTTAAACATTTCTAGATTGCAGATTTAAGTGCCCCAGAAAATAAGAACGTCAATCCACGATTGACCTTTTCATTTTGGAACAGAAACTTGAATTCTTATCAAATTGAAATCCCAAAATGTACAATTTCCGTGAACCAAAGTTTTGATATGAACCCTAGTGGACGCAGAACAAACATTTCGCTATACTATTGTACTGCTAGGAAATAATTTACACTGGTATTGTACGTGTTCTAAGTTTATTATTATTACTGAATAAAGATCTTTTAAAACTGAACTGAAACTGAATTTCCGTGAACGTTGTTTTTTTAGTTTCACAAGACCTTTGATATTCTTATTTATTGAAATTTTGCAGTCGCAAGCTTGAAAAATTCAATTTTACCACCCCCGAACCACAACGAGTGTTATAAGTTTGACATGTGTCAAAGACACAGATACACATGTCAAACATAAATATAAACACAGATATACATCTGTGGCATCGTAACTCTCAAACGGATAGACCGATTTGATCTATTTTTTTAAGAGGTTTGGTCAAGATTGTTTTAGCTGTTTCATCAAAATCGGTTCCGCCGTTTTTAGGTGTTTTGGTTAAAAATTATTTAAATCATAAGAAAAGAACGCAGCGAATGTAGATCCATAAATCATAATCAAAGCTACCAGCTTGCTGTAGTGCAAGTAGTACCGACATCATCAGCCGACATGTCTACCCGACTATCCAAAAAGAGGCATACTTAAGAAATAACTCCTTAATTAGTATCTGTATCAGAAAATGTGCAAAGTGTTCTATTAACTAGTTTACAAAGAAAGAGAAAGTGGTGCTGTGCCGACCCCACCTAGTGGGAAAAGGGCAAGAAAATGATGACAAAGAAAGAAACCATGACATGAGCGTTAGTTAAACTTCATTTCGTACTAGCGCTGCGCCGATCAATTAAATATACGCAGTTGAACATTTTTAACCCACGATCCTAAAAAAGTGGCGTTATAAAAGTTTGTCGTGTGTCACAGCTCTCAATCGGATGGACCAATACTGATTTAGTTTTTACCCGACTGTTCAAGAAGGAGTGTTATGTTTTTAGGGTTCCGTACCTAAAGGGTAAAACGGGACCCTATTACTAAGACTCTGCTGTCTGTCTGTCCGTCTGTCACCAGGCTGTATCATAAGAACCGTGATAGACAGTTGAAATTTTCACAGATGTGTTTCTGTTGCCACTATAACAACAAATACAAAAAAACAGAATAAAATTAATATTTAAGGGGACTCCCATACATCAAACGTGATTTTTTTGCTCGTTTTTGCTCGATATTGATAACAGCAACAGGTAGACGCTTGAAATATTCACAGAATATTGAGTTATATTATTCACTTTAAAAATAATATTTAAGGGATATACACTACAGACATGTTTTTGTTTTAGAGTCTGCGGCCCATGTCTTATGATGTGCGAGCGTAGCAGTTTGTAATATGCTGTATAACGTGCTTCTTTCGTCATTTTATATCTTCAAGAATTTTGATATGGGTGAGCGAGACGGACAATGGTTGAACTACTGACTTTTAAAACGCGAGTAAGTTGTGCGTCCCGCACGCACATAGCAACAGCCTCACGTCTCAAACTCCGGAATGGACAACACTCATCACACAAATGTTTACCTAGGGTGGGGATCGAACCCACGACCTGCAGCTCAGCAAGCAGACATACTACCAACTGAGCCACAAGGCCAGTAACCACAATACCATGGTAAATACAAGTATCTGCGCTTCATAGGACTCAGTCGCGTCAACGTGTACGATGCACGGTTTACAAGCGTTCTTTTCATATAATTCTAACATGAATTATCATTACAGTTTTATACTGTACACTTGTATTTGTATTTGTGTGTGCTTTGTACTGTTACACTTTTGCGATTTCAACCTATATTTTGATTTATTGAAATGTGATGGGATTTTAATCGAAATACGAAATATTTTAATCTAGTTTGTATTTCCATGATCATTATATCACCTATAGCTGCCGTTACTTATATAGCTAAAGTACTATTTTTATGTCATATCTTGTCCCGCTATCAACAAACGTCACAATTTCTGTATGCCTACCCTCATCTCACAATGGGATTGTTTATTGACGTTGTCATATTGTTTTCTATCGAGCACACTAGATGGCGCTGTACGGTGTTATAACACGCTATCGAGACACGCAACGAGTAACTGGTGGTTTGTTCTCTGGGAGTATCAATTAACCACTAGGCTAATTAAACTTACATATACATAGTTGATATTTTTGTAAGATCTACGTTACCTTGAGTACGAATGTAGATCCATAGATCATAGTCAACGTCACCATCATCAAATACTCAAAATTGGTGATGATGACGATAATAATTAAGTATAGTACCGGTGCGACTGTCATATTACCCCACTGTCCCAAAAGAGGGCTAATGAAGAAAATATATTCCAAACGTTAACGTCTCGTTAAATTATTAGTACCTGGGCGACCGAGCTTCACTCGGATGTTTTATGACTAAAAATACGAGCAAACCCGGTTCAGTTCACCTAGCAAGATCGATTTATCGTCCCCTAATCTACCTACAAACCAAATTTCATTAAAACGAGCCGTTTCCGAGATTCAGATTATATATAATATATAATCAAGAATTGCTCGTTTAAAGGTATTATATAGATATGATAGGTTTTCAAGTCCCTTGCTTGCTCAAGTCTCCAAACAAACGTCGCGGCCTAACTACCTATTACACACACATCGACATACGGAGAATCTGACACGCGCAGTTATGTGTGTAACGTCAATGGTTGACAATATTTTAGACTTATCAAGAAAGTTTTATAATCAACTTACATAGTCATTGCACGCTTCGAAAAAATCACATTTTACCAATAGTAAGTTTCAAAGATCTAATCACAACAATTCACTCAATTAGATAACGTAGGGCTATTTCGTTATCTCACATTTCACTCTAATACATACTTATTAATCATCCGAAATGTAAATAAGTAAATTACCTATTTAGACGCATTATTTGAATCGCGTTATGCGCCAAAAAAGTTTCCTACTTAACTTATCTAAAGGATAATAATTACAATAAGTAAGTTCGTATAGACTGAGTGGCCAGTCCTAGTGTCAGAGTTATTAAGCCGCCGAAAGGCCTCTGACCTGGCTTGATGATTGCTGATTTTTTAAGAACATACAACCGGGACCTAAAATTTAACGTGTCATCCGACACACGGTTACGCTCAGAATGAAATGCCACTCACGGTCACCTAAAAAAAAAACGGTCACCCATCCGAAGACTGACCGGTCCGTTCGTTGCTTGACATTGGTGATCGTTCGAGAACAACTAGTCAGCAACAGTATTTTTTTTTAAATTGTTTTTTAAGTTTAAATGGTTTTATGGAAACAATGATGTAGATAATGTACTAGAAGGAAAAAAAACATTCGGTAGGTTTGGTACCACCAGTTTCATACCATTTTCCTCATCAATCTAGGGTATTGATTAGAAAAAAAGTTCAAGTTTTAAGTTTTTATTTTTTAATATTATTCTCATTCTATTTAGTTCATTTAGTGCTTCATTATTACAAGGCGTTCCTGTCAATTTATTGCAATCTAACTCCTCTGCATGTTAAGTTCTTGCAAGTTGAGGCAAGGCAGGCTCTGCCACTTTCTGCGGTTAGGGCTGAGAATTGCAGTCCGCACAATATTTGCTAACGACATGGCACCACATTGCAAACTGACATATCCCGAAGTGAAAATGTGTTCGTTCACCTTAATGCCATGAAGCTTGAATAATTCTAGCAACGTCATTAATTGGAAATAATGTATTTGAAGTATCAATTCTTTCGGGTTCTCCGTCGTCAGATAAATCTGGCACGCTAAGTCGTATAAGCCTTGTTCACTAATTTGAGCATTTTCGTCGTGTCAAGCCCTTTCATTTGACACCCATATTGAGGGGGTTGTAAAAATAAATATGTAATCCGCCATTTTGTTGGCGGCCATCTTGGATTTACAATAATACAGAATATACTAAATTGTATTGTCATCAGGACTAAAGGTGTATACCAAATTTCAGATCGATCCGTCAACTGCAAGGGGGTAAAATTTCAATTTCTAAATTTGACCCAAATAAAACCGTTTAAAAAGGGCGGTTCTGTGACGTCATTTATAAGTCGACTAAAGGTCAAATATTTTCTATATTTTCGTAGAAATATTCACCATATTATCATTTTAAGAGCCCAAAATAATTTAATTATGGTTATGCGACTTAAAAAAAATCAGCCCTCTTTGTATAAACTGTCCCACTGCTGGGCGCGGGGCTTTTTCTCATTGTGAGATTGGTAAGGCCATAGTCCACCACGCTGGTCAAGTGCGGGTTGGTAGACTTCACACATCTTCAAGAACATTGAGAACTCTCAGACGTGTTGGTTTCCTCACGATGATTTCCTTCACCGTTTGAAGTTAGCGGCAATCAATAATACGTACATAACTTTGAAAAGACAGAGGTGTGTGCCGCGGGACTCGAACCCCGGACCTGCGGATCGAAAGTCAGACGGTCTCCCGACTAGGCTGCCAGAAACTTCTAAAATATGGTTATTATTTTGGTTAATTCTTTTCTTTTCAGGTTTATCTGTTGTTTTTGTTGAAAACATACTAATTTGTTACTCTATACCTACCGTGTCTGTTTATTCTGGGTGACGTCACCGTCAGGTCAAGCTGAAGACCAGCGCCGGCTGTTCACAGCCAGCAGTATGCTTTGTGGACTTATAATGACTTATAATCTCTAATTGGTTTTGGAATTGGCATATGTTACGTTTTTCTTTATATACCTACTTACCTCATTGTCACTGGCTCTGTAGTGAAGACGAATCTGATGGCTTAGTTACACATCAAAATTGGTTAAGCCATTTAGGCTGTAAGCGGTCGTAGAGGAATATACATACACTAGAAAAACATAACCTTCCTTCTTAAGCAGTCGGGTAAAATGCCTGTAAGCCACTGTAACCTTAATAAGTGTAGTAAAGATTTGCAAATTTACCTTCGATTATCCAGATATTCGGATGTTTGTGATGGGTAAGATAAAGTGATTCGCCGCCCACGCGGATCTCAAAAATAAGTTGTCAAGAGTGTGTCGAGACGTGCACATCAAATGGTTCCGTTGACTGACGTATCAGACGTGTTCCCAATACTGAACTATGATGATTTTAATTACGAAAATTAAAAAATAAAGTTATTGACAGTGGCAGCGGACAATGCAGTGTTTCTTCATTGTTTCATGACGGAATAAACATTTCTTTTTCCCCTGTAGGTATTGGTGTGATTGCGGCTGTCCAGCCAAAGTACTATTTTTATCTGACTGCGTAAGAAGGAGGGTTATGTTTTTCGAGTATATGCGTGTATGTATGTATGTATATGTAGATACGTGGGTATGTATATATATATATGTATATTTCTATAAGACAGCCTACTGCCTTGCGGCTTGACCAATTTTGATGTGCGAGGTGTTGTAACATTCGCTTCGCTTCCAGAGTGTCATAGGCTATATTTTTTTCTAATAATAATAATACATCTCTTGCAAAAATAAAAAATATACCTATGCGTTTTTGCGTAACCTCCAACGAACTATTTCGTAATAAACAAGTGATTTTACTAGAATTATTCTAAAGAATGCGCATTTATAATTTTTTACGGAGATTTTACGCATACTTTCTCACAAAAACCCTATACTCAACACCGTATATATCAAGCGTAACGAAATCGCAAGGTAGACAGTAAAAACTGCTTTTCTGCTGTCGGGTTTATTTTTGTCACAAATAAAAATATGTCTATGTCTATATCTATGAATAAAGGTCTTTGGATGCAGTCTGCTTTTTACCCTGCGCAAGAAGAAGAATTATGTTTTTTGAGTATATGTATGTTTTGTATGTATGTGGATATGTGTATGGAACTTTTACGCGTCATTTTTTCTAATAATACGTTAAACAAAAACTGCTAGTTTTTGTTTTACGTATTATTAGAAAAAATGAAGCCCATGATACTCGAGAAATAAAAACTAATCCAATGACATAAAGTCTAG
The DNA here is from genome assembly GCA_947563715.1 of Lycia hirtaria. NCBI lineage: Eukaryota > Metazoa > Arthropoda > Insecta > Lepidoptera > Geometridae > Lycia > Lycia hirtaria. The sequence goes on along the minus strand of OX387386.1, from coordinate 20,979,940 downwards.
CACATGAAAAATGGTCAAGCCATTTAGACTGTAGGAGATTTTTAGAAACTGAATATATACATACCTACCCCCGAAAAACATTACCTGCTCCTTGTGCAGTCGGTTAAGAACAAATAAAATCGTACTCTGGAATCGGTTCATCCGTTATAATCATGAACGGTGGTTTTTCCACGATAGTGGATGTTTCCCAAAATAGGTTTTTCTGAAATTTTGGGATATCAGTCACGAGATCACGGCGTCATCTGTTAAATTTTTGTTGATTTTAACTGTTTTTTTTTTTATATTTTAACCGACTTCCAAAATGAAGGAGGTACTAAATTCGATCTGTATGTATGTTCACCGATTACTCACCCAATTGTGCATTGATTTTAATGATTATTTTTGTATTTGGTAGATAATAGGTCGAGGTTCAAAAGGTTGCCGTGGGGTACCGGCGTAGAATAGTACCTCCCCCTCTCTTCCCGTGGGTTCCGTAAGAACCGGCTAAGGGAAATATGACCAGATGTGGGCAGCAGCACATTCTGCGTAAAACGCCACTTACTGCGCTCGCCAACCCGCTTGCCAAGCGTGGCGAGTACTGTCAAAAACCCCCTATGACAGACGACAAAAATACCAGGCCCCCAGTCCCCGGCAGCTCCGCTATTCCGGGCTATGGTAGCGGTCCCGGTCACGGCGGAGCAAGGGGTGCTAATAATCTCCGGCAGAGATCCGGCTTCCACCCCCTGCATAAACGACGACTGGCCCTGGTAACACACAACATTCGCACGATGAGGACAGACGAGAAGCTAGCTGAGCTGGAAAAAGAAATCGATAGGTTACATTGGGATATCCTGGGGTTATCAGAAGTCCGACGAGAGGGTGAGGACACGATAACCCTGAAATCCAGTAACCTACTATACTACCGGGAGGGCGACCAACAATCCCAGGGTGGTGTCGGGTTCCTCGTCCACAGGTCCCTCGTTAACAACATTCTTGCCATCGACAGTGTGTCGAGCAGGGTTGCGTACCTTCAACTCTGAGTATCAGGTACGCAACCCTGCTCGACACACTGTCTATAAATATCTATGGTATGTCTGTGAATATCTCTTGGATGAGTATATTCGCTGAAGGTCATCCAGGTATATGCACCGACCTCAGCACACACCGATGATGAGGGGGAGGTGATGTATGAGGTCATTAGTAGGGCCATACACACTTCTGAGATCTATTTTAATGTTGTTATGGGGGACTTCAATGCGAATCTGGGCAAGAAAAGCGAGAATGAGTTGAGAGTGGGGATTTGATAATTTGGATATGGACAACGGAACCCCAGGGGACAGAGGTTGGCTGACTTTCTGGAGAAAGAGGGACTCTTCATGATGAACTCTTTCTTCCAGATGCCACCTCATAGGAAATGGACCTGGTTGAGTCCCGATGGTTCTACGAGAAATGAGATAGACTTCATCCTGACCACCAAGAAACAAATATTCAATGATGTCTCTGTGATCAACATGGTTAAAACCGGAAGTGATCACCGAATGGTACGAGGCACTTTGAATATTAATGTTAAACTTGAGAGGTCCGGTATGATGAAGTCTACACTCCGACCTACTCGCGCCCATATCCAAGACTATCAAATTGCTTAGAGTGCCTGGTAAGCTGCGCATCGGTGGATGAGATCAATAACAGGTTATGGCCTATGTCCAGCAGTGGCCTTCTTATGGCTGAGATGATGATGATGAGGCCGAGGTTGAAGTTGAAGCTCCCATTGCACTAAGGGTTCCGTTTTAGCGAACCCTAATCCTAATTCGAAATCCAAATTCCGTTTGCCGCCCACGCTACATCCGTAAATGTTTATGAATTGAGTTTCAGAAACTCCTCGGTGACGTCATATACCGTCGCCCTCTAATAATAATTAGATGACCTATTGGTGGTAAATAAGTACCTAATTATAAATCACTGGCTAAAGGCTAAAGAAAAGCCGCTGGTATACGAGCGTTTGTCGAGCGTGCGCGTACTTCCATAGTTTGACCAGCATCAACGCTGCGTTCACGCAGCTTCGCATCGTGCGCCTAGCCGTCTATTTAACTCGGCGCTTTCGTCACTTTTATGTAGTGTGTCTTTTGGTAGCAGAAACTATATAAGTATAATTAATAACATTGTGAATTTATTTATTTAATACTTTATTGAGTACAAATACACATTAACAATCTGTAGAATATGGTGACTCAGTGCTAATGTAGCATTTTCTGTCAGTAAAAATAACTTAATTAAATCAGTATTACACGAGAATAAGATTATTATAAAAAATACTATTGATACTAAGTAATACTTACTATATACCTAATATGTATATCGATAAATAATACATCCCAAATATACATAAATAACTTAAGAATTATACAAATGAGTACCTAATCATGAGATGGTTAAGGCGGTAGTAGTTATTTCATTATCGAAGAAACTCATATTGATTCATATCATCTCAGCCACAAGAAGTCCACTCCTGGGCATAGGCCTCCCCCATGGATTTACAAAAATAAGGTTTGATGGAATCGTCTTGTATTTAACGCCTTTTACACACACAACGAAAAGAATGTAAGTATTAAAACGAAAAAGTATAGTCTAGTAAAAAAAATAACAGTAATAAATAAAGTATAGTTTAATAAAAAAAAATACAGTGTAGTGTTATTTATGTTATGGTATCTATTATTGTCAATTTTGGGAAAATCTTTTATGGTCTAATTGATTAATTAATATTAAATAGTATGTAATAAGGTTATTATTACATTAGGTAAATTATTATTAAAATGTTTAAGTACTTAATTTTATAAGTACTTACTTTGGACGTATAAGAGACAAGTTTACAAAAACATAAATAAAGAAAATAATGCGTGTATTCGAGAAAATATATCTTTTTACAAGCTTTATACTCGTATTAACTTGCCCTGTTAGTATGGGACAAATCTTGCGAGTTAAATTAGAACCACTTCCTGTCGTTAGATTAGGTTAAAATTTGGTTTACTTACGTAACTTTGGTGACAATGCAATAATATGGTACCATGAAGCTGGTCTCAAGATGGCGTCGGAAGGTGGGCATAGGAACTCCTAAACTAAACAAGATAAAACCGTCGAGCTTGGACTCGTTTGAATAGCCTTGACAAGCACTCTTGTGCTATATGACAGCCAGGGTCTCAAGATGGCGTCGGAAGGTGGCCATAGGAACTCATAGACTAAACAAGATAAAACCGTCGAGTTTGGACTCGTTTGAATAGTCTTGACAAGCACTCTTTTTAGTCTAATAATTAAAATATTAATTAAAAAAATAATTTAAAAAACAAGCTCTTATTTAAATGCTCTAAAACGAAGAAAAAAATTATATTGATATAAATAAAAGCTTGTCGCGAGATTTCAAACAACATCGTACCTATCTACTAAGTAATATTTAATTCCAACAAAAGACTTAGACGCGTTCTTATCATTTGCTTAGAATTAAAGTTAGTGTGTTATTTTGAAGAAAAAAATATGTTTGTGTTCTCGCGACAAGCTTTTATTTATATCAATATAATTTTTTTTATATAAAATTTGTTTTCTTCGTTTTAGAGCATTTAAATAAAAGCTTGTTTAAAAAAAAAAAAACGTACAATCAGTTTCTGCTAACCTATAAAATAGTTTTTTGGTAGATAAGCTCTCTGTTGGTCTAAGACTACAATACCTTAGTTCAATAGCTTAATTTACATTTTTACCCCTGACTCAAAAAGAGGGGTGTTATAAGTTTGGCGTGTGTATTACAGTGGCACCGTAGCTCCCAAATGGATGGACCGATTCTGACCTACTTTTATTTATTTGAAAGAGAATTTCATCGAGTGTTCATAGCTATGTTTCATCAAAATTAGGTCAGCTGTAATTTTTTTCGGGTTTTTTTCTATACTTATATATATATATGTATTGTCTTTCAGTAATTCAGTGGTAATACATTTTTTTAATTATTGTTATTCAAGATCGATTTTTAAAGGCATTTTATTGCTACGTTCACTGTAAGGTAATTTTACTAAAACACCGTGTAGACGCGGCATTAGACAGAAGAAAGACGACCGACGCGACGTCGCAGCGCGCACACGCGTACACGCAACGTGTACGCAGCTCAAACGTTGGAACGCTGCACTCGCGCTCGAGAAACGCTAGTGTGAAAGCGGCGACAGCTACAATACCTACTCCTACTCGCAGCTGCGTCTATTCTCAGAAATATTATGCTTCAATGATTCAAACACATTTTTGTAACACTGATCGCCATCTATACAATTATTTTGTCATGTCCGAGAATAAACAGATCTCGAGTAGCAATCGCAATCACTTTGGCTGCTTTACAAAATTGTGGAAGCTTCGTACTCTGACAATTTACCTACAAAGAAATTACGACGCAGCGCACGCGTACCTAACGTATGTTGAGTTTATAAAAGTAGATGGGTAAATTAGAGATAGAATATTATTTCATACAAAGAGCAGAATAGACCATTTACCTGGGGGGCAATTCAGTTATTCAAAACCGATCGATAACTGAACCTTGTGCGAAGCATTGCCTGTCGGCTGCTATCATTTTTTGATTTAGTAACGAGCGAAGGACGTGTTACTTTTCATCTAATGTGTCAATTGTATGACATAAAAGTGACGGAATCAAAAAAATTATGGCAGCTGACGGGAAACGCTCCACATATGGTTCGTCTATGGAGCGGTCTTGAATAACTGAATTGGGCCCCTGATAGTAATCGTTGGATTTAAAGACAACTGTAACACTACTGCTATCATTGATGTTTAGCAAACCAGTCAGGTGCTTGCAGATATTCCTTTTTGTGGAAGTTTGGTGGGAAAACCTTAGCAGGAAGAACGTTCCACATTGCTGCTTCATGGAGCTCAAATAAACCGAACAAGTGCGAGTCAGACTCGCCCACCCAGGGTTCCTTACAAACTAAATAAAAGGGGGAAATCATATTTTTTTTTATATTTTCCTTCATAAACCGAAAAATATACATCGTAAAAATATTTAACTCATTCCTTGCTTACCACTCGAGTGGAGCGGGGCTATAGTAACAGCGCCTCCCGGAACCAAGCGAGCGTCCCGTTCATTTTGTAGTAGTCAGTGGTAGTTAGTAAAGCGCCGGCGTTTGAGGCAGTCAACGTTGCTTTGCGCGGCCACTCTGTACTTAATCAAAATTCGCCTAAAAAGCTTTGGCTACCAGCTGAAGTGAAGGATCTGCAGGGGGCGAAGAATGTGTTAAAAACCTGTTTTAGCTTATGTAAATGATGCTCTTTCATATGATACCCCACATGATACGGTTAATTCACTTTAAAAATTGGGCCCTCATTCCTTGCAGAGAGACACAATTTTTTTGTGATTAAATAAAAAATGACCAGTTTTCGGATTTTTTCATAAATGTGTACTCTAACACAATGCTTCTTGCCAAATTTCAGAGTTCTAGGTCAATGAGAAGTACCCCATAGGTTTTGATTCCTCTATGAGTGTCGAAATGTGCATTCTTACGACATATTCGGCTGTAACTTTTTTTTACGAAAACTGAGACATTTTATTTTTCTTTCTGCAGCAAGATACTATGGATTTGCGTATATTGTTTTAATTTCAACTCGATACCTTCACGCGTTCCCGAGATAAAGGCCTTGACACCCGGACGGACGGACAGACGGACAGACGGAAAACAAAGTGATCGTATAAGGGTTCCGTTTTTTCCTATTGGGGTACGGAACCCTAAAAACGCTCTAAATTTCAGATTTGTTTGAAATAAATCAATTTATTTAAAAAAAAAACAGTCAAAATCAGAACAAGGAACTTTTTTCCTTCTTGTTCACAATTCACCTTGAGTATTTTAATTTTAAAATATCGTTGAGATAATATTATTATGACGAAAATATGGTAACATTCGATTAGTAACACCATCTAGACATTTTTCTCTATATTATTAAACGACATGTATATTCCAAAAGTATCATTTCACATTTGTTAAAAGTAAAATACTAGATGGCACTTTCCACTAATTAGTTGCGCCATCTAGACAGTTTTCTCAGTATTAATAAACGAAGCGTATTTTCCAATAGCATCATTTCACATTTGTTCATAAACGAAAGACTAGATGGCACTTTATAAAGTTTAGGTAGTATTTATTCTACTGCAAGATTGAAGATTATTTTCATAAATGAAAGAGTGTAGATTGTCAGGTTATTGTAATTTTAAAATAGTGCTGTTTATAGCATTTGTCAGGAAAGTTTTATTTATCTTAGTTTTTTACTATTAATTTTAATCTCGATATGCTAAGTTATAATTTAAGTATTTGTTTTAAAATATTAATTATGGCATTTTTTGTTTAATTGAAACACCATTCAAATGATTATAATAATTGTTATGAGTAAGTAAGGATGCGACTTGTAACTTGGTTACCAATAAATGATTTGTATTAATCATGTAATCGTAATGCTCACATTTTTTTGGATTTTTCAGCTTCATCTCTGAATGGAATTTTGAATGGAACTAATGATAGTTATTTTATTTTGTGTAATATGGAATTATGCAACGAGGCTCTACCGAAATCAATTTTATACACGTTTTACTAGAAAAATATTACACCTCAAAATTACATTAAATTTTGTTTTCATAAGATCAGACTTTCAAATGGGCAGACCTTACGATCACTTTTCAAATCGCCATCCCTTCAAATAGTATCTGTACTTTGACTATTTGAAGGGATGGAAATCATAAATTTATATACCATTATTATTTACATTATTTATTTTTCTGTGGCAACCCATCAGCCAGACGATAGTATTTTTTAACTACTAACGCAAAAGTTGTAATTGCCTGACAATAATGTTGCGGCAACTATCTGCAGGTAGTCGTTTACCTTCGGATGAGCAGGCAATCAAACGTTTAATTATTTGTAGCAACTTTGAGCAATAATGTTTTAAAAACCAAACCAATGAACCAATTTTGATGAAATTTCTATGGGACCAATCTGAAAATGTATAATTTATAAATCGGGGACTGTTGTGAATAATTTTTTTTAGGTAGTAGGTTTATGGCTTTACTTAATCATCCTTCAAGTTGTATTTAATGTGATCTACTCTGTGCAGTTTTAAGGGATTTATTTTTATAAGACGATAAAACGAATCGGTTTTCAAACATAATTCTATATTTATTGAGATCTATATTTTATTTTGTATACAAGTATAAGTTGAGAAAACTCAAAAATCTATGAACCGATTTCGATGAAACATAATCTAAGAACATTCTCGATGAAATTATCTTTATAATAAAAAACTAGATCAAAATCGGTGCATCCGTTTGAGAGCTACGATGCCACAGACAGACATATAGATACACAGATACACGCGTCAAACTTATAACACCCCTTTTTTTTGGCTCAGATAATAAAAGAGAACAAAAATTCTCGTAGTAACGAATATTCTTTCCAAGGGCTTTCTTAGCAGCCAAGCGCCTGCGCATTTGTGCACTAAGTGACTTTCTTTCGTACTGCGGCAAATCAAGCAGGCGTTCCTGAAATAATTATAGTTAAAAAAATACAGTCTAATTGAGAATCTCCTCCATTTTGGAAGACGTTTAAAAACTGAAAAACCCGACTTCAAAATCTTAAATTCGTTTACTTGGATGACATTTTCTCAGCTATTTTGTTATAAAAACCGATTTTGATAAAAATAAATTGGGACCACTCGAAGTTCAGACCAAGAAAGAAAGGCTCAAAATTAGTAAAATAAAATCGGATTTCACATATGTACCTACCTACCTTAATCTGATATTTTATAATAATTTATGATAATTGGTTTACGAAGACGGAGTAATCGGTGCACATCACATCATTTGGTGTGGTTGGTTTCATATACATGAATAAATATACGCTACGAATTGAAAACCTCCTCCTTCTGTTTGGAAGTCGGTTAAAAAGTGACATATGCCTACTGCGGACTGCCTGAATGGGGAAGTGGGCTCCCTGATAGATATAACTAGGGTGTCTACAGTCTTCAAAACACGAGTGAATAGGTTTCCTCTCAGCAAGCGCGCTCCATCGTGGACTGCAACATCGGCAAGCTGGCGGTCATGCGCAAGCCAATGAATAAAAAACACAAAAATATCTGCTATTCGATATTTTTGAGTGTGTTACACAGTGAAGTACCTCTAAAATGGTAAGGGTCCCAGGTAGGTACAGATCGGGTTCATGCGGGTTCAAGTCCCGTCAGATGCGTGTAATTTTTTAACTGTCAATAAATTAGAAAAATATGTGCTATCAACCTAGCAAATCAAAGCATATCGATAGAACCGAAAAGCTATTATTTTATTCTTATTCTGTAAATTAGGCACCGGCAAGCGCAGCATATGACGACCAGCCGTAGACGGACAGACGATCTCATACAAGTGGCAGAAAGATGTTGGATGTACGCCGCTTCCAACCAGTCTTTTTGGGAATCTACGGGGAGGCCTATGTTATGGACTTTGAGAATTGTGAGAAACACAGTTGAGACAGTACAGGCATTTGAACAAAGCTTAAACAAAAATTTATAGACAGCTCAAAAATTTCACACATCCGACGCTACCGTACGGGTGGCGCCACCAAAGCTTGATTGGTTTATGCAAAATAGATTGTTTGAAAGTTTCAACCATCACACGGGACACCTCCGTGGCTAAAATGGTAAAAGCTCCTAAGTACAAATCGGGATAAGCGGGTTCCATTCCCGTAGGGTGTGTTATTGAACTGTTTTTAGGTATATTTGTAGATACTTAAGTGTGTAAAACACTCAAAAATATCGAATATAAAGCTTACACATATTTATGTACTGTAAGTATGGGTAAATGATTAAGTTTAATTTTAATTGTACTATCCCCAACTTGTCCAGGCATTTGGTGAATAAAAGGGTTTACCTAGAAAGTTTTCTGAGAGTTTTGCAAATTAGTGATCTTATAGAATAATCTATAAGTACATACCTATCATCTTTTTGAAAGGATCTTCCTGAATAATAAATGTAGACATCCTCCATTTATTGTCCAGCTGTTTTATGAGATCAACAGTGCTAGCAGTAAAATTAATATAAATATAAATAAACACATTGGCAATCTAACTATATATTAATTTGGCAATACAATGGAATACTTGAAATGAATGCCCATACTGAACACACGCGCCAAAGGTCGTAGTCGGCAGATCGCCGTACATGAAAACCTATCGATCAAAGTAATCAAGATAATTGAAGAGTTGCGCGTGCGCTGAGGCGGGCGGGCGAGCGGCGTCGTGACGCGGGGAGGCGGGCGGGGGGCGATCTATTCCCGGCTGCGGCGGGGGGCGGCGCTCAGTGTGTCGGCGCGCGCCGCCGCCGCCATGGGCAACCACCATTCCACTTCACAACACTCGCCCAAGCCCCGGAAGAACGTGCACTGGAAGTCAGCAGGTAGGGCGCAGGCCGCGGCCGAGGCGGCGCCGGCGCACGCTCGCAGCGCGCCGTCGCCGCCTCGGGGCGCAACGGAGGCCCCTGTCTCCGTGGCTATTTTTATAAAGAGAGCGCGCTTCGATCGTCGAAACGCGGCACAACAAAACAAATCGTAACACCCGCGTTTGTGTAACGATTATCACGCGTCTAATTTTGAAAGGAGGTTTATGCCAAACGACGAGGTCGCCGGCCGCGAAAGGTCAACTCGAGCCGGAGCGGAAGTGACACGACCATTTTCACGTTCCAGGCAGGCCGAGCGCGCCGGGCAAGCCCGAGGTGACCCCGCTGTCGGCAGACGAGGACCCGCACGCGATCAAGCTGCGATGGCGCGCGGGAGTGCACGATGGCGGCGCACCGCTGCTCGGCTACCAGGTCGAGTGCAACCGAGTGGGCGCGCCCGACTGGGTGCGCACGCAGCCGCCCGTCGTCACGGATCCCCAGCTGGTGCTGTCAGGCCTGGAGCCGCCGCACCAGTACCGCTTCCGCGTGGCGGCGCTCAACGCGGTCGGGCGCTCCGCCTACAGCGAGCTTTCCGACGTGCTCACCGTCACACCGGAGCCGGCGCCGCACCGGCCGCCGGTCTTCCTGCAACACCTCGAGGACCGCACGGCACTCGAGAACGACAAGACTGAGTTCCGCGTCGCCTTCACCGGAGCGCCGCCGCCCTCCATAGCCTGGTTCAAGGACGATTATGAGATATTCAGCAGCCGGCGCACGGCGATCAGCACCGACGACACGTCGAGCGTGCTCCTGTTCCACCAGACGCTGGCCAGCGACGAGGGTGAGATCCGTTGCACGGCGACCAACCGCAGCGGACACGCGGTGACGCGCGCGCGACTCGCCATCGAGGCGGCTCCCAAGCTTCGATACCCGCGACAGTACGAGGACGGTCTGCTCTATGAAGTGAACGAGACCATCTTCCTGAAGACGACGATAGTGGGCAAGCCGCCGCCGGTGGTTGAGTGGCGGCACGACGGCCGTCCGATCGAGCTCGACGAGCGCACGCAAATCACGAATACGGCTAAGTTCTCCATACTGAAGATAGCAGTCGCGCAGCGCGGCCACCGCGGCGAGTACCAAGTGCACGCGCGGAACGGCATCGGCGAGGACTCGGCCGCGTTCCTGGTGACGGTGACGGCGCCGCCGGAGCCGCCGCGGCGCGTCTCCGTCGCGCGGCAGGTGGACAAGTCCGTCACACTGGCGTGGCAGCCGCCCGAGGACGACGGCGGCTGCCGCATCGGCAACTACGTGGTGGAGTACTACCGCGCGGGGTGGAACGTGTGGCTGAAGGCGACCACCAGCCGCAAGACGAGCGCCACTCTGTTCGACCTGATCGAGGGCAGCGAGTACCGGTTCCGCGTGAAGGCGGAGAGTCCGTACGGGATGAGCGCACCGAGCGAGGAGTCGGCGCCGGTGCGCATACCTGGCCGGCCCGTTGACATGGAGTTCTTAGCGGTGGAGGCGCGCATCATCGGCGACGCGCTGGCGCAGCAGGAGGGCGGGGCGCGCGTGTCGCCCGCGCCGCGCCGCAAGCGGCAACAGCCGCCGCCTGCAGCCGGCACGCCGCCGCCGGCGCCTGTCTCGCCCGCACCTCGCACCCCGCCAGTTACCCAACGGAACGACGAGTTCATGCTGGTGCTCTACCCGGACTCTACGAAGACGCCTTCCAAAGCTGGTGAGACTAATGCTAGATTACTATGCTTTTCAATAGCGAACGTTTCAATTGGAAGCGATCTCTTACAATCTAAAGCTCCAACTTTATTCCTCTGTCTTGTGAAGGAGTGTACAGTTTTAAGATGGTTGCCTATATTCAGTTATACCCGGATTAAACCAAATCCGATATTTTCACTAACTTACTGGTTGTACGAAATGCGATATCAAATATGTTTAGGGAAAAGATCGGTTGAATTCCGTACTTAGTATACTTATACCTAAATGGGTTTAATCCAGGATCGACCGACTATTGATAACCATCATATACCTAGTGTTCCAGAATACAAATTCTGGAACACCTAAAAAGTGGAAATACGTATCTACCCAAAAGAAAGAGATACCTACTATTAAGCGTCATCAATATAAGTAATTTTTGTATATTATACTCTCTTTTGACATACTTAAGAATACAAGGATTATTTAAAATAAGTATTTATACGTCTTTCCAAATAAGTATTTTAGGTAATGTTATATAGGTTTCCGGTAAAGTAACTTGTAATAAAATCGAAGCCTAGCTTAGCGTAAGTCGAACGTAGAACATGTAAGTGAATATATCAAGAATTAGCTGCGCGCCGCGGTGTCACCCGCGTAGTGATGAAAAACGGTGATGATAGCAACAGACAGAAGGACAGAGTTACTTTCGCCATTATATCTACTCTATAATATCAAGATATCACATTAAATTACTTAAAAATTACAAATCGAGATCATAATCAATCAAATTTGATTTGATTTGATATTGATTGACACATGAGAAATCATATTTTGACATAGTCATTTAGACCAAAAATATAAGTAGATAATTGCCTGAGAGAACGAAGCGATTTTTGTTCTCTACATTCATTAACAAAATTTCCTTCATCTGTCCGGATTTTCAATTGTTTATTTTGAAGTACTATTGTACGGGTCATATTTACGAACCAACCTCGACGAAATATGATATGTAGTTACACCTTTTACAATTAGGCATACCTATATATTTATTGTTGTCAATTTTCGATTCTTGAACAAATAGTATTTGAGATAAAATTAGTTAACATCTGTGGGTATACTCCAGTGTATACCAAGCCTATAAATAACCGGCTACATATCTGGTAACTGTGCCTCACTAAACATAGCATAACTAAACGCATGATTCGTTCCGAGCGCAGACCACTGTTTTGTTGTTTTACGTGCCGAAGTCGCTATATGCAGCGTTTGCGAAATGCGTTAATTCTGCTACATTGCGAATTATTTATGCTGTTACATTGATGTTTAACTTAAAAATGGGCTTAAAGAAAGTTTTCTTCGATATCTTTTAAATTGGCTGAGTAGTTGAAAAATATATGTTTTTAGGCTTATGTATCTCAAAAAGAAATAAACGGAACCCTTATAGGATCACTTTGTTGTCCGTCGGTCATTACCTTCTATCTCGGGAACGGGTGGAGGTATCGAGTTCAAATTAAAACCATATAAGCACGCACATCTACAGTCCCTTGCAGTTGTAAATAAATCACTTTTCAGTTATCGCAAAAAGTTATAACCCAGGAAATAAATCAGAAAACTGTACATTTTCATATAATAACAAAAAATAGGGCCTTTATGCAAGAAATGAGGGTCCAAATTTTTTAATTAGTGAACATTATACTGTGGGGTACCTATGTGAAAGAGCTTCATTAACACGATATAAAATTGGATTTTAATTGTTTAAACGATGTGTAATTTTTGGATTATGACCAAAAATGCATATATGATTTTTCCCCATTTATCAATGACTAGCTTCGCCCGGTAGTTCTTCTACTTCGTCGCCAGTACAAGTGCAATCTGAATAACACTTTTCTAAAATATTTCTTCTATCTAAGTAAATAAACTAATTCGTGTCTCACTTTTCTAATACCCCTGCTCAATAATATTTTCTATATAACAAGTATTTATATCTATTAAAAGAAAAACAAAATACCCGACTGCAGGAAAGCGGTCTTTGCAGTCTAACTTACGATTTCGTTACGCTACATACGCTGTAGGTAGAGTGCATTTTTTTGTTAGAATGTAATAGGATATATAATAGATAGAATATTGTGTTATCGAATCGTGCACTTGCGAATTATGACGAGCGAAGTCGACCAATTCAAGACGCAGTTCTATAATTTGTTTTGGTCTTTTCAGAGAAACGCGAATCGTTCCAACTGGATCTGGACTCGCTGTCGCCGCCGCCACTGTCTCTCTCTGCACCGGAGCTGAGCGAGCGTTGCGTGGCGCCGTTCAGAGCTCTGCGTAACTCCGTTAGTTCCACGGAGTTACTGCACGAGCACGCCATGGCGAGGTTCTACAAAGCGGTCGCCATGAAGGAGGAACAGACTGAACGAAACGAGCGCGCCAAGCGGGACGAGCGCGCCAAGCGAGACGAGCGAGAAGAAGAAGCCACGCGAATCGACCGTGTTACACATCAACTAAACCACCACATTCCGTATAACACACAAGACACAACCGACGCCACCGAGCGAGAACCACCACGCGAACGAGTCGATATACGAGAAGCACCCCGCGAACCGCAGCCGGAACTGCACAAACCGCCACAGATCCTGATTAAGACTGACTCCGTAGAGGAGCAGCAGTACACGTACGGCGAGCGCCAAGCCTCGCAGGACTCCGTCGGCTCGGAACACAAGTGGCAACATTCCTCGTTTGAAGACGACTACACCGCTAGCACCGTCTCCACAGATGAGGAATATTCTGACGAGGTGAGCCTCGACGGAGACCGGACAGATTATTACAAAGAGGAGGAAACGTACAACCCTCGAGATAAAATGACGCGCAGTTCCCCTATCGAAGAATCGATAGAAGACGAAGAGCTATCCGAACAGGAAGTAGTAAGACCTTTACCCCTACCAGATCCCAATTTTATTCCAAAACCCATATTAAAGAAAAGAGATGCGCTGGACGTTCCGTTGAAGAGTGTGCCGCAAAAACCAAACGGAAAACAAATTTTAGATGAAAAATTGAAAAAAGATACGATATTTAAAAAGATCACTAAAATGCCAAAACAGAAAACTTTTCCTTTCCCTAAGCTTTTAAGTAAAAAAGAACCTGAAAAAATCAAGGAAAACGAACTATCGACTATAGAAAAAGACAAAGTTGTTAAAAAGGTCGAGCCGGACAAAATAAGCGATGAAGGAAAAACGATCATCGATTATTATGGCAATATAGTGAAAGAATATGGAGCTCCAAAAAAACCAGCTGCGCCATTATATCTCAATACGGAGGATTTAAAGACTGTCGCTGAAAAACAGCAATCGGAACAAAAGACAGAACCGACTCGAACCAAAAAAGTTACTAGAGTTCAAAAATCAGCTGCGAGTAAAACAACAGGTGACAAAAAACTACCTGCCAAAACTAATAATACAAATTCTGTCCGCAAAGCTCCACCCAAACTGAGACAAAACAACGCAATCAAAGCAGAGAATAAAGTCAAGGTTATTAAACCTACAGAGAAAGAAAATAGCGGACTGAAGAAGAGCACTCAAAAAGTGCTTTTAAAGAAAACCGAAAGAGCAACAATCGTGATACCGATCGACTACCAGGAGTTAGAGAAAAAGGCTAAATTGAATGTGAGGTCGGCCATCGACTACACGGTAGATGTGTGCCTGCTGGCGCTGGCCTTCTGGGTGTACCTGTTCAAGGACGAGCGGCTCGCCGTGCCTGTGGTCACGCTCCTCATCTACCGACAGCTGCAGCAGACGCTCAGCAGCCACATCCCGGCATGCCTCCGGCAATACATGCCCGCTTTCCTTAACAATGACAATTCCTGACCTTCCCCAGTGACATGTTGTGCGTTTATCTGATCGAGTTGTGAGCATTGTGTGTCGTGTCATGTGAATTAATACTTCTTAAGAAATCCTTATAGCTGACGGACCGACGAAAAACTAGTCGGCGACGCCGTTTTACGTTTAAATATTTTCCGGTATTGTTTTTTTTTTACAAAATTTAAAATGTATGTTGTTCTACTGCAAAGAAATATAGGAAACTGTAGAAGTGTGCGGCGAATATCCCAGTTCAAAATAACGCCGACGGACTGCATCCCGAAGCCACCGGTGCGCAAGGTGCGCGACCCTAAAGCGTGCCTCCACCGCGACAAGGGGCTAGTGCTGGGCGTTTACTACAACGAGCACGTGTTCGGCGAGCCAGGTGCGCTCACTGCCTCCGCGCGCAACTACGACCAGATGTGCGGTGGCCGGCTGTGGAAGACGCTCAAACTGGCGCCGATTCCGCGGCTCGGCGAGGTGCGCGTCTTGTACGACCTTGAACCCTCGTACGCGTTCGTCGCCGTTGCCGGCCTCGGCTCCGAGTGCCTCGCGTACAACTCTGCTGAGCGTCTCGACGAGAGCAAGGATGCCATCCGTACGGCGGCCGGCGTCGGCGCGGCTGCGCTCGCGCCTCTCCATCCTAAGCACATACACGTCGAGTCGTTCGGCGACGCGGAGGCGGCCGCGGAGGGCGCCGCGCTCTCCACCTGGCGATTCGAAGAGTACAGGACCGTACAGCTGCACAAGTTGCGCCCCAAAGTCGTCTTAGAACTGTACGATGACTGCAATTTCGAGGGGTGGCACGTTGGCAAGCTGAAGGCGGAGTCGCAGAATCTCGCCCGGTATCTGCAAGAGATGCCCGCTAACCTACTGAACCCGACTTCTTTTGCCAAGATCGCCGTGGAGATCCTTTGCGAGCTGAACATTAACGTGGAGGTGAAGACGCAGGGGTGGGCGGCGAATCACGAGATGGGCGGATTCGTGGCGGTGGGCAAGTCGTCAGTTCAGCCGCCGCTGTACGTAGAGATAAGTTATTTCGGGGCGGACGAGTGCACGAGACCGGTGGTACTCATCGGTAAGGGCGTCACTTTCGACAGCGGCAGCTTGGATCTGACATCATGCAAGGAGCTGCGCCACATGCGAGGCGATATGGCGGGCGCGGCTTGCGTACTCGCGGTAACGCGCGCCGCCGCGCGGCTGCAGCTACCGCTTAACATCCGCGGCATCCTGCCGCTGTGTGAGTTGATGCCGAGCGGTAAGAGTCCCAAGTTCGGTGACGTGGTGTGCAACGCGACCGGCGAGTCGATCCACATCCGAATGCCGTCGCGCGAGGGCCGGCTGCTGATCGCGGACAGCCTGGTGCACGCGCGTAACTACTGGCCCAGGCTGATCCTAGACGTGGGCACCATGTCGCGCGAGATGGTGGATGCGCTCGACGGCAGCGCGTGCGGCGCCTACTCCAACTGCGAGGCACTATACAACGCGCTCGAGTGCGCGGGCGCACGCACCGGCGACCGCGTGTGGCGCATGCCGCTGTGGACGTGGTACGCGCGGCGCGTGCGCGACTGCCACACGGCCGACCTGGCCAACACGGGCCGGCACATGTACGGCGACTCGCCTAACTGCGCCGCCTTTCTCGGCCAGTTCGTGTGCGACACGCGGTGGGTGCACCTGGACACCTACAACGTGGCGTATACCAAGGGGCTCGACGTGCCCTACCTGCACCGCGGTATGACGGGCCGCCCCACTCGGACCATCCTAGAGTTCCTCCATCAAATCATTGAAAAATCCCCTTAATATCTTCCCTCACATTGCGCTTCAAATAAGAATTGAACTGGACGTAGTGAAGTCTCGACTGAAAATAATCTTGAGTCGGAGAAGATGTTTTGTCATCTGTTTATATGAGCGAAGTAAGCCATTCCATTCTTATTTTACTCGCATTGTTTATACTTACCTATTATAATAACCCATCTCAGCGACTTATACGTGTATGATGTCTAATATTAAGTGAGCTATTATTTTATTTGTTTATCTGGTGCGATTAAAACCTTTTATTGTAATTTTTGTTTCATTGGAATTTAATTCAAATTCTACTTTAGTTTATTTTTTATTTATTAAGCGATGTTTTATCAAACAAACTTTCATGACCAATTTCTATTTTTGAAATTGGTCATGTAAAGGTTTGTTGGTAACTGTTTTTCATTCATATTCATATTTGTTTATTGAGATAAAAACGGAAAAAGACCAATAACAATTATCTCACAACATAACTAGCCCGGTCAAAATAGACACTGACCCTTGCATTAATTCCCAACAAGCTGAAAATTTACAGGCACGTAAGGAATACAGTTCTAATGAAATCCTGAAAAGTCCCCATTGATCCCGTGTGTGCCAAATTTTTATTCAAGGTCAAAGGTCGCAAAAATTGCGTTTTTGGATTTTTTGGCCAAACGGTTTTACGATAAAAATAGCTCAGACTAAAATTGTCTTAATACTTTTTCTCTAAGATTTACCATTTCTGAGAAAAATACATTCGAAAGTTAGCTGGAGCTGTAATCTCCATAATATGCACGACTACGCTCTCTGAACATTATTGGACGCGTAATATATGTAACGTTTTAAGTTTGCGTGACTAATACATTTATAATGAGTAATTCTGAGAATTTGTGTCGAAAAGAATCCGTCTTTTATTTGATGTGACCACGTGGCGTGTGTGTCGTGGAAAAATCACATGCATTGATAAGTATCGCTACTTATCCTTTGCTAGGCAATCACGTAATAAAAAAACGTGTCTTCCTCCTTGTCTTTCTCCAACATCAGCTTCTGCTCAGCAACATTTCTATCGAGTGTATTACCAGGTTCGAGTGTGGCTTGGCTTGGGAATGCACTGGATCAACTGGACTATGTAGCCAATCCATATTCTACTGCACCAGAGAAGCTCTTAAAAATGTACTTAAGTATAAGATTGACATTAGCTAACGAAATGTCACGTGACGTTTGTAGAAATAGAAACATAATATTAATTAAGTAACAAGGGAAGTTTCCCAGTAAAATAATATTAAGTGGGAAACTTCCCTTGCATCTTTACATCTTTTTCAGTAGTATGTGTAATTATTAATTTCAATCCTCTGACTTTATTCTAATTACTACAGGAAAATTTTGTATTATTTAAGATGTTCTGAAAAACTGTTGATTACGGAAAAAAAAATTGCCATTTGTCTAATCCTTTGCAATTTTTAGGGTTCCTTACCTGAAAAGGAAAAAACGGAATCCTTATAGGATCACTTTGTTGTCCGTCCGTCCGTCCGTCGGGGTGTCAAGACCTGTATCTCGGGAACCCTTGAAATTAAAACCGTATACGCAGATCCATAGTCTCTTGCTGCAGAAAGAAAAATCAAATTTCTCAGTTTTGGTAAAATTAAGTTACAGCCGAATATGTCGTAAGAAACGCACATTTCGACACTCACAAGGGAATCAAAACCTATAGGGTGCATACTTCCCGTTGACCTAGAACTATGAAATTTGGCAAGAAGAATTGTGTTAGAGTACCCATATAGGAAAAAATCCGAAAACTGGACATTTTTAATTAAATCACAAAAAAATGTGTCTTTATGCGAGGAATGAGTGTCTAAATTTTAAAGTTCTTTAACCGTATCATGTGGGGTATCATATGAAAGAGCTTCATCAGCATAAACTAAAACAGGTTTTTAAATATTTTTACCATGTATGTTTTTCGGTTTATGAAGTAAAATATAAAAAAAAATATGATTTCCCCCTTTCACCTACTAGTTTGTACGGAACCCTCGGTGGGCGAGTCTGACTCGCACTTGTCCGTTTTTTTTTATTCATAACTCGACCACGACGCGGCACCTGCGCTTGGCAGGGTCGCCATAAGGTGTGGTGTGATCCAATGATAAACGAATATCGAACCGATATCGAAGTGCAGTTTAATGCTAACTCATTACAATCTATGCCCTACTACACTGGTGTCTCCAAGACGAGTAGAATGCTGCAGCGGAATCTGAATCGTAATCACCTTCCGCGGCCACACCCATCTGCGCTCGAACCTGAAACAATTTTACAGATACATTTGTTTATTTCTTACTTTATACTTCTTTTACAGACGAGTAATTAGTACCTGAATAATAATAAATGGATGATATTTATTTACCCAATTATAGTAAGAATGACGCCAAAAAAATTGTTTTAATTCCAAAATTATGACCAAACTGTTAAATCAAGAGCACTATTGACCAATCTGTTCAATCATAAGCCCTAGCCCCTATTGATCAACCAGTTCAGTCAAAAGCACTATTGACCAATCTGTTAAATCAAAAGTACTATTGAGCAATCTGTTCAATCAAAAGTACTATTGACCAATCTGTTCAATCAAAAGTACTATTGACCAATCTGTTCAATCAAAAGCGCTATCGATCAACCTGTTTAATCAAAAGTTCTATTGACTAATCTTTTCAATCAAAAACGCTATTCACCAACCTGTTCAATCAAAAACTCTACGTCAGTAGAGCTGAGCTGAGTCAGTAGAGTTGAACAGATTAGTCATAATCTGTTCAATCAAAAGCGCTATTGATCAACTAGTTCAGTTAAAAGCAGTATTGTGCACCTTGTTCAATCACAAACACTATTGACCAATCAGTTCAGTCAAAAGCACAATTGTCCAACCTGTCCAATCAAAAGCACTATTGACTTATTTAATCAAAAGCTCTACCGACTAATCTTATCATTCAAAAGCACTATTGATCAACATGTTTAGTCAAATGTACTTTTGCCTATGGAAAATAACGTGGTTGTTACACATCTTTAAAATATCTTATGGGTTAATCACGTTTATGGTACCAGACGAGACATCCTTCGGCCAATACGTATGCACCGCTCCTTTTGAAATAATCGCCATAAGCGATTGAATCTAGTTTGACTCAAAAATAAATATGAGTAACCCGTAACATATTTTAAAGATGAGTACATTTTCTAGTTTTTTTTTTCAGACATAGTACTTTTCACTGAAAATCGTCGGTCAAGAGTTTTGACTGCAATATTATACAAAGATCGGCTTGCCTGGTTAGGCGTGCTTAAGCTGTAGCAAGGTCCGACGTCGCGGTGTCCGGGGTTCTCCTGTCTTCTTACTTTAGTGCTCATTGGCGCCGGCATCAGTTTCTCCTTTTTCTGAAATTTATTAACTTTACATAATAAAAGGAAGTTACGCCTGCCTAGTCTGATAGAAGCCTAGTGCCTAGCCTAGTGGAAGATTGTCTGATTTGCAATCAGCAGGTCTTGGGTTCAAATTCCAAAGTCTCAATATCATTTTGAATCATTCCCATTATCCTGATAAAAATATCGGTGATTTTTTTTAATCAGACTGGAGTGGCTATGCCTTAATGCCTTAACAGTTTGTTTTTTCCTACTATTATGTTAGACCCAATTAACATCATATACAATTTGGCAGGCACCATAGTCTAGTAAAAATAAGATTTGTGACAACGTTAAATACAACTAAGTACATTGTTATTTAAATGAATGTACTGGTGTTTTGAAATACATTTGGCACAATTTCGTAATTATATTATAAAAGCTAATTGTGTTACCTTTACACACTCAAACGGCTGAACCGATCGTTATGAAAATTTGTATAGAGATAGCTTTGGACCTGGAGACGGACATAAGATAGTTATCATCATCATAATCATCACCGTTTTTCATAACTACGCGAGTGAAACCGCGGAACGCAGCTGTCTATAAATCGGGGATTATTGTTGACTTATGATTTGTAGTTATTTTCCTATCATAATTTCAAAGAATCCCCCCAGTTGCAAATATTGTGATCTGCTCCATACAAAGACAAACGGATTTATTTTTACTAGACTACCATGGCTCAGTGGTAGTGTGACTGGCTTGTGTGCTGTAAGTTGTGAGTTCGATCCCCACCCAGGCCAAACATTTGTGTGATGAACATGGATGTTTGTTCTGTGTCTGGGTGTTTCTATATATCATACGTATGTACTTACGTGTAATTTACATAGATTACGAATCGAGCTCAGTAGATAACACCTCAGAAGAAATCATTCTTCACGGAGAAACCAAGTTATTAGCTTTTATTTATTTAAAAAAATACGGCTGTATATTACACAGTCTTTTTTTATGTAACACATACATTAACACGTCTTAGCAGTAAAGCCGCCCGCACTCCCACTAGAAACAAACAAAGCTGCACACGATACGCTAAATACAGCTAGCAGTACAACGCTCTCTTACTTGACAATATGCTTACAGCATGTGCTGAAGCAAAGAGGATGAGAATAGGCTGTAAATTATATTGCCGGTGGCGACGTGACGGTCTTCCGTAATCGTATGTCGGCCTCTGTAATACCATTATAGAACTACAGTTATACCACAAAAACGTCCCGACATTTGAAGCAGTTTCTATTATAACACATCCGTGCATCACTAGATGGCGCTATACGGTGACACCAAATATAAAACTAAAATCTCAGACATGCCGATATTTGAAACAGTTTCATTCGTAGTATGTCCGTCAATCGCTAGATGGCAGATCGTTGACGATTTCAATCTGAGTTTATAGCTCGGATAAAAAATGGAGTTATATTGAAACCAGCAATAAATGACGCAGTCGTCTCTTATTTTATTTTCTTTTACAGGATTGTATCATTTTGTATCATACTGCCGACTGCGGCCTGTCCGATAGATGGAAAGACGAAATGGGAACAAATTTGACGGTATTGGACGCTCGCTCATGTACTCATGCCTGCTGTCGACTTGCGCGAGGTGAAGACACATGCCGTTTTTGGTATTCGAAGCAAACACACATTTTAGGTCGCACTGTTAGAATTATTATTTTGAAAGTACCTACTATCCCCTTTATTTGTATTCCGAAACCGAGACGTACTTCAATCGAATACGAGTCTAGAGAAAAATTACGTTCAAAAGTAAAAGTAAAACAATTTTTTTATCGACTTCAAAAAAGGAGATTATCAATTTTATATGTAATATTGCACAATTTTCACATATAGTCTATTAGTCATTAGTCTAAGTGGGCTTCTAAACACGTATGCCAAATTGCATAAGTGTATGTTTGTATGTATGTTTCTCCTTTTTTTTGAAGTCGATTAAAAAACAGATAATCTAACAACGTTGCGACGTTGCTGCAATAATTAATATAAATGTCTCTTACTTCTGCAAGATCCTGGTGACAGCCAAGTGTCCACGGGTACAAGGTACTGCCTCGGTTTTCTGGCCGACCATCCCTCAGGTTTGGGTCTGCATCTGAAATTAATATGAACACAATTTTGGTACATAAGGCCATTGCTGATATCACAGGTATAAACGTTTTTCGCTATATCATTGGCAGATACGTCACTATCAAATTTATCAAGGACAAGAATTGTTACCGGTCTCCATTATGACGACGAATAATTCGCGAAAAATTACATTAGCTGTTTCAAATATCGTCGCTTAAACGACCACACCGCGGAAGTCGAATTGGCTTGCTTTCCAGGAGAAACAAAAGACTGTTCTCCATTACCAAATAAATTGGCTTGCTTTCCAGGAGAAACAAAAGACTGTTCTCCATTACCAAATAAATTGACTTGCTTTCCAGGAGAAACAAAAGACTGTTCTCCATTACCAAATAAATTGGCTTGCTTTCCAGGAGAAACAAAAGACTGTTCTCCATTACCAAATAAATTGGCTTGCTTTCCAGGAGAAACAAAAGACTGTTCTCCATTACCAAATAAATTGGCTTGCTTTCCAGGAGAAACAAAAGACTGTTCTCCATTACCAAATAAATTGGCTTGCTTTCCAGGAGAAACAAAATAATGTTCTCCATTACCAAATAAATTGGCTTGCTTTTCAGGAGAAACAAAAGACTGTTCTCCATTACCAAATAAATTGGCTTGCTTTCCAGGAGAAACAAAAGACTGTTCTCCATTACCAAATAAATTGGCTTGCTTTCCAGGAGAAACAAAAGACTGTTCTCCATTACCAAATAAATTGGCTTGCTTTCCAGGAGAAACAAAAGACTGTTCTCCATTACCAAATAAATTGGCTTGCTTTCCAGGAGAAACAAAAGACTGTTCTCCATTACCAAATAAATTGGCTTGCTTTTCAGGAGAAACAAAAGACCGTTCTCCATTACCAAATACATTTCAAAAATCCACGAACGACCGACTTCCACGGTATTGTTTTATAATCGACGATATTTGGCCTACATCAGTCAATGATATTCTTGTACAGAACAGCTGTTTACTATCATCATCATCATCCTAATCTCACTCAAGAACATTTTCAACAAAATTAAAATAAAACAAATATCTAGCTATTTATGATTTTAATCATGTTTCATCATCATCTCAGCCACAAGAGTCTAGTAGGATATAAGGATTCGTCGGATTTGTAACTTTTTTCAACAAAAATAATTGGTAAAAATACTTTTGTATAGAAATCGTAGCACCTTAAGGTGAGTCCTAGCAGCTATAGATGGTCTATCAAAGTCATTATATCCAAAGATATCGCTAAAATCACTGCCCCTTAATCTGGATTAAAGTTAAAGTAAAAACCGGAAATTCAAATCTAGAACACGGCGGGTAAAATCGCAACGCGCATCTAGCACACAAACAAGTCTCGAAGATCGCACCTTCTCGATCGTATCTGATATAAAATATTCGTACTAAAGTGGGAGCAAGTTACACGGTGCCTCGGTCTATTTGAAATATACAAGTACCTATTCACTTACGCAGTATGGACGAAGGAAATATTCAGGATGTGCTTGTTTCATAATAAGTTTCATAATAATTATGGCTTAAAAAAACTGAAACAACAGACTTCAAAATATGCAATTTAGTTTACTTGAACGACACACGTTTTCCAGTTACATATTTTGTTTTGTCTTAAAAACCAAAGTACTGGACCGATTTTGATAAAATTTGATACCACCTCTGGGGTATTTCGTATTTTGAATTCGGTTTTTAGGGTTCCGTACTCAAAGGGTAAAACGGGACCCTATTACTAAGACATCCGATGTCTGTTTTCCGTCTGTCACCAGGCTGTATCTCATGAACCGTGATGGTTAGACAGTTGAAATTTTCACAGATGATGTATTTATCTTACCGCTATAACAATAAATACGAAAAAACTGAATAGTTTAGATAATAGTATAGTAATAGAATAGTTAAGGGGTTCGCATACAAGAAACGTAATTTTTTGCTCATTTTTGCTTAATATTGATAACGGCAAAAGGTTGAAATATTCACAGGATATTGAGTTATATTATTCACTTTAAAAATAAATAACCAAATTAAAATAATATTAATATTTAAGGGGGCTCCCATACAACAAACGTGATTTTTTGCCGTTTTTATAGATAATGGTACGGAACCCATCGCGCGTGAGTCCGACTCGCACTTGGCTGATTATTTTTCAACGAACATCCATCTGACACAGAACGAACATCCACGCTCAGCAGGAATGTTTACCCTGGGTGGGGATCGAATCCACGACCTTGTAGCTCGGAAGGCAGACGTACTACCACTGAGCCATGAGGGCTGTCCTCTTCAAATCTGTCCATACTGCCTGTCGGTAATATCACGGCTAAGGGTTGAACATCTGCTCTCCTCTCGTTTCATATTATACCGTATCACCCCCGTCCCGCTCCCGCGTTTAATACTTACATATACTGGGTAGATATTAAACTCGCATAGATATCGCGGAATATAAAAACGACGGCTGGTAACACCAATTTTATTTGACATACCTACACATATCATATATATTTTATTGTCTCTCTAGTATATACGCGGGAAATTTGAAATTCACGTATTTTTACCCGATTATTGAAGGATGGTTATGTTTTTGATATGTTTCTCTGGCATGCTCTAAACGTTTGAGGACTATTTCTCATTGATATACCAAACATCCGTACTCAGCGAAAACACGCTACGTTCAGGCTACGTTCTTGATGCACAGGAATGCTTTTTTTTTCTGTCATCTGTTTCCTGAGAATAAAATTTTAGAATTTTCAAGGCTAGAGTGAATAGATATCTTCTAGTCTAGATCAACGAGCTCCATCCTCGGCCACACCGTCGCTTAGCATCAGTCGTAGATCTACCTAACATAAAAAGTCTCAGTTGTGGAAAAAAAAATTGAAATGTTATACACAGTTGACAGCGAGCATTTATATTGTATTATTTTAAAAATATTACTTGTAGATAATTAATATATATGGAATACGGATATAGGCGCATTCGACGTGCTACATCCTAGGTCTACCGTCGCTTATTAATAATTTAAGTGGTAGCCAAACAGTCATTTTTTGATAAAAACAAATATTATCATTGTCTTTAAATCAACTTATAACCGCATAAGAAAGCCATTTGATTCGACATCAAATGACTTGTTAGAAAATAACATTCAGATCTCCAAATCGAAAAACTTGAAGTTTTTGAATATGAATTTCCGCAAAGTGACCCCTGATTTAATGAAATTTCTCCAATTTGATTCTTGTTTTATTTTATTTTAAAATTACTCAAAATAATAATAAAATTTGACTTTAAAGAACTAAAAAATCCTAATTCAAGTTGCGCAATATTCTTTTTGGTTTTCAAAAGAATATTGCGCAAATTGAAGACGGAAGCTACTGAACCGATTAAGATGAAATTTCTACGGGACCAATCTGAAAGTAAATCCTTTCAATTTTGACACTTTTCATTAAACAAATAGATAGATATACAACTATTAAAATACCACAGTATACACGGAAAAAGATACATAGAAAATAAGATTATGGCTAGGCTTTTATTTGGCGGCCTTATCGCTTCGAGCGATTTCTTTCAGACAACCATGTTTTCTAAATAATCTATGTTTTATAAATAACAATCATAAAAGTTACAGCAAATCATAAACAATACAAGAATTATTAACCTCTTTTTTGAAGTCGGTAAAAAGAACGAAAATAAAATACCAGCCAATTTCTTTCAACCTTTATGGAAAATGTGCGGCAGACATTGTTACAAAAGGACGCTGTTTACAAATAGCCAAGGGTGAAGTAAAGTTACACATAACATTTAGAAACATTCAAACCGAGACTTTACTGAGCAGCCATGATCGAAGCGGTCTGGGAGGAGTATGGAGAACTCACAGAGGATAAAAAAATATCATATCATCAGAATATAATATAATTGAATCATTTTTAAATATTCCAAAATATTAAATCCTATTATATAAATATAATTTATCATCTCAAGAGGCTCTTCATTATTTGGGTCAAGGGCAATACGAAGGACAGTCGTCCTAGGCAGGACGAGCAAACTCAGTAGGTTTTTCTGTATGTAGTCTTTGCAGCAGACAATTACAGATTTGCCCTTAGACCCTGCTTAGCCCTTAGGTTAGGATTTAGGTTTTTTATAAATTATTTTCTTTATAACTCCGTCAATTATAAAGCGATTTGGAAAATTCCTTTTTTGTTTGAAAGGATATACTTCCAGATTGGTTCTATAGAAATTTTATCAAAATTGATAATTTAGCTATTAAAGCAAAATAACAGGAAACAATGCCATCCAAGCAAATAAACGAAATCGCGTATTTCGAAGTCGATTGTTCCAGTTTTTATATACTTATAATAATTATTTAACTAAAAGAGAAGTGAGTTAAGAGATTAAAATCCTGACGCCATACTATTTATAAGAGTTGAGATTGAATTTAATGTGACATCACATACCCTATAGCCAGTGGACGATCAAGAGCACGGGCTCAAACGATCGACGATCGATCGAGAGAGCTTATAGAGTCGATCGCGAGTCGATGGTGCACCGTCTCTCCAATGGCAGGGGGGCTTTATTACACATGTTAGATAAGTAAACAAATGCAGACATTATCAGTCAGTGACAAACACCACACAACGTGTGTGTGTGTGGGTTAGTGTTTGTCAGTGTAATAATTACGTGGTCGATCGCTGACGGTACCATTTAGAGAATCTCTAATCAACACTTTTCAACGATACCTCATTTAACAAATTTTTAATTTTTTAAAATTTTATTTATTTTCTGTAATCAACAGCTTTTAACATCTAAAATTATACAAAAATTTGCCTATAGTAATTAGAATTAAAGCCAGAAAAGATTACAATCAATAATTACATATTTTTTTTCAGTAGTATGTGTGTATGCGTGGGGGATGAGTATGTGTGAGTTAGGTGTCGAACTCAATATGCATTTTTTTTTATCTTTGTCTTTAAGCAGTGTTTTGTTAAATGGAAAATATCCAGACTAGAGTAATGGACGTTGTATGTCTGAGCGGCACGACAAAGCACAGTATTCCGTGCATAGTTCGTACGTACCGTAGGCGCGTGAAACAGCGGCGTGGTGTATCGAGTGCGACGATTTGGTACTCTAATTGATATGTTGGACAATAGTTCACTACAATCATTCTGCCAGAAAATATATCGTGTAATAAGACAATATCGTATTGCTCACGTCGCTGCTTCAGCGTACCCATGCCGTAATGTTTGCATGCCTCGGTGTACGAAACAAAGGCTCTATAGTCTTTGTAGATTAAGAATTTTATAAACTTTTTTTGAATAGATCCTAGTTTTTCAATGTGGACATCATCATAACATGGTGAAATTATTATAATGAGTTTAGAAGTTTTAATTAATAATAAATATTTGCGGACATTTCATACAACACCATCTAGCATAAACTAAGCAAAGCTTGTTAACTAGATGGCTGGTAGAATACATATTAAAATACTAAATACTACGAATAATAATACGATTAAATACTTGCATTGCTATTTTAGCAAAAACAGAGATACTTTATGTACAATTAAGATCACAATTTATTGTTCAACCTGTTTTTTGCAAGGAATAAATTAATTATGAATTGTTTACTTTTTTTTTGTAAATATATACATAGATATGATACATAGAAACACTCAGACACAGAACAAACATCCAAGCTCATCACACAAATGTTTGTCCTGGATCAAACCCATGACTTACAGATTAGCGGGTAGACATACTACCAACTGAGCCACAAGGCCAGCCGTTTTGCCGGAACAGATAATCATACACACAAACGGGCTGAAATCCTAACCCTATTTTCAGCTCAAGCTTAGCAAAAAATCAAACGGCGTCATTTCAAAGATCGCTCTCGAACGCAACATGTTCGCCGGAGAACGATACATAAAACTAACATAAAACATCTTTAGTTTTATTAGTAAAAGAGAAACATTAAAATGTGAGTGGCGCAAGGATAAGTTTACTAGCGCTTCCTTCGAATCCACAAGTAGGTGCAATAAATGCGAGAGACTCACCCCATTCTGTTTCCGTCGACGACCATAGCCACATGAAAAAAAGTGTAACGACCAATGACTTATTATACGGAGATAGGTTTTCCCGGCTCTGCGTGGCAAGCCTCAAGTAAGTTAATCACCCACCCACCAGAAACGCTGTTAGACGCGTGTCGTGACTTGTAAACAGTGACAATGCCATCCTATGTGTTTAGAAAGTGCAACACTAAGATATATGAGGTAAAAATACTAAAAGGCCAAGGACGTGTCTAATCCTCGAAAGTGCTGAGAATTGAGATTTGCCATGCTTTTACTTCATATTCAACGAGTATAACATCTCTACAGATACAATCACATCGGTAACGGCGCGTTTAACGATACAGTAAACGGGGCATAATCACCAACGAGTAGATTTGATTGAGTTGAAGCTTCTAGGTAACGTTAACGACGATTATGTAGTTTAGTGCCCACATTACTCCCCGATTCCCATTTGCAGACAAATTGCTATTCCAGTTTACGCAGGGTTTTTACTTTCAGATTATATGTGCGTAAGTGAAGGAGTATAAAGTCGGGTAGCCGTATTGAGATTGGGATGTTTTGATACTGTCCGTTTAGGAGACAGGACATTTTGCGCCGCCCTACTCTGGACCTTCAGATACGAAAGGGTTCACACTAGTCCACAGCCATCTTCATGATGCATGCAATGCATGATTTTTATATTTAGTCATAAAAAAGGCAGCCACAAATA
This sequence comes from Lycia hirtaria, assembly GCA_947563715.1. Classification (NCBI taxonomy): domain Eukaryota; kingdom Metazoa; phylum Arthropoda; class Insecta; order Lepidoptera; family Geometridae; genus Lycia; species Lycia hirtaria. The sequence goes on along the minus strand of OX387386.1, from coordinate 20,950,900 downwards.
GATGCGTTCCACAAAAACAAAATTAAAATATCTTCAAAAATAAGAATGACGCAAGCATTTCAATTTCATGTTAGACAGAGAGCACTCCATCGCGGAAGATGACGTCACGCATCATGTGCACTGCAAAAATTCTATACGAATTAGTTTCGCTTGAAAGAGAGATATTAAATCGAGCAAAAACGAGCAAAAAAATCACGTTTGTTGTATGGGAGCCCCCTTAAATATTTATTTTATTCTGTTTTTTAGTATTTGTTTTTATAGCGGCAACGGAAATACATCATCTGTGAAAATTTCAACTGTCTAACTATCACGGTTCATGAGATACAGCCTGGTGACAGACGGACGGACAGACGGACGGACGGACTTAGTAATATGGTCCCATTTTTACCCTTTGGGTACGGAACCCTAAAAATGATATATGGCATTTTTATTCTTATTAGATTAGGTCGTCAGAAAACCTGGCTAAAAATAAAACCATATGTGGCATTTGGTACACGTTTTTATCTCACACAATTTAATCTAAGTTATTCTACAACGATGTTGAAAACATTTTTTTTCACTCTAGTATTTATATACTATTTAAAAAAAAAATACAAAACGAGAATTAAAATTCCAACGTTTAACTGGTACCTAGGTGTTCAAATGTACGAACTCACCGAGAGTTTGTTGACTAAGTTTCGAGCTACAGCAGCCAGCAGTTTCACTGAATTCGCATCGCCACGCTTGCAAGCCCAGTGCATTGCAGTCTGAAATATTCAATATTAGAATTAAATAAAATATTAAAAGAAAAAAAAAACTGACCCTAAATATTATCCGATTTTTATGACTCTTTTTTTCTGATTAGAATCATAAATGACTATGCCTTTATGGTTTGTTTTATTCAAATTTTGTAATAACTTTGAAGTAAATAAAAAAAGATAAAAATTAAAATAAAAAAGGTAATTTAGATCTGCAAAGGTAGCAGTGACTCGTCGGGGTTCATCATCATCATCTCAGCCATAAGAAGTTCACTGCTGGACATAGACTTCCCCCATGATTTCCAGAAAGACCGGTTGGAAGCGGCCTGCATCCAGCATCTTCCTGCCACTTGTAAGATATCCTCTGTCCAACTTGTGGCTGGTCTTCCTACGCTGCACTTGCCGGTTCGTGGTCTCCATTCGAGAAGTTTTCGGCCCCATCGGCCGTCAGTCCTAGGTGCCATGTGCCCTGCCCACTGCCACTTCAACTTGATTATCCGCTGTGCTATGTCGGTGACTTTTGTACGTCTACGGATCTCTTCGTTTCTAATACGATCTCGTAGAGAGACTCGAGCATAGCCCTCTTCATAGCCCGGGGTTGCTTTAGATCGATTGCCTCCTAAGTTTTGAATACTTAGTCTGGCCATAAATACTGTTACAGTTAAAAATAAGAAAGATATTACATTTGAATTTGGAATCTGTCATTTTTATACGATTGTTCATTGAGTTTTCTAATTTTGGCGCCAATACATTGTACAATATTTTACGATATTAAAATGGAGTGGAGTGATAAAGAGAACCGAATCGCTGTGATTGCATTACACAAAGATGGTATGGAGCCAAATGCAATTTTTAAAACTCTCCATACGCTTGGTATCAGTCAAATGTTTGTGTACCGGGCTATTAATAGGTAGAATGAGACCTCCTCTGTTTGTGACAGAAAAAGATCTGGCCGTCCACGTAGTGTTCGTACGAAAAAGGTGGTCAAAGCAGTAAGGGAAAGAATTCGAAGAAATCCTGTCCGAAAGCAAAAGATTTTATCTCGGGAGATGAAGATAGCACCCAGAATCATGTCGCGTATTTTAAAAGATGACTTAGGACTTGCAGCCTATAAGAGACGCACTGGTAATTTTTTAACTGATGATTTAAAAAAGAATAGGGTGGTAAAATCGAAACAACTACTGAAGCGGTAAGCAAAGGGAGGTCACAGAAAAATTTTGTTTACGGATGAGAAAATCTTTACAATTGAGCAACATTTTAACAAACAAAATGACCGTATTTATGCTCAAAGCTCTAAGCTTCCCAATTAGTCGACAGAGTGCAACGTGGGCATTATCCGACTTCAGTGATGGTTTGGTGGGGTGTTAGCTATGAAGGAGTGACTGAGCCATATTTTTGTGAAAAAGGTATCAAAACATCGGCACAAGTGTATCAAAATACCATTCTTGAGAAGGTAGTTAAGCCCCTTAACAACACCATGTTCAATAACCAAGTATGGTCCTTCCAACAAGACTCGGCGCCAGGTCATAAAGCTCGGTCCACGCAGTCTTGGTTGGAAGTGAACGTTTCGGACTTCATCAGAGCTGAAGACTGGCCGTCGTCTAGTCCTGATTTTAATCCGCTGGATTATGATTTATGGTCAGTTTTAGAGAGTATGGCTTGCTCTAAACGCCATGATAATTTGGAGTCCCTAAAACAATCCATACGATTGGCAGTGAAGAATTTTCCCATGGAAAGAGTGCGTGCTTCTATTGATAACTGGCCTCAACGTTTAAAGGACTGTATTGCAGCCAATGGAGACCACTTCGAATAAGCTTTTATATTTTAAATTGTTTTATATTTATGTATTAAACTAACACACTGTAAAAGTAATAAATATTATTTGCAATAAAAAAATAATTTTTTTCTTCGTGACAATATTTATGGCAAGACTAGGTATAACAACTATCTGTGTTTAAAGAAAAACATAATATCCGATTGCAAATAGATACAACAAAAACACAAATATACGTGATTTGCGTTTGTATACTTCTATTTAAAAAAAAAAATCGAAGTCAGACAATGTTTAGAGGATAACATTTCTTTTTTAACTGAATAAAAAAAGGAGGAGGTTCGATTCCGTATTTTGGTTTGGCAAAACGGCGTTTTTCGGAGTTAGTTGTTCAAATTCAAATTAATATAATCCTTACAAAACAGGTCAAACAATAAATTGTAATCTGTAATATTAAATAACTGTTTCAGTATTTCAAACTAAAATAATTCGAAAAAACAAATTTTCAATGGTAATTATTATAGTTTAAATAAAATACACTGTATGCAAGCCACTTCCAATCGGTCTTTTTGGAAATCTATGGGGGAGGCCTATGTCCAGCAGTGGACTTCTTATGGCTGAGATGATGATGAAATAAAAACTGAGTTAACCGACTTCAAAATGCGCTGTTAATTAATTTTGTTTTATTAACCAAAATACTGAACTTTTACATTCTTTCAAACAAAAAATATTTTTTACATTAGTTTATAAATAACGAAGTTATGCTGTAACATAAATTAAAAAAAAGCCAAATTGTTAACCTCCTTCGTATGGAAGTCGGTAAAAAGAGATTTTTTCAACTATACTAGAATATGTTCTACGTTGTTAATACAAACAAAACAAAAACTATTTTGGCTAAAACATTCAGTCCAGCTGTCAGTCGATCCGTTACACTTTGCCTAGGGGCTAATTGTGAAATTTAGTTTTAGGATAGTTTATCGAAGAATTCTGAGCGGCTCCTTTTAGGATTGCCACTTAATGGTAGAAAACAAAAGGTTAAAACTAGGTATTAATACACGATCGGTTATATGGCTGGACCACCAGTTATAAATGAGAGAAAAAAATCACAGTATATACTTCTCTTATTTGTTTGTTGGTAGGTAGTCCGTGTCATATTCCACAGTAGGTACAAAGAACCAACGCCGCCGCCGTCTAAATGGTAGCCAACGGACAGGGTTGTCTGCAAAGAACACGTTGGCCCCTACTATATCTACCTACCAGCTGCTAATACGTATACATTGGTACCTGCTTACTAAACTATGCTCTATCTATCAACACAGTATAAAAATGTCAATACGAATACTTAGATTAATGGACGTATCTAGGGGGCGGGGGGATGTCTCGGATGTTTGAGGGGTTAAAACTTCCCCCCGAAACTAAAACCTTAGTTTAAAATACCTTAGATTATGCTACCTACACATTTTTGCAGGTAAGTAAATCTTTCAAAATAATGTATGTCATTGGCAACCTTGGTAAATGAGTACATTAATCGAGATTGATAACGACATGCAGGACATTTTCAATTCAACCGTCTTATTTTGCGATATAAAAGGATCAGGATGACACAATTAGTTCATTTATACTTAAATCATGGTTACTCTAACAAATGAGTCTCAGCGAAATGAACACAATCAAATTCAATTATCGATTAGCCTTAGGCATTTCGCAAAATGATACGCCGACGGAAAGCAAGCCTAGCAAATAATGTTTACTTATATGACACTTACGACATGGTATCACAAAAAAGCACCGTACGGTCAAACTGCTTCTTTCTCTACCGAACACACGTTAAGATACGCTAAATTAAATAGAAGCCGTACAGACTCCCAAAATTACCTTCATTATAAATAATACCGCTATCTCAAAATCGATACAAAATTATGAAGCCCGCGTATTAAGAATCTAAAATTGTTGCACGAATCAGTTTAGTCAGAGAGGAGTTTTAGTAGGTCGAGAAACAAATTGCTTGATTGCCAGCCTTTTATTTTTATATATGTAAAACACTCTGATGGACAATATAATGTCGAAATTATAGCTGTTTATAATCGGGACGTATTAGGATCATTTGCATTCAGATTAAAGATTATATTTTGGTGAAGGTAGGTGTTATTAGCGTAGTTATATGAATTAGTTTGCTATCATCGCTGCGATGATCATTTTATTCAAAACGTTATGGTAAGTAAAGCATAATTTTAACGAAGCGCGTTTTGTATCAAAGTTTTTATTTAAGTACGGGTCATTATAGCTTGTACGATTAGTTGTCCGATTAGATTATCTCAAGTTGGAAATGAGACCGAACTACTGACACTTTTCGTTCAATGTTGCACTGATGCGAGAAAATAAATTAGTTTAAATAGAAAAGTAAGGCTTTAAAAATTAAAATTCCCTTATCTACTTTGTGATATACTTAAATTATAATTGATTTTAAATAATTTATTATTGTTTTTTTTTCTTCTAATTAATTGTTATCTTTTTCTAATTAATTTTTATTTATTGGCTTATGTTGACACGCTATGAAATAATTATTAACATACCATTTATTGTTAAATTTGTTAAACATTTGTTGTTTTTATAGAGACTTTTTTTATGTAATTTATTATTTTATTTATATAAAATATCGACGATTCAAAAGTACCTAACCTGACTACCCTACTAAAAGTACATAAGTTACTATGATACTTAACTGAAATAAATTGAATTCAATTTCAGGTCCTACCAAGTGGAGTCCACGTACCGGCAAGCGCAGCGTAAGAAGACTAGCCACGAGATGGACAGATCCTCATACAAGTGGCGGGAAGACGCTGGATGCAAGCCGCTTCCAATCGGTCTTTTTGAAAGTCCATGGAAGAAGCCGGGACTGATTTGAAAAAAAAAAAAATGTTTGAAAAGACATATTTTACAGGTGGTCTTATAGAAATTTTATGAAAAACTGTTTAGTATTTTTGTTTTTATAACAAAATAATTGGAAAAATATGTCATCCAAGTAAACGATTTGCTTATTTTGAAGTTGTTTTTTTTAGGTTTATAACCGATCACTTGTTATATTACTTTTTAACATTTAATTTTCTAATGATTTTTTGTCAATTACCTATTTCCTAAACTCCTGCTTTCTTTAACAAGTAAGATTTACCGCCAATAAAAACCGACATCAAAGCTAACCACAATGATTTCGTTGTAAAACAATGCTTTTCTCGATCATGATTGGTAAAAATAGTTTGTATGGATACCGACCCACCAAATGTGTTGCAAATAAGAATTGATATCTGAAATAAACGAACCGAATTGAAAAAAATAAATAGCCAAGTGCGTGTCCTCTATTTGATACTGTGAACATACGAGTTAACTTATGTTAGTTTAAATGAAATTTGCATTTTTTTTTTCATTTCTTACTTCTACTTACTTAAGGGCATTTTTTAGTTGATCGACTATTAGGTAGTAGTCAACTTGTAAAGTCTACTTAGCCGTGATAGTCTTCCTTTTAAATTCATTATATATGATTATATCTGGGGGCACGGCAGTGGCCCCGCCAAGTCGAGCGGCAAGGCCACGCCGTACCATCCTTTTCTCGAAGCCATTCAGAGCACTTTCGACCCCCCTCTAACTTTGTTGTGGATAAAGCTAGAAGTCTGAATTTCATATTAAAAATTCCCTACGTTAAAAATAAGCTTCACACACCCCAATGTATGTTTATTATCTATTCAAGGATTCAAGAATAACTACACGATGGGGTAGAAGAGAAAAAATAATTCATCCCACTTTATACGTAGGGGACAACCGAAAAGGGGGTACTTAACCGAAAAAATTTTTTTTTTTACAAAATTTTATTCAATGACTTTCTCGGCATAACTAATATGAATATTCATGCCAGCTTTATAGAACAACAATCTTTGAGCATAGCCGCGGCCAGACAGACGGACATGGTGAAACTGTAAGGGTTTCTTGTTAACTACGGAACCCTAAAAATAGGTAAGTGAGGGTTATACGATTCAGAGTTTCAGGTGACACAGCGCCTACTCAGCAGTTGAGACACTTTCTAATATAAATTAGTCTACAGGAGGTTGGTACGGGGTGCCATACCAATCGTCGTCGGTACAAGACGTAGGCGTGATCAAAGCTGATTCAGTGGGGTAGTTAGCAGGCGGTCCCGGGCTCCACGTCGCCCGGAGAAATATTGGCCCCGAGGGGAGCGCTGTTCATTTGCACCGTACGTTAGGTACAAACCTACTTTTATATATGTATGGTCACTACGTCAATACTGCTAGCCATTTTAGAGGCTGAATGGGAGCTAAATTATGTGACAATAGATTGGACCGGCGAGCGCCGGCGGGTCGATCTCGATAACGGGTTAACGCATTTGCGTCGCAGCGCTGATGGCTCTGTCTCAACATGTATCGTAACAATGTGCTTGTTTATGTATTTGACAATGCGATTGCGATCTTGTTAATATGGGCTACGTATATAGTGTTTTGGAACGACGTTGGGGCTGACTTTCGGCCTATTTCGGTTCTATCATTCACTCGCTCCCTTACCTGATATTAATACGCCTAATCGCAATGATTTATTATACGAAGATAGGTTGTCTCCGACTCTGCTTGGCAAGGCTCAAGTAAGGTAATCGCCCGACTCGTCTTCAGTCGCAACACGTCTTGCAACGCTGTTAAGACGCGTGTCGTGACTTGTGAACAATGGTATCATGTGTGTTTAGAAAGTGCAACCCAAGATATATAAGCCTTAAGGATGTGGTCTTATCCTCGAAAGTGCTTACAATTAAGATTTGTCATGATTTTATTTAAATTCAATAAGCACAACCTCTCTAAAGATAAAATCTCATTGCCTAACCGGCACAACAGCTGACTAATGTAAGCAGCTAATATTTTTATCTTTAATTTCCCTATTTAATTGTACAATGTTTTTTTTATTAAATTTACTGTACCGCAAAAGTACTGCAAAAATATCTAGTACAGGTTTGTACAGCCAATACGTTGTGTGCGTTTGTTGTATGCAAATAAATTATCTTTATCTAAAAGGGTAGCGACTAATTGGAAAATATTAGTCAAAAAAACTAGGCAAGATTTATACTTACTGCGTTCCCCACAATTTAATTATAATATAAAAATACAGTACACTGAATTATAATATAATGATGTATTATAAATATTATTTATAGGTACATAAAACAGTTTCAAATGCAAAAAATTTAATAGTAGTTGCATTGGATTTGCTCCAAAGTAGATTGCTAAGACGAAATGCTAGGCGTAATTTAAAAAAAAAGTTTAAGTCTGAATGCTTATCTTGCTCTTGGACAGTTATTGACATTTGTTTGTAAAATCTCAAAGTTAACTCTATAATCGTTCACTCTTGCGACTAGCTTCTATTATCTACCTTTTTAACATATACTTTGAGTTTAGTTTGAGTTAACAATAGTAGAAAAAAAAACCGACTTTATTTTGTGCTATTACTATTATTTTGTGTTTGTTTTGTAGATACAGCCGTTTAATTGCAGGATAGACGGACAGACAGCGCACGCTTAGCAATATGCCCTGTCCCTCTGGCTAATGAACGTGGCACCGCTAAAAATGGCACTAAACTAGGTATCATATTCTTATAACCAACATCAAGATGTAGGTAAGCTTATCAATGATCCGAAATACATTTGTTAGAATCTTACTTGTCGGAATCCATTTTATAGAATTGTCTGATTCCATATGTTTTACTTGACACGAGTTTTCGATTCCATACGTTCGCCCGAATAATTACTAGGTTAGGTTCGTTTGGTTTCTGTTTTATTATATCCAGAAACCTTATTATTTATAAATATTAAAATAACTGATATATCAATTATCATTATGCTTGGTCCGCTAGATTTCTGTTATTATAATATATAAAATAAAATAAAATACGTATTACAGAAATTCCGTTATCAGTCAAATTATCAAATGAGCATTCGGGGTTTTGATAGTCTTTTATAAAATAAATATATTCAGTTTTCGGGGAAATGACATTCGATATTTCATAATTCGGGTTATAGATAGGTAACCGAAGAATTCATACGCCGGCATTCTGTTTAATAACACACTTACGTACAGCTAATTAGGCAAGTTATGTTCTTTGTTATAGAAGCCGACAAGCCTCGAGCATAGTACGCATATTTACACTACTTTAGTATAATTTACTAGTAATTAGAATACTTACATACTGCATGAGTTCGGCGGCCGGGGAGTAGGCAGCCGTCGAGAAGCGATATGAAAAAAAATATATACGACGAGCTTCATCCTCGGCCACCAACAGGCGAGTTGGTGGTCAATCGTAGATCTATAATGTATAAAAAAAAAAAAAAGTATGTTTAAGAATGGAAGATAACTAGTTATTTCAACTTTGTTTATCATGTGTATTAAGCCACAGCCAGAATAGGTGTACCAATTCTGGATATTGAAAAAAAAAAAAAATGAACTAAATATTTATTATAGTTTAAAAAGATAAATTAATTATCTAATTTTTTTCGTTTTTAGCTCTTTTATAAATTTAAGTAGCATATCTTTATTATTTAACTTGTTTAGGTTATTTTAGTTTAGTTTTATTTAAGTACATATATATATAATTACAATTTTGAATTACAAATATTATAAAATGAAAAAAAAATGTTTAAAAAGATGTCAAAATAAGCAATTTCATTTATTCGGACGACATTTCTCCAACTTGACTTACTACTGAATTTCAGACTTGACCTTTTGGGAGTTGTCATTTTGGCTCATTGGATCTTTTGGGCCGCTGGACCTTTTGACCCTCAGGACCTTGTGTACCTGAACGTTGTTTTTTTCAGTTGTTTTGTTTTAAAAACCAAACTACTGAACTGATGTTGTCTTTAGTACCTTAGAATACAAATGATAACGCGTGTCTGAAGGGTGCCCGGAGATTACCCCTGGAACTCTCTGACGGAAACTACTAAGAAAGTCTAGTATGTGTACATTATCTAATCGTTGCATAAATGAAAGCTAGTGCCTAAAAAGTATTTATAGTTTATCTTGTCAATCATCCATCCAAAATAGCCACAGTTATATGATGTACTTATCAACCGATAAAAAAAAAACTTTAGCTGTTTGTGAGGATATAGGTATCAGATCGGTTCCATAGAAATTTTATCAAAACCAGTTCAGTAGTTAAAAAACAAACTGGAAAAATGTTATCCAAGTAAACGAAATTGCGCATTTTGAAGTCAAATGTTTAAATTCTTTGAATTATAATACACAGTAATTATCTAAATTTTATAGCAAGTAAGTATAAATAGTCTACGGCCAGCCCTAGTGTCAGAGTCATTAAGCTGCCGAAAAGCCTCTGACCTGGCTTGACGATTGCTGTTTTTAGGAACAAACAACCGGGACCTACAATTTAACGTGTCATCCGACCCACGGTAGCACTCAGAAAAAATTGCCACTCACGGTCACCCATCCGAAGACTGACCGGTCCGTCCGTTGCTTGACATTGGTGATCGTTTGAATTAATAATTAATTCGAACAGTTACATAATTTTACAGTTATATCCTGAGTAAAGTCATTTATATTACAATATTTCGGTACAATTGTATTGCCCCCTTCGCGCCCAGTAGAAAATACTCTAAGGGGCCATTCATTTATTACGTAAGTCTATTTTTGCTAGTTTTTAACCCCCTTCCCCCCCCAATGTGTGAAAAAATTAGAACAAACCGACATGGACATGGTCCGACGATAAGACATGGTCGACCCCCTTCCCCCCTAAATCGTCTTACGTAATAAATGAATGGCCCCTAATAACAAAGTTTAACATTTCTGAAGTGAAAATTTCTTTAGCGGCGTTGTGCATTTTTGGGATGGGTAAAAAAAATTAAACTCGCGTCAGATCGACAGATCGTAAGACGGACAGTCAGAAACCTATTCTAACGATCTGCATTTAAAGTTCATTATTGTATGTACAAGTTTGTCCTTCTAGCATGACGTCATTTCGTCGCGCCGAATGTTTATTTTCGACACATGCACGTAAGACTCGTTAGCTCAATAGGTCAGAGCACCGATATAAATTTCAATTTGTCAATCGGAGGGCGGAGGTTCAAATCACGAGTCAGTCTTTTTGCTATTTTACTTTTTAGTTTTCACTTCTGCCGGCACTCCCGGAGTGCAACTCGTTGTTTTTTTTTTATTCGTATGTTTTTCAGGGACTTTTAGACTAAGTCTATGCCAGCCCCATCGTACCCTTATAATAATACTACATCATTAACTTACCAACTAGGAAGACGCGTGGAACTAGTCAGACTCACGGCCTGAAGAAAAAAAAACGCCAGTCCGTAAATCAGTACATTTATTTATTTATTTATTTATTTATTTACAATGAACGGTTGGCACCAATTACACATTGCATATATTATACTAAGTCATAATTATAAAATTCAAATATTAAAGTAAAATATAACATGTCAATAATAAGTACAAAATTAATAAGTATCTAATAAATTAAATTCATTAAAAGGAATGTTTTTCACAAAATAATAATAAAACTTGCATTAGGTCAGGCCACTTATCGCAAAAAATATCACAATCTGGGAACTCTTTTAAGAATGCGTTGAGTCCACGAATGATGCGACACATTGGACTGAAATTCCGCGACTTTGTCCGGTTACAGCCATTGGAGAACAGCTTATGTTTTCGGCTGGGCCGATGTCTCATATATTTATCTGGTACATATAACATTTTAAGAATTAAGTCCTTAAAATATAGTCTTTAAAACAAAAAATCTCATTAAGTAGATATTTCCGGTTCGGTGTACAGCATTAACAGATTTATTGTCGGCTAACGTAATAAATTGTAAACTGGATTACTCCGCCCTTACGTAGAGCAAACCTTTATAATTTGCCCGAGATAAATCTCTTGTCCGTGTCAAAGGCCTTTAACGCTTAAGATAAAATTCTGTTTCAACTAGACATCTTACAAATTAGTTTCAGGCCTGCGAGTGTCACTATCAATTACTCTCAAATGAGAACAGATATTGTGGTAGGTTTTAGGTGGGCTTTAATAATTTCGTGAAAACGTTAGCTAGATTTCAGGTACAGTTTTACATTAGCTACATTTTAGGCATAGATTTATAGTTTCACGAAAATATTAGTTATATTTTAGACATAATTTTACTAGTGTTTTCACGTAAGTGTAATTAGGGTTTAGACATTTGTTTTGAGTTTAGTTTTATTGTAAATGCCTTATTGAGTTTCTAGTAAATATTAGCTAAGTTCTAGACATAACTTTCATAAAAGATATTTTCACGAAAATTTTTGCTGGGTTTTAGACATTTCATAATTACAATAAAACAATTTTCGCTTATAATAGCTTTTTATATATTCCGAGAGCCCAGGGTCGTCAGACGTTACTTATTTCGTGACGAACGAAATGTGTCGTACTTGTATTGACTCTGAAGGTAGGTATATACAACATATTACCTAATTTGTGCCGACGGCTAATTTTCAAATATTAGAGTATGTAGAAATGTCTAAAAATATAGCTAAATTTACTTTCATTCTGACAGTTAATTTTTATGTATAATTATGGTACACAATCATCATCATCATCTCAGCCATAAGAAGTCCAGTGCTGGACATAGGCCTCACCCATGGATTTCCAAAAAGACCGATTGCGCGCGGCTTACATCCAGCGTCTTCCCGCCACTTGTATGAGGTCATCTGTCCATCTCGTGGCTGGTCTTCCTACGCTGCGCTTGCCGGTACGTGGTCTCCACTCGAGAACCTTTCGGCCCCATCGGCCACCAGTTCTACGTGTTATGTGCCCTGCCCACTGCCACTTCAACTTGCTAATCTGCTGTGCTATATCGGTGACTTTTGTACGTCTACGTATCTCTTCGTTTCTGATGGTATACAATATAATAACAAAAATAATAATCAATATTGCAACACTTACAGTCGGCGGATTTTTTTCCAGATGCTTTCAAGTGGGCAAAAATTGACCTATGTTTACTTATTTCCTGAATCAGAAAATAAGTAAACTCGATAAACGTGATGTTTGATTTTTATTTCTATATTATTTGTAAGCAGCCAGACAAAACTTAGGGCCTAATCATTCTCCAGACACTCATAATGATCTCACACTTAGATTAGTATGTACTAATGTCGATATTTAAATTTGTCTTTGGTATGATTTGCCCCTAGGATTTGTCTGGCAGCTTACAAATAGTATAGAAATAGTTCCTTAAATATCATATATTATTATATGACGATGTGTCGAAATGTGTCGTACTGAGTGACGACACATTTAGTTCGTCACAAAATAAGTAACGGCTGGCGACGCCGGGCTCTTATTGTGCAGTTTTTAGGTATTTAAACAAAAGAAGCTAAGACTAAAAGCTGGAAACAATGACCACTGTGGGTATTGTGGGCAAGCACCGTGTCGCGTCGTCGCCATATCCGGCGGCACGTCATATTGATTGCGTTTGCATGTACATCAATTAGGTTCCGTGGAACGATGCGTCTTCCGCCCCACTAATTACAGCCGTGTCAAACGGCTTACGTCTGTAATTATGCAGATAGTTTGACGGTGACGTTCGCCACCGACACTCACTTGTATAGTTACCTATTTGCAGGTTAATATTGACACGGATGGCACACATTATTAAGTGATATAAGACACACAGTTTAGTACGGGAGTTCCTGATCAGGGGGACCCGCCCCTCTAAAGGGGGGGAGGGGGGGAGGGGGGCTTAAATAGATGTTAAGGGTGCCCCCTTTACCTACCAAGTTAATTTAAAAAAAGTTAAATGAAACAATAACATACAAATTGTACAGCGTATTTGAACTAAGTATTTACTTGGTACAATAGTATAGTATATATGTATTTACATATCGTTACATTTTCTTTTCTATAATCATAATATATATCTAAAGGGGGCGCAATCAAAATAAGGTTGAGAAGCCTTGGTTTAGTATAACAATTTACAATACATTATAACCATAGATTTTTTTTATTGAATTTCCCTTAGGTTCCGTACAAACTGGTTAAAAGAACTACCGGGCGTAGCTAGTCATTGATTAAAGACGGAATGATACCTCTCATGATACTGGTTAACTCAGTTTAAAATTTGGACCCTCATTCCTTGCATTAAGAAAAAAAAAAGTAATTTTTTTGCAATTTTATTACAAATGCTTCTTGCCATATTTCATAGTTCTAGGTCAACAGTACCCCATAGGTTTTGATTCCTGTGTGAGTGTCGAAATGTGCGGGTTTTTGCAACATATACGGCTGTAACTTTTTATGATCTGCTACTACAGATTTACGTATATGGTTTCAATTTCAACTCGATACCTTCATGCGTTCCCGAGATAGAAAGTCTTGACAGACGAACAGACTAACTGATGAACAACAAACTGATCCTATAAGAGTCCCGATTTTTCCTTTTGACGTACGGAACCCTAAAAAATCAAACCATATTAATTATTTATTCTTTACAGTAAGTACAGTAAATGTGTCGTACTGAGTGAAAGGTTGAATGGTTCAATATTTTTTGAAGTGTGACTACACTTAAGGCTTTAGAAATGTAAGAGATTTCAATCATCATGTTTAGAGATATTTGATATCCCCTCTTTACTAACTTCCGTCGCCGAACTGATACAGGCTCCCACGTACAGATTGGGATACTGCTTACACATTAGTAGATTAATTCATTATATTCCTATACTTGAACGAATAATTCTTTTATATAAAATGGATCTTGGAAACGGCTCAACGATTTTGATAAAATTTGGTATGTAGTTAGACTCGGGGACGATAAATTGATCTAGTTAGATTTAATTTTTAGTTATCCCGGGTTTGCCCTTATTTTCAGTCATAAAACATCCGAGCGGCGCCCGGTCGCCCAGGTAGGTACTATATATTATAATTACATATACCTAGCGGACATTTCACACAACACCATCTAGCCCAAACTAAGCAAAGCTTGTACTGTGGAAACTGGATGGTTGGTATACATATACCTATACTTTTTTTTGTAAATATATACTTATGATACATAGAAACACCCAGACACAGAACAAACATCCATGCTCATCGCACATATGTTTGTCCTGGGTGGGGATCGAACCCACAACCTACAAGCTCAGAATGCAGTCGTACTATAACTGAGTCATGATGACTGTCAATTATTTATATTAGCTGATTTTGTAGATTACAATGAAGTGAAAGCAGAGCCGTAAATAGGGCGGTGCCACCGGTGCCCAGGCACAGGGCGTAGACTCTGGGGGGCGCAAGAATGGCCAGACCAGGCAGGACTATTATTATTTCGGTTTGCTCCTGATAAGTTCCCGCTGCGCCTCTAGTGCTCAATTCCAACACATACGTACCTACATGCCAGTATCATTAAAAACGTCTGTTAAATTAGACAAATCATCGCGCTCATTTTTTTGGCAGCGTACGAGCGTATTTGTGTTTAGTGTTTAACGGAGTCAAGCGAAAAGTAAATCTTTAAAAAAGCTTATGGCTTGCTTTACTATCTGAACTCATTCATTTGTGGTCTCATTCATTTGTGTATTGTGTAGTTGTGAATAATTTAGCAAATATTTTCGAATAAACGTTTTATCTCCAATTTATACATAAACGCAGTTTATATTATGCTATCTTCCTTTTTTTAAACTATACCATACCAAGTACTTAAAATTAAATTAATTTACAGTTAACTGAAACTTTGCAGGGTGTTATTTTATTATAGAGTCATGTGGGTCAAGTGTACGCAGCGGGTAAGTGTACGCACGCTAAGTATCTCGAAAACCATTTATAATTAAGAGACGGCGTCTTCGCTCTCCAATACCGGGCACGACGTCCGACGAAGTGCTTGTTTGTCAGCGACCGGTCACGCGCCATTTTGTTTTTGCAGGCAAGTAAATTATTTTGCCTAATTTCTTGCGATATTTTATCATATTTAAAGTGTAATATTTTGTAGTTGTGTAAGCTTTTATAAAATATTGTAATTGTTATCGATATTTGCATATATTAAGGTTTTAAAATTGACAGTGTTTGAATTTCTTGGATGACGCAATAATTAACAATTTTGACAAAGTCTCAATTTGATGGGTGGGGTTAAGTGTACGCACAAGCTTGTCGTGTAAGTGTGCGCGCGCGCATTTACTCTATCTTGGTTACTTTTGTTTTCTTTATGTAAGGTCAATGGTAAATAATAGTAAATACTGCAATATTTTGTTTCAGAATCCAGAATAACTATCTAAAATCCTCGAAATTACCAACGGAAGGCTCCCGACAGATAGTTGGTGACGAATGAACATTAGTAGCCGCTAAATTTATTAACTATGATTGATCTCATTTATTGGTCCTTGTTTGATTTTTGTTTTCAATTTATTCGTTACTGAAACATAATTAGATAAGTATTTAAGTTAAAATAATAAGCTTTGGAAAATGTTTACAACTCAAAATGTTCTTGATTTATGTGGCGTACACTTACCCCATCGACTGAGCACACTTACCCCCCTACTTGGGTAAGTGTACGCATTTTGACTACCTTTGTATTTTTTAAATTTCAAAGAATCTGTGCCATTATAGATGATTATTTTCATACTTATATTGTTGATTAATAAATAATCAAAGCAATAAATACTGATTTGTTTCATTTAGATTATAAATTTTATTTCAGGGCACTTTCAAACTTTTAATGCGTACACTTGACCCACATGACTCTATAAGTATGAAGACCAAAGTGGCCCAAAAATTAAACCTTAAGCATCAGGGTGAGCAACGCATTTGCACTAGTGAACTTGCGTTTGAGTTTTAGTGAGTGAGACACAGTGGGTGGTATAATAGGTGAAGGGACCACATAAATAGTTCATCTTCTTGTTTGACCACATCAGTTCTAGTTCTTTAAAAAAATAGATTTTTCTTCCAAAATATTAGATAATTGGTCCACCAGCACCAAGGTCCTTGTGCTTTATTTTATTACCCTGAATGAAATAAAGTAGGCCTATACGTAGCATTGCTCTAGCTAGGCAAGGCCGTAGGCAGGCCAGGCTTTCTGAAATCCAAAATCTGAAATCCTGGCCATTATCAAAAATCCTTCCAGGCTTCAATAATTTTATAAAATGCTTCAAAAAGTTTCGCGCGAGCGAAATTGATCTTTATTTGTATTGATCAAAAAAGTGCCGTGAACTTTCTAATATGAGCAAATAATTCACTAAAAATAGCCACCAACCAAAAATTTTTGCGCGTTCTTGTAGGTATGTTTGTAATTTTCTATTATGTTTATATTTAGGAATATTAAATTGGCAATCAATGCATTCAAATGGTTGTATTTATAATTTTTGATAGTTAAAGTCGCTCTTTACCAGTCGGGTATTTCCTTTTAACACAGTTACTTGTTTGATTCAAATTAATATTAAAAACCTTAAAAAAATCTTTTATTTTGACATGGGGAACTGTGGGTTCATTAATACGAGAAATAAAGCATAAATTACTATAAAAACATCACTAAAATTTTCTAGCTCGCGCATTATTACTATTTTGACATAGAAGTACTGTGAGTTCACAAATACCAGTAGCATATTACTATAAAATATTACTAAAAAAAATTCGCACTCGCTTTGCTCGCGCATTAATATTATTTTCACATGGAAGTACTATTGGTTCACTATACGAGAAATAAAGCATATTACTATAAAAACACCACTAAAATTTTCGCGCTCGCGCATTATTACTATTTTGACATAGAAGTACTGTGAGTTCACAAATACCAGTAGCATATTACTAAAAAAAATTCGCGCTCGCTTCGCTCGCGCATTAATATTATTTTCACATGAAAAATTTGCATATTACACTATAAAACACTACAAAAAATATTCGCGCTCGCTTCGCTCGCGCATTCATATTATGTTAACATGGAAGTACTATGGATTCACTAATACGAGAAATAAAGCATATTACTATAAAACACCACTAAAATTTTCGCGCTCGCTTCACTTGCGCTTTATTATTATTTTGACAGAGAAGTACCATGGGTTCACTAATACGAAAAACAAAGCATATTTCTATAAAAGCACTACTAAAATGTTCGCGCTCGCTTCGCTCGCGCATAATTATTACCTGTTATATTATGTTTATAATATTGTTATGTTTATATTTAGGTCATGCAAGCGCTGAGTGCTCGTTAAAACGAAAAAAATATTTTTTATTACTACCCAAAAATAATAGAAAATTTTGCTATGACAAACGTGGTGTTCATTTGGGACATTAACCTTGGGACCTAAAACTTTGGGACCTATAATATCTAAAAAAAAATAAGGGCGCAGTTATAGAAGCTCGCACAGGGCGCAGAAGAGGCTATTTACGGCTCTGAGTGAAAGTGCCGTTCCGACTACGTATATGGAATTTATACCTTCACACAACGCTCGTGACGTCAGGGACCGTGTTGCTGTCGGGTATACCTAGTCTTGCCATAAATATTGTCACGAAGTGAAATTTTTTTTTTTATTGCAAATAATATTTATTACTTTTACAGTGTGTTAGTTTAATACATAAATATAAAACAATTTAAAATATAAAAGCTTATTCGAAGTGGTCTCCATTGGCTGCAATACAGTCCTTTAAACGTTGAGGCCAGTTATCAATAGAAGCACGCACTCTTTCCACGGGAAAATTCTTCACTGCCAATCGTATGGATTGTTTTAGGGACTCCAAATTATCGTGGCGTTTAGAGCAAGCCATACTCTCTAAAACTGACCATAAATCATAATCCAGCGGATTAAGATCAGGACTAGACCACGGCCAGTCTTCAGCTCTGATGAAGTCCGAAACGTTCACTTCCAACCAAGACTGCGTGGACCGAGCTTTATGACCTGGTCTTGTTGGAAGGACCATACTTGGTTATTGAACATGGTGTTGTTAAGGGGCTTAACTACCTTCTCAAGAATGGTATTTTGATACACTTGTGCCGATGTTTTGATATCTTTTTCACAAAAATATGGCTCAGTCACTCCTTCATAGCTAACACCCCACCAAACCATCACTGAAGTCGGATAATGCCCACGTTGCACTCTGTCGACTAATTGGGAAGCTTCCTTAGAGCTTTGAGCATAAATACGGTCATTTTGTTTGTTAAAATGTTGCTCAATTATAAAGATTTTCTCATCCGTAAACAAAATTTTTCTGTGACCTCCCTTTGCGTACCGCTTCAGTAGTTGTTTCGATTTTACCACCCTATTCTTTTTTAAATTATCAGTTAAAAATGACCAGTGCGTCTTTTATAGGCTGCAAGTCCTAAGTCATCTTTTAAAATACGCGACATGGTTCTGGGTGCTATCTTCATCTCCCGAGATAAAATCTTTTGCTTTCGGACAGGATTTCTTCGAATTCTTTCCCTTACTGCTTTGACCACCTTTTTCGTACGAACACTACGTGGACGGCCAGATCTTTTTCTGTCACAAACAGAGGAGGTCTCATTGTACCTATTAATAGCCCGGTACACAAACATTTGACTAATACCAAGCGTATGGAGAGTTTTAAAAATTGCATTTGGCTCCATACCAACTTTGTGTAATGCAATCACAGCGATTCGGTTCTCTTTATCACCCCACTCCATTTTAATATCGCAAAATATTGTACAATGTATTGGCGCCAAAATTAGAAAACTCAATGAACAATCGTATAAAAATGACAGATTCAAAATTCAAATGTAATATCTTTCTTATTTTTAACTGTAACAGTATTTATGGCCAGACTAAGTATTTTCAAATTCAGAAAGCGAAAATCTTTTCATTAAAACCTACCTTTACCTAACATTTGTGACGTCACTGGTGCGTGTTGACTTTCGGGTATACTTTCAGTTTGGAAACGCCCGCGCAGTTAATTTAAAACATACCCGGTCGCAACGAAACGAATAAAAAAAAAACGTAACCTAACCTAAGGTTAGGTTACAATGGTTTAAAATGGAATGTCCTACTTGAAAGTATATCCAAAAAAAATGTTGCAGTCGGGTATACTTACTTTACGGCTATATATATATTTTTATTGTATATCCGAACTCAACACTATAGAGCGTTGTGTGAAGGTATGTATTCCATAGACGTGTGGAGAGAGCAGCCACGAAACGCTGCGACTAAAGCCTGCGTTTGTCACATCAGCTGCAACCCAAACATTGGCTTAACCAAAAATACTGTTCCAAGGTTTCGACCATCCCACGTGACACCTCCCTGGCCAAAATGGTAAAGGCTCCCAGATACAGATCGGGATAATGCGGATTCAAGTCCCGTAGGATGTGTGTAAGTTTTGGACTGTCTATAAATTTGTAGATACTTCATTGTGTAAAACACTCATAAATAACAAATATTAGTGACTGCAATCAATACTTGTAGTTTTATATTACTCAATACTCATAGTACAAGCTTTGGTTAGCTAGGCTTATATATAGATCACTGGCTAGGCCACGAATGTTTGGCTTAGGGCTAGATAATGATGTATGAAAATATCCTCCATAGGTATATTTACTAAGTCTGTAGTTCGATGATCGTCCGTCTCGCCCGCGGACAGAAACATCTTTATAGATATAAAATGACTGATTTAACTTATAAAAAATAGTCCGACAAAACACTAAAAAGCATAATAAAAATTTTTAGGGTTCCGTACCTCAATAGGAAAAAAACGGAACCCTTATAGGATCACTTTGTTGTCCGTCTGTCCGTCCGTCGGGTGTCAAGATCTTTATCTCGGGAACGCGTGCATTGTGTTAGAGTACGCATATAGGAAAAAATCCGAAAACTGGACATTTTTAATTTAATCACAAAAAAATAGTGCCTTTATGTAAGTAATGAAGGTCCAAATTTTAAAGTGAATTAACCGTATCATGTGGGGTATCATATGAAAGAGCTTCAGTAGCATAAGGTAAAACAGGGTTTTAAATATTTTTCGGTTTATGAAGGATAAAAAATATATGATTTCCCCTTTTATCTACTAGTTTGTACGGAACCCTCGGTGGGCGAGTCTGACTCGCACTTGTCCGGTTTTTTCGACAAAAATTTCATTCAAATTCAATTTCTAGAGCTTGTGAGCCTAGATTATAATGTATATTGATATTTA
The DNA here is from genome assembly GCA_947563715.1 of Lycia hirtaria. NCBI lineage: Eukaryota > Metazoa > Arthropoda > Insecta > Lepidoptera > Geometridae > Lycia > Lycia hirtaria. The sequence goes on along the minus strand of OX387386.1, from coordinate 20,930,261 downwards.
TATTAGTCCGCTAGTCCTGCTTTGTAAGCATACAAGTAGTTACATTGAGTAGTGTAGGTATAAAAATATATTATTAATTAATTATTATCATTTTAAATCATTTTGATCCAAGTTCATTTTGATGCATAAAAAGCACATAAAGTTGTGTTCAGACAGTCTCATTTCGAACTCAGTTCCCAATTTTCCATCAAAAAAAATTGCTTACTCCTGTCAACAATATAAAAAGAAAATAACATCTCAAATTCAGTACTAATAAGTCTCACGGTAAGCTCCAGAGAATAAAATAAAAATCGGACAAGTGCGAGTCAGACTCGCCCACCGAGGGTTCCGTACAAACTAGTAGATAAAACGGGAACATCGTATTTTTTTCATATTTTCCTTCTTATACCGAAAAATATACATCGTAAAAACATTTAAAAATCTGTTTTAACTTATGCTAATATAAAGCTTATGATACCCCACATGATACGGTTAAAGAACTTTAAAATTTGGACCCTTATTCCTTGCGTAAACACACATTTTTTTGTGATTAAATTAAAAATGTCCAGTTTTCGGTTTTTTTCCTATATGTGTACTCTAATACAATGATTCTTGCCAAATTTCATAGTTCTAGGTCAACGGGAAGTACCCCATAGGTTTTGATTCCCTTGTGAGTGTCGAAATGTGCATTTTTTACGACATATTCGGCTGTAACATTTTTTTATGAAAACTGAGAAAATTAATTTTTCTTTCTGCAGCAAGATACTATGGATCTGCGTATATGGTTTTAATTTCAACTCGATACTTTCACGAGTTCCCGAGATAATGGTCTTGACACCCGACGGACGGACAGACGGACAACAAAGTGATCCTATAAGGGTTCCGTTTTTTCTTTAGAGGCACGGAACCCTAAAAAAACAGATTAGCATTAACATTTCATAGCAGCATAATGTACTCCCACCATTATTCCCGCGATCGCCGAATCACCAGCTAAACAGTAAAAAAAACGTAGATAAAACTGAATATTCCCATGATCGGTAGAGGCCGGACGGCATTTTAATACAGCTATAATCGTCGATCCACGGTGGTTCATACGGAATATGTAATACCACTAATAGGCTTCGGTGGGCAGCTTCCTCAGCGGTCGAAGGCCAATTTCGCCGTTCGTAATAACCTTAATATACCATCAGTGCTATACCCGTGCGTGTACAAGATGGGCCCTGTAATGACTGAGGCCGAACGTAGTCATGCCCGCCGCGACTCGACTCATCTCCTGCACTCCTATTTGTGTAGGTATACCTAATTGTGCGATGAAGTATGTTCAACAATATTGATTGACATTTCGCAATATTGGCAAACAAGTGTAAGTTTAGAAAACTCAAAAACCCCCGACAAAAAAACCGATTGAACCGATTTTGATGGTACATACCTAAGAACACTATCGATGAAATCCTCTTTCAAACAAAAAGAAAAACTAGATCAAAATCGGCCCTTCCGTTTGTGAGCTACGATGCCACAGACAGACATAGGTACACAGATACACGTCAAAAATATAACACCCCTCTTTTTGGATCGGTGTTTAAAAAAAATCACGTGTGTAATAGACATTGAATAGAAGAGAGCAAGGGTGTTTGTTTAATTTTTAAAACATAGCGAATATAATAAATTCGGCAATGTACGAGTTTGACTTGCACACCGAGGCTTCTGAACTCTTATACATGTCACGTGAACATGAACACTGACACCAAGGCTAACTATATAATTATTTAGAGTTGTTAACTATATAGTTGACAGTTGGTGTTATGTGACATAATTATGTCACAAACGAAACGAAACATTCACTTGTCATTTTCCGTTTTTTTGTAAATCAACAAGGTTTTATCTTGCAGTTCTCGCATAATAATTTACCATTTTTGCATAAAATATTTACGCAAGCTTGTTTCGCACTTCACCAGTTTTTAGTATAATGTTGATTAACATCCAAGTAAATCCTACAACCTTGGCAATTTGGAGACTTGTATGTATTACCGTTCAAAAGTCTCTTTGATTGCCGTTTAAGTGTAGGATAAATATACAGACACCCGTAGCCTTATGAATAGGCTCCCGCGCCCTTAGTACGGATACCTAAAACGACACAGATGTATTCTACATACGTTTAGCCATTAACTCGCCTGTTCAGGTGAAAAGGAAAACTTATAGTTCGTTTTGAACACTTATGGGGGCCGCACTTCCTCACTTTTCAAACCGGTCGATAACTTATTATTTTGTATGACCTCCTTTCTTATTGTACTAACATATTTTTCATACAAATTTTCGTTTGACATTCTTTATCATGATTTACTTAGTATGAACCTCTAATTAAAAATTTAGGTACATTTTCTTTCTAGCACGCAAAATTTTCTATTCAAAGCTTTTACCTAAATTAGAAAAATGCTCTTTCCGGTAGTCGTACGTGGGGAATCTATCACAGTTTTGGGAATAGTCGTGATGCAATAAAAAGGAGGAATATTCCGATACATCACACGAAAACTCTTTCTCGCGTAAAAAGAAAAGAACAAAAAATAAGCGCATCAATCTCAATTAACAAATATTTCATCCGCGCAATAAAGCGATCAGTCGTCAAACGTCAGTCCGGTGAGATGTGTGTCACATTAATATATGTTAGTCTCGCACGAATATAAAGCACGGTGAGTGAGAAGTCCTAAAATAAGAAGCAATTTATTATCATAAGCATTGCTGTGTGCGTGACGCAAACAGCAAACGCCCGCTGACAGATATTAAGCGCTAGAAGTGCATCGGGGTGAAACGCGCTGACGTCCGGGAATATTGTCAGTGTCACTTTTGTGGCGAGTAGCGCTGACAAATATTTTATTAAAGCGCTGACTAATTACAAAACATCACTCAACGTTTAGTGGTAGCTGGCCTCATATTTATACTCATATATTAATACCAATTAGTTAATGTCAAATAATTAAGTCATTATAAAAACAATAATAATGAAAAGTAAACATTAAGTAACTAATTACAATAGATTGAATAATAACAAATTATAAAAAGTCAAATAAAAAAATATTCTAACCTTCTTGTATTCCTCAAAATGAGACATCATTTTTACAATTTTTTTACTAGAAATTTTGTCTATAAATTATATAATATTTTCACAAGATCTTTTTTATTTTTAATTAAGTAGAAATTATTTTTTCTTCTAAATATGACTGCTCCACTCTCTACTCTCTTTTTAAGAATCACACAAATAGCATAAACTCGCTGATGGATATTAAGCGCTAGAAGTGCATCGGGGTGAAGCGTGCTGACGTCCGAGAATATCGTCCGTTAACTTTTTTGGCGACTGGCGCTGACAAAAAGTTATCCGTCACAGGACGCTGGGCAGATGTGAAACAAAAAGTGATATTGTCAAAAATACATGTACAAGCGGTGAACGCGCCAAATACATATACTATAGTTGAAAAAACAGGCGGAATATAACTCACACATAGAAGTAACTAAGTGTATACGCACACAAACACACAAGGGAGTCAAGAGCGGTACTGTAGTACGGACGTGACGGCATGAAATAGTCATGCCGTTTGCCGTCACGGCATACGAGTTGGTTCTACCAGGGCGCTCCAATAGATGCTTAACACCAAACTTTATATAATATTTATTAAATTACAACACATAACTCAATTTTCACTGGTAATTTCCCCCGAAAAGTTTACAAAATTTTGTTTCCATAATGCAGCAAATTTTTGCGGGAAATGCCATAAATCTCAATCATAAAAAAATCAAATAGAACTGAAAACGAACACCAAGTTTCATTAAGATACGAAATACGAGCTGAAGAACTGATAAACAAACATTTATGAATCCAACATCTTTTAATTCTGAAATGAATGAAGCATCTCCGCTCGTCCGTTCAACAACAAACTGAATGCATCCGTTCACTCTTTCACATTCGATAATTTCAGACAAAAAGAATAACTACAATCAACACAGATTAAACGATGCAATAAAGTCCTTCATAAAAGTTTTCATAAAAACCGTTTATCAAAAGCCGTAAGATAAGAACGATATCGGATTTAATGGCGCTGTAAAATATTATAATGACAAAAATCATTGAGTTAGAATACCTACAAGGTCATAAACGTGTAACAATTATCAGAGCCAAAAGTCTGCGCACGGTTTTCAGTGTGCTAACTTATTGGTTAATTGCAAAGTTTCCGTTAGCCGACTAGGGTATGTTCGAAAGAAGTGAGAACTATGATGGTGCTGTTGTACTTATTTCATTATTTTGTCCAATTAGCAACACGTCAATTCCCATTTTTTGCCACAATAGTTCTCTTCCCAAACAGACTCTACAACACTGCACGATGCCAAAATGCTCGGTAAGAACATTTTGATCAAGAATAGTGCTTATTGCCTGCGACAATGAGCACTATTGAAGGGAAATAACGTCTAAATTCGAATAGACGTGTTATTGATTGATATAATTGACATACAAGGATAACGCAGTTCGGACATTTATTTGTTGCTTTCACCAAGATATTGTGACTCTGCGGTTATTTCAGCTCAATGATGATAAAGTATAAATATCGTGCAGTGCGTTTGAACATTGTGCGTTTAATCGCGTCCATGTAAAACTGCACTGCGAGTGGGTACGCGTCGTTAATAGACCGTTGTGTGTCTCTTCATTTTGTTCAACCATAGATAAACATAGAAGTAGACTGTCGTTGCTGAATGAAAATTTGATCCTTGCCAGTCACTCTGCTACTTCGTACATGTAGGAAAAATTAGGTAGCTATAAAAACCAATAATTAACATTATAGCTTCTTATTCACTGACAAAAATATAATTACTAAAATATAATAGTTTTTCTTTGTTAACTTTACATTATTTTTTTTTAATTCATTTTTAATTAATATATTACATATTATTTAATTATATATTAAATTATTACAGACAATGAAATAAAAACTCAAAAAAACACAATTATGAATATCTAACTACTTTAGTGTTAGAATATCACATATTTACATCATTGTTGCTTTGAAATATTTACTTAACTAGTGATTAAACGAACTTACCTGTAAGTGAAGTTCTATCATAATTATACATTATTGAATAAACAAATTCAATAATGGTAAACTGGCCTAACTTCTCATAATGAGAAGATGGCCTGTGCCCAGCAGTGGGACAGTTTGTACAAACAGGGCTGATAAAAAAAAAAAACTGCCCTAAAATGAAAATAAACATTTTCAAATGAATTTCATGTCATAATGAAATGACCGACTTGTAATGACAAATCGGACAAAATTTTTGCGCGCGCTTTATTTGAAAATTAACGTACGCATTCGCGATTATTGAAAATAAATAATCGTACTCGCGAACGTTAAAAATCAAACGTTCGTTACATCACTAGTATGAAGTAAGTATTTTTTTTAAGCCCCTCATCGATTGTGATTAGACAAGTTGACATTAGTTCAGCCGGAGCGGTCTACGTGATATATAGTCCATGGTTACACCGTTCACTGACTCCGTTATTTCGGAGCTTGTAATAAATTGCTCGATGACAGGTGTCAGCTGGTCCACCGCCCGTGCACTCTTGCGCCGATGTCTCATTCCTCACGCTCCACTCCCATATTCTCTTATTTTGTCAACGTTCCGTTCAATTTGCGTTTCGTTCTCGCGCCGTCTTGTTTGTTGTATTAGCGTTATTGCTTTTATTGCGTTCGGTGTGTATGTATGTAGGTGTTGGTGTCATCATCATCATCATCTCAGCCATAAGAAGTCCACTGCTGGACATAGACCTCCCCCTTGGATTACCAAAAAGACCGATTGGAAGCGGCTTGCATCCAGCGTCTTCCCGCCACTTGTATGAGTGGTGGAGTGGTGTTGGTGTACTTAGATGCAATGTTTTATTCACTTTTGATACGACTCCAATCCGAATTGTGAAATACCGAATTTCATTTCCAGAAAGCTCATTTTACAACTCCGTCTGATAACCGAATCTTTGTAGTAAGAAAATTTATGTGTGCGATAAAAAGAAACGAAACGAACATATCCTAATAATTGGTATACCTATCTGAAAACCGAATCTTTGTAAATAAGAAGGTTTCTGGCAATGATTTTCATCACGTGGACGTAAAGTATAAGACAACATCAAATATCATGAAGATTGGTTCAGCTGTTTAGGAGCACAAATGTATCAGACAGACACGAGTTACACTTTTATAATATTAGTTGGGAAGTAAGAATACTCGAAGTACTAAAGTACTTGAAGTAGGTACTTGAAGTTTCCGGCAACCTAGTGGTGAGACCGTCTGACTTGCGATCCGCAGGTCCTGAGTTCGAATCCCGCGGCACGCACCTCTGTCTTTTCGAAGTTATGTGCGTATTGTCGATTACCGCCAACTTCAAACGGTGAAGGAAAACATCGTGAAGAAACCTACATGTCTGAGAGTTCTCAATGATCTTGAAGATGTGTGAAGTCTGCCAACCCGCACTTGGGCCAGCGTGCAGACTATGGCCTAACCCTTCTCACAATGAGAAGATGGCCCGTTCCCAGCAGTGGGACAGTTTGTACAAACAGGGCTGATAAAAAAAAATACTCGACATGCTAGGCATTTCACCACACCTATATGATAAGTGGTGTAGAGATTTAAGATGATAAGTAAATATACATGTAATTTTTACATTAAGATATAGTTCTACTACTGACCACCAACTTGCCTGATGTTAAGCGACGGTGCGGCCGAGGATGGTCGACCTACAAGATATCTATTCACTCTAGCCTTGAAAATTCTAAGATTGTAGTTCTCAGGAAACAGAGATAGCAGCAAAGAATTCCATCCCTATGTAGTTAGCATCAAGATCGTGGACCGATATCGCTGAGTACGGATTTCAATGAGAAATGGGTGGTAATGCGCCGACTTTCTGTTAGTCTAGTGAAATGGGAAGGGTGGAATTAGGTCGTTAAACTCTTGCACACACTTACTCCTATAGAATAGAAAATAGGAATATAAAAAAAAATAAAAAACTACTTTACGGCGGTGTTCGAGACCAAGTAGCTTCTTGGCAACCAGATTGTCGTCACCGATTAAGCTCGCAGCTTGCCGGTCAACCGAATCTAAAGCCTTCAGTTGATACTTGGCAAATCCAACAAAAAGACGGCAGCAGTACTGCGAGCACGATCGGACCTGTGCCTGATACAAGTGAAGCAGCTGTACCGGTGAGAAGTATCGCCTAACCTTATTGAGGATGCCAAGTTTTTAGTAGTGTTTCAATGAGTAATTTAACGCCCTATTAACTGAAATGTACCTCGTTCAATACATAATAGGTCTACCTACTTAGCTTAGATAAAGCACTGAAGTGCCCACTGTGCCCAGTAGCTCGAAGTGCATCTGGCACAGTGGCACTGGATCACAGTTAAGATACCTTACATATTATTTACCCTATAGTTTGAAAAACTGAAATTCGTTTACAAAGTACTAAATAGATTTTGATAAAATTTATATGAGACAACCTCTGCGGTAAAACCTACCAAACAAAAAATAATCATCAAAATAATTCATAATTGGCGGAGTAATCGCTGAACAAACATTAAATAAATACATACAGTCGACATGAGAACGTCCTTCTTTTTGGAAGTCTATTAGAAATAATTATTTTCACAAACTAAAGTTACATAAAATCCTAATAATTTTCCGATAACATTATTTCCAAAAACGAAACCAAAGTTTGGGAACACCCCGAATTCGACGAGAGGACGATATGATATAAATCAAAAGATACATATTCTTTTTACTATCGTTAATTACGAAAGGGCGTATATAAATAAAAAGGCGCGTCCATTGAGGGCGACGCGGCGCGGCGCGCGGGCGAGGCGATTCTCCGCGCCGCGCCGCCCGTGTCTTTACAAGTTTACAAGCAAATGCACTTATCTCACCGGGTCGTGGAAAACACTTCTCAGCCCGCTGTCGTCGGTTAGATGCGCCAACACAATGCATCCGACTGCCAGAGTCAACGCTCTAGAGGTTAAATTCGACAGGATCCGGAGACCCCACAAAATAAAAAAGCCATTCAGAATGAGCCAAACACAGAAACAATGAACGAACGCTCGCTTTTTAGGCTTCCACAATCGTAAAGCGAAAGCCTATTACTAAGCTTACGGTTTCTATCTGGGTGTACTGCCCATACGCATTAATATATATCATCAATATTTTTAATAATATAAGATGCCAGAATTCATTTATGAAAAACAGCGATGAGTAGGTCTTCATCAGTCTAATATCAGCATGAAAAACATCATCTCAGCCATAAGAAGTCCACTGTTGGACATAGGCCTCCCCCATGGATTTCCAAAAAGACCGATTGCGCGCGGCTTGCATCCAGCGTCTTCCCGCCACTTGTATGAGGTCTTCTGTCCATCTCGTGGCTGGTCTTCCTACATTGAAAAACAAAGTAAGACGATATTTTGAAGAATATTAGGAACATTTACTACAGTTATTTATTATTATCAAGTATTGCTAAGCGTTTACTAGGCCATATGTATTTCTAAAATAAACATAAAACCAGCCTGTGCATAGTATAACGCAATAAAAAAAAATATCCCCATGCATTTATGAGCTAGGTATCAAATATAAAAAAAAAACATGATAAACTGTAGTCATACACCAATCTATAGATATTAATGAAAATGTTGAATATTATGTGTTCACATTTAAACTAAGTACATTGTATGATATGTGTAGAATATTCGAGACATACTCGTAGATAGCTAAAGGTAATTCATCACTCGTAGGTAACTCATTTGCAAAGTCTTAAAAACAATATCCGTCGAACAGTTTTCTCTTTGATTTCGACATTTGCTACGGAACCCTTTCATAACGCGCATCACAACACACATTATCCAGTTATTTTATTTTATTTCATTGTCTCCCACCTACGAGTGAAATAGCGATACGACTTGAATATTCAACTACAGTCTTTTACGTCCACAACATCTATAAAATAAACTTTTATTAAATATTAATTACCAATATTTAGATATAAAGCATCATCAAAAAGCCCACACCCACTCGTCATAAACCCGTCAGCGGGCCACCGATAAAAATAAACAGAAGTCTTTTCAAACATTATCTATACAAATAAATTGTCGATTCGAGAACGTATATCGATAAATTGAAAATGTAACTCGTAAAAACATATCATCCATTATTGTAAACAGCTGGCGGGCATTTATGCAAAACGGCTGGCCCATCTGAGAGCGACTCAACGGCGGTAGCGGCTACGTAAGAATTTTAATTAAAACCTACAGATTAGACCCTCTATGCCAGTGGTTCTTAACTTTTTATATCGTGAACGATGACTTTCCATCACGTGGACGTAAAGTTAAAAACCAATTTCACGAATATAGTGTCCTGGGTTGACCGATACTCATATACCAACAATGACGAACTTAAAGATTTCGATCCTACATATATACGTATGTATACACTCCAAAAACATAGCCCTCCTTCTTACGCAGTCGGGTACAAAGAAAATTAATCACACAGCCTGAGTGTGTAATTGCATTATAGAACAATCCCCATGTCAAATACGTCCGGATAATCAAATCACGGCCGTAATATCATTGCAAAGACTCTATGTCGCCGCGCTAAAGGCTAATTTAGATTGAGAAGTCAAGAGACGTCTATTTTGCCGCTTCGAATTATTTTGAAAATCGAAATTATTTTAATCGTGTAATTAGATTTCATTGAGCTCGGACGTTTTTGAGGACTGATGCTACATCCCGTTGATACTTTATCAAAGGTCGCCCGCGGTTTCGCCCGCTATCCTGCAGGAAGATAAATGCTTTATTCCAAGGTTTAAACTACCTAAATACGTTATGCGTTATTCCAAGGTATACACTACCTAAATATGTTAAACGTTATTCCAAGGTGTAAACTACCTAAATACGTTATGCGTTATTCCAAGGTATACACTACCTAAATATGTTAAACGTTATTCCAAGGTGTAAACTACCTAAATACGTTATGCGTTATTCCAAGGTATAAACTACCTAAATACGTTATGCGTTATTCCAAGGTATAAACTACTTAAATACGTTATGCGTTAATCCAAGGTATAAACTAACTAAATACGTTATGCGTTATTCCAAGGTATAAACTACCTAAATACCCAATTTCATGTAAATAGGTCCAGCCGCTCTTGATTTATAAATGGTAACTACCCTAATTTATTTTATAAATAAGGAAGATTAAAAACTTAAAATAAAAGATTTTTGCGCTTGACTTGCAGTGTGCTTCCGCACTACATGTGCACACTGCAAAAAGTGTACCTTATCTCTACTACGATATTCCTTGATTGATTAGCTTCCTGAATATATACGATTGACTGCGCGTGCGCAAATCCTGGAGTGTTTTATCTGGGAGCCAATTTTCGTATTGATTTTTTGACCTCTGATATCGACCCTTAAATAACCATAAGATGAAAAATATACCAATAGATAGTTTAAATACTATTTATCTAAAAAAAATAGTCTGACCTACGCTTGGCATATTTCGTAATACCTAAGCCACGTTAAATTTGCGTTGCATATTCGTATACCTTTAACGAAATTTGACAGCACAATTTATATAACAGTTTGATAGTGCCATAATAGAACTTACTACATGCTAAATTTCATCAAAATCGGTTTAGCCGTCTTTGATATATTTGCTTTTTTTAATTGTTTGTTCTATGGCAGCCATTCTTAAATGACAACTGATCAAAATGAATAATATCATAATAGGACAAAAAATCAACATGAAAACTGGCTCCTACCAGAAACACTCAAGGATTAGCGCAGGGAACCCTATTATATTCAGGAAGCTCATCAACCACAGAATCACCTGGAAGATCTCATCGTGGTAGCTAATGAGGTAAGCTTTTTACAATTTGCTATTTTTGCAAAGTAGCATGTCTGTCTCTGACAAACTTCTTCACATATTCATTTTTTTTTGTAAATTGTTGTAAAAGCTCAAAAAAACTGCTCAGAGAAAGTAAATTGTACATTTTATTTACATTTTACGCAAAATTACAAAATTTCTAAGTTTATTTTATCTAACCTTTTTTAAATCTTTAGCTAAGATAGCAACCTCCTTGAATCGAACTATTTGTTTTCATTTTGTGAAAGTATTGTACAAAGAGGTAAGAAATATTTTGTATTGAAAATGTAGAGCTTCGAATTTAGAAATTACTTTCCACCCTAGGGGAGAAAATGAACTTTTCCATGATAATATTAGTCTTGGAAACCGAATTTTACGAGCTAATAAAATTTCATTATATTATATTTATTCATTAAAAACAATTACGATGAAAAAGAACATTTACTAAGCAGGTGGTGTAAAAAATATTGTAATCTGTTTATTAAGTTTCAACAACATTGATTGTAAAATACAACTTGTAAACGAATATGAAACCAATATCTAATACACACAAACAAATAAACACACATCCGGACAGATGAAAGAAAATTTTGCAGAGACCTCTGCTCGCCTCGCACTCGGAAACTTATCAATCTGCACATTATATTCGGAAGTTCCTCACAACAATGGCCTTATTAAAATCTTGAAGGGAACTTTAATTTGCGACGACAGGAACATCATTAATCTTATTAAAGCTCGACCTCCCAACTTTCCTTTACAAAGAAAAAATCTCGGAAGTAAATATTTATAAACAGGATTATGCGCTAATTTTATTATTGTTGAGGAAGCTCAGTTTGTGTGCGCGGGGATTTGTACACCGAGGCGACGCTACTCGATCTCGACGGTTTATACTCAATCTGTATTTAATTCTGACAGCCCAATAGATCGTGCTGGTTAACCCGCTCCCCGCCATCTGAGTAAATCTTTCTAACGGCTGATTTACGAATAGAAACCTGAGGGGTTTGTGCGCAACTCGTCCCGCGCTCGCAAATAGTCCCATTCTCATTTTCAGAACGTCATATTCTCAATATTTCACGTGCATATTACTAGTGTAAGATATACGTGTATGGCGGCATGCGTGGGAGATACTGGGAATAGGGCGTATTGAAAATATGACGTCCTGAAAATAAGACTTTTTGATGTGACAATTGTGACACATCTATTGGCGTGCCTTAGCAATAAAAGCAATCGTATGCCGTGACGGAAAATGGCATGACGCTCACCTCGCTTAATGCCATCACGCCCCTACTTACCGCTCTCAATCTCGATCAGCTTTCTTACATCTATGTGTAAGTTGTAGGTATATTACGTCTGCCTATCTATTTTGACAAGTTCCAGGTATTTGACAAGTTCCACGCTTGTACACGCATTTTGTGTTTTTGATAATATTACATTACATTATTTACATTCTTTTGTTTTACATCTACCAGACGGACAACTTTCTTATACTAAATAGGCTTGCGCTTAACGGCCAGCTCGCTTGATGTTCAGCAAAGTTGCGGTCTACGATAGAGTTTGCTATCGTACGCTTGCCTAGAAGAAACTAATTCATTGGTGATTTAAAGATTATCTGTATTAGGGTCCACACGATGAAAGTGGAATTAAAGAGTTTTGTTCTGATCTTTGAATTATTCACCACGAAAACAAGACTGCGTGTGAAGTTTTGAGAATATGACGTGCTTAGCAATGGGCGTTTCGCGAGCGTGGGACAATCTGAGAACGGGACGATCTACGCCCAAACCTTGGGCATCCATGACAACATTTATTAACCGACTGCCCGAGAAAGAGAGCGAACATTTTCAAAGCGTAAGTTACAATACGAAAATCGCTCTTATACAGTTAGGCGTTTCCTTATTCATTTAATACAGATGCTTGTTAATATTACTTGTACTTGTTTTCATCGGTTAAACAAATAGAGGTCTCGTCGGGTCGGTAGGCAGGTCCTAATTATAAGTATACTGAGCCGCTGTCGTATATTACGCAGATGAGGCCCTCGGGCGGTTATTCACTGCGCCTGACCACCTCCTACTCGTTTACAGTTTTTATTGCTCTATGCGCATGCGCACGGCGGATAAGAAAATAGCATTCGTGTTGGCCGCGTTTGTAGTAAAATCGTCTATTACAAGATTCAATTCAGTTTAATATTTACGGCCGGATATTTTTTTTATATTCATACTGAATTATCTATAACTACCCGCATTTCCCGGTTTTAATCGCGATCAATAAATCCTTTATAATGGATACATACACTTCACATCATATAAGGTATCCTTCAAATTTCATTACTCTAAGACTAGAGCAGTTTAAGCTATAGATACGGGGCTTACAGCCACAGCAAATGCTTCGCTTTTTGAGGGAATTACCCTTTAACCTATAAAGCTGTAAAACCTGTGTGTAAGTACCAAGTTACGTTGAAAAAAATATGACCTGTACGACATCGATAAAATAATTCATGTCGTTGCATAATAACTCTACTGTTATTTATTTTTTTAAGAAGCACTTTATTATCATAATAAAAAATACAGTTTATAGACTAAGCTTAAATAAATAAATAAATATTTGTGGACATTTCACACAACACCATCTAGCCCAAACTAAGCAAAGCTGGTACTATGGAACTAGATGGCTGATAGAATACATATATACTTTTTTTTTTTGTAAATATATACATATGATACATAGAAACACCCAGACACAGAACAAACATCCATGCTCATCACACAAATGTTTGCCCTGGGTGGGGATTGAACCCACGACCTTTCAGTTCAGCAGGTAGACGTAAACACACTACCAACTGAGCCACAAAGCCAGTCTTAGGTCAAATAGCTTAGGTTACAAATTATCTTATTGATTAAATCGTTCTATAGGCTAAGTGCGCCTTTTAAAACTTTGAACTAACAATATGTTAGGTGAGTGAATACCTACATTATTTTTGAAACATAATATAATCAATATAATTTGAGGTGGATAATTACTTACATAAATAATAACACTAGGGTAGGAACTTACTATTTACATATACACATAATTTAATCATTATTAGATATGGCTTCTGGAGTGCTATATAGGTTTATTGTTAAAAAAAAATACGACAATTATATTACAACTTTAGATTTATATGAAATAAACTTACAAATCTAGTAAAAACTTGTAAGAAAATAAAGTAATAAGATATTATTGAACATTTACATTTGTGGATAATACAACATATAGCAGGGCCTGTTGTACAGAAACAAGAAACAGCCAACCAATCGCTAAAACTCATAATTATTCTAATTAATAATGATAACCAGAATCATTGTGACCATTTAAACCATTTAAAAGAATGTTCACATTTTAATAATGTTATCAAAATCGTAAGCTAGAGAGGTGGTCCATTGTGGAACGATTATATAGGTCGAGATATCAATTTCGTCTCACTGTATCCACTAACGCACTACGTAACTTTTCAAGATATTCAAGTACCTAATCGGTAGCACGACGCCCATTTTAATATCACCATACATTAGATAGTGCTTTGCCCATTTTTTCAATAAGTTCCTCGATTACATCGCACTTTGCCAATACACGTGTACCGTGAGATTATCTTGAGCAAAGAAACATAACCTGTTCCAATCACTTAATAATCAGGAGCCAATTAAATAACAAATTACAAATAAAATTAAAATCCGTAAGATAATTACAGACAATATCGAATTGAATATTTGATCAACTCGTAATTAGAAACAATTGTATAAACAAAAAAACCATATGCGAGAAAGCGAGTAGTAGCCGGGATTCGATTCTCGTTTAGGGTTGCCGTGTGATCGGGTTTTTCCGGACATTTCCGGAAATTAGGGTGTTTGTTCGGACCCCGGGACGGATTTTAAGGTGTCCAGAATTTTCACACGAAAGAAGAAACTATGAATTAAACAACATTATATTTATTTAACTTATCAATCATACTTATTCAGTCGACTTTTGTTAATTATGAACAGTCGGGCAACGCACGGACGGAACGAGACGCTAATTTAGAACCTTGATAAATTTTGAGTTCAACCAAGGAGGTGGTTATCAATTTGTAGGGTACACATATTATCTCGTTTATTTCGCTCGTTTCTATCTTGCTTTTTCTGCAAGTAAGAGAGTAACACAAAAGTTGTAGCGATTATTAAAAATATCACAATTTAAAGTAGGCTCATTTGAACTTTTGTCTAACACTCTTAGTTACAGAAAAGGTAAGATGAAGACGTGCGCAGATTTTTGTAACATCCGTCGTGACCATGAAACGATAACGCGAAATTTATAATTTGCATATTAACGATATCACATTCGTCAAAAAACAAGACGTCCGGAATTTCGAGCAACCGTCCGGAATTTCATCAGGACTTTATTTGTTTTGATATGGTAAGCCTACAGGTGGATGCTGGCCGGCCCACCTCGTCCGCACTAAAACCTGATGTTATCTTTAATATTTTAATAGGTTCTCGCAGCGGCACCTCCGCTGCCCAGTGCACTAACTGTATACATTCATTATAGATATAAATTCAATATCTTCGACCAAACATCTATTCTTATTAAAACTACTTCCGACGGAGGGTCATGTTTTTCAAGCGTATCCTAATAATATAAAAGCGACAGTAAACTTTGTTTGTTACCTTTTCACGGCTAAACGGCTCAACCAACCAAAAACGCGTAATTTACTGGAAAGTTTCTGCGACAACTATGCTCTTAAAAGCGATCTTACCCTGCACAAAATAAGAGCGATTTCGTATCGCAGTGAAAGTAAGGTTGTCGAAATACGCTTTTGATTGTACATTTTTGCGAGAAAGTGTGTACAATTTCACCGTTAAAAACAATATAAGATTTTTATAAATTATTAAATATATATATGAGAACAGAATTTGTAGGATACCTAGTTAGTACTCAGGTGGTAAGTTAAGCTACTGTCAATGTGCACGCACGGTGCGCTTGATTCATCCCGTGATAAAGCTTAAATCAACACACGAAGTAATTACAATCGAGCCACACTTCATCGTCGATGCGAATTGTGATTAACTATAGTCCGCCTCTGGTTCCGCGCTGCTTGTGCGTTGGGGCTAGGGTTGCACTAATATTATATCGATATTTGATAAACAGTCGATATTTTGTTACATTTATGTCGATATTTAATTATTACATTTTTTGTATTCGATATACCTATAGGATATCGACATTTTAAATTCTATATACTATTCTATTCTATGTACATACTAATCAGTGATAAAGACGTGTTTTGTAATAATTAGTTAATTGCAAGTTTATCGGTGAAAAATTAAAATTGACAGTAAAAAAGTTGACAAGAAACTATTGAGCATTCTCGTAAGGTAGATCCTCTTCAGTGAGTGTGAGCAAGATCTTCACTATCGTATATTTTTCATTGCAATTTTCATTTTCTTTATGAACCTACATATACTGCCCCACAGCTGAGCAAAGTTCCCCCACTTCCTTCCATAAGACGAAGTCTTGTGCTATCTGAGGTCAGTCTTTCTGAAATTTGCATGATCGTCACGCCAGCGTCTCCTAGCCCTTTCACACATTTATTTTTATTTGAGAAAAAATAATGGTTCCTTTAAATTGTCAAGATTATTGCTGTGTAATATTGTATACTAAAAATCAATTCGTTACTCGATATAACATCGTTTATTTCTTTCGATTCGTCGTAAAATATTAATGCCAGTGCATGATGTGATTCATCCAAGAAACACATGGTATCTTGTGCCCATCCCTACTATGGGAGTTACGAGGGATTCTCGATTGAAACAAAGAGTTATTTCTCAAAACACATAATTGGAAAGGACCAAGTATAATAGACTTTACACGCGTACTTTGAGAATTGATATTTAGTGTAATATACTGTACATTGTTTCAATAAGAAATCAATTCGATATAACGAAAAAAACAACGTGTTTTCCGAAACATCGATGCCAGCCAGTACTTGATGTATTTAATCGAAATAACATGACATATTTGAAGTGTCCATCACTAGTTAGGGAGGTACATATCTCTTGGTTTCAATCGCGGAAGATAATTGGAAGGGACTAGGTTTAATAGAATCTACATAGCATGCGTCCCTTGCGGATTACGATTTCGTATTCGCTTGGAAAACAGCGCTAGCCCACAGTTTAGTGTTAATTGAAGTTTTCTTGCGTTGTTTCGATAGTAATAGTTTACTTGAGAGCCAGTTCTCGTTCAAGTGCTGCACAGATGGTGTCTAATATAGGGAATGATTAGGCTACGTGTCTAGCGAAAAGAACACACTAGACATAATGCTGCAAGCTTATACGACCTGTCCACTGGACAGTAGAGCAGTATTTAACCGCGCGAAGAGATAAGACTACATGGGACGCGCTCGCGACGCACTCTGTAGATCCCGATACCCATTACCGGTTAACTGGGTATTAATCTGGTTGGAACAGTTGAGTAGGCCAGTAGACGAGCCGTCTACGCGCCTACTGGCCTACTAGACTGTACCGACCAATTAGCACTTACCCACTGGCTAGTCTAATCTCCTACGCCACTCCACTCGACCGGTAATGGGTAATCATCAGGCTTTAGAGTGCATCACTAGCATACTTTTCAAATATTCTTTATTCATATTTTTGGTCAACATTACTCCACATAGTTTTTTTTTTTTCATTTGCTTAAGGAACGCCAATAGAGCAAATTAATGGCTTAATTACTAAAACAATTTGTTTTTACTAAAATTTCTAGGTGTATTGTTTTTCTAAGAACGTGTCAATCCAATAACGATTTTCTTATTGTCTCTATTAAGGCGAAGACTTTGTTCATGTGTTCTTTAACTTATTTAATAATAGTAAATAAATAATTTCATTTCATTTCATGTAATTCTAGTTAATTTTAGTATGGATGAAAGTCTGGAATGAAATTATTTTCATTTCATTTCATTTAATTAACACTCCACATATAAATTTTATAAATCCGACAAAGTACGAGTTTCACTCGCGCACCGAGGCTTCTGTACTCCTATGCATGACACATGAACACTGACATCAGAGCTTATTACTCATATATGTCATGTGCTTTTTATCTAATATAACTTCACATATTTTTTAAAGTAGGAATAGCCGTGAAATGCTATGCGTTCAAAATACCAAGTATAAATAAGTAAGCGCTACAGACGTATTTTCTTTACCCAAAGAGATTTTACACTACCGTATATTTTAAGTCACGTTACACCAACTGTCAAAAAAAACGTTCACTTGTGATTTTTCATATTTTTTTTTGTGAAATCTACAAGAAAGTTTTATCTCACACAATAATTTCCCTTTTTTTCAAAATTATTTGCGTAAATTTGTCTCGTACTAGACCAGTTTTTAGCATTTGTTGATTTTCAAAGTGTTATGATCAAAGTAAACCTTACAATCATGCCAAATTCTTGTATCTATAGCCATTCAAAAGAGACAGCAGTTTAAGTGTAGGACAGACAGACAGACAGACACCGTAGTCTCACGAATAGGCTCGCGCACCCTTAGTACGGACGCCTAAAAATGATTGCAATATTATGCAAATGTACCTGAGATTGCAAAAAAACGGAAGTGACTTATCACCATGAAAGGTGGTAAATCCATTTTTCCTAAAGAAAGTTTTGAGTCATGGATATTAGAGTTGCCAGACAAGACAATGTCTGCCAGGCTAGTCCAGCAAAATACAAAAATGTCAAACATCATTTATCAATTTTCGGAAACTCTAATAATAAATTTGTATTTGCGTCGAGATTTTCGAATCGCCATCATTTAATTCGGATTAATTAAAAGTTTTACGTTAAAAAGAGTAATTTTAGCTCGAGGGCCTTAACAAAATGAAGTTCTTTTGTATTTCATCCTTTACGGCGAAGTTTTTCAGTGAAACAACGTTGGATCTGCAACAAAATATAAAAGTTTCACAATAACGTACACGCCCGGAGCGGGATCATCAAAGACGGTATAAAACCTCTTTCCTAAACTTGATATTTACTCGCGGTACTTCATAAATAAAGGGTTATTTTTAATAAAATTTTTTGACCACCGCTCAAGAAGGAGAGTAATTTTTTGGAAGTGAATAGTTTACATATTGAAAATTCCAATTATCCAACATTTTTATTATAAAAGTTTTCAGGATTTTACTAAAAACACGTATTTTATAAGGTAACATGCAGCACATGTATATCGAAAATTGGTGATAGCAAACAGAACTTTTTTTGCAGAGCTTCTTTTCTAAACATCACATTGGATGACACAAAATTTTTTTTAACCACGCGTGCATCGTACTTCGACGCACAAGGAAGGGCCTCCATTTGCCCCTTATAACGTATCAAGACAACTAAATAATTAAATGTATTTGCTGCTTCTCGCATATAGCAATGTGGCGGTGACTAGGATCTAAAAGCTGAAGATCAGTGAATGGTGACACGACAGATGCAATGTCCAGTATACTATTTCAACATTTTGCTTTTTGTTAAAATTTAAGGTTTTGTGTATTTTTTACCTACGATCCAAAAATAGGGGTGTTATAAGTTTGACGTGTGATATGTGTGTCTTAGTATCTAAAGCATTGTTGGTCTCAAACGGATGGAGCGATTTTGATCTAGTTTTTTCGTTTAAAAGAGGTTATCATCGATAATTTTCTTAGCTATGTTTTGTCAAAATCAGTTCAGCCGTTTTATTTTATCGGAGGTGTTTTAAACTTACACTTTTTTATATCAAATCTCCATTGTTACATATACTCACGAAAATTGTATGAAGAATAAAACACTGTTTTTTCGAAAGACACCGAAATGATAAGCTTCCATTGAAATGATATAAGGTTATGTTTTTATCAACCAGAACGATAGTAGTCCACCATGATGAAAAATAATCATTTTCTGTAGTTTCTACAGCTTACTCAACACGCGTTGAAATACCTACCATCGACCTTACCGAAAAACGTTACTTTAATCACCGTCTCAAATTATCTGTCTTCTTTCCGCAAGTGTCATTACGTGTCAGCGAGAAGTTGACAAAATATGTTGAGCATTGCTCTGAGTAACGTTTTCCGGTAAGACCCTGTAGGTATACCGATGAGTACATACCCAAAATACTCTAGTGGGTAGGTAGATAATTGCGCAACGCACCTACGGAGCACGAATACAGCGTATAAGTAGGCAGAGTTAGGTAGCATCTTGCAAAACGCTGTACAGCACTTCATGTTAATGCAGAAACTGTGTCTATACATATATTCGCTTAATGAGAGCTTAACACGGCTCTCAAACTCGTCGGTGCTTCCGTGTGCCCAACTCTACAGTTTTATCTGTAGGTCTACAGTTTTAGCGAAAGATCTACAGTTTTTTCAAGCACGGCTTACTTTTCAGTTAACCCTCAAGTTGAGTTTTTTTTTGCATAGTGCTAGGTTTTTTTTGGTACGAGTATTAATGTACTGTATTGTGTTACCGTCGTAAAAAAATATGACTTACATAAATAGACTCAAGATTTTCAGTGGGGTGGGGTGATATCTTTGCCACTTTATTTTGCAACGTTTATAAAGAATTCCACCCACCCCTATTTTTAGATTTATTGCAAATTTTACTATGGCATTGTGTAGTTGTTTGCAAAACACACCTACTAGCTAAATTTCGTTTATTTTATTTTTTGTATATTTTTTCTTTATGTAGAGCTAATAGTCTCCAAGTAAAATGGTTGTAACATATAGACAAACAGCCAGACAGACAGACAAAACAAATGTATAAGGGTTCTTGTTAGTTACTACGGAATCCTAAAAATGGTGAGCGGGATAGCGAACTCTACTCAGACTTTCCGGTATTTCCATTCGGTATTTCGCGGATAAGTATCTGCGGTTTATTTTTAACACGCTTTTATTAGGTCGACCTATATGTAACTAACTATGTAATGAAATCAATGCAACTAATTTAACCATCTTCCAAGGATCGTAGCGTCATGAAAATTGGCAGCTGTATGTAGTTCTGATGACAATACAATAATATGGTACTGTCGAACTGATCTGATGATGGAGCCGGAAGATATGAACTAGAACTTCATGATGGAACATCGTATCATAGCTGTGTTTGGATTTGTTAGAAAAGTCTTGTAATGAACTTTGACCACAATAATTTGTAGCTTGCTTTTTAGTTTTTTAAACTGTAATTTATTGTCAAGGCAGTGCTGGCAGCACCGCGCCGCCGTGGGCGAGTCAGCACGGCGGCACACCGCTGTCTCACCATCGCACCTACCCCTCTGCAAGCGGCCTTTCCCAATTACCCTTAAAATAATGAACATGGTTTTATATTCCGAGCCGAGAGCATGTAGGTACTCGTCCCATTTGCCCGGGGAGGTCACGCGGTTGTGACCCTTGTGCGATATACGGAACACGAGTATCTTCAAGTACCTAATATAATTATAAAGGGAAAAGTTGTCTGGGATTTTGGCGCATAATGGCATCGAGTGTGGTAAGTTTTTGTGGGTGGAATTATTCCTATGTCGTACCTACTTCAAAATGTTTCGGTTATTGTTCGCGTGCTATTGATATTGATGTATGGGGTATGTGTACATTATTATTTCTTAGATAAGTAGGTATTATATGAATTAATTGGACGTAGTTAAAAATTTTGAAATATTATAATTACAGTATTATAATGAGGACCATTGTAACGCATTATTGAGTATTATGCATCTATTATTAGTTGTCGGATTTATAATGAGAATGAGGACAAAAATATCAAAGCTATGATGATTATCACATTCATCCAACTGTTATCCACTATTTTTAACTAGTTTAGAAGAAAAATGCAGAGAACAAATAGGTACCATATATCCTTCAAAAATACTATAGATCCCAATTCCGTAATCAAAAATTATGACTCAAAATCGAGGACCGAAGACGGTACATTTGACTTTTGACAAGTTATTCTAATCAACATAAAAAGTTTTATGCGACAAAATAAGTTGTAGCTTAAATAAATCCGGCAAAGTACGAGTTTCACTCGCACACCGAGGCTTCCGTACTCCTATGCATGACATGAGAACGTGAACACTGACACCAGGGCTAATTACTCCACAAAATGTGCTTTATATCTAAGAATATTAGTAACTGAACATATTTTCCATATAATAGGAATAGCCTGAAATGCAGATGAAAGAGAGATGAAAAGTGAATGATACAGACCTATTTTCTTAATCCAAAGAGTTTTTTAGTTTATGTCACATGACTTCAACTGTCAACAAACGTTCACTTGTCATTTTTCGTTTCTTATTTGTGAATGTCAACAAGGAGGTTTTATCTCGCACAATAATTTCCTTTTTTTAAATAATCTAGCCAATTTTGAGACTTGTATCTATTACTATTAAAATATACAGCCGTTTAAGAAAGACAGACAGACAGACAACGTAGCCTCACGAATAGGCTCTAGTACGGAAGAATCTAAATAAGAACAGGTTTTACGTGTAGATCACTAAAAAGTTACAAACAAGATGTATTTAACAGATCAAATTGGAATAATTAATAATAATAATATTGTATTGCACGTATTGTCAGGAGGTTTCTCTCTCTGTAGCCCCTACCACCGGCAGCTTGAGCCCCGCCCCGCTGCCGGCGGCACTCTAGTTTTAAGTTTTTTACAATATTTATGTTTATTTTTTATAAGTTTATATATGTGTTGTAAAAAATTTAGAATTAAGATTGTATTGTAATTATAAGGTGCCGTACTATCAGTACGCACCAGCGCCAGTTCTCGAAAATAGCCGTGCTTTGCTCTACTGGGACCGTTCTATCATCACGGACAGGACTATTGTTGCCAATAAGCCTGATATCGTGATCGTAGATCGGTCTCAGCGCCGGGCAGTGCTCGACATCACCATCCCACATGATGAGAATCTCGTGAAAGCTGAGAAGGACAAGCTCAGCAAGTACCTTGACTTGGCTCACGAGATAACCGCCATGTGGGATGTTGACTCGACGATCATTGTCGCGATAGTCGTTTCGGTGAATGGTGTCATAGCGAAGAGCCTCGACCAACATCTCCAGAGGCTCTCGCTCGATGGTTGGGTCAAGGGTCTGATACAGAAGGCAGTCATCCTGGACACGGTACGCATTGTCAGGAGGTTCCTCTCTCTGTAGCCCCTACCACCGGCAGCTTGAGCCCCGCCCCGCTGCCGGCGGCACCCTAGGTTTAAGTTTTTTATAATATTTATATTTTTGTATTTCTATTGTAAAAAACTTAGATTTAAGATGTAAATTGAATAAAGAGTATAATAATAATAGTACATAGTACTTTTATTTCAGAAATAATATCCATATCAAAATTAATTACCAAATATCAAAACACAAAAAGCATACACAAATATTTAAATAAATCATAATTAAAATGTCACAAAATAATAAAAATCAATGATACAAATGATACAATTAATACAAACCAATTGAGCCCAAACTCGAGGGCTTTACTAGTAACTACTAAAGATAATTTCCACCTGCAGGATGCATTATTAGATCATCATCACCAAGTGGAATGTATCAACTCGAACGGTTTACCAGTAAACATTGAAAAATTCCATATCATGGTGCTTCCATCATCAGATCAGCTCAATGACACCAAATTATTGTATTATCATCAGCACACATACAGATATACCTAAAGTTTCAAATCAATACGACATTGCGGGCTTTAAAAAAAATATTGCCGATAGATGGCTCATGAACATGAACACAGCATTCACATTAATAAAACTATATGAATGTAGTATTCTTAACGGAACATTATACCTATATATTTTTTTAAAATTAAAACATGATATAAATATTTTCTTGTGAACTTCTAGCTTCAAAAAGTATTCTGAATTTTTATCAAATACATTTGATTTGTTCATCTGACAACAAATTATAATAGCCGCTTTAAATCCTTAAGTTTTTGATATGAGTTCAAATCGGACCTACGAAAAGAGCATCAGGGCGTTTCTTTATGGTCCGAATCGACCTATTCCAAAATATGTCTTCGGCCATTCGCACCGCACCAACCACCGCGGTGCGAATCGGCCCATTCAGAAACAGTACATGGGCGATTCGCACCGCGGTTCGAATCACATGCGGTGCGAAACGCCGAAGTACCCTTTCGAACGAAATCTACTCTTGCTCGTCTTGACATATTGACATATGGAACGATCAACGCGCCACCTAGTAAACAACGTAAAAACTAAGGAATTAAAAAAAACCTCATTAAAACTATACACGCAATAAGAATAGATCTTAATCAAACTCAAATTCCAAAATTAGTTACATGTGAAGCCAATAAAATCGTGTCAAAAATTAGCCACAAATAAAGTCCGCTTTAAAAGCACTTCCCGATCGTACCACAAATACCATCACCGCTCAAAGACTTAGCTTGAATAAATAATCAATTCAGAAGCAGCGCGGTTTCAGATCGATCACCGCAACTCCGGACTGGATGATATAGTCGACTAGCCGACCGATAAATATACCGAGACAAATGTTCCGAGTGTCTCCGGAGAGCCGCGGTGACACTCTATTTAAATGCTTCAATTGTACAGAAATAACCGGAACACGGTTAAGAACTTTCTGTAACAAATCGTATATCGGTCGGTCGTCGGCAATCGTGATTGACTGCGCAAGTGAACGACACTAATATAAACAAATTAATAGGGTGTCGGGCTTACTCAGCTCCGCGCGGCGCTGTGTCGCGGGATCTTCATGGAACCTCATTGTTTTATATCGAAAATCGACATGATTTTAGATGATTTAATGATACACTCTCTCGGTTATGTTATTGGATTTGAATAAAACCAAATTTTTGAACGCAAATCTGACTTTTTCAAAACAATGATTGTGTTTTCATCGAAATATTAAACATGCCTAGAATTTTAATCGTATACCTGGGTTTGTTTGGAAATTTAATGAATTTTTGTCAGTGATATTAAATATTCTTTATAAAAGTTACAGTCGTAAATACATTAATTACTTCAACGAAAATCCTAAACTTATCACACATTAACAATAATAATATGAATTTAGAACAAATCAGATCAAATATGATCATTTATGTCACACATTTTTCAGTCGAAAAACCAATTATACCTACATAATCTATAAATGCTAAATATATGTATAATTAAGGGACAATAAGATTTAAGAATCTTATTTCCCTAGCATGACCAATTTTTAAAATTGATATTATGGGTTTAACTTTAATATTGACTAATTCAAGTATTTGATCAAAACCTCTCATCTGCTCAGATTTGTTATGAAATCACTGATATTAAACGAAATTAATTAGTCAAGAAGCAGTTTTTGTCAAAAATCGTAGGATTTCATCGAAACGTAACAAAATTTAACGGATTTATTGCATACGTATATTTTACATAATTTAAAGACTTGACGTTTCGAACATTTTGCAGCGTGCGTGGTCACAATTGAGACTAGATGACAGTTGTCTTTTTGACAACTGTAATCAGTCAGTTTTTTTTTATTAATCGTAGGATTTCGTTAAAAATATTGATTTTAGTCAAAGCCTGCGACATATACTCAAGAATGAACGTATGGGGTTCAATGACGAACCGCCCGAGCTTGTCATTAAAGCATTTAGTAAAAATATTACAAGCTCCAGTAGTAAATCACGCCCGAATACCGGCGTTCTTCTTCTTTTATTAAATAATACATTTCCTGTCGAGCTCTGACAATTTCATTATAGACGACAATATTAAGGAAACATAATTCTCTGGTAATTATTTTTATGAGGCGTCTGTATTTTAACACGGATTCGATGTAAATATTAAAGTAAAAATAAAATAGAATATAAATATTGACTACGGCCTTATGCCAAATAAATAACTTAGTGAAAAACTACGAAAATGCATATAATATTTGTATGAAAACAATAACATCGTAGCTGACCAATGAATGACTTTCATTGGATGTGACATCATTTTTGACAACGTTTATGACATCAATGAATTATCTTCTTTGCATATGACATCATTACAATGGCATATCAATCATATGCCATTATCGAGCGTTTGTGATAAAAAAGTGACGGATATCTCCTACCTACGTACAGCAGTGGACTTCTTGTGGTTAAAATGATGATGATTATGAACGATTCAAGATAACCAACCCGAAAATGGGTTTACGTTTGATGTAGTAATTATACACACTTAAATAAGACGAAGTTACATTTATTGCAATTTAAAGAACTAAAAGATACAACTTCAAAATACGTTATTCCGTTAGATTACATATTTTCCAGTTATTTGGTTCGACAACTAAATACTTATCCGATTTTGATGAATTTCTACGGAACTAATCTGAAAGTATATTCTTTCAAAACAAAAAAGACTTCAAAATCGGTTCATAAATGACGGAGATATGCGGTAACAAACATTAAAAAAAAACTGGACAAGTGCGAGTCAGACTCGCCCACCGAGGGTTCCGTACAAACTAAATAAAAGGGGGAAATCATATTTTTTTTTTATATTTTCCCTCATAAACCGAAAAATATACATCGTAAAAATATTTAACACATTCCTTGCTCACCACTCGGATCCGAGTAGGGGCTATAGTAGCGGCGCCTCCCACTCGGATCCGAGCGAGCGAACGTTTGAGGCAGCCCTCATTCCTTGCATAGAGACACTATTTTTTGTGATTAAATTAAAAAAATCCAGTTTTCGGATTTTTTCCTATATGTGTACTCTCACAAGAAGCATTGTTAACACAATGCTTCTTGCCAAATTTCAGAGTTCTAGTTCAACGGGAAGTACCCCATAGGTTTTGATTCCTCTGTGAGTGTCGAAATGTGCGGTTTTTTACGACATATTCGGCTGTAAGTTTTTTTCACGAAAACTGAGAAATTTTATTTTTCTTTCTGCAGCAAGATACTATGGATCTGCGTATACGGTTTTAATTTCAACTCGATACCTTTACGCGTTCCCGAGATAAAGAACGGAAAAAAAAACAAAGATGAACTCGACCCAACAACGCCGTCTACTTATCACCAAAATTAACTCGACCCAACAACGCCGTCTACCAAACACAAAAATGAACCTGACCCAACAACGCCGTCTACCAATCACAAAAATGAACTCGACCCAACAACGCCGTCTACCAATCACAAAAATGAACTCGACCCAACAACGCCGTCTACCAAACACAAAAATGAACCTGACCCAACAATGCCGTCTACCAATCACAAAAATGAACTCGACCCAACAACGCCGTCTACCAATCACAAAGATACAGACCAAAAATCCTACGTTAATACCATTATCTGGCACCATTAACATATAACATGTGTTAATCACATCCTCTTAGAGGCCTTATCAAAACGGGAGCAATTTTAAGAATGACTGCGGCTATAAATAAAGGAGTCGTTACATTAATTATAAGCTTAATAATGTAGAATCCCTTTGATTTAGTGTGGTCTCGATGCCGCCGCAAACGAATCGCGCCGGCTTAGCGCAGGCACCTAGCGCCGCGCGCCGCGCCTCGCCGTTATAATTATTTTTGTGTAGACAGCGCGAGATGAAAGCGATTTTAGACAAGTTGACGCCCGCTACGTATCTACGGATTACACGATTAGACTTGCTTTGGTACAAGGCTTCCTTGCACCGATAACTTTAGCTTAATTTACACACAGCCGTGTTTTATAAGTACTTAGTGAGAAATTTATTAGTTAAAATACGTCGGTTTGTTTTGCGCTGATTTATGAAGTAATTTTTTTATTAGTGCTTTTTGGTCGGTCGGTTATACTTTAGAGCTTTTAAAGGAAATCGCTTCGCATCAGGCGAGTTGGCGGTCAAGCGCAAACCTTTCGTATAATACAGACGTTTTCTATCCCTCCTCGTGCATGAAATAGCCTAATAATCCAGTGAATCGAGAGGTCATACTTACAGTACCTATATATGGAACACTCCTCGTGCATGAAATAGCCTAATAATCCAGTGAATCGAGAGGTCATACTTACAGTACCTATATATGGAACACTCTCGTTCATGAAATAGCCTAATAATCCAGTGAATCGAGAGGTCATACTTACAGTACCTATAAATAAATAGAACAATGAATTAATAAAAATATAAGTGGTCAAGACCGTGTCGAGACACACATATGATATAGTAGGGTTCCGTAGCAAATGATGTAATCTAAAAGAAATACCTATAATGAAGAAGAAAACATCAAAGAAGGAAACGATTTAGAAACTTTAGTCTTATAAGATCCATGCAGCGACGCCCCACACGATGGGCTAGGGGTTTAAAAAAAATCATACCTTTGTATATATGAAGTGCCAACCCAAATTTCACTTTTTTGAAAATTTTACAGCATTTTGTAGCGGTTTAAGGAACGCATCTACATGCCAAATTTCGTTTATAGGCTGAGTCTCTGAGTAAAATGGCTGTGACATACGACATACTGATGCACATGGCGAATTTTTATGAGTTCATCTACGGTTAAGGGTAGGTACAGCTTACCTTCTAACCCTTAATACCTTCTACCTTTCATCTAACCCTCTCAGCACGGTCAAATGTAGCGTCAAACGGCCGCATAGTCTTTGCTGCTCTGCCTAGCCCGTAAGGGAAAATAGATTTTATGTATGTGTTACCGGCCAAACCCGATTTCAGGACAAACTAGTTTGGCCTAGGCTAAACTAGTTCTTCCTATACGCGATAGGATTAACTAGTATTGCCTAGGCAAAACTAGTTTGTCCTAAGCCCGATAGGACGAACCAGTTTAGCCTAGGCCAAACTAGTTGATCCTGATATAAATACGCACACTCTAGGATAAACTGGTATGGCCTAGTCTAAATCATGGCCTAACCTAATTTTTTTTTTTTTTTTTTTTTTTTTTTCGTGAGGAAATGCATTTACGCATACCCTCCGCCCCGGGGGGAGCGGCGGGTTATGTCGGGCTCGACACCAGAATGGAGAATGGTGCCACTACCGACTAAAACCTCACGGTGTTCCTCCTTTGCGCTTACGGCCGGACAGTGGGCACTCTCCCAGTCTCTACCACTGACCAGCCACGCTGGTCCCAAATGACCCCTCTCTCGGGGAGTTTTTACTCCACCCGTCTGACGACGATGTGTCGGAACACTAGACACATCGTTCATCCTCGGGGAACTCTTTAGCTGGGCGGCAGACTCCCCCCGAATCTACCACCCAGAGTTCCCTAGTTTACGGAGGCAGCTGGCGCTCATGCGCCAGCCGCCTACGTCCAACGCGTTTGCGGCGTATGGGTTGCGACGACGGATCGTCTTCGCGCACACGCTCCGCCAACTCTTTTGAGGCTACTACCTCCTCACAGAAGTCACGCATCGCCTCCCATGATGTCTCACTGCCTGTCACTGCAGCAGCAATGGCCGGCAGCGAGAGATCCGCCCCTACAATCGCGACAAGTCGCGCCCTCTGATTGGCCCACTCTGGGCATTCGTTCAGCGTGTGTTGCGCCGAATCGAGGCTTGAACCACAATGGTGGCATGCTGGGGTGGGCTCTCTTCCGGCTATCCTGAACAGGTAATCGCCAAAGCAGCCGTGACCTGTCAGGACTTGAGTGAGCCTGAAAGAGAGCACCCCATGCTTCCGCACGACCCAATCTCTTAGGATGGGTCGGAAAGCCTCCACTGTGCGGAGTCCCGCGGTTGGTGCCGCCAATCTTCGCTCCCACTCCTCCATTGCCGAATTCCGGCCTCGTCTTCGCCAACGTCTTATCACCTCAGGGGGAGGAAACTCACCCCTGGACCGTGCATTAGACTGTTGGCGGTAAATGCTCGCGAGCACCTGTGCCTCCAGGTCCCACGGTGGGGTGCCGGCCAGGACACACGCCGCCTCACAGGAGACGGTCCGATAAGCTCTGATCGCTCTGAGTGCCATGGCTCGCTGCGGCTTCCGCAGTTGAGCCAGATTACGGGCACCCAGAGCGTCCGCCCAGATTGGGGCACCATAGAGCGCCATCGATCGAATCGCGCCCGTGTATAGGCGGCGGCAGGTCAAATTCGGCCCTCCCACATTAGGAAGCAATCCTCCCAGCGCAGCCGCAGCTCTAGTGAGCCGAGGGGCCAAACGCTTGAAGTGCTCCTCAAAGTTCCACCTGCTGTCAAGGACGAGTCCAAGGTACTTCATCGTCGACTCGACAGCGATGGGAGCACCTCCTACAATGAGTTCAGCACCAGCTGGTGGTGCCTTCCGAGGCCCGTGAAAACACAGAGCCTCGGATTTGTTCAGGGCCACTGCCAGCCCCAGACGCCGAATCCTTCCCACAACTTGGGCTGTTCCTGCTGTCGCGAGGATTGCTGCCTCCCTGTATGTAGCGCCGCGTGCCATCACCAGCGTATCGTCGGCGTAACAAGTCACGTCGATTCCCGGCAAATTATCATCTCGGAGCACCCAGTCATAGCCGATGTTCCACAGGTCCGGCCCTAGAACCGAACCCTGTGGAACACCGCACGACATTTCCCATTGGCCAGATCCATTCCTCGTGGGGTAGATAATCAATCTATCCCTGAGGTAGTCCTCGAGGATCTGGCACTGGGTATGGGGCACTCCGTGATAACGCAGTCCCTCCTTGATGCAGTTCCAGGGGATGGTGTTGAAGGCATTGGCGATATCAAGTGATACCACCAAGACGACCTCCCCCCTAGAGACTGCCGTTTCCGCTAGGGCCCTCACCTTCGATATCGCGTCGATGGTGGACCTGCCCCTACGGAAACCGTACTGGTGATCAGACAGATCCGGACCGACTTGCATTAAATGCTTATTCAGGCGCGCCGCTATCACACGTTCCATCAGTTTGCCTGCTTCGTTCAATAATACGATTGGACGGTATGCTCTCGGTGTGCCCTCAGGTTTGCCCTCTTTCCGCAACAACACCAGCCTTCCAGTCTTCCATTGCGTTGGCAGGCGACCCTGTCTGAAACATTCTGTGAGAAGATCTCTAAACCTGGGCTCGAGAGACTCAAGCGCTATCACCCACGCACGGCCGGGAATTCCATCCGGGCCTGGCGCGGTGTCTTTGGCTTTGAGCCTCTGTACTGCTACGGCTATTTCTTCTTCCGTCACTTGCGGGGCGTTGTCTTCCTCGTTTTCGTCGTGGTCCGTGGTTGAGGCCATGACCGGCGCGGTGTGGTCATCGACTCGTGGAAACAGAGCGGCCACCACACTATTGAGAAGATCGGGCGGCATAGTCCGCGAAAGTGGTGGTGCCCAAGCACGAAACTTATTGCGGACCATTTTATATGGCCTCCCCCACGGATCACGATTCAATTCTTCTATCATGCTCTCTCGAGCGCTGTTCTTTGCCCGCGATATTTCGGTGCGCAGAACGACGACCGCTTGCCTGTACGCCGTGTACAACTCGGCCTCCAGGTCTGGATCCCACCGCCGCCTCCTACGGTGTCTGGTATATCGGCGTCTGGCGGCCACACACTCCTCGCGGAGGTGAGCCAGCTCAGTCGTCCACCAGTAGACACTCCGCCGTGGCGGTAAGGATCTCACCCTCGGCATCGCAGCGTCGCAAACTACGGTCATGGCTCTCCGGAACCACTCGGCTTCTGCGTCGACGTTGACCTCGCCCTCGGGCTTTGGCAACCACGACTGGACAATGGACGCCTCGCGAAGAAGTTCACCATCCAACTTCTTTAGAGCCCAGCGTGGTGCTTCACGTTCGGCGTTGGATGGGGGACGACTTGGACTGCTCGGGGTTCCTGGCCTAACCTAACCTAACCTAGCCCCTCATATCCTTGACTACGTTAGGGAAAAGTAGCTCGCGGGCCGGGTCTATGTACCCGGACAGGTAGGAAAAAAAAAAAAAAAAAAACCTTAACCTAACCTACCATACCAGTTTATCCTAGAGTGTGCGTATTTATATCAGGATCAACTAGTTTGGCCTAGGCTAAACTGGTTCATCCTATCGGACTTAGGACAAACTAGTTTTGCCTAGGCTATACTAGTTAATCCTATCGCGTATAGGAAGAACTAGTTTAGCCTAGGCCAAACTAGTTTGTCCTGAAATCGGGTTTGGCCGGTAGCATATGTAACAATAAAATCCTTTCAATTAGTAGGTATCAAAAGTACTGATATCCGGCGAAGAACAAAGTTCGAGAGATTTCGCTAATGAAATTAAAATGGAATTGGCCAGGACATGTGATGACAGATGGAGTTAGGTTTCGACGGAATGGTGGCCGACCCAAGGTAAACGGAGCGCGGGACGTCCAGCTGCCGCATGCCGGTCGAACGGGACTCGATTGATACAGTATCGAGGAACGTGGCAAGATATACCCAGCAGTGGGATAGAGAAGGCTGTAGATGATGATTATGATAAGTAAGACCATTCTAAGATTGTAGTATTAATATAAACATAATATCGAGCATCGATCCCTCCTGGCTGATGTGTACCGACTCTCAGTCAGAATTGCGAACGATGTCAGTAAATTGTTAATACGGATCAGGTTAACTGACAAGTTGAGTTCTTTGTTCGCATCGTTTACGAATAAATAAAATAATGTTCGGCGAATAGGCGAGGAAAGGGAGCGGGTGTGTTTCCGCGCTGCCGCGGGGTAGCGGCACGCGGCTTGTACGCCGCCGGCGGCCCGCGGAACATGGGATGTGCCTCGCCGCCTCCGCGCCGCCTCCGCCGCCGCACCGCCTCGCCTCGTCTCGCGTCAACTCAACCGACGCTTATCCGCTACTTAGGTATATCGTGTACAGTGTGTAACACTTTATCGTGCACATGTGATAAGGGATGAAAATATCAAAAATTATTCTAAAAAAAAATAATTAAATAATTTTCGAGTCAACTTTCACAGTAACGTTATGTTATGAATTTTACAAGTTAGTTTAAATATTTCTTGAATTAAGATCTCATTATAAGACGAAATTTCCCGGACTATTTTAATTATATTTGACAGAAAAAATCGATACTAAATCTGAAAGTTTTCCAATATAAAGCAAATCCGCCAAGAGGTTGTCAAGATACTAATAGGCATTCATAATAGGCTATGTGAAATTTAAAAAAAAATGCGTCTAATTGTTTGTATAATAGATGTAAGTGAAAACATTTAAACTGCAGTTTATATTGGTACCCCAGTGTACTTTTGAACTAAAATTGATAAAATCATTATAATTAAGTGACAAAAGTTTCTTCCTGTCACAAAAAAAAAAAAAAAAATTAAAACCCTTTATCGTTATCCCTTTTTCACTCGTGTGTGTGGTTTAGAATTCGACTTCTCTCTCCCACGCTTTGTCGGTCTGTTCAGAGCTTAGCGAAAAGAAAAATATATCTGTGGTCACTATAGTCATACCGATAATAATTTGTTCGTCAAATTTTGACCCACTATCCGTCTCTACGTCTGAATCCGCAGATACATAAAGCGCCACGTTACGTGTTTACACTTTGTGGGCATGTAGACGCCCACAGTACAAGAAGTTCTTAGTATAAGGTGCTACACGACTTTGATTTGCACATGCACATGTATTGATACTTATAGCTATTTAGGTAAGATACCGTAATTATTGGGTAATATAATGCAATCAACACTTGTATCGATCGAAGCCTGGAATGACAATGAAGCTTATTGCCACAAACAGCTAATAAGGCCACGGGTTTCAGACATATTTTTCAGATCTACGATTGATCACTAACTTGCCTTGGAGCGTGGTCGAAGATGGAGCTCGTCGATTTAGATAAACATCAGTTATCCGATCTAGATGGTTATTTTTAAATGTGATTGTGGACTCTATTTTTTTTTTTTTTTATAGAATAGGTGAAGCAAAAAGGCAGACGGCTCGCCTGATGGTAAGCGATAACCGTTGCCTATGGACAACTGCAACATCACCCGACTCTGCTTTTTACCCGACTGTCGAAGGATGTGTTGGTATCTTGACATGTTTAGATATTTTTCGAACGTGCATGTATGTATGTACGTCTGATTCTTTGGTAATCCCAACAGCAGAAACCGTTAGACGGACTTCAAAGTATGAGGCTTTGTGGTATGAGGTTTTATTAGTGTTCGCGAATGTTGTTGTGGGTGTGACATACTACTTCAAAAAACCGGATAAGTGCGAGTCAGGCTCGCCCACCGAGGGTTCCGTACAAACTAGTAGATAAAAGGGGGAAATTATATTTTTTTTGATATTTTCCTTCATAAACCGAAAAACATACATCGTAAAAATATTTGAAAATCTCTTTAGCTTGTGCTAATGAAGCTCTTTCATATGATACCCCACATGATACGGTTAATTCACTTTAAAATTAGGACCCTTATACCTTGCATAAAGACCCTATTTTTTGTGATTAAATTAAAAATTTTAAGTTTTAGTTTTTTTCCATTATGTGTATTATATGACAATGCTTCTTACCAAATTTCAAATTCAACGGGAAGTACCCCATAGGTTTGATTCCCTCGCGAGTGTCGAAATATGCGTTTTTTGCGACATAATCGTTGTAACTTTTTTAATGAAAACTGAGAAGTTTGATTTTTCTCTCTGCAGCAAGAGACTATGGTTTTAATTTCAACACGATACCTTCACGCGTTCCCGAGTTACTGGTCTTGACAGACAGACAGACGAACAACAGAGTGATCCTATAATGGTTTCGTTTTTTCCTTTTAAGGTACGGAACCCTAAAAATAAAAGAGAAAATTACAGTGACTATTGTGTGGTTCTTGAAGACGAAACATGTACATATATAGACAAGGGCCGCCAGTTATCCGAAACGAAATGTTCTGTGCGACAACGTGGCAAGCAGTTTAGTAGCGCTCTCGCGTAATGTCACCGGGGAGTGTGAATTCTATTTTCTAAGCAATAAGATTTTTACCATTATATTAAGCATTCAACTAGATTTTTGCATAATGAACACTCGTATAATACAGATCGAATTTTATAGATAAAAAAAAAACAAATTCCATTGTGCAATACATATTAATCAATCGATAATTTATTAAATTACGACGATAAAAAATTTATAACTATACAAATTTAATTCAATTATTTGAACTTAATTTTAATTCTGTTTTTTTATTATTTTTTTCTATAAATATGTGGTCTCTAGATTAGCAAGGATTCAAGATGACTGCGTCGTCGAAAAGATTCCAAACAAAAAAGGGCCCAAAAGATATCCACAATTTCTGACACAAACGTCCCCCATTTCAACGTTCCGCTGGAAAACAAACCAATCGAAAAGTACCACCAATATCTCATCCACAAGCAAACTGCACAAATATTGATTGAATACGAACAATCGTGCAAGGTTACCAAACTATATTCCGATTTTTTAAATATCGAATATCATTTCCTCGAAAACGTAATATATTATTTCAAAAGAAAAGTGTAAGTATTATGAAAATCCCACAAGGTCATTTGATACTTCGTCCCATAATCGATTTTTTATAATAAACCAAACATAACGTACCTAACCTAATAATAATTGTTATATCTAATAACGAAAACTTTGTAAATAATAAAGCTTCTGTATATAATAAAACAGAAACCTAAAGAACTTAACTTAATTCTTGTTCGGGCAAATGAAATTTATGGCAAACAAACTTACGGAATCAGAAACTCATGTCAAGTAAACATCAGGAATCAGAAAGTAAACAATTTTTACTGGAATTATCGCGTATATCTTAAATAATTTTAAGGTTTTGAGCACTTTACAGCGTCCTTGGTCACACTAGATGACAGTTGTCTTTTTTATCATCAAATTTTTTATTACTATACCTCTCATGTTTATACAAATCCGTTAAAATCGCAAAAACCTAAAAAATCTGGAATCATTATCTGGAAACAGACATTTCTATGAAACGGATTCGAGCAACTAAGCATTTCGGATGATAGATCGGTCACCATCGTATAATAGTCGTGTAGTGCACAATCGACGTTCCTAGCTCAACCAGACTGCAGGCTCCATTCCTGCCCAGTGTTTAGAAACAATAGCTCTGCACTGCAATTAGTTTATCCGATAGATGGTGGTCGTACGACTCGTAAATCTCATGCCACCATTGGGTTCGGTACGTTGCGGCGCCGTATGTAGATTCAGCTCGGTTAATTAATGTGCCATGGTAAAGTGCGAGGTCTCCCCTCGACCCACCCGGGTTCCCTAAATTGTGCACCCATCTCCCCTATGTACAATAGCTCCAATTTTGCCAAATTAAAATCAGACGCCCGTTATAGCATGAATATTTTGGCCCTTGTTACAAACGCAACGATAGCTTTTTAGAGTTCCGTTGAAGTACGAGGAATCTTTATAAATCCGTAAGGACCGTATGACATCCGCACTCAACGATTTCGGACCACGTTCTTGTTCCGTACTGCACTGGAATGGAACTCACTGCCAATGAGGTATTATACGTAGATAGGTTTTCCCCGGTTCTGATTGGCAAGTCTCAAGTAAAGTAATCGCCCGACTCGTCTTCAGTCGCGACACGTCTGGCAACGCTGTTAAACACGTATCGTGACTTGTGAACAGTGACTATGCCATCCCGTGTGTTTAGAAAGTGCAACAACAAGATATATAATATCATATAAAGCCAAATATACTAAAAGGCGTTAAGAATGTGGTCTTATCCTCGGTGGTGTTGAGAATTGAGATTTGCCACGCTTCAAGGTACTTCATATTCAATGAGTATAACCTCTCTATAGATAAAATCTAATTGCTCACTGCACCTTTCCCTGTTTCTTGCAATGTTCAAGAATATACTGATATCACAGTTCAGTTGGTAATATGTCTGCCTTTTAAGTGTACTTGTCGATACTGCCGCAGAACTGTATAGGACAATATTATCGACAGCAGCAGAAGCAGTGGAAGTAGCTGAGTGAGTAGAGTTAGATTTTTTGCAAAATAATTATAGTTTAAGAAACTGACTTCAATATACGGAATTCGTTGGATGACATATTTTTCCAGTTATTTTGTTATAAAAACCAAGTACTACACAGATTTTGATAAAATTTATATGGGACCACCTCAGAAGTATAATCTACGTGGTTGCCTGGAAGAGATCGCTTTTAGCGATAAGGCCGCCTGTTGTTGCACTAGTCTATTTAAGTACTTTGTTATTACTTTTAAGGTGTGTACAATAAAGAGTTTATCTATCTATCTATCTATCTATCTATCTACCAAACAAAAAAGAAATATCAATTCATAGTTGGCGTTGAAATCGCTGAACAAACATACAAAAAAAAACAGTCGATTTGAGTCCCCTCTAGGGTTGTTAGATAAAAAGTAGGCACTGGACGTGAGACTGTTTTAGTTAACGTATCTCAAATAAAGATAGCATCAACAACGAATTCCTAGACTAATAAAACTTTTTCAACAAATACGGATAGTCTGTTACAGGGCGAAAATAAGCGAGAGATACGAGTATATTCTGAACGTGTATAAAGCGGCATAATTTGTCACAGGGCCGCGGCGATGAAACACAAGCTTACATGGACTGCACGCGAGTTAACACATCGCACTCCTCTCACAAGTGATACACCGCACGACCCTACAATGTTAGCATAAACATAATTACTTTACTTGTTTCATCATTACAATACTAATAATAAATGGCCGAGTAGCATGTATTTTTATTTTGAACAAACGGGTTACTCACTTCTATTTTTGAGCCGAATTCTCCGACTATAGCTTCAACCGCATACGGCGGTCTTTTTCAGAAGAAGCAGCGCAGACGTCACTCCTAAAGTCAGTACCAGACGAGACGTCCTTAGGGAGTGACGTTTTCCGATTCCTTCAAAATTAGAAATCAACAAGCAAATTTTATAAATTATTCTTTTATATTTTACTAGCTGACCCGGCGTACTTCGTATCACCTATCAATGAGTGGACCCGATATTTTCTCAACGTTTAAACCTTCCCTGGACTACGACAAACATTTCAAAACCAAAATCAGCTAAATCGGCCCAGCCGTTCTCGAGTTTTAGCGAGAAAAACGAACAGCAATTGATTTTTATATATATACCTATATATAGAGATTACATATTGCTACAAATACTCACTTATCACTTACTGTCAAATTTACCTTCAACTAAGCTGTGTACTGTTGTAATTGGATTTGAGGTTCACAATGTTTTGTCGGTTGAATTTATATAAGTACTGTATATTATATAACCTCATATCTGTAACTGTACCTATTTCAATAAAATAAATAAAATAAGCGCGTGTCGTGCTCACGTGCAAAGTAGGGTTCCATAGTTACAAATAATAATTTATTTCTAACGCTCCATCTATTAAAGTTATACCATAACAACGAAATAATCAAATTTAACAAGAAAATATCGGCTTTTACTCGATTTGTTAGACAAAATAAAATAAGTATTTGTGGGAAATGGAGGAAATGTCTATTGGTCTCTTATATTGCCCTAAAAATGTTGATGCGTATATAATCTCACGAATCTTACAAGATCTCACATGAGTTTAGATACAAGATTTATGTGAGATCTCAAATGAATTTAGAAGCAAAATTATGCGAGATCTCACATGATTTTAGAAGCGAGATATAATATACGAGAGGTATTACTAGATTTCAGAACACCGAGAAAGAATTACAGAAGTATTCTTTGATTGCATTTCTCACTCACAAATTTTACTGACAGTAAGTCATACATTGCCAAGTGTGAACCAAAGTTAACGAAACCAAGTGGAGAGAGATCTTGGCGCGCCGTTCGGTCCGCATCCCCGCCAAGTCTCGTCGACTTCATTATCCCTTTCATGCTGAATTTCAATTAGCATGCTTTCATGTTTTGCAATAACAATCCGAGGCCCGTTTGCAAATACAACGCGCGCGATGGGTGTGCCCCGGGCTCCGGTGTCGCCCTCCTCTATCCGAGCCGCCTCGACCTTTCCACTGCCACCGCTACCAAAATCAAACATCTAAACGACATTTGTCGAAATTGCGCTCCGAGTTTTGGCGGGAACGCGTTTTCTAAACTTGTGTCCCGAAATTAGAGACGTCGAATATGATTTCTGCGAAACCGATTTTATAATGAATAGGTAATAGAACGTTTATCGTAGGATTTGGATTACTTTGAATTTTTTAACCGACTTCCAAAAAGAATGAGTTTATTAATTCGGTACGTATGTTTTTTTTTTTGTAATGATAATATTTTCTGTCATCGTGTTTACAGATGTAATTTCTGCTAGGATTCATCTTTCAATATATTAATTTTGAAACGAAAGCTACAAAATTGTTGATAAAACAGAGGATTATGGCGTCGCTCGCATGACTAACTATCCTATCTCGTTTTTCAAATAATTAAAACATGTATTTAGAATGTAAATACTTTAAAAGTATCAATGTGAAGAAAATAAGCACCTCGATGAAAGCTAATATCAAGATATGCAAAACATCGATTTTTTTAAATTTTTTACAAATACAATCTAATCTCAGAACCATAGAACTTTGGTCCTGAATTAATGATTGAAATGAGATATGACAATTAGTCGTGCGAGCGACGATGTGAGGTAGGTACCTACTACGATCACTGCGAAAACTTAAGACACCGTTTACGTTCATTAATATTGAGCAATCAAAACCTAACAAACAGCAAATTTAGTCTAAGAACATAAAAAAATTTAGGTCGGTTGAAAATAGGTTCGTATCGAAATGTCATGCTAGTAAACCAACTTGTGAAAAGAGTTTTGGCGGGAACGTCATCGAAACATGTTGATGCTTTATTTTATTTTCCTAAACTTGTGTTATTTTGAATATTAATGCGATAAAAATGGTGGTGTTTTATTCATTAAGTGTTCGATCAAGTACATGAGTGTGGGCAAGTGAAATGAACTAGTGAAACGTATTATTTTACGTTGACGACAAAACTCCGTAGAAGCTTCTAGTAAAGTCGCCACCACTTTACTGAAGTAGGACTCTACTTATAAATTGACTGTGCATACGTGACTTAGATTGTGACTAGAACATTTTGAACATTTACAACTTCTTTTATTCAAGAAACTTGAAAAAATCTTAATACTTGACACTGACAAATGCTTTAATGCGGGTCCAATACAAAAAAGAAGAAGAAACCAACTTGTTCATCAAAACGGCCTAAACGTAAATTGTACTATTAGCAGGTTGTCGGAACTACATTGCACCAAATGATCCTAATTTGAAAACATCATGTTAGCTTAAATCGACTCCATATTTACACGTACAATGTAACTAAATATTGTGATATTTAATCTACGGTTTTGTCTGTCTGTCTGTTGGTTTATCTTCTTTTCGTGGCAATAAAAAATGGTAAATATGAGTTCTTGAAATTGAGAACTTAAAACAGACCTGTGGTCGTAGTGACAACCACGAGTGATACTTTCATTCAAAATTCCATTCATGTGTGTAGTCAAAAATCTATCAAAATATGAATGTGTGCCATCACGTATTTCCTGTCTTTTTTTTTTTTTTTTTAACAGCCCTGTTTGTACAAACTGTCCCACTGCTGGGAACGGGCCATCTTCTCATTGTGAGAAGGGTTAGGCCATAGTCTGCCACGCTGGCCAAGTGCGGGTTGGCAGACTTCACACATCTTCAAGATCATTGAGAACTCTCAGACATGTAGGTTTCCTCACGATGTTTCCTTCACCGTTTGAAGTTGGCGGCAATCAACAATACGCACATAACTTCGAAAAGACAGAGGTGCGTGCCGTGGGATTCGAACCTAGGACCTGCGGATCGCAAGTCAGACGGTCTCACCACTAGGCTGCCGGAAACTTCCTGTCAAAAATTCCTGAAAATTTCCTGTCTGTCTTTCTGTATTTTCACATTGCGTATTTTCACGCGTTCGAATGATGTTTTAAATGAGCAGACGCATTTATCAAGAGTAGGTACACGTATTTGTCACGCAATTTAAGAAGTGCCATTGTGCCAAAGTTTGCTTACCTGTCTTGTATATTGACTTTAAAAGTCTTAATAAAGTTGCTTCACTCGATTCTTGTTCTATTTATTGTTAACATGCTTTTATTAGGTCGACCTGTATGTAACTATATGTAATGAATCTAAGGTAACTAATTTAACCATCTTCCAAGGATCGTAGCGTCATGAAAATTGGCAGCTGTATGTAGTTCTGATGACAATACAATAATATGGTACTGTCGAACTGATCTGATGATGGAGCCGGAAGATATGAACTAGAACTTCATGATGGAACATCGTATCATAGCTGTGTTTTGATTTGTTAGAAAAGTCTTGTAATGAACTTTGACCACGATTAGGTTTATGACAATACAATAATTTGGAGCGTGTTTTTTTTTTAGTTTTTTAAACTGTAATTTATTATAATTTTAGAGAAATTAACGGCCTTAAGTAACAGAGTTTTAAACAATACAAACACAAATAAGCCATTATTACTACTGTTACTAACCTTATGTAATACTTCTATACTAGGATTTTTTCATCATCACAACACCGATCTATAGCTAAGCCATTAAATTTCTAATTAAACGAAACAGAAAAAAAATCCGTAGAAACATTGAATGGGGCCACAAACGGGCAACACCTAATGGCGCCAGAACCAAATTACCAACCGGCACGAAGCCTAACCTGTCTCCTTTCAAATTTGATCGCGACCAACATCACATGCCCATGAACTCTATAACGAAACGTTTGAATAAAAACAAAACTATGGGCATATGTGATTAGCTCGATACAAGAGTAAGGTACGGCTAAACAAACAACAATTACAATATCGCTGCGTCAGCATGTTAGAAATCACTTATTGTGAGGGTGACTTGCGGTTCTCGCTCCATTGTGTAGGTGCCTTATGCCAGGCGACTGGCTATCAACTCGTGTTGTATTCAAAACGTATATACTTTCATTAGGTTACTAACTTACAAGTGATGGAAATGATTTATTTGCTTTGCACTTCGTCGGTTTTATGTTCAAGTTAGGTTACGGTAATGCCTGAATAGAATTCTGCGTCTAAGATAGTAAATACATTTTGTATCAAATTTGATTCGTTTGAAATTGATGTATATTTGATTAATGAACAGTAGATAAAAACAAATAGGGAATATGCATGATTTGTTTCTATTTGGTCATAATAAAGCTAACCACAAATACATATATCCATTCCACAAAAACAAAATTAAAATACCTGCAAAATAAGTAAGTTAGGAGTAAGGGTTGAAATGTTTTTTTTAAAGTATATGTACCTATTTTATTTTAGTTATCAATCAATTTTTATTCCAGTGAAATAAAATTCATGCATATTCCCTATTGCATGAAATAATAAAAAAATGTGTTAATAATAAAATCTCAACTCCAGTACAGATTTGAAAAACATAAAGACACTCAGAGCGGCTCTTGCTTAAAAAATATTTTTATAACAAACATGAGGCACCTATACCTAATCTAGGTCTACCTGTGCCTGCGAATACTGCAAAGTATTTAAAACGCCAGGTCTTAAAAACTAAAGAGATCTATGTTTGACCACCAACTCGCCCGATGGTAAGCGACGATGGAGCTAAAAATCTAAAATAATACATATGTAAAATTTAAGTTATAGAACCCTTAAAAGTTGTTTGTCTGTTCGTAGATGTATGGTACCTAAGTGTCGTTCTGCTGAGGATACAACACGTCTATCTACAAGAAACATATTAAATCTAGCCTTGAAAATTACAAGATTGTAATGTTTAAAAAAAAGTAAGTACTAAGCATGTACTAAGTAATATAATAAATAAAAAACAACCAATTGAAATCTAAAACATACAAACGCATCCGTATCAAACTCCAGTTTCATAGTTTCAACACTATCCGGATGTGCTTTGTCATTGTTTAAAGGCAGGTCAACTTATCTAAACCAATAAACGTCGATAGCATCTAAATCTGTGTCGGGTGACAAACCAAAATATAGAATGGGGAACACGATTGTCCGCCCTTCGTGCGGTCGACACGCATGCCAAACAATGGTGCGGGCGCAGACGCATGCGACGCGAGACGCCACGGCTCAAATGAGGCGCACCGTCAAATCTCGGGTTGCGGCGGCGCGGCGCCCGCGCCGCCGGCGGCGGCTATACACGTTCCACAACTTAGCACACATACTAACTCATAATAAAGGAAAAAAAAACAGTAAACCGAAAATTCACGCCGTTTT
Organism: Lycia hirtaria; assembly: GCA_947563715.1. Lineage (NCBI taxonomy): Eukaryota > Metazoa > Arthropoda > Insecta > Lepidoptera > Geometridae > Lycia > Lycia hirtaria. Next base: position 20,887,228 of record OX387386.1, on the reverse strand, counting down.
GCTTCGCTACACGAAATAATGAGTGCAGCGATCGAACGATGACGGCTTTACGATTATGACAATGTCAAGTCGTAAGTCTGATTTTGATATTTGCTAGAAAGTTTTTTTTTAAACAAAAAAAAATATATATATGAGCATAATCGATCGAGAGGTCGTCGAGACAAAAGGTTGTGAAATCTTGAAAATCTATCAATGAATAACACAAGTATCTATATAAAAAAGAAAAACGAAATACCCGACAGTCTAACTTACGAGTTTGTTACGTTTAGTACGCTGTTGAGTAGACGTATTTTGTGAGAAAGTATTCATAAATTCCTGTAAAAAAAAAATGCGTATTTATTTGAATAATTGTAGTAAAATTACTTATTTATTACGATAAAGTTAGATGAACTTAGGGAGTGAAGACGAATCTAAAGTCACATTGCACATCAAAAGCGGTCAAGCCGTTTAGGCTGTAGGCGATCATATAGCAACATACATACATACCCACATACATACATATATACATACAAACATACATACACTCGAAAAACGTAACCCACCCTCCTTCTTACGCAGTCAGGTAAAAAAAAAAACATTCGATACTCAATTTTGAACAAGAAAAGAAATTGTCTATATGAGCAGAACTCGCGAGCAGACTTTTTGCAACGAGTGTTGTTGCTAGAAGTTTGTGCTCGGGAGGTCTACTAGTTTGCGTAGGTGATTTTGTTTTGGCCTTAGTTAAAATTATCAAAACCTAAGTAACACAAAAATATTGTAAAATCAGAACTCTATTCAACAGTTCTGATTTTCTAACGTTATCAATCTAGAGTTCTCTAATTGGTCAATTTAAAGGTACCAGCCACGACGAGTTCGTAGTAAATTTAAATACGGATAAATCATTTGGAAAATCACTGTCTTAATTAGAATGAGGAGATGTCAACGGAGCCGAAGCACTTCGGAATAAATCAGGATTTATGCACCTGTCCTACCGCTGACGAGGGAGCGACTATCTTTCCGCCTATCGACTATCGACTATCTTTCCGCCTACAAACTTAATAGATGTAGATCTGTGTCAAGAACAAGGATGCACAGTATTTGACCGCTGACACTCACGAGCCTACTCTACATTAATTATTCAGCTATGCTCACTTACTAGTCAAAACACTCGCTGAGAGACTTGTTGATTGTATATCTCGACTGAACCGTGAGACTCGCACACTCGTTCATAGCTCAGCGACATAACCGGCAGAACTAAATGAAAGAGAAACGAGTGTTTACTCGTCGCTAACTCGTTTCCAATATTTAGCTTGATGCAAATCCGAGCGTTTGTGTCTCACTGCCAAACACGGGCTATACTTTCACTGAGTGCAGTGTAAAGCCGCAATCCACCTTTATGGTCAAGTACGAATTAGCAAACTTAACACATCTTCAAGAACGTTAAAAACTCTCAAACAGGTGTCATCGCGATGTTTTCCTTTGCTATTTGAATTTGGCGGTAGTTAATATTACTCACATAACAGCGAAGCCAAAGGTGCATATTCCGGGATTTAAACTTAGAACCTTGCGGATCTGACTTGTGATAGATAGATAGATAACACTTTATTAAAAGTTAAAAACCCACATGATAAAAAATTACAGAAAGATAACATTAAGTACTTAGAGCTAGGTTTTAATTAGCGGCCTTATCGCTTAGAGCGATCTCTTCCAAGCAACCATGCAAGTCAGACGGTCTCCCAAATAGAACGCCGGAAGCTATACTCGCTTCTCGCTCGCCCGGTGGGACAAGTACCTATTGGTTTCCGCAACGCCACTCCCTCAGGCGAGTTAGCGTTAATAGCGCGTGCAACCAGAACCACGCTCGAACGCTTGGTAACAATTTTTTTACACGAAATCGTACACCGCGTCTCGGCGCAGGCGCCAACAAAAAAACCTATAGATGCTTTTGTAATAGCATCCGAAGTAAACCCTCCCAATTAGAGCATGCCAATCCATTCGATTTATTGCAGGGACCTAAACGATATTAAACAAAGAAATAAAAACGTTAAGTAGTCATTGGATGTTAATAAAATATAATGCCCCGTTATATAAATGTAATTAACAATTATTGGATTGTATCAATATAACCGTCTGCATGGTAAGTACGTACGAATGATTTGGATTTAATTACTTGGATCGACAGCACCGCCCCGTTCCAAATCGAATACTCGTAAATCAACAATAATAACGCGGAGCTTACCAAATATACTGACCGAACAAATATTTATCAACGAAATCACTTGCACAATCCTCAGTGAAAATTAAAACAAAAAACTTTTTTTTTTTATAACGAATTTAAAAAAAAAACGGTTTTACAGAGACGGTTTAGATTACGACGGAGAATGCCCAATTTTCATGTATTATTTTGGAATATTTTGACTATTTTGCAATAGGATACTTGCAAATGGAAAAGTCAAAAAAAAAATATTTCTCCAAATACGCAGTATTTAAAACAAAACACAAAACACATTGTGGCTTAGTTAGATAAACATTCATATGACTGTCAATACGTCCACGTAAACCATTTCACTATAATTCAATTCAACTCTACGACAATTGCAATTATCTCTCTCTTATTACTTGCTTGGATTGCTAAAACTAAAAATAAATAAAAAAATATACATAGAAAACACCGTTTAAAAAAAAAACGATAAAACTATAGCGTATATTCACGAGATAACCTGTAGCGGTTGAGACGGGTTGAGTCATACCACAGACAACAATACAAAAAAGATTTTATCTGGAATGGCGTTATCCTATTTTGTAATACGATACGGTTCATTATGTTATCCTGGACCGAGGAATGTGGCGACAAAAAAAAAAACAACTTAACTTCATCAAAAGCTATTGAGTTTTGAATATTTGGCGATTATTTTTAATATTCAATACTTTACAAACAGCGGTGTAAAAAAAAAATGTTTCTAAGGTAATCTTGAAAACCTTAGTTACTTGCTGTTATTGTAATAGATCTGCGATACCTGTTGACACTGAGCGACTTCTGCGTGCATAGGGAGCGGAGCGCATGAAACTAGCAGGCGGTAGTCATTCATATTTTCGTAACAAAAAAGAACTGTCATCTAGTATCACCTGTGACCACGGACTCTGCAGTGTTCGAAACGTTAGGTCTTAAAATAAAATTATGAAAAATATACACGATACAAATATGCCGTTAATTTTTTTTTCATTTCAGTGGTATAAAATATTTGAAAATATGTAGGTAGGTGTAAAAATGATTTTTTGCCGAACGTTTATAAAGCTATTTTTAATTATTTGCATATGCGATAGCAAATCTTTAAAAATGTTGGTATTCACGAGTCACGAGTGACACAAAGGATTTGCTACCGACGGCGCCTTAAACGTCATAACGACGAATAAGTACCTTTAAACCTATAAACCTTTTAAACAATTTTATCATTTTAAACAGTACTCTCCAAAATGAGTTTGTTTATTTTTATTGAAACGCGTGTTGATATTTTTTTTAATCTTTTACGATATCATAAGAATCAAAAGATAAAAGCAATATAACATATTAAAAATGAAATAATTTATCACGACAATCACCATTACAGTTATTAAAGAATGAACATAATCCAGTGTCGTTTCAAATAGGAAGCACTGTTGACACATTTAAATATCTCCTTTCAAATTTCAAAGAGATACAAGCTGGCCGTACAATAAAAAAAATATTAAAAAAAACCCCACACACAGAGATATTTCCACAAATCTATAATTCTATCAGCAAGTGAGCCAAACACGAAAATAAGCTTCAAAGTGTGTGTTTATATAGAGGAAGACAACAAATATCGCGCGGCGAGACGCGGAGCTATAACATGTGTCGCATATTGTATGACAATATTTACCTACGGTTATTTTATTACTTCTGGTGAAACGGAAAATAAACTATTAACACTGAAAGTTAAGCTTAAGATCGGCACTTCTTTGACCTGATCGTCAAATTAATAATTTTAAAATGTCAACCTTGAGACAGATTTGTAAACTCTTTGGAAACCGTAGCCGAATTCCGCGTTCTGCTTTTTTTTTTTGCATTTGGTAGACATTGCTATTTTCATAACAAAACATGAGACATCTATTATCTAGCCTCGCCTGTGATAACGAACACTGCAAAATATTTGAAATGTTCGTCTCAAAATTATGTAAAATATTCGCGTTAAGTATTAGCGCCTTTAAATTTTATTATTTTGATTTTAGTTAAAACATCACGTTGCTACGTTTAAGTTTATTTTAAATTTTATTATTTTGATTTTAGTTAAAACATCACGTTGCTACGTTTAAGTTTATTTTTACAGCCATATGTAATTTTTTATATCCATGCTGTCACATTATTATCAATACAAAGAGAGAAAATATTGTTAAATCGTCCGATTTTGATTATGCTTGGTTTGATATTTTTGGTTACACATAAAAAAATTGAGTAAAAATAAGTAGAAAGCTAGCATATTTCCAATATATATTATATAAAGTAGAAAATAGTTTTCCCCGCTATGATAAAATGCGCGCTGTATTCATCGAATCTACCTCGATGGCTGTATTATTTTCCATTTTTTATAAATGAAAAAAAAAAAAAAAAAAACACTCACTGTTCCAATTACATAAGACCATAATCTGGTCTTTAGGTCTCCACTGTTATCAAAAAATGCCCGAACGCGCATTTTACTTTCCATTTCAATTCTGTTAACAACAAATTTACGTGCCTATGAGAGAATGCCAATAAAATTCAAATCCAATCGCGTCGACCCTTGATTTACTACGAATCAATAAAAGAGAAGGCTATCATTACCTTCTTTATTGCGCATTCAATAAAAGTAATGTAGTTGGTAATCATTGCGGCGGCAGACCTACACTATCACATAATTAGTAAGAACTGTAATCCTGAATAGCATTCCAGCACTAACCATTTATGAAACTCATCAAATCGAGAAATATAAATCGTACCAAACAACCTATTAAGTATTCTATGCTATCAGTGAGATTCCTAGATTAGTAGAATAGGTAGTACAGCTACAGTACAGTTTCCTTAGGACTGTTTACACGTCTGTGAAACTATTTCAACAGACCCGATCTCTAGTAATTTAGAGCCTAAATAAATCAGTGGAAAGCAACAGAATTAGCAATCCGGGCGTGTATATGACGTCTATATATCAAGTGAATAGGAACAGCGTAAACACAATAGTAGGTAAGAGAGTAAAAAAACGGGGCTTGAGAGATGGCTCGTAAAATAAAACGAGGGACTACGTCCGGAGATATGTCAAGATAGGCTGCGGCGGGGGGCGCAGCCCTGGCGCCCGGCGCCGCCGCCCGCGAGCCGGGCTCCCCGAGACCCAATTAGACGCACACCTTTTCGACATGTGCTCTCACTCGGCGCTAACTAGCGTCTAAAAACTACGGATGCGCAGACGCGCATTCGTTGACGTTTATCACTTTTTTGTTTACACATTTTTGGACATTTCGTAGTGGATTTATTGGTGCAAATTTTTTGCGAAATTATTTTTATACTATTTCCGGATTATAATATTTATTGTATGGAAGGATTTTACTATAGGAACTATTTCCGGATATTGATTTCGTATTCAAGGAATTGTGGGATAACTTTGTGTAGCAGTGGGACAATAAAGGTTAAGTAAAAAAATAATCTTTTATTTTAACTTAAAATTAAGCTACTTACCTTAATATTTGTTTAGTTACATTATTCTTGTGCGAAATGCGTTCAGGATACTTTATCTCATCAATATGAAGACAAAGTCTGAGGTGCACGCATATCCGGAAGACACTTTTTAACCAACTTCAAAAAGGAGAATGTTTTCAGTTCGTCTGCATATATGTATTTGCCTTTTATTTGGCGTTGGATTCAATAAAACTTCGAGGTGGTCCAATAAAAATGTTATAGACTTTGCTTCAGCCATTTTCAATTACATTATTATTTTGTACGAGAGTGCGCAGATTGATGAGTGATGTGTCGGCTGTCGATTGAATTCTTTATAACTCGTATACTTAATATAAATTTGTTAATTATTATTGAACCTGAAAATACTATATCTATCTTAACTCGTCATAATCTAGAAGACGGCTGCCATAAGAACCTACTAGTTAATAATAACAGTTTAGGAAACTAAAACAATCAAAATGCGCAAGTTTGTTTTAAGAACTAAGGATATTGTTGAGGACGCCGAGCCCTGAGCTACGGGAGGACGACCGCGGGACGCGGAACGAGGCGCGGAGGGGGTGCGGGCGAGCCGGCGCGCGGCGCCGTGATTGGAGGACGCGACCGACGCGTACCCTCGCACCTGTGCGCTAGTCGCGATAGAATAAGTTAGTTTAAATAAGCGTCCATAGAATTTGTATAGTCAGTCTGTTTTGTAACTTCGCACTGTAGACATCGACTTGGAATAAAACTACGAACGAAAAGAGAAGAACATTTTATTTATACAGTCCACTGCACAGGATTCATCGGATCGAGTCCTGAACATTTGGTCCTTCGAGCGCCGGATCGAACGTGGAGCAGCGAGCATTTGTTCCGTCGAACGCCGCATAGAACGTGAATCAGCGAGGATCGGACTCCGCACGTGTTATTTTCTTCAAGTGCCGATCGTACTTAGAAAATAATGGTGTTAACAAGGAGTCAAGCTGACGTCACTGAGCAAGCCGAACTACAGAGAATCGAAGGGGAACGAACAAGACTCAGCAGGGTTCCTCCGGCATCACCCTCGATGCCGGTGGGAGAGGTAGCTGCTGCCAGACCGGAAACAGCACCTGCCCTCGTCAACCAACGTACGAACATGGAACGTGAACGAGCAGCCTCGCCACAGCACTCGCAAAGAACGACGAACTCTACTTTGCAACTGCGACTGGCAGAACTGGAGGCAGCCGAGAAGCTTGCAGCAATCAAGCGAAAAGAACTGGAAATGGAAGCGGATCTCGTGAAGAAACGCCTGGCCGCGCAGATCGCAACCATCGAGGAAGCGGGCAGCGTACGGAACGAGCCGTTACATTCGAACAGAGATGAACATCGTCAGCGCGTCGATGACTGGCTGCAGGGTGCCGCCGCTGCTGAACGGGGGGAGCGCGAGGAGTCATCGCGCCCACATGAAACTGAGGAACGCCGTCGGTTACGCTTCGATACCGACCGCAGAGACCGATCGTTGACACCAACACCGGGCTGGTCTCGCAGCTACGGATCCCAGATAGCTGAAGCATTGGACCGGATGGCCAGACCGCAGCGACGATATAATTGTGATTTACCTCAGTTCAGTGGTGCGGTATGTGAATGGCTACCGTTTAAAGCAGCATATCGTGAATCGACTGAGATGTTTAAAATACCACATGCAGAAAACGTGATGCGCTTGAGATCGGCGCTGGTCGGGGAGGCGCGGGAAGCCGTGTCCGCTCATCTATACGCGGATACCAACCCCGACACGATAATGGCCACGTTAGAACAAAGTTTCGGGTCACCAGAAGTATTAGTGGACAAGATAATCGAGGACTTACGAAAAATACCACGTTTGGGTGTGTCGGCCAAAGAACTGAACAGTTTAGCAGTGAAAGTGAAAACGCGGTGTGTGTGTTGCAAGGACTTGATCGGCGTGGTTATATTTACAACCCGCAACTCACACGAGAGATAATGCTGAAGCTTACTCCGACAATCAAAAGCAAGTGGTACGACTACGCATATGCGAACAGTGACAGCAAGGACCCAGATTTTGTGACGTTGTCGCGATTTTTGATGCGTGAGGCCAACGTCGCGTTACGGTACGCATATGAAACCCCAGCATCGTATTCTACGACCGCAAGAACCGAAGTAAAACCGAACGTGAATACGAACATAAGAAGAAAAGCGAGCGTCTACAGCACTGATAAGGATACCGATTGCGAACAGATTGACCGATGCTCGCGATGCAGTAAGCCACACGAACTGTCATGGTGTGCGGATTTTCGAGCGATGAAAATCGATGACCGGTGGAATCACGTAAAAGAAAAGGGACTCTGTTTCAAGTGCATACACAAAAAACACCATCTAGCGCAGTGTAGAGAAAAGCCGTGCGGAGTGAACAAGTGCCGCCGCCCTCACCATGCCCTGCTGCATCAAGATGACAAGACCATGTCGGCGACTACAGAACCGGCCGCGCGAACCGCGGAATCAAGCAGAACAAGCCATGAGGGTGACGTGTTATCAGTAACAACCACCTCCAATGTTACTGATAAACGCGGCGGAATACTACTGAAAGTGTGTCCTATCGTGGTGTCCGGTCCCAAAGGAGAGACGCGATCATACGCTCTGTTGGATGAAGGCGCGACTATAACCCTTATCGACAGTGAATTGGCAAAGAAAGTCGGCGCCGACGGACCCAGTCAACCCCTGCGTATGACCGGCGTGAATATGTCTCAGAACGAAGCTACGAGCAAGCTTGTGACTATTCGGCTACGTGGTGCGAGCGAGACGGCATCACACACCGTTAAAGCGCGCACAGTCAACAAATTAAGACTGCGAGAACAGACTGTACCGAACGCGCTACTACAATACCAACATCTGCGAGATCTCGAAGAGCAAGTGTGCTACGAACGAACTCGCCCGCTCATACTCATCGGAAGTGACTACTGGGAGCTCATTGTTTCACGAGAGTTGCGCATTGGCGGCGCAAACCAGCCTGCAGCATCCCGAACGGAGTTGGGCTGGGTGATACATGGAACCGTCCCACGCAGTCTCATCTACAGCCACGAGAGCGTCTTGCACATATACACGCCCGATCGACGTATATGCGAGAGCGAGACGCACGATATGCGCCTACAAGAACTAGTAGAGCAGCATTTCAAGATCGAATCCTTGGGTGTCGCTCTCAAACCCCGAGTTAGCGACGCGGACGAACGAGCGGTGAAGACATTTAACGAGACAGTGAAGAAAGTCGACGGCGCGTATGAAGTGGGGCTACTATGGAAACAGCCGAACGTGACTATGCCACCGAGTTACGCCGCCGCCTTAAATCGTCTAAAAGGCATCGAAAAGAAGATGGACGCTGACACCGGTTTTGCGAAGGACTACGCCGCTCAGATCGGTAACCTGCTGAGCAAAGGATACGCCGTGCCGTGCGACGGGACCGAAGCACAAAGTCCCATCTGCTGGTATCTGCCACACTTTGCGGTTACCAACCCGAACAAACCGGGGAAGCGGCGCCTAGTATTTGACGCGGCGCATCGAAACAGTGGAGTGAGCCTTAATGATCGACTACTAGAAGGCCCTGATTTACTGCTGCCGCTGCCGGGAGTCATCTTCCGCTTCCGAGAGAGAGAAGTCGCTGTCACCGCCGATATTGAAGAAATGTTTTTGAGGGTGAAGATCCGTCCGGAAGACCAGCCTGCCCAGCAGTTTCTATGGAGAGGAAGCGACCGAACGAGCCCGCCGCGCGCCTACAAGATGACCAGTATGATCTTCGGCGCGGCCAGCTCACCCTTCCTCGCCCATAGCGTGCGCAATCACAACGCGCACGCGCACGCTCAGACACACCCGAGAGCGCTAGTGGCGATAACCAATAGTCACTACATGGACGACCTGGTCGACAGTTACGACGATGAAGAGGAAGCGCGGCGCACTATCAAAGAGTTACGAGAAGTGCACGCTAACGCCGGCTTCACATTGCGAGGCTGGAGTTCAAACAAACCAGGGGCATTGACCGACGTGCCCGATGATCTACGAGCGAACGAGCCTACGCGACTGGGGGGAGTCGCTAGCAACAAAATACTCGGATTATTTTGGAACGCCAGGAACGATGAGTTGGGATTCAACACTGCCATGCATCGAGTGCCAGACGACGTGCGCGCGCAGAACCGCGCGCCCACAAAGCGCGAAGCGCTGAGCGCAGTAATGTCCCTTTATGATCCGCTCGGGTTGGTCAGTAACTACACCATCCGCGGAAAGATTATACTCCAAGACTTATGGAGAACGAACACAGGATGGGACGAATCAATCCCGCAGGAGAACGCCGATCGATTTGCTGTTTGGATAAGTCAGTTACAAGAAATAACGAGCCTACGACTACAACGGAGCTACGGTCTAGGACGAAGCACACCTTCCGACCATCACGAAAACGTAGAACTACATGTGATGTGTGACGCGAGCGAACAGGCCTTCGCTACGATAGCCTACTGGCGGATTATACGTCATAATGGCAAGATCGACGTATCACTTGTCGCAGCTAAAGCGAAAGTGGCGCCACGACGCACTCAGAGTATACCTCGACTCGAGTTGCAAGCGGCCGTTATCGGAGCGAGACTGGCGGACACAATCAAGCGAGAACATCGGATCAAGATAGCACGAGTCATATACTGGACCGATTCGTCGACTGTGCTACAATGGATATACAACGACCAACGACGGTATACACCATTCGTCGCTCACCGACTCGGAGAGATCTCTGAACTGACCGACAAGAACGAGTGGAGATGGCTGCCGACGGAGCATAACGTCGCTGACGACGCGACCCGGCTGAGTGACACGTCAATCTCCGCCGACGACCGATGGTTCCGAGGGCCATCATTTCTACATGAAACAGAGGACAAGTGGCCGTCTCGGATAACCGACGAAGAAGAAGACAAGGAGGTCCTATTTACGACTGAACAGGAAGCATCTTTGTCAGAGTGTCTACCGAAGCCGACGAGATTCTCAAAGTACGAGAAGTTAGTGCGTGCGACCGCATGCGTGCTAACATTTATTGATAAATGCCGTCGACGAGCAGCACGCGTCGAGTTAGAACATATCGAGCGCGCCGAACGATTGTTGCTGCGGCACGCGCAAGAAGAGAGCTTCAGTGCCGAGCTCCACAGTTTGAGAAACGCTCGCCCGCTATCAAAGTCGAGTCGTTTATACAAACTGGACCCGGTGATCGAGGATGGAGCATTGCGCGTGAGAGGTCGCATTGGAGCATCGAGCGGGCCCGCTGATCTAAAGCGCCCAATAATATTGGACGGGCGGCATCACGTGACTAGACTACTAGTGATGCGAGAACACTGCAACGCCAGTCACGCAAACAGGGAGCGCGTGACGAACGATTTGAGACAACGATACTGGATCATTCACTTGCGACCTACCGTACGAGCCGTGGAACACCGATGCAAGTTCTGTCACACAAGGAAGGCCAGACCGAACGAACCGACACGAGGGGACCTACCAGGAGCCCGCTTGGACCCCTACCACCGACCATTTTCTAACTGCGGCATGGACTACTTCGGGCCTATGTTGGTGAAAGTAGGAAGAAGGAGAGAAAAGCGGTGGGGCGCGCTGTACACATGTCTAAGCACACGCGCCGTGCACTTGGAGATCGTGAATTCACTTACGAGCAGCTCAGCTATCATGGCTCTACGGCGGATGGCGGCACGGCGAGGATGGCCGTCACATATGTATTCAGACAACGCCACGACCTTTCGCGGGGCAGATCGGGAGCTGAGAGAGGCCTACGAGGAGTGGACCCCCGTCTTGCGTGAGGAGGGGTTACTCCATCGGATGAAGTGGACCTACATACCTCCCGGAGCGCCCAGACACGGAGGAGCGTGGGAAAGACTAGTACGGTCTGTGAAAGCGGCGCTAGCAGTAACGTTGCGAGAACAAGTACCAACGGAGGAGGTACTACAAACACTGCTGACCGAAGCAGAACACTCCATCAACGGGAGGCCGTTGACGTACGTGAGTGTGAGTGACAGAGGCCCTGAGGCACTCACTCCGAACCATTTCCTGCTGGGTTCGTCGAGCGGCCTGCCAACAACGGGCCCCTGCAAAATGGCGGACCTACGAACTTGGCGAGCGAGCCAGGCGCTTGCCGACTCTTTCTGGCAGCGCTGGCTGAAGGAATACTTGCCCACGCTGACGCCACGAGGAGCACCGAGTGACCACTCGAAGAACATGAAGATCGACGACGTGGTCGTCGTAGTCGATCGCACTCTACCGAGGAATATATGGCCGATGGGAATCGTGACGGCTACCTACCCTGGACCGGATGGTGGTGTGCGAGTCGTCGACATAAGAACGAAGAGCGGAACCTTCAGGCGTCCAACATACAAGCTCGCCGTCCTGGAAGCTGCAGAAGAAGTCTGCGCAAGCTACGCCGGGGGGAGAGTGTTGAGGACGCCGAGCCCTGAGCTACGGGAGGACGACCGCGGGACGCGGAACGAGGCGCGGAGGGGGTGCGGGCGAGCCGGCGCGCGGCGCCGTGATTGGAGGACGCGACCGACGCGTACCCTCGCACCTGTGCGCTAGTCGCGATAGAATAAGTTAGTTTAAATAAGCGTCCATAGAATTTGTATAGTCAGTCTGTTTTGTAACTTCGCACTGTAGACATCGACTTGGAATAAAACTACGAACGAAAAGAGAAGAACATTTTATTTATACAGTCCACTGCACAGGATTCATCGGATCGAGTCCTGAACAGATATGAAGTTATGAAATAAAAACTTTTGATGTAAAAACATAAAACAGCCGAATTGACAACCTCCTTCTTAAAAGCGGGGGGGCTTTTAAGAAGGAGGTTGTCAATAATCATCATCCTTAATTAAAGAAGACCGTTAGAATTTGGTGGCGAGCAACTGTCTCCAAAGTAATAGATAACAAAATAATTCACAATGCATTGTCTGTCAACGTACTGAAATATTAATCCAGAAATCAAGAGGCGTTTTAACGTTATATTCAGCGTTTAACGGAAAGTTAGACCAACGCAACTTACCTTAATTTTCACCAGTTTAGGGTTCTCCTTGCACATATTAGCTAGAGCATGGTAGTCACCCATCGCCGCGTACAAAATCCATTGCTTCTGTTTCGGTTCCAATGGACCATCGCACTTATAGTCCTATGAAACAAGTAATTTGATCAAAAAACAACAATCACATCAACTCGGATTAAATCATGGGTAGGAAGTATATATTTTTAACACCCGACCCAAGAAGAGGGGTGTTAAAAGTTGGACATGTGTATCTATGTATCTGTGTGTCTGTCTGTGGCATCGTAGCTCTCAAACGGATGGACCGATTTTCATCTAGTTTTTTTATTGACAGAGGATTTTATCGAGAGTGTTCTTTAGTTATGTTTCATCAAAATCAGTTCAACCGTTTTTTTGTCGGGGATTTTTGAGTTTTCTGGATTTACGGCGTGAATAAAATCTTGTTCTAAAATATATGTTTATTTTTTTACTGAAACATTGTTTTTGCTTAGATAAACATGCCTTCAAAGACAAGTTGGATTTTTTAAAGGATAAGCACACTTCATCGTCATTCGTCGACAACAAGCAACAAGCTAAAATTAAATTGAAAATTACTTACAGAAGCTCGCTCTCCCTCGATGACTCCCTGGGAACAAAAAAATCAGATTAAAACTTTCCCATAGACTAAGTTACACAAAATAGATATACGTTTGACCATTAACTCACTCGCAGGTAGAGTACCTACACATCCTAACTACAAATAGTATTATAAAATCGAAAGTAACTCTGTCTGCCGTCCGTCTGTTTGTTATATTTTCATAGCCAAATGTCTGAACCGATATTTATGAAATTTGATACAGATATACATAGCTGAACACCTGGAAACAAACATAGCTGAGCATCTGGAAACCGACATAGCTGAGCACCTGGGAACAGACATAGCATAGAATATTTATTTTTCATAATGGTCAGCATTTTTTATCATCACACGGGTGAAACGATGAGGCGCAGCTAGTAATATTAAAAAAAGCTGAAATAACTGTCTCTCACTCTCTGTCTGCTAGTTGTTACTATTTTACAATTAAACGGCTGAACCGATCTTTATGGAATTTGCCACAGAGATAGCTAAGAACCTGGAAACGGACATAGATTACGTTTCGTTATCACCACCATCGTTTTTCCTCATTACGCGGCTTGAATCGAGGGACACATCTAGTGTCATTATTATGTTACATGTTCTCAATATAACATCACATACATTATTGAGAATAAAAAAACAATTCATATTTTTAATCTCATTAAACGTTAGTATAAAAATAAATTTATAAATGAAACAACAATTAATTTGTATCTATTTTATAATAACTCATTATTTTTAATAACAATCAACCTTTCAGCCACAAGAGTCCACAGCTGGACAAGGCTCCCCCCATGGATTTTCTTAAAGATCAGTGTTCCTGCCACTTGAATGAGGTATTCTGTCCCCTTGTTCTTGTGACCCTGTTCCTGTCCTTGTGACCTTGTGGTTGGTCGTCCTACGGTGCGCTTATGAGTCTTAAGTGTTTTAAAATTAAATAAATCTTTTGAGGCTGTTTTTCAACCTTCTTTTTGTGCGTTTAATTATTTTGTTCATCGCGCGCATGCGTATTAAATTTGAACGTAAGACAATATTCTACGAGAATTGGAAATTTCTCCGTCAATTATGACTTGATTTTGATGATTATTTTTTATTTGGTACCTAGGTATAATAGGTTCAGAGGTGGTCCCATATAAATTTTATCAAAATCGGTACAGTACTTTGGTTTTTATAACAAAATAACTAGAAAAATGTCATCCAAGTAAACCAAATTGCGTATTTAGAAGTCGGTTGCCGCAGTTTTTTAAACTATAATTATTATTTGTTATAATTAAAAATAGTAATTTGAAAAACCTTGTACGATAGACGAGCAAAATTGTCTTTTTACCCAACTACGGCGAAGGAAAAAGGAGGGTTATGTTTTACAAACTCGTGACAATAGCAAGCCTCCGACTTAGTCTCGGGCATACACACGTCTACTCGTTTGTAAAATTCAATTTTTGCACTTGTATTACAAATAACTATTAATCATGACCTTTCAAAGCATACTTTCTTAAATAAAACAGTACATGATGGTGCTTAAAGTCTGAAAACAAAAGCATTGTAATATAAATAAAGATGATATTTACATACATAATAAATATCTTAACGACACAAATAAATTAATCGGAACCTAATATTTCAAAATTAATAAATGAGTACTTATATTGTGAAAATAATATTTTGAATTAATGGTCAATAAATTCGAACTCACCCGTCTTCAGGCTTGCGCTGTGATTAAAGCAATGGACTATACGACTAAAGTAATTTTGAATAGTAGAAAATAATTAAAAGCTTTATGTAGCAATACAATACAGTTGAGTTTTGAGTGATGTGTATATGGATATAGAATGTTAGTGGTACGCGGTACGGGCGTGCGCTGCACAGCATGACCACTTTACCACCTGTCGTTATATATTTATGTCTACACTATTGACCTCACTGTTAGGGACTTCGATATTGACAAGATAACATCCTTAATGTGATGTGTTTGATTTAATAATAAGATTAACTTTGTATTTTGTTAGTTTTTTGTTTATACGGAAATTGCAATTAAAATTGGATCGCAGATAGTGTTTAGACTTCATTAACATTAAACATGTTAGGAAGAATAGGGTCTCCTGGGACTAGGCGTTTCCGTATCATCCCTATTTTTTACCCGACTGCGTAAGAAGGAGGGTTAAGTTTTTCGAGTGTATGTATGTATATTTCTTTGACACGCCCTAGAGCCTAAGCGGCTTGACCAATTTTGATGTGAGTGGTGTCAATAGATTCGTCTTAGTCGTGAGAGTGACACAGGGTACATCAAAATTCAAAAAAATCATAAGTTAGGCTGCAAAAACCTCTTTTCTGCAGTCGGGTATTTTGTTTTTCTTTTAACATTGTTTATGGATTGTTAGACGCGGGCTTGTTTTTCTGTTGTTATTGTGGAAAGATCTATCTATCACTCCAAGTGCGGATTGGCAGATTTCACAAATATTTCGAATAGACACCGATGCGTGTCTTTCTTGGAACGGCATTAATAAAATAAATGTTTGTATATTCGCACTTGTAAAGAGTTTGATATGATATCGGTGAAATCTTTCGTACGTGGATCTTTCCCTTTTAACCCCCGACGCAAAAAGGGGTGTTGTAAGTTTAATATTGTGTATCTGTATATTTCTGTGCCTGTCTGTGATATCGTAGCTTTCAAACAGATAAACCGATTTGATCTAGTGTTTATTTGTTGAAAGAGGATTAGCTATGTTTCATCAAACATTGGATAAGCCGTTTTTATCAAAATTATATTATGTACTCGCATACTACATGAAGTGTGTATGCATAGAGACAATTCCCGTCAAAGAACAGAGCCGCTGCACATTTTAATTTCATAAGAATTCTTTAAAATAAATTTTGAAATCCGTATTTTTTATTACTCGCCCGAGAAGAATACGAATCTTATAAAAAAATGGTTTAAAAAAATATCTTAGAAAAAAAAAACTTTTATTTTATTTGTTACGAGAGTTCTATTAATATTGTTTATTTCATAATCATTTCATGTCACCTTCACGGGCTAGGAAGAGTATCAAACTATAACAATAATACAATAATACAACAATAAAACAATATAGCCGTTTGATGCAATAAACAATTTAAAAAAAATAGAAAAAAAAAGTCGCGAAATACTCGTGAAATAGAGATGATTCTAATGACACATACATAGCTCCGTAAAACATTTCTTATTATAATTCATGCTGTACCTATTTGCCTCTAATTGGAGGGTTACTGATAACTTGGTATTTATTTGAAAAATCACTACTTATAAAATGAAAAAAACTAACGGTACCACGAGCATAACCGCGGGCGCAGCTAGTTTAGTTATACCCTCCCATCATTTCCGTTCCAACAAATGACCAATTCATTAAAATAACAAACCAGTCAGCAATAAAGAAGACCACATCGACAATAATTAATTAATCAGGTTTTGATTGCAGTTAACAGACATAAAGAATTAGCGGTCTCGAGGCCCATTGTATAGATAAGAGATAAGACAAGGATCAAGACGCCGGCGCCAACCGTCTACCTACACATTTATTTTGTCGCTTTTTATGATTAACGTATTTAGGTTCGAGCTACATTTTAAACAGGCAGACATAGGTTTTGTAGGGTTGGTAAGTATCACAACTTTGTCAGTTATTCAACCGCCAGGTAGTAGTGTGCAGTCATTTATGTCTGCCGATTTTAAAATCCAAGTTTTGGATGGCAATACTATCTAGAACTTGAAAAGGGTGGGGTCGAAAAGTTCTCGAATGGAGAGCAAGCACCGGCAAGCGCAGCGTAGGAAGACCAGCCACGAGGTGGACAGATGACCTCATACAAGTGGCAGGAACTGGATGCAAATCAACCACACACCTGCCATATACCCCAAAAATATTCATCCACTTTATCACTTAATATTTATTACATACCCTTACCAAATTACAGCTTTCTAGTTTCTAGTATTTAAATGTCTATGAGCTAAGCAGCAGACGGAAAGACGGACATGGTGAAACTATAAAGGTTCCTTGATATTTACGGAACCCTAAATAATTATGGTTTAAAAAACTAAAGAATCTGAAAGTATGTCCTTTCAAAATCGGTTTATAAATAACGGAGTTAAGCTGTTACAAACATTTTAAAAAAATACAAAAAAAAATAGCCTAATTGTTGCCGCCTTCTTTTTTAATTCGGTAAAAAAGAAAACAACACGAAGGAAGAGGTCCAGTAGAGAACGAAATGGTGTGTAGTGCGTACTGCGTATTAGGTATATAGTTCAAAAACAATTAGACACCGAGGTATCCCTTTAGCCAAGCTTGTTAGCGTTTCACGCAACAATAGTTATTTGTTATACAAGAGTGTAAAGTTGCTTTTTAACCGCGTGCTCAAAAGAGCACGAGGTGAAAAATCTTTGCACTCGAGTGCAACACGTAAATTTTCATCCCACCTCAGCGAGGAAATGACTGATGAAATAGTTATTTGTGCAACAAGAGAGCAAAGTCGTTTTTTGCTGCGAGTGCTGATTTTGAATCCTGAGTGTGGCGAGGGATTCAATGGCACGAGATAGAAAAAACTTTGCTCTCGTGTAACACACATAGCTTTTCACTTCAGCAGCGAGAACACTTTAGGAGATAATAAATATTTACAGGTTACATATCAGTTTTATTTGCAGTAAATACTTATTTTCGTTTAAATACAACAATAAGTAAAAAATTCAATAAATTACATTAAAAGACAATTATGTTTTCACCTCACAAGCTCGGAAAGATTCTGTTTGTCATTAGAAATCTGAGTGGAAAAGTGCATTTTGTCCGCTAGCGTGGAAAGAGTTTTAAAAATTCGAACCTTTCTATTCCATATTTTTCTATACCGCAAGTCCACTGAAAATGCATTAAATACTTATTTCATGTTCGGCAGCAAAGTTATTTTGCATCTCGTACTTTTGAAACCCTCGCTACGCTCAGGATTCTATATTTAAACCTAGAATCCTTCGCTTGCTCAGGTTTCAATACAAGTACTCGCCCCAAAAACCAACTTTGCAGCCTTGCATAACAAATAACTATCTTGCAAAATTTCTTTAGTTAGTACGAAATTCCGAACGTGTTTGTCTTTGAGGTCGAATTCAAAATCGGAACTTCGAAAGGGCTGGTCTTTGTCTCTCTCTCTTTCTAATGGCGGGAAAGAGATAGAGTGTGAATGTTTCGAATTGTATGATTAACCCAAGGCTGAATAAGATATTCGCGGCTTTCTGAAAAAATTTATTAAAAAGTTACTTTGTCTCACTCAGTGAGCAGAATCGCATTTCGCTCACTGATTTCAGGCAGTAAAACCTAGATGTTTGAGCTACTGAAGTGAAAAAATAATTATAAACTATAATTATAGACTGAAACGGACTTCAAAATACGTAATTCAATTAATTGGACGACATATTTTTTCAGTTCTTTATTATAAAATAGAAAGTACAGAACCGATTTCGATAAAATGTATAATGAACCACCTCTGAAGTACGATTTATCCTACAAAAAAGAATCATCAAAATCAATTCATAATTAGCGCAGTAATCGCTGAACAAACGGACAGAACAGTCTCCCGTTTGGAAGTCGGTTAAAAATTAGAGCCGTGCTTTGTTCTTCAATACTCGTACATTCAATTGTACACAAAGCTAAGTACTTTTATCTTTCAATAGCTGGCGGTTAATTCATCCGTTCCTATTTCGACAAGGCTCGTTAAGTATGGCATCCGCATCGTTGATGTCTGCAAGTGATTCTCAGGCTGAATGGCACCGAGAAAACAATGAAATCGGTCATATTTTCCTGCCGTCCACCAGCGGACCGTGCCAGCCTTATCTACATCGCGCATAATAACAACGCGTTTATAAAACAAGCTGATACCGTGCGTATACTTAAATAGAAGCGCATCAGGAGAGCCCCTTGTTCCAAAATATGTATAAGGTCCGTTGTGAGACTCGAAAATAACGTTTTCATCTAAAGGTGGGTACAGACTGGTGAAACGTAACATGAAATGTATCAGTCTACCTTTCATTGCATGTTCGGTGCAGGCGTGGACGCATAGCGCGCTCTTACCGCGCATTCACTACGAACCTCCCGCGTGCCTTTGTGTTCGTTCGAAAAACCAACAAATCATGGGTCGCTTCGCGGCGTATAGAGTCATGTGGGTCAAGTGTACGCACTTAAACTTTGAAAGTGCCCTGAAATTAAATTTATAATCTAAATTAAACAAATCAGTATTTATTGCTTTGACTATTTATTATTCAACAATTTAAGTATGAAAATAATCATCTATATTGGCACAAATTCTTTGAACTTAAAAAAATACAAAGGTAGTCAAAATGCGTACACTTACCCAAGTAAGGGGTAAGTGTGCTCAGTCGATGGGGTAAGTGTACGCCACTTAAATCAACAACATTTTGAGTTGTAAACATATTCCAAAGCTTATTATTTTAACTTAAATACTTATCTAATTATGTTTCAGCAACGAATAAATTGAAAACAAAAATCAAACAAGGACCAATAAATGAGATCAATCTTAACTAATAAATTTTGCGGCTACTAATGTTCATTTGTCACCAACCATCTGTCGGGAGCCTTCCGTTGGTAATTTCGAGCATTTTAGATAGTTATTCTGGATTCTGAAACAAAATATTGCAGTATTTACCATTGACCTTACATAAAGAAAACAAAAGTAACCAAGAGGAGTAATTGCGCGCGCGCACACTTACACGACAAGCTTGTACGTACACTTAACCCCACCCATCAAATTGAAACTTTGTCAAAATTGTTAATTATTGCGCCATCCAAGAAATTCAAACACTGTCAATTTTAAAACCTTAATATATGCAAATATCGATAACAATTACAATATTTTATAAAAGCATACACAACTACAAAATATTACACTCTAAATATGATAAAATATCGTAAGAAATTAGGCAAAATAATTGACTTGCCTGCAAAAACAAAATGGCGCGTGGCTGGTCGCTGACAAACAAGCACTTCGTCGGACGTCGTGCGGGGTATTGGAGAGCGATGACGCCGTCTCTTCATTATAAATGGTTTCCGAGATACTTAGCGTGCGTACACTTACCCGCTGCGTACACTTGCCCCACATGACTCTATGGAATTTATACCTTCACACAACGCTCGTGACATTAGGGACCGTGTTGCTGTCGGGTATATTTTCAAATCCAGAAAGCGAAAATATTTTCATTAAAGACTGCTTTGACCTAACAATTGTGACGTGACTGGTGCGTGTTGACTTCGGGTATACTTTCAGTTTGGAAACGCCCGCGCAGTTATTTTAAAACATATCCGGTCGCAACGAAACGACTAAAAAAACTAACCTAACCGTAAGGTTAGGTTAGTTTTTTTTTAAATATAACCTAACGTATAATCCTACCATATAAAAATAACCATCCCTTTGTGTCTCTGTATTCGCTGAAATGCACTAAAACGGGTATAGATTACAGTAGGTATAGCAAAATGGAATGTCCTACATGAAAGTATACCCCAAAAAAAATGTTGCAGTCGGGTATACTTTGAAATACTTAATACGGCTATATATATATATTTACTGTATATCCGAACTCAACACTATAGAGCGTTGTGTGAAGGTATATATTCCAAATACACCGCTCCGCGCACGGCTTGTAATGCTCGTAGCGTGCGCGTGATATGCACATTTCGTGCGCACAAGACGTCCAAACTATGAGAAATTGTTGCAAAGTGTGTTACCTTTCATGATACATTGCAGCAATATGTACTTACGGTAAATTCTTTCATTGCATGATACATTTTATGTTACGTTTCACCAGTTTGTACCCACCTTTACTAGCTCGGGAAAACTGCTTTCTAGTGCAAGCGTGGAAAATTGCATTTTATCACCTAGTGCGGAAAGTAATTTCAAAATTCGAACGTGACGGAGTTACACTTTTCTAGTAATAAAATTTTCCAATACAATATCGTAGCTTGAAAAATACTAAATATAGCGTCAAACTGTTTTTTTTTTTAGAAATTATGTGATTTTATGTAAAATGTAAATAAAAATGTAAAATTTATTATCTCTAAGCAGTTTTTCGAGTTTTTATAATACAAAACATGTGAAGGAAATGGTAACTAATAAAGTAAACCAATCGTAGATTTCTCTCAATTAAAGAAAAAAATAAGGTGGCATAACCATAATCACACTTTTTCAAGATGATCCCTTAAAACTGTGAGATTCGCAAATAACCCGAGGTCTTGCGAGATTAGACTTCACATCTCGGATCGGGCAATCATTTTGTCTACACATTCGCTACCTCTCTGAAGGATTTATTGCAGCGCACGGGAGAGACAATTAAAAAACAATAGAGGTGGATGTCATAAAGATTACGACTCCAGTGTGGGGCAGCATCAAGTTGATTGGCAAAATAATTATACGAGATATAAATACGGAGTTTTAGTGTCCGCATGAAAGGTTTTTGAAGATTATATAACGAATAAAAGTTATTGTTTAATTTCATTGTCCACGGAAATTACTTTCATGGTAATAAAGATATCTTTCGGTTGTCCTTAATAATACTCATACGGGATTGTTAGAGCATTTTGCACTAAGATGATATGTGGTCATTGACCTGATTCATGACAAGAAGTCTACTGCTGGATTAGGCTGGATATAGATTTTAAAAGGGTCAGTTGGAAATGATTTACACCCTGCGTTTTCTTGCTAGTCATAGTGAAGTCGTCAGTCTATGTTAAGACTGGTCTTCCAACGCTGCGCTTGCCGTTGCGTGGTCTCCACTCGAGAACTTTACGACCCCATCGGCCATCAGTTTTACGTGCTATGTGCCCTGCTCACTGCCACTTCAACTTGAAAAATCCGCTGTGCTATGTCAGTGACTCAAACACATTTCCTGGTCTCTTCATTCCTGATTAGATCTCGCAGAGAGAAAACAAGCATACATACGAGACGAGTAGAGGAGAGAAACTCTTCATAGCTCGTTGCGTGACTTTGAGCTTACTAATTAGACCCGTAATATCAAAACTAAAACGAATCTATTTGTCAGTTTGCATGATGGATTATCGCAGCAAAAAATGGGAACCAACAACGTTTCGATTGAACAAAATAATGAAATAAGGGACAGCAGCGCCATCAATGCCTTATTTCTCCAACTGAACAGATACCAATGCCTCATTTGTTGAAATCCATCAAACTGACTGCAAATAAATTACACAAAAACCTAAGGTTGCCTGGAAGAAAACACTCTATGCGATAAGGTCGCCGTTGTATTTTCAACTCCGATTATCATCAATATTTAAGTTACTCTGTATGTATGTACAATAAAGTTATTCTATTCTAAAAACATGGCCCTCCAACAGCAGTCGGGTAACAATTGGCCGTCTAAAATAAACACAAAGAAACATCACGAATAGAAGGACACGAGCACGAGCGATCCCTGTTAAGGCATACGTAGACACGTGCCCGGCGCACCCGCACGATGATAATTACCTGGGGACAATCGCGGGCCGGTCACGAGCCTCCAACCCATACCCACGATGTGAATATTAATTGTGATATCAGTGGTGATATTTAGTAAAACAATTCGCACCTCGGGGTGTCCACGACATTAAAACTGTGCGGATGACCTGCGGTGCCCGCACGCATGCGCACGCGTCATGTACGAATTTTAATATGGTGTTGTGCTAACGGCAATGGGCCAGGATGGCTGGCGATATTCAGTTTTTTTACCCAACTGCGCAAGTTAATGTATGTTTCTATATAAACATCTACAGCCGAAACAATTGTCTTTAGATTTGTCTTCACTTTTCGAGCGTAATATTAATGTATTTTTCATCTTACTAGCTCGTAAAGTTACGTTTCCAAGGCTAATATTGGCGTGAAAACGTTCATTTTGCTCCCTAGGGTGGAAAGTAATTTCAAAATTCGAACACGACAGAGCTCTACATTTTCAATACAAATTATTTCCAACCTCTTTGTATAATACCTTCACAAAATCAAGAAAAATTGTTCGATTCAAGGGGGTTGCTATCTTAGCTTAAAGAAACACTAAATATTATATTAAAATACCTTAGATATTTTGTGTATTTACGTAAAATGTAAATAAAAATGTACAATTTACTTTCTCTTAGCAGTGTTATGAATTTTTAGAACCATTTACACGAAAAAGGTTTGGATGAGTAAAGAAGAATGCGACCTATGCGAGTTGTGTCAAGAGCCTAATAGAAGAAAAAAAAATAGAGTAAAAAAAAACTTTGTACTACGTAATTTTGTTGTAAATAATGTTCAAAAATAATGAAATGTGTACATTTAAGTGAACTCGCGTGATTATAATGTAATTTTAGGACCAGTAAAGTTGCATAAATGCCAAGCAGATTTTTCTACTCGAGAAAATAAGTGAACTAAAAAAATTCCTCGCTACGTTAAGATGAAAAATTTTGTATTGCACTCGGCTGTAAAGTTATTTTATCTCGTGTCTTCTTGAATCCATCGCTACGCTTAGGATTCTACACTAGAAACCTAGAATCCTTCGCTTGCTCTGGGTTCAACTGTCAGACACTCGACGGTAAAATACAACTTTCCAGCCTAGTACAATAAATAACTATTAAACATATAATAACACTATCACATAAAACTAACTTAAAACATTCAATCGACTTCAAAACAATCCAGTCGAAATTTAAATGACAATGAAAAGGGAGAAATAAATAATAATACATATTATGATTTGTTATAAAATACGGAAAAATTAAATCAAACTGGGCGTCTACCTAAGCAGGTACGTAGGTACCTGAACTACTTTTCGAGGTCGGTGCCAGTCCCTAAACTATCACCAACTAAGTCCTAGACCGGCACTGACCTCAAAAATAGTTCGGGTATCTACATTCCTACTTATGGTGTCTGTCTGCCTGTCTGTACGGCTGTGTCTTTTGAACGGTATTAGATACAAGTCTCAAATTTGGCAAGAGTGTAGGTACTTTCTTGTATATCAACAAATACTCAAGTGTGAGACAAGCTTACGTAAATAATTTATGAAATAATTATAGTTTAAAAAACTAAAAAAAAGAACTTAAAATACGCAATTTGTTTACTTGGATGATATTTTATCAGTTATTTCAAATTTATATGGGACCATCTCTGAGGATTAAATAATAAATCATCAAAATCAATTCACAGTAATGGATGAATAAACATAAAAAAAAATATACAGTCGAATTGAGAACCTCCTTCTTTTTGGAAGTCGGTTAAAAACGAGAAATTATTGTGTGAGAACTGCGCGATAAACCCTCTTTGTAGGTTCCACAAGAAAAGAAACGAAAAATGGCAATTGAACGTTTCGTTGACAGTTAGTATTATGTGTCAAACGGTAGTGTTAAATTCTCTTTAGATAAAGAAAATAGGTCTGTAACACTTACTTATAATATGAACTTGATTTTGTATTAGAACGCCTAGCATTTCAGGCTATACCTACTGTACAAAGTATGTGAAATTATAAATATTTTGAGATATATATAAAGTACATTTTGCTGACTAATTAGCCCTAGTGTCAGTGTTCATGTTCATATATTGTGTCATGTATAGGAGAACGGAAACCTCGGTGTAGCTTCAAAAAAAGGAGATTATCAATTTGATATGTACCTCTAATACTGTTAGAATTGCACAATTTTTTATCAGCCCTGTTTGTACAAACTGTCCCACTGCTGGGCGCGTGCCATCTTCTCATTATAAAAAGGGTAAGGCCATACCAAGTTTTTGGTAAACGCTGGCCAAGTGCGGGTTGGCAGACTTCACACATATTCAAGATCATTGAGAACTCTCAGACATGTAGGCTTCCTCACGATGTTTTTCCTTCGCCGTTTTAAAGTTGACGGCAATCAACAACCTATAACTCCGAAAAGACAGAGGTGCGTGCCGCGGGATTCGAACCCAGGACCTGCGGGTCGCAAGTCAGACGGTCTCCCGACTAGGCTGCCGGAAACGGAAATTTTTGAATAATGTTAGACAATGTGGACTTCTAAACATGTGTGCCAAATTTCATAAATGTATGTATGTATGTTTGTCCACGCATTACGCGGAAACTAGAAGTCGTACTGCAAAAAAATATTAATTTTCATTCATTTTAAAACTATAACTCTTTTCGATCATAATTGGTAAAAACACTTGTGTATGTAAATCGAACCAACTCAAGAGCATATGTCGTGTTTGCAGCATTCTTATTTTAAGCCGCGGCCGACGTTTGATTAATTTTTTGAAAGTATCCGAGTTGACGAGCGGAAGTACGCATATACAACGCGCCTCTATTTTAGAATTGATTTACGCGTTTAAGATCTTCCTTGGACTTGCGGCTATGTGGCACATTAGTAAGGACGACGGATTGTTTAGTTATTATTTATTAGTTTCCGGTTGAGCGGATTCAGACCAAAACAACTTATTACTTATGAAATTGAAAGTAACTGTTTCTTTATTTTATTACCTTGACTGGCATCGTAGCTCAGTTGGTAGTATGTCTGACTGTTAAGCGATTGGTCGTAGGTTCGATCCCCACCCAGGCCAAACATATGTGTAACCAGCATGGGTGTTTCTATGTATCTTAATAAATCTGTGTATTTACAAAAAAGTGTAAATGTATTTTATCAGCCGTCTAGTTTCCATTGCTTTGCTTAGTTTGGACTAGAGGGTGTTGTGTGAAATGTCCACCTTTTTGTGACTAAAAGGCTGAACAGATCGTTAACTGAAAGTATGTAATAGGCTTGAGTTTCGTTTTGTCATAACCACTAACATTTTCGCAATGTGATGATTGCGTGATGTCACAGTCATAGTCACAGTCATAGTAATTTATTCATAATGGATAATGTTACATGTCAACAGGAAAAAAAATATATACGAATGTAAGTTAACAAAACGAATCAACTGCAATGATGCTACTAGTATGTGCTATAAATCTTTAGACTTTTTTTTGAGCCATCCGTCTCGCTCTCGCGTCCCATCTTTTTTAATCAACTATAAAAAAAGATTTTATTAATTCTGTTATATTTTTTAAACGTTTGTTGTCTAGTTACAATTTCGTCATTTATAAACAGGTTTGGAAAAGATACACCTACTTTCAGATAGTCCCATAGAAATTTAATGAAAGTAAGTTAGAGTAGTTTGGTTTCTAAAACAAAATAACTGAAAAATTATGTCATTCAAGTAAACCAAATTGCGTATTTTGAAGTCGGTTGTTTAAATTTTTAAATTATTAGTAAATATTTTTTAAAAAATGTTCTAGGTACGATAGATTTATAAATAAACGTTCAAACTTTGGAAAATTTATTTCGGTTAAAATAACAGATATCAATATAATAAAATATTAATTAAAAACAAGCTTTTATTTAAATGCTCTAAAAGGAAGAAAATAAATTTTGAATGCAATCAAACCCACCATTTTATTAAATTTATATTGATATAAATAAAAGCTTGTCGCGAGATTTCAAACAACATCGTACCTATCTACTAATATTTAATTCCAACAAAAGACTTAGACGCTTTCTTATCATTTGCTTAGAATTAAAGTTAGTTTGTTCTTTTGAAAAAAATAAAAAAATATGTAGGTATGTGTTCTCGCGACAAGCTTTTATTTATATAAAAATATAAATAAACATATATTTCATTTATTCTATAAATTTTATACTTAATTTAATAAAATGGTGGGTTTGATTGCATTCAAAATTTATTTTCTTCCTTTTTGAGCATTTAAATAAAAGCTTGTTTTTTTTTTTTTTAATTAATATTTTACTAAAGAGAGTGCTTGTCAAGACTATTCAAACGAGTCCAAACTCGACGGTTTTATCTCGTTTAGTTTAGGAGTTCCTATGGCCACCTTCTGACGCCATCTTGAGACCCTGAATATCACGTAACACAAGAGTGCTTGTCAAGACTATTCAAACTAGTCCAAACTCGACTGTTTTATCTCGTTTAGTTTAGGAGTTCCTATGGCCACCTTCCGACGCCATCTTGAGACCCTGAATATCACGTAACACAAGAGTGCTTGTCAAGACTATTCAAACGAGTCCAAACTCGACGGTTTTATCTCGTTTAGTTTAGGAGTTCCTATGGCCACCTTCCGACGCCATCTTGAGACCCTGAATATCACGTAGCACAAGAGTGCTTGTCAAGACTATTCAAACTAGTCCAAACTCGACTGTTTTATCTCGTTTAGTTTAGGAGTTCCTATGGCCACCTTCCGACGCCATCTTGAGACCCTGAATATCACGTAACACAAGAGTGCTTGTCAAGACTATTCAAACGAGTCCAAACTCGACGGTTTTATCTCGTTTAGTTTAGGAGTTCCTATGGCCACCTTCCGACGCCATCTTGAGACCCTGAATATCAGGTAACACAAGAGTGCTTGTCAAGACTATTCAAACTAGTCCAAACTCGACGGTTTTATCTTGTTTAGTTTAGGAGTTCCTATGGCCACCTTCCGACGCTATCTTAAGACCAGCTTCATGGTACCATATTATTGCATTGTCACCGAAGTTTCGTAAGTAAACCAAATTTCAACCTAATCTAACGACAGGAAGTGGTTCTAATTTAACTCGCAAGATTTGTCCCATACTAACAGGGCAAGTTAAATAAAAGCTAGTAAAAATGTTTGCGACGGGAATTGATTGTGGCGGGAAGACACTGGATGTAAGCCGCTTCCAATCGTTATTTTTAGAGAAATTCATGGGGGAGGCCTATGTCCAGCAGTGGACTTCTTATGGCTGAGAGGATGATGATGATGATGAAAAATGATTGCGATTACATTTATGACACTGTCGTTAGTATAGTTATCAAAGAACATTTAATAATTCGTTCAGGATCACAAGTTCTAGCGGGTCAAAAGGTAGTAACCCAAAAAGTCCAGGGGGCCAAATGGTCCAGTGTCAAAAAGTCCAGATGGCCAAAATGACAAGTCCAAAATATATATCATACAACTCTGTCACCAAACGCGACACCATATTCCTACAAAATGTTATTTTTCCTAATGAAGATTTTATACCATTAGAATTTCGGCCTCATTATTTTTTGTTAGGAAATCTGTGTCAGGTCGCTTTTGTAACACACGTTAATGTGTTTCGTGGTCCTCTTAATTGGTTACAATGTGAAATACGCGACATAAAGCAATTGTCAAGTCCATTAGGTGAGTGGAGGCGTACTGGGATCTGCCCCAGCCTAAGACACTTGCCCTACGACCGACGAAGAAGCGACTAGTTAGCATGATGGTCTTTATCGCTCTAGAAACGTAAAATAGATAGGTCAAGACAAGTATCTATACAAAATACCCGACTGCAGAAAAGCGGTTTTGCAGTTTAACTTACGATTTCATTACGCTTAATACGTTTTTTGTCAAAAAGTATGCGTAAAATCTCCGTAAAAGATTATAAATGCGCATTCTTTAGAATAATTCTAGTAAAAACAATTATTTATTAAGAAAAATATCGTTGAAGATTATGAAAATGCGCATTTTTTATTTTTTTGAGTCGTATTATCTCATTTATTTATTTACATTCTTAATTTTAAATTTTTTACAACACAAATATAAACTTATAAAAAATTAACATAAATATTGTACAAAACTTAAAACTAGGGTGCCGCCGGCAGCGGGGCGGGGCTCAAGCTGCCGGTGGTAGGGGCTACAGAGAGAGGAACCTCCTGACAATACGTGCCGTGTCCAGGATGACTGCCTTCTGTATCTGACCCTTGACCCAACCATCGAGCGAGAGCCTCTTGAGATGTTGGTCGAGGCTCTTCGCTATGACACCGTTCACCGAAACGACTATCGGGACAATGATCGTCGAGTCAACATCCCACATGGCGGTTATCTCGTGAGCCAAGTCAAGGTACTTGCTGAGCTTGTCCTTCTCAGTTTTCACGAGATTCTCATCATGTGGGATGGTGATGTCGACGAGCACTGCCCGGCGTTGAGACCGATCTACGATCACGATATCAGGCTTATTGGCAACAATAGTCCTGTCCGTGATGATAGAACGGTCCCAGTAGAGCAAAGGACGGCTATTTTCGAGAACTGGCGCTGGTGCGTACTGATAGTACGGCACCTCTGACTCGACAAGGCCGTATTGAAGGGCAAGTTGCTGGTGGATGATCCTGGCTACTTGGTTATGCCTGTGCAAAGTCGTATTATTATTATTACAAAAAATATAGCCTGACACTCAGGGAGTACGACAACTGATATATCATAATAGGTCAAACTATTTAAGCTATAGGAACTCATCAAGAAACATACATCGAAAAACATAATCCACCTTTTGTCGCAGTCGGGTAAAAAGGAATATTGCCTTAATAATAATCGTATAAATAATAAGCGAAACTCACTCGGTCTCTCTGTCCCTCTCTGTTTGTTACCTTTTCACGGCTAAACGGCTGAACTGATTGAATTGAAATTTGGCACAGAAAATAATAGATTTAGTTGAGAACCTGAAGATTGATACGGGCAACATTTTATCATCGTCAACGATTATCATCACTGCGCGCAATGTAATAGGGCGATTTCTGTGACTGCGCGTATGAAACTGCGCAGCAAAGCTTGTAAAACATAATAATTATTAAGTACTATTTGTCGCTGCCAGTTCACACAATCACTCTATCCGCTAGTTTGTAACAGAGACAAATCGTTCTGAACGAAATAAACAGCAGCGAATTTGGTTGCTCGCTAACGCTAGTTCTTAGCTTTCCTTGCGTCTCGCTAATCCTCGCAGGTAGGACGAGTGGTTAGGTGACCGGAGGCGTACAGGGGTCTGCCCCGGCCTAATACTTGTCATTATAATCTTTTGTTCGTGTCGGTCGTTCCCTCGACCGGGGACCGCCGGCTCTCTATCGGATCATCACATTAACATTACTCTCCATACCAATGAAAATATTTGTTTGAAAAACAAAGGATCAAAATAATGTTTTTCAAATGATCGATTGATCGATAACTTTTTTAACCGACTTCCGAAAGTAGCAGGCTCGCAATTCGATTGTATGTTTGTTTCACGATTACTACACCAATTTCAAATTGATTTTGATGATTCTTTTTTGTTGTAGGTTATAATACTTCAGAGGTGGTCCCATATAATTTTTATCAAAATTGGTTCAGTACTTTGGAACAAAATTACTCCCTTTTCAGTTCATTGAATAGTTTTGAAGTCGATTTAACATTTTTAAATTACTTTTATTCAAATAGAAATGAAATGAAACGATGAAATCTTAATTTTTTCAAGTAACGTGTAAGTTTACCTAGGGGTTTTTATTTTGGAACTAACCGGTTACTTTCATGTATGTGTGTGTATGTTCTCTACGGGTTGTACCTATTTCCCACCAATCCTTGAAGAAAGTTTGCACTGCGATCCTAGGGTTTTTTAGTATACCATTTTTGGCCGAAGACTAGGCGGAGTTTTAATATCATAGAGACAAATAAAACTTTCAAAATAATAAAAAAAAACTATAAAACTCGACGACAAAAATAATTTATTAATAAAACGACAATTCCAAATTTCAAATAAAAGCATAAATGTAAACTTTAGATACCCCATGTCACCGCCCCTCTCGTCGTTATAACTCAACAGTTAACCAACATCAATACATTCAAAAGGGTAAACTACGAAAATAAAACTATGAATATAGTTATTCTATTTAACGTTTTGAATATCGAACGTTAAAAGTTGCCAGCTCGTCGACACCTGGCCGGCCTAATTGAATTGTAAAACCTTCGTCATGGCCCTTTGGCGGTCAAAATGTTGTCCAATCTGATTATTATCGATATAATAACTTCGAGATCGCGCCGGGATATCCCGGGGAACAGGAAATCGCTAATGTTGTTTTTAGAGTTCCGTGGTGTTACGATGAACCCTACAGGATGGAGCTCGTCGCTGGCTCTCTTTGTGCCAAGTTTGGTAAACAAGCATTTGGTAAGAGAGCATTTTGTGAATTTTTGTGTGCTATGTTTAATCAGCTAGAAATTACATTTCCCTCTTTGATTTCAAAACAATTACACATAGAAATGTACTTATTAATAAAAAAAATATTATTAAAATTAACTATAGCATCAATTATTAAAAACTTTCAATGAAAATGATTTGTAATTATTTTGTAATTACAACTTTTACAATATACGGCGATAAATATAAAAATAAATCCGCCAAAGTACGAGATTCATTCGTACACCGAGGCTTCCGTACTCCTATGCATGACACATGAACACTGACATCAGAGCTAATTACTCAATACAACGTGCTTTATATATAAGAATATTTGTAACTTCACATTTTTCTACAGTAGGAATAGCCTGAAATACTAGGCGTTCACACACAATATCAAGTCAAATAAATAAGTGTTACAGAACTATTTACTTTACCCAAAGATATTTTAACACTACCGTTAAATCTATTATAAGTTTATGTCACATGACACCAAATGTCAAGGAAACGTTCAGTTGTCATTTTTAGTTTCTTTTTTTTTTGTGGAATCAGTAATGAGACTTTATTTCACAGTTCTCGAAAAACAATTACCCTTTCAAAAATTATTTACGCAAGCTTGTCTCGCACCTGGCCAGTTTTTAGTATTTGTCGATTTACATCAAAATAAACCTTAAAATCTTACCAATTTTGAGTCATGTATCTATTACTATTCAAAAGATACAACCGTTAACGTGTAGGACAGACAGACAGACAGACACTAGCCTCACGAATAGGCACCTGTACGAAAGCCGCAAAAGCATTCCAGATGTTGTAACTAGAAGATTGTTGACATTTTTGGCAAACGATCTTACCAATCAATACACGTCAGGTAGTATTCTTTTTCACTGTGGTATTGGGCAGTATTGGCTAAGGAACCCTACCATATTTGTGTGTCGACACCTTCTTGGCCAATTATTTTAATAACGCATTGAAAACATATTAACTTTATAGTGTATAATTTATTAAAATGCGCTTAATACGCGCATATATGATACGAAACTAAATACAGTTATTGGTCTTTGAAGCTCATCGTTATTGCTTTGTGTTTTTTAGCCATAAGTGATTAAAACAAGAAAGTAACTAGTCAAGCGCACTGTTGTAAGAATTGCTGCAAAATTTATATGAATTTGACCACAAACGAAAAAAATTATGTAGTTTAGAGAGCTAGTGATAGCTTCGTCTTAAAATTAAATCTACTTAATGTATGTGTGGGTTTTTTGCCCCATATTGTACTTTGCGTATCATTTCGGCAGCCTGTGGGTGTCGTATTCGCAGAAGCAGTACAATGCCCTTCGTGTGTAGTGCAATAATGCGTTCAGGGTGCTGTTGGGGCTGCCCCGGTTCTGCAGCGCATCAGGGATGTTTGCCGAGGCGCGAATAGACTGCTTCTATACCACCATGCGCCAACGGTGCACATCCCTGGTGCGCAGGGTTCGGGCTAGCTCCAACACCATCCTGAACGTATTCACAAACAGGTTCGACTGTCAGTACATGAATCATTGCTGTATGGTTCATGTACTGACTAAAAAGCAAATGTGTGCATGTGTTTGTGTGTGTGTGCGTGTGTTGGTGTGTGTGTATTTCTATAAATTGATACATCTCGAACGCAACTCTCCACTTTTATTGTGCGAGCCCCAAAAAATGAGGAATACACTTCCTGAAAGGTTGTCGAATAGACGTAGTTTAGCTGTCTTCAAATCGCAATCCTAAACCTAAATGAATGCTGGAAATGTATTTAAATGAGCATTCGTAGTCTTACTGACAAAATCCCTCCTTTTTGAAGTCGGTTAAAAATACTTTCATTTTAAATTTAAATGCAGTTATTAGAAGTTTCCAAACAAAATGGTTATTAATGATTTCACAGGAAGCTAAAATTTCGATGTTTTTATTTTAATCCACGTTAGTTTGGACTCGAAGATACTTCGTTATAATGAGTGTCGGGCATCAACAGGTGCTACGCGTCTTCAAACGGACTTTTTTTAATAATACAATTATTATTAACAATATCATGAATTATTATCTAACTAAACGCTGTAAGGGTCCCCAATTATTAGCTTAACAAACATTTAATCAAAACACTATTAACAAGCCACATTTTGTACGAACTAATTATGTGGGGTGTCTCAGCAGGAATTATTAACTTTAAAATATAATTAGTGATAATACAATGTACTTATTATATTACGTATCAAACTATAATTATATTTACCAGACTTATGACTATGACGTATGATGTATGTACTTAAATATTAATGGGTTTTTTGACGTGATAACGTCTTTTAAATCGATGAACGCCGGCTGCACGCACGAAAACGTGTCACGTTCCGCCTGAGCCGAGCGTGTAAGCAAGAGCGCGGAACAAGCGATAGAGAGGCACGATCGGCCTAAGCGTTCGGCTTGTGACGCACCGTTATCACATAAAATTATCGTCCGTAAACCGACTTTACAGGCAACAATTTTTTACAAGAAATAGATTTACGATTGCCCACCAACTCGCCTGACGGTGAGCGATGAGGTCTAGGATGAAGCTCATCGATATTGAAGATATCAATTCACTCTAGGCTTGAAAATTCCAAAATTGTAGCTCTCAGGAAACAAGGCGGTAGGGAATTCTATTCATGTGCAGTTCGCAGAATGTAGAACAAAATCGTTGAGTATGGATTTTTGTCATTTAAATGAGAAATGAGTGTGCGGAGTTTTTGTTATTTAAATGAGAAATGAGTGTGCGGAGTTTTTGTCATTTAAATGAGAAATGAGTGTGCGGAGTTTTTGTCATTTTAATAAAGAAATGAGTGTGCGGAGTTTTTGTCATTTAAATTAGAAATGAGTGTGCGGAGTTTTTGTCATTTAAATGAGAAATGAGTGTGCGGAGTTTTTGTCATTTTAATGAGAAATGAGTGTGCGAAGTTTTTGTCATTTAAATTAGAAATGAGTGTGCGGAGTTTTTGTCATTTAAATTAGAAATGAGTGCGCGGAGTTTTTGCAAGTACTGTAGTGGAATGGGGAGAGTGGAATAAGGCTTACATAAATTACATATACATACTTACTTCGAATAACCTAAACGGCTTGATAGATTTTGATATGCCAGATATCGTTAGAACCGTCTTCACTTCACGAGTGGCGGGTTCTCACGAGGTCTACTGTTCATATTCGGAATTATTATTTAGAATTTTGTATCGAATGTTTTTTTTCTAAATAATGTCAAAATCAGGCGACTTCTGGTCTCCTAGCAAACTTCTCTTTTCAACCGATATTTTTAGCTGAGTTCCAAAAAGGAGGAGGTTCTTAATTCGTCGGTTCTTAGTTCTTAATAGTTTGATAGTTGGATCAAGGGTCGAATACAAAAGACAGTCTTCCTATATACGGTGCGCATTATGAGGAGATTCCACCGTTTGTAGCTCTTACGACAGCTTCAGCCCTGCCTGCTGCATGTGGCGCCCTAGTTTTGAGTTTGTACAATATTTATGTTATTTTTAGGGTTCCGTACCACAAAAAGAAAAAAACGGAACCCTTAAAGGATCACTTTGTTGTCCGTCTGTCTGTCTGTCCGGGTGTCAAGACCTTTATCTCGGGAATGCGTGAAGGTATCGAGTTGAAATTAAACCATACACGCAAATCCACAGTATCTTGCTGCAGAAAGAAAAATAAAATTCCTCAGTTTTCGTAAAAAAAAAGTTATAGCCGAATATGTCGTAAAAAACGCACATTTCGACACTCACAAGGGAATCAAAACCTAAACCTACTTCCCGTTGACCTAGAACTATGAAATTTGGCAAGAAGCATTGTGTTAGAGTAACCCTTATAGGATCACTTTGTTGTTTTGTTTGTCAAGGCGCAAGGGAATCAAAACCTATGGGGTACTTCCCGTTGACCTATAACTTTGAAATTTGCCAAAAAGCATTGTCATATAGTACACATATACGAAAAAATCCGAAAACTGGTCATTTTTAATTTAATCACAAAAAAATAGTGTCTCTATGCAAGGAATGAGGGCCCAAATTTTAAAATCGATTAACCGTATCATGTGGGGTATTACATGAAAGAGTTTCTATAGCATGAGCTAAAACAGGTTTTTAAATATTTTTATGATGTATATTTTTCGGTTTATGAAGGAAAATATAAAAAAAAAATATGATTTCCCCCTTTTATTTAGTTAGTACGGAAACCTCGGTGGGCGAGTCTGACTCGCACTTGTCCAGTTTTTTTATATGTATTTATTAGTCTAGTAAATAATTTAAAATTAAGATATTAAATAAATAGATGAAATAACTTACATGTGCTCCGAAGGTGTCCAACATGTTTGGTTTTAAGACATCACTTTCAGAAGCCATTTTGTTTGACATCTGTTTACATTTCTTGACTGACATTGTTTGATCTCTATCTATTAACATATTTTCACTTTTCAACGTTGACGAAGCTTCATTTAACACTGTTTGTTTTTCTTCACTGGAATCGGATGGGTGATGTGTGGCGGGCACAACCAATTCAAATTCGACTTTATCCACTAGTGACTTCCTTCTTGAATGAACTTTTAGAGGGATATTGTCACTTTAAACAGATATTAACTCTCTTTCACCTCACTTAACAGTATGTCGGAGCTGACTATAATTTTCGGAGTATTATCTATAATATTGTTTAATATACTAAAATCTTGATTCAACTGCAGCGGTAGTGAAGGCCGGGATGGTGGAAATTCAGCATATTCTTTATCTTCAGGAGTGTTTTGATGTTTTATTTTCCTTACAATTATCACTTGGTTTTTCTTTTGTATTTGTAGGCATGTAATTATTTTTTGGGGTAAGCCATTTTACATTGTTCTGGGTTTTTATAATAGCTAATTTATGTTTTGTTCTTATGTTTCTTGAACACACTTTTTTCTTTATCTGAAAAATATTTGTGATGTGAATTATATCTTTTATTTAAAAATAGACTAGTGTTTGACCACACATAAATGCATAATATTAAAGCAAGAGACTTGACTAACTTGACTGGCCTCGCAGCTCAGTTGGTAGTATGTATGCTTGCTAAGCTGTAGATTGTGGGTTTGTTCCCCAAAATGTTTGTTCCTCTGTCCCCACACAGGACAAACATTTTGTGTGATGAGCATGGATGTTAGTACTGTATCTGGGTGTTTATAAGTATGTATTCTTAAATTAAAAGTATATGTGTATTTTATCAGCCATCTTGTTCCCATCCATTGTACAAGCTTTGCTTAGTTTGGGCTAGATGGTGTTGTGTGAAATGGTAAATGTCCACCAATATTTTGTTATTTATTAACTTATGAGTAACTTGTTTGCTGTAATGACCAACAAATCAATTATGTACCTACATTTATTTTGATGACTTGTTTAGCTCAGTGATGGTGCACCAGTCTCAAGGTTTGAAAGTTCTGGATTCAATACCTAGCCAGGCAGTTGTTTGAATGATTATTTGATAAATATCTACTTGGTTGGGATTTGGGTATAATTGTTCTTGACATTGTTTATTCAATGCTATCCCTGACAGAATCTTAAGTGATGAGTTATGGGTGTCAAGCATAATAGACAGGTACATAAGCCCTTTCATATACTTATACACAATATAACATTCCACAATCATATGAAATTAATTTAATAACTAGTGTAACAACTGATGTCCTTATTGCTAATAGCAATGTCTCCCAGGCAAGATTAGAATGATTTTACTAAAAAATTTACTTCCAAATTGTAGGAATTGTACCTATACACTACCTATACCTACCTATCTATGAACTAATAATTACTTAGAGAATTAATTTGACTAGCTGTATTAGTGTCGTGCGTAAAAATATGGAATAGAAACTTTTTAAACAAGTATGTAGAGAATGTGAATGAACCGAATACAGATCAAGGCAGATTTAAAATGTTATGAGACTTGAAAAGCCGATGTCAATTGAAACGTATACGCATACCCTTTTCAGGTGGTTAAAAATGGTGTCATAGTTCTCTAATTATGAATAGCAAGTCTAAAACTAACAAACTAAAAACTCTGAAATCAATAAGATGACACTGGAGACTGGAGAGACTATAAAATAATTACTAACAACAAACACTCACCACTCTCATAAGAAACACTTTGAAATGATTGACTAACTCATGATTAGTGACTCTACCGTTGTATTCGAGCATGTATTTAAGTATTTGACCAAAACTTAATTCGACAGGAGGCGACATCAAAGCGATAGCGTAAATAAATAAATTTATTCAACAAAACTGCAATGGCAAAGCAAAAACATAAACTTCAAAACAAAGTTAGAAACAGAAAAAATGACACCGCTGGCTGATAAGAGCTGACAACTGGCTGTGTTCCGTTTTGTAGCTATCGTACAGCAGCGCTCGTGGTTATTAATTTCGATATTCAAACGTAATGTTGCTCCATGGATATAAACTAAAGGCAACTGTAATGTTCAAAACTCA
Source organism: Lycia hirtaria (assembly GCA_947563715.1). Classification (NCBI taxonomy): domain Eukaryota; kingdom Metazoa; phylum Arthropoda; class Insecta; order Lepidoptera; family Geometridae; genus Lycia; species Lycia hirtaria. The sequence goes on along the minus strand of OX387386.1, from coordinate 20,849,460 downwards.
GTTTTTTTTGTGGATTATATGTGGAGGTAAATAATATTTTACAGTTTTACAGTTACAATTTTATGATAATTATTGACGTTGGTACTATAGATATTTCAGGCATTAATACTGTGACTCGGAACGCATATTTTAGCAGGCAGCTGCCATTATTTCAAGAGTCACTGTATTTTTAAAAAGTTTTGGCGGGAACCACAGAATTCGCCCTATTACATGAACGGGAACGTTGAAAAAAATGATCGTGTGAATGTTGTATTCTTAGACTTATCCGAACGTGTACTTTAACCGTTTATTACTTACTATTAATGACTTTCCATCACGTGGACGTAAAGTCTTAAACAAAATTCACGGATCTTATCTCCTTGGTTGATCTATACTCTTAAATTACCAACAATGAGATTTTGGTCCTACGTAAATAGAGATTTTGATATAGAGACTCTATGTAGCCGCGCTAAAACCTCATTTCAAATGAGAAGTCTAGAGCGTTTTTTGCCCGTGTTACTACTAATCTTACTACTAGTAGTAACACCGGTAATTGAATGAAGCGTTTTCAGAAAGAAAAAAAAATTACATTAATGTAATACAAGACAGTTGAAATATAAGGTGTAGACACTGCTCTGCAGTTGCGATGAACGAAGTGAGTGTTCAAAAGCCCATATCTTGAAAACTAACTGAACCGATTTTGATAAAACTTACAGTTACTCCTAAGTTGAAAGATACTTTATTCAATAAAAAAAGAATGTTTGAAATACGACTTCTAGTTTCTGCGTAATGTGTGGACAAACATACAAACATACATATGTACACTTATGAAATTTAGCACACATGTTTAGAAGATGGTTGGTATAGACTAACAAAAATTGTGCAATTCTGACAATATTACAAACATACAGGTCGAATTGATAACCTCCTTTTTTGAAGACGGTTTAAAACTGAAACAACCGAATTCAAAATTCGTTTACTTGGATGACATTTTTCCAGTTATTTTGTTATAAAAACCAAAGTAATACTTAACCGATTTTGATAAAATTGACATAGGAACACCACTGAACTATTTACGAACCAAACAAAAAAAAAGAGAATCACCAAACTCAATACATAATTATCAAAGTAATCGTTGAACAAACATACAGCCGCATTGAGAACCTCCTTCTTTATGGAAGTCGGTTAAAAAGAGCCAAATAACTCCATTTCTGTGCAGTACACACAAAGAACTTGGACCGAAATCGTTAATACGGATTATTGTAATTTCAATGGAAATGATTGGTAGTGCGGAGACTTTTTAGAATAAGATTGTGAAGTACCTTTTCTTTACTTTATGCATTGGAATAAATTGAGAATAGCATTTGGGACGAGTTAAAATAACATTTAGTAAATAAATAAATATTTGTAGTGGAATGAGTGAGTATTGTATTTTCGATGAGTTAAGAACGCGATGAAATGGATTGAATCATCAACTATTGCAGCTTTTAATTTTTAACTCCCGACACAAAAACGACGGACGTGTATGGAGTACTGCTGCCACCTTTATGATGGATCAGCCAAGTATCAGCTGGAAGCTTTAGAATCAGTGGGCCGGCAAGCTGTGAGGTTAATCGGTGACGATAAACTAGCTGCCAAGAAGTTTTTTTTTTCATTTCAATTCAATAATGATAATTTAATTCTGATAAGGCGCCATACTATAGCGCGTGAATAAGAGTCCTGTCGGTATCCAGATACACTTCTCAGTCTTCTGCACAAGTATAAAGTTGCAGTTCGTCCCAATGTTATACAACATAACAAACAATAGCACACCCTAATTTGCAACGCCACGCCAAATACGGTCTTCTATACATACATATGTAGATTGAGTCAATGAATGGAAAAGGCATGAACCATTTCCAGACATACTATGAACTGTACGATAGCGTCCTAACCCGTCTCCCAAAGAAATTATTTCGTTACTCATATTGTTCGTCTTATTTCCTTTTTATAGGAATACGTGCTTTAAACAACTTTAGATTATTCTTGTATCCGGACTATAATATTCAATAACTTAAATTCTTAACCTAATTAGTACCCCTCTAACAAGATCCCCGTCTCGAATCCAAGCTTTTAAATAAGCTCTCGGTTGAGAGTATTATATTTTTCTGTCTAAATAAGTCCCTAAGTACTTCCTAAAACAAAGCAAATCATCAACGAAAGTTGAATATGTTTAATACAAACCCATAATAAATACTAAACATAAAACGAACGAAAATGACACTATCAATCCATAAGTACGCATGATATATAAGCAAAGCGCGCAAAACGATAGCGTGTGCTAAAGTTGATCGCGCACGCCATCTAGCGTCACCGTTAGAAACTAACTATCATTAGTGTGAGTGCCAAAAGTTGACGTATTTTACTTGTGAATTAAATTTATAGTATAAAAGCTAAATAAATGAAACTTTGTATGTTTTATACATGTACTGACTACTTTTTATACTGAAAATTTGAACTCTCTAGAATTATCCATATCGAAGTTATATTATGTAAAAAACCCGCTCGCTCACATGGCGGGGGCACGGCCGTGCCCCCAGATATGTCATATTTTATTCCGCCATCAACATACGTCACAATTTTTTAGGGTTCCGTATCCAAAGGGTAAAAACGGGACCCTATTACTAAGACTTCGCTGTCTGTCCGTCCGTCCGTCCGTCTGTCACCAGGCTGTATCTCACGAACCGTGATAGTTAGACAGTTGATTTTCACAGATGATATATTTCTGTTGCCGCTATAACAACAAATACTGTGAAAATGTTATGACAGCAACATTTGCTGATGATACAGCAGCGCTAAGTAGTCACAAAAATCCAAACACAGCATCAGAGCAACTCCAACTACACCTAAATAAAGTAGATGGATGGATGAAGAAGTGGAAAATCAAAGCCAGTGCTAGTAAATCAACACACATTACATTCTCACTCCGAAAAGGTGATTGCCCAAAAGTGGAGCTGGGAAATGAGGAGCTACCACACAAAGATGAGGTAAAATATCTTGGTATGTGGCTGGATAGAAGACAAACTTGGAAAACCCATCTACAGAAGAAAAGAGATGAATCAAACCTGAGATACCGATCCATAAGTTGGCTTTTGGGAAGACATTCCAGGCTATCACTCAACAACAAACTGCTTGTATACAAGAGTATACTTAAACCTATTTGGACTTATGGGATCCAGCTGTGGGGAACAGCTAGCAATTCCAATGTGGAAATACTACAAAGGTTCCAAAACAATGTGTTTCGAAATATCACTGCTGCACCTTAGTATGCTAAAATAACAGAGATACATGAATACCTAGACATGCCAACGGTCAGAGAGGAAATCCAATACTATAGCAAAAAATATAATAAAAGATTAAAACACATAAAAATACGCTAGCCTCACAGCTGATAGAAACTCCAAACCAAGGCAAAAGGCTAAAGAGACCTAAGGTTTCAGAACTGGAAAACATGCAAAGATAATGCAACCAGGAAATGAGGTCACTGGGCCTCAACCTGCACATGCCCACTATCCATACATTTCTGCTAATGGCTCTGCCGATTGCAGTTAGTTATATATAAAATATCAAAAAAAAAAAAAAAAAAAAATAACAAATACTAAATTCTAATTTGAAGTGGGGGTGATAAGACCTGCACTGACGTCTCGCTTGGGGTGTATTGTGCATTTCTCCCCGCCAGCCTACTCAAACCAGCCAAGCTCCTTAAAATAACGAAGCACAGCTTTGGGTCGCTGGCATAATTGTCCCACTTCAATGCAGAGTTTCAATGCAGAGTCAACTCTGTATTGAAACACCTGACAAATACTAAAAATCAGAAAAAAAAAAATATTTAAGGGGGCTCCCATACAACAAACGTGATTTTTTGCCCGTTTTTGCTCGATATTGATAACGGCAATAGGTAGATACTTGAAATAATCGCAGAATATTAAGTTATATTATTAACTATAAAAATAAATAATTAAATTAAAATAAAATTAATGTTTAAGGGGGGTTCCCATACAACAAACGTGATTTTTTGCCGTTTTTATAGAGTCTGACTCGCACTTGGCCGGTTTTATTTATGCCTGCCCTCAACTCACAACGAAATTGTTTATTGACGTTGTCTCTCGCTAGATGGCGGTGTACTGTGTTAAAACACGCTATTAAGATGTTCGGCGAGTAACACCTTGTTTGGTCACGACAATTGAAACGGTTAATATACTCATAATTATGTAAGACCTGGGGACACGTGAGTGGGCCCCGGCTAATAGACTAGAAATAAAAATAAGATTTACGCATTGCCAAGCACAGCATAAGAAGACCAGCCACGAGACGGACAGATGACCTCATACAAGTAGCGGGAAAAAGCTGGATGCAAGGCGTTTTCTTCAGCAGGCCTACGCTCATTTCTTATAGTGATGCACAGTTGGCTCAAGCTCGTTTTTATCTTGATTTTTCAGCGATTAAGAGTGAGACAAAAGTCCAAACGACTTTGATTTGTGATATTTGTAACAGTCGCTTCAACTTTTGTGTCACTCTCTTGAACACAGAAAAGGCAAGATAAAAACGAACACGAGCCAACTTTGCATCGCTTTATGAGATCAATTTCAATTTATTTCAATTGGGTATTATAAAAATACACTAATGACAAGTCATAACAGCTAACTCGGTAATAATAATACATTGTATATAAAGTTAAAAATTGACGTACAAAAAATAAGATGAACCTAGCCCCACAGATCCTTTTAGGAATCCATGTGATGCCTCTTTCCAGCAGTGTAGATGAAATGATGATGATGACCATTACACATTAATAAATATAGCGGAAACGTTTTCAACCACATCCGGAACCAACACAAGTGCTTGAATAAGTTAATAACAAACTTTAGCATTAGGTTTTCACGGCATCCCGTCCGATCCATGTCATACCGACACAACATAAGGAACTTTCATTATACTAGCCAGCCAGTATACCTACCCAGTAGTTGCGGACTTCCCGCGTCTAACAAGAATTAGACATTTAACTTTTAATTGGTCGCTTGTACGGTCTTCAGCAACTTTGCTCGTAAGTGTTTAACTATGTAGCCTGTTTAACTATTTGCAATTTTACGTAGTTCACAATTGTACTGGATTATTATTACTTTTTTTTTAAATTATATTTGGACTCGCTTAAAGTATTTGCTAGTGTCAAGTAGGTACTAAAATTTCTTCAAGTTTCTTATAAAATTAAGTTATAAATGTGTTAGTCACTTAAGCAGTCATTTTCCAATTCGGGACGGACTCCAGTAAAGTGTTGGCGACTTTACTGAAAGCTTCTGTAGAGCTTAGTCGACAACGTGAAAAGACACGTTTTACTGCTTTATTTCACTTGCCCACACTCACGCACTTGATCAAACACTTAATAAAATTCGCGTTAATATTCGAAATAACACAAGTTGAGGAAAATAAAATAGAGCAACAACATGTCTCAATGACGTTCCCGCCAAAACTCTATTACTTATCGATGAGATTTTTAAGTGAAACAACTAATCGGCGAATCGACCTAAGTATTCACAATAAATCGGATTCGAAATTGGATCGGATATTATATATCCATCTCTGTCATTCAGTTCGGAAGTGACAGAGATAGTTTCTGACCTGATTCCGAATCTGAACGATTGTCAATTGTTGGCCGGGCGACGCGTACCACATAGTCTAAGATCCCGCTATAGGACTACCTTCACCGAGCTGCTTAATGGATGAAAAGTATTTTATATTCAATTAAATATGTCAATAAATATATTGCAAATGGGTTGTCTAAAATATTTCAGTCCAGAATATGATTAATTAAATTTTTAATAAATTATTAAATTTAATTTTTTTTATTTATTGTCTCTTTATTTACAAATAAAGAGACAATAAATTGTTTGTTACATTAATCTTTATATGATTATTAATTAATTCTTTGTTTTTACTTACAATATCATTTATGTAATGACAATAAATTAAAAAAAATATTTTTTTAAAACATTTCACTGGTTTGGTTAATAGACAAATTTAATATAATTAATACATTTATGTGCAAATAATCTTCATTTTAATTTAACTTTAATTCATTAACCAGACTGGTGCAAGTTACTAGTATCGATTTACCTGTTTATACCTGCTTACCCAAGAGTTGTGACGGGATAAAAATAGTCAACCTAACGTTTGCATACTTATTCTATGGGCTTCATACTTTCGATTGGTCAGGAATTTGTCTATTAACAAAAACCAGTGAAAAGTTAAAAAATTTATTAATCATTCTGGACTGACTTTTTTTAGACAAGCCATTTGCAATATATTTATTGACATATTTAATTGAATATAAAATACTTTTCATCCATTAACCAGCTCGGTGAAGGTTGTCCTACAGCGGGATCTTAGACCAAGAGGGAGCGGCAGAATGCTCTACAGAAGAATGATATATGCGGCTATGAGGATTTTCGGAACAGGGAAACGCGTCTTGTGTTGTCTCTGCGTTAACTAGTAAAGTTTTCGTTCATCTGTCCGGATGTTTATTGGTACTCGCGTACAGTTTGTACTTTTCATCCAATTTTGACAAAACTTGGTAAGTAGGTATAAAGGTTCGTCAATTTTATAGAGTTTTTTGTAACCGGGAATTTTTGATATTTGGGGTATTTCTCCCAAAAAATGATTTTTGTATTTGCTAAAAATGTTTAATACTTAATTATGAACAAGAAATGTAAATATGATCAAAAACGATCAAGAGGTTGTCGAGACAAAAGGGAAATGTCGATTGAAAAGAGAATAATTTTACTATGAGATCATTTGTCGGACAATATTAAATTAATAATATCTAGAATAAATTAGTAAATAAATATTGCTAGATTGATAAACTCTTTATTGTACACACCTTAAAAGTAATAACAAAGTACTTAAATAGACTAGTGCAACAACAGGCGGCCTTATCGCTAAAAGCGATCTCGATATTGGAGGACATACAACACTATCAGCTCCAAACTAAGCAAAGCTTGTATTATGGGAACCAAATGGCTGATAGAATAAATATGTTTTAATGAATGACCGTGATAGTTTAAAAAAGAATAAATATGTTTTTTTTTATACATACTTATGATATATATAAACAGCCAGACCCAGAACAAACATCGAACCCTCAACCTACAGCTCAGAAGGCAGACGTACTACCACTGAGCCATGAGGCCTGTCAAATCTGGCAAAGTCATTCGTAACAGAATTCTTGACAAGAATTTTAGTTTTTGGCGGAAACGTCATCGAAACATGTTGCTTTGTTTTGTTTTCATATACTTGTGTTATTTTGAATATTAATACGATAAAAATGGTGGTGTTTTATTCATTAAGTTTTCGATCAACTATATGAGTGTGGGCAAGTGAAATGAAGCAGTGAAACGTGTCATTTTACGTTGACGACAAAACTCCATAGAAGCTTCTAGTAAAGTCACCACCACTTTACTGAAACAGGACTCGACTTTGAAAATGACTGTATACGTGACTTAGATTGTGACTAGAACATTTACAACTTCTTTTATTCAAGAAACTTGAAAAAATCCTAATACTCGACTCTGGCAAATGCTTTAAGCGGGCCCAATACTTACAAAAAATAAAACCGGACAAGTGCGAGTCAGACTCGCCCACCGAGGGTTCCGTACAAACTAGTAGATAAATCGGGGAAATCATATTTTTTTATATTTTCCTTCATATACCTACCGAAAAGTATATATCGTAAAAATATTTAAAAACTTGTTTTAACTTATGTTAATTAAGCTCTTTCATAGATACCCCACATGATACGGTTAATTCACTTTAAAATTTGGACCCTCATTCCTTGCATAAGGACACTATTTTTTTGTGATTAAATAAAAAATTACCGGTTTTCGGATTTTTTCCTAAATGTGTACTCTAAGACTATAACACAATGCTTCTTGCTAAATTTCATAGTTCTGGGTCAACGGGAAGTATAGGTTTTGATTCCCTTGTGAGTGTCGAAATGTGCATTTTTACGACATATTCGGCTGTAACTTTTTTTTACAAAAACTGAGAAATTTGATTTTTCTTTCTGCAGCAAGAGACTATGGATCTGCGTATATGGTTTTAATTTCAAGACTATAGGTACCTTTACGCGTCCCCGACATAAAGATCTTGACACCCAGATGGACGGACATACGGACGGACAACAAAGTGATCCTATAAGGATTTTTTTTCGTTTTTTTTTCTTTTGAGGTACGGAACCCTAAAAAGAAGAAGAAGACAAGAATTTTGAATATGAGTAGTAGACCGAGCACAGACTTTTCTGCAACGAGTAATTTTGCAATATATTTAATTTTGCAACGAAATTGCAATAAGCAAAAATTATGGTCACGAGTTCTATTATTTTAGAACTACTAGTTCAATTATTGCCCTGTCAAACAAGCAGATGTCCTTGCGCTTGTTCGTCAAACTGCTTGATATTACCATCATGGGGTTTACTGAAAAACGTTGATCGAATTTTAGCAATGCTCATCATATTTTGTCAACTTCTCGCTGACACGTACCTACCCGACAAAAACCGGCTGAACCGATTTTGATGAAACAAAGCTAAGAACACTTTCGATGAAATCCTCTTTCAAATAGAAAAATACTAGAACAAAATCGTTTTCTAAAATTTTCTAATTAAGTATCTAAGCATGTAAAAATATGTACGCGATAAATCCACGAGTATCTAACCTCTTTGGGTAAATCCGTTAAAAATGTTTCATTAGATCAATATCGGTTTGAGAGGTACGATACTACAGACAGACACACAGATACACAGGTACACATGTCAAACTTATAACACCCCCTTTTTTGGGTCGGAGGTTTCGTCAGAATCGTCGGAGAAGTTTTTGATAAAAATAGATGATTAATTTAGCATTAGAACTGGATCGTGATATGATTGAGGAGTGATATGAATGGTAAGTACTTACCTATAAAATATGTGATTAAAAAGGTATCAATATTTTTTTTATACTTAGTCGACAAGGCATGTGACTATGTAAAACAGTAATGTTGATGTACCTATTAAGATTTATATATACTAGTTAACAATTTAAACATTTTGTTGTCTTGTTTGTAGCTAGTGGAATACATAAGCTTCTTAGATTAATTTTCCCCGATTGACACGTTCTAGTAATTGATTTCTTCTAGGCAAGCGTGCTCCATCGTAGACCGCAACAGTTGACTTTGAGCCCGAATGTATCTACAAATGGGAAAGGCTGTAAATATGGCGAATTCTGTGGGAAAAGGATTTTTTTCCGGCTGAAAAAAGAAATTAACATGCTGAAAACTGCTAAACTCGTACTTACCTACCTTCGTGGAGGCTATGAATGAAGTTAACGAAGCAAAGTGACAATTTCGTCTGAAAGTTTGGGTTTTTGCGTGATCTAGTTCGGATAGCCTTTACTCTAATACTTAGTTACAACTCTATTTGTTACTTATTGTTGTTAATCGAATATGACGTTGTAGGTACCTACTGTACTGTACCTACTGTATGTATAAGTCAATAATTGATCTGTTTATTGAATGTATCAGTATTTGTATCTCGACCTTCTTTATTTGTTTGCGTTGATATGAGCAATTGAAAAAAAAACTACTTTATTAAAAAAAGTTCGAAGACAGTTTTGATAATTTCCGATATGGACTGTCGAAGTCATGAAGCTTTTTTTATTTGTAGAGACATTTTTCTAACTTGTACAAAAATCATCAGTGGTATGGTATGCCTTGTGAATGTTTGAGTCGGTCGCGCAGTTGCCGCGCGGAGGACGGTGGCCGCTGCTGCTGAGAGGTCTGAAGACTCGGCCATGTTGCGGCCGCGGACGCCCGTTCGGCGGGAAAACGCGGCCGCCCATGGGAGGCGTGCGACGCCAGGCCGCGGGAGCGGGATGGCGCGATCGGGGCGGGCGCGGCGGGAAGGAGAGGGCCGCGAGGCGGCGCGACGCAGAGGGCGTGCGACCTCTACGAGCGCCACGCACTCCCGTTCCGGTCGCGTCGACGGGCGGCCGGGATCCCGCACCGCGCAACACTGACTCCGCTTGCGACCACTCTGCTTGGTACGCGGCTGAATGCGCGACGATACGGCCACGTGATACGCCCGCGTAACGCCTGCTTTTTTCTCTTTCGCGACAGCCGAGTGTCGCCTGCGATCCGTTTCCCGCCACTCTCGGAAAAGTTAGAAGTTTTTGGCGCGAAATGCGCGTTGCGCTTCGTCCTTATGGAATGTTCGGTGGGAAGCGCTGATAATGACTGATCGGTTTTTGTGAGCTGTGATAATTAGTCCACGTTGTTGCCGAGAGGAAAGTTTCATAATGGATGACTGGGAGCGGCATGTCACTCCACTCCTGCAGGACATGGGCTGCGCCAGCGAAGATGCCCAAGATGACTTTTTTAACCAGCAAGATGTAAGTCACATGAGTATCTTCGTATGAATATTACATTCTATTATAAATGCTCTAGGGATGATCTCCAAAGGCGTCGTAAAAGCGGAAAATGACAAGATACGGTACTAAAGTAAGTTATTAAGTATTAAAGCAGCACAGGGCTTCAAGGTTGATAAGAAAAGGCGAAAATTTCAGGCGCAGCTGAGACAGATACATAAATCCATAAATTGCCATGTTGTTAGTAAGGCGACGTTTTCACATACATTACGTATGTAATTATATGAATATGTAGATTACGGGGCTAAAAGTATCACATTAAAACAGAAAACTAGCATGCAAACACACAAATTACAAAAACTACAGCTAAGTAACTTACTTATTTAGTAAGTAACTACAAAGTTGGGTGAAGTAGTTAACGCAACACATCTGCTAGCCAATATCTAGGAATTAGACAGACATATTTAAACGTACTTATAAAAATATATAATTGTAATTTAATGAGAAAACGTATGTCAACGTTATTTAAACAAACTTATTTTACATTGAAATACTTAACAAAAAATAGGTAGAGCAAAGTAGACGAGCGTAATGATTTTTCAGACTACATTATTAATTCATTTAAGTTTCACCTGAGACACCACTAAGAAAAAGAGTTAAATTTGAAAGCCGCACTAGTCCATTTCCAGAAGAGTACAGAAAAGAAAAAAAGGAGTGCCTAACGCAAATTGTACATGTAATAGTTCTGAAGAAAATTATATATTCTAAACTACTTAGGTACTATCTCGCAGAATATTCTCCCCAAGATATTTACGTCTTAGGCGAGTTTGAATTCTTCTTTACCGGATGGTAGACATAATTAAATCCCTCGCTCGTCGCTTAAAGTTAAAGTATTTTTTAACTTTAAGTTGACCATGTCATAGTTTTGTATACTTCAGATACTAAGTAGGTATATAGCGCCGGTGACTTACAAAGCTCTATATATTTTGCTTTTTTTATCTACTAAGTAATATGATCTAATTCCGACAGTAGAATTAACTTCGTAATGTATGCAAAAATATCTTAACTAATCTACTGATGGGTAAGTCATAACTAGCTAGAGTACTTAGACAGAAACAACATAACTTTACAGAGTTGATAGAACCCGGATACATAGTAGAAACATATAATTGGAAACACAGTACTTAGATATTATAAAATAAATAAATATTTGTGGACATTTCACACAAATATTTATTAGATTATAGATTTGATTATTCCCTCATTAAAGATACTTACTATGGTTAAAGCGATTAATTCTCAACTTTTAAAAGGTGAAATTAAACAACTTTTAACGGATTTATCTTTGCAAACATTTTTTCATAACAAAAACGATAAGTAGTGTCATCTAGTCTCACCTGTGATCACGGATGCTGCTGCGTTCGAAACGGCAGGAATGAATTGATGTAAAATACATAGGTCACACTAAAAGTTTCCGGAACTGGCCACTTACATAAACAATATTTAAAAAGTAATTACAAAATTTGAAAATGGAACTCTTTGGCTGTAGAATGCAGTTTGTTTCATCTAACTGTCAATTGTTTTTACATTGTGGCGCCATTTTAAAAGTTGCGTGTCTACATTAACATGGATTTAACTCGGGAAATTTTTCGTAGCATGATTTTAAGTGTAATTTGAATGCTCAACAGAGCATCGCTCGGCTTTAATATGCTTTTGGCGATGAAGCACCATGCAAGACGACTATTTATAGCTGGTTTGCAGAATTCAAGCGCGGTCGTGTCAATCTCAGTGACGAATCTCGCGATGGTCGCCCGGCCACCGCTGTGAACAACAAAAACATCGATGCTGTGCGCCGTATGATTGAAACAGACAGGCATGTGACCTACCATGAGATTCGCGCATCCTTAGACATAGGCATGAGTCAAATACAATCAATCCTACACAAACATTTGGGTGTGAGAAAGCTGTGCTCGCGGTGGATCCCGCACAATTTGACCGAGGCTCAAAAAACGGACCGCGTCACTTGGTGCAGTGCCATGGCTTACCAGATTCAACGAAGGTGCGTCAAATTTGGTGTGGGACATAGTAACAGGTGAAGAAACATGGATTTATTGCTACAATCCCAAAACAAAGCAGCAATAGAGCGTATGGGTCTTTCAAGATGAGCCGAAACCAACCAAAGCGGCGCGCGTGAAAAGTGCATCTAAGCGGATGATTGCTTCTTTTTTAATAAAACTAGACACGTGGCTACTGTTGCTTTAGAGAATCGTCGTACCGTGAATAGTGACTAGTACACGACTATTTGTTTGCCGGAAATTATTGACGAACTCCGTAAAAATAACCGTAAACGCCGTATCATCTTGCACCACGACAATGCTAGTTCTCACACGGCCATACAGACAAACGAATTTTTGAAGGTGAAAAACGTAGAACTTATGAGCCATCCTGCATACAGTCCCGACCTGGCACCTTGTGACTTTTTTCTGTTCCCAAAAATTAAGAACAAATTACGCGGTCAACGATTTTCATCACCAGAAGAGGCTGTCGAAGAGTATGAAAAACACGTTTCTGAGGTCACCACGGAGGAGTGGCACAAAAGTTTTCAAAATTGGTTTAATCGAATATAAAGGTGAATTTACGCAAAGGGAGAATATTTTAAAAAACAATAAATCATTTTTGACCTTTAATAGTATTTTTTTCTTATTCATTCCGGAAACTTTTAGTGCGCCCCACGTATACGCGATAAATCCGTTAAAAATTATTTTATTTCAATGAGCTACAATCGTGAATATCTTAGAAATCATTTTAAAAGTTCTGTGTGAGCCTATTACTGAAATATTATTTTATTCGGTCGGTTTAGAATGTCCCAAAGTTTTACATTATTAGCAAGACAAAGGTAAGTAAGTATATTTAGTAAAAACTCAGAGCAATATTGGAACTCTATTGTAACTTGCGGCTAACATTCTGGGTACGCTGCCAACTGGTAGTGGGTTTGAGCATTTGGATTATCTTTAGACCTTTATCGGTCTGGGGTGATTGATATGCTTTTTGTGTAGTAGTTTAGTTAGTTGAGTCTGTATATTGTTGTGTTGTAGTTAATAATGGAACTCTCTGCGTCATTTACAAATGCCGCCGTTTCGTAGTTTTTCGTTCACTAAATGCCGCCTCTTTTACTTTTATCCCAATAATTTCAAATGCATCAAATAACATATTTGATGTATGTACTAAACATTATTTTCTAGTTTATATCAAAGAGGGGTAAATCATAAATTATACGATAATGTGTACAATACAAACTTAAATCTAACTTAAGCGTGGTGATCTTTTTGCTTAAGCAAAATTAAGCTTAAGAGAAATTTGTAGATAAATCTCGTCATTGTATTTTAGTTCGCTGTCGTTACCCTCCGTCCACTTGGATCCATTGCATGGCTCCATATTGATAGATCCTAGTACACTTTTTCCCCCATTTACCCATTGGTCTATCAATGGGTAAATAATTGATATGTTCATAAGAAAAGAGGGTCATCTCAAATCCGTCCCTCATTGTCTTTAAACCGCAATTGTCATTTCATTCCTGACAGAATTAGACATACACTGTCAAGTTACAACTAGTATTTTCCTAATACCTAACCTAACCCTGCAACGAGAAGAACACTTAGAAGACCATCTTCGCTATACAAGAGAAATCAGAAATACACAAATTTAGAATTGTAAAAATAGCTGATATTAGAAAAAATTACTTCACACTGGCAACTGCATAAATGTGCGACGCCAAATTCCTCAGATGAGGAGAAAAAAAAACATTTTGGGCTTGGATCAAATTTGACTAACTTTTATCGGTAAGACCGGACATACAGCGGCAAGCTGCTGAAAAGGATACCTATAAAATTAACAACTTTTAACGGATTTATAGCGTACATATTGCATTTTTTAAGAATGCTGGGTTACTCTTATCTCTTAGAGCGGCGCAAAGTTGGCTCATTATCGTTTTTATCTTGCCTTTTCTGCAATTAAAGGAGTTAGTGAGACAAAAGTCTATCTTCCTAATGCGAACCGCATGGGAATGGTTATGCGATGCTCAGATTAGAATGTATTTGTTATATCGAATATCGAAAATATTGAAAATTGTATGTTTTGCATACTTACCTTATGATATTAACTTTTATAGAGGTTACTTACGTTTTAATTTCACATTGATACTTTTAAAGTATTTTCATTCTAAACGCATGTTTTTAAAATTTGAAAAAAATGAGATAGGACGGTTAGTCATGTGAGCAACGATATATGAGACTAGTCTGACGGTGACCAGACACTGCAGTGTTCGAAAAGTCAAATCAAATATTATACGTGATAAATCCAATAAATTGATAAATTTCAATAAACTTGTTAAATAAAAGCTACGGGTCACTCACGTCTGTTTTGAGTCGAAAAATCCGACTATAGTTTCAACCGCATTCGGCGGCCTTTTTCAAAGGAGCAGCGCAAACGTCACTCGGTCGGTGACGCATCTCGCACTGCTATTTTTTTTTACTTAATAATACTTTATTTAAAATTTATGAAAACCACGTTAGTATTCATACGTACTTAAGTATAAGTACCTACTGATTATGAGTACTCTTCGTTTTTACGCGCTACTGATAAATCTTTTCTTACTTCTTATAGAGACACCCTTCATATTTCATATCTCTAGGTTCTAAATTAAATTCTAGGTTTCTATGCTAGGTATAACGTTTTAGGTTCTATGTTACGTTTGTCTATCAGTCACTCAGAACAAAGTCTTTTATAGGTACATTAAATCAATGACATTGTTTGACCGGACCCTGGCGGGAATTTCATTGACTCATCGTTGTCGCCGATATGAAATCACAAACGAGGCAGTGTTTTCAAGAATTGTAGGTATTCAATTGTTTCGGAAAATAACAAAAGAACTTGGTAAATGAATAATTCCCAAATTATTCGTGGCCCTATTTACATGTACTTATACGAGTAATTCCTATGAAATTCACATCAATTGATGTATAAGTAATTTTATTAACTTAATAAATACCCCTAGAAGTAACAGGCTTAGAATGCAAATCGCCTTTAGGTAAGTGAAGCAACTTTTAGAAAGCCTTTTAAGGCTGGGTATGTCACTCTACATAACGTTACACACAACAGGGTAAGCAATAATTATAGTTTAAAAACCTGAAATAACCGACTTCAAAATACGCAATTTGCTTACTCGGATGACATTGTTTCGGTTATTTTGTTGTAAAAACCAAAATATTGAACTGATTTTGAAAAAAATTATATGGAATCACCTCTGAGGTATTACCTACCAAACAAAAAAAAGAAACATCAAACACAATTCATAACTGGCGGAGTAATCGCGTAACAAACAAAAAAAAAACAGTCGAATTGAGAACCTCCTTCTTTTTGGAAGTCGGTAAAAAAAAGCATAAAAAATTCCACTTCTTAACTCTGTGAAAAAAACGTATATACTTACTCTACCTACACACTTGAAACATCATCCGAAAGCTCGCGTGCATGTCTAAATAGTAAAGTCTAAAATAGAATTCAAGAATGTCCTGGGTTGACCGATACTCATATACCAACAATGACGAACTTAAAGATTGATATAAAGACTCTATGTCGCCGCACTAAAGCCTAATTTAGACTGAGAAGTCAAGAGACGTCTATTTTGCCGCTTATTTTTTTTATAATTATTATTTAATATATTAATTATTTTGAAAATCTAAATTATTTTCATCCTGTAATTACTACTTGAACTAATTGAACCTTATTGAGTTCGGATGTTTTTGATGATTGACGCTACACCCCGTTGATACTTTATCAAAGGGTCATGCACACATTTTTGTAGATATATATTATATATGGCTTTAGCTGTGAATGAATTTTTAAATGTAGCTATCGTTCTAAGTTTTATTTGAACAAATAAGTTACTCAGGTCTATTTTTTAACCAAAATATCCGAGTATAGTTTCGACCGCATACGGCGGTCTTTTTCCAAAGGAGAAGCGCAGACGTCACTTTCGAAGGACGTCTCGTCCGTTTGTTCAAATAAAATATGCCACAACCACGTGTGTATTCATAACACTGGTCTACAGTGGTTTTGTTGCCCTAGATATAAGATTGATTTTAGATATATTTATGCTCACAATTCATGAATTGTAAGCATAAATATATCCACATAATATATCAATGATTTTGTAAGATTTGCTCTCTTTTTTTTTTTTCAAATCATTATTTTCATTTTACATTACAAAAATCGAAAAACAAGAAACACAACAATATAAGATATGTAAAAATCATAAAGAACAAGAGCACATTCAGTATTTTCATAAATAATTTCGTAATCTGGGCACTTGAAAACATAAAAATTTGCAAAGATATATAAAATAAAAATATTTTTTGTAGAGCTGTGTATTAAAATATCGTTAAGTGTTATTACTATGCCTATACTTATGAACTACTTATTACTTTTATACTTATACTTGGGTTTGTGTGACTGACCAGTAGTATAGGCTGTAAGTTGTCTGGACAAGACAAGTAGACAGCTAGTTAGAAGATGCATTTCGTGAGGTAGTCCGTAAAAAAGGATACCTTGAGGATGCGGGTAGTAAGTACTCATGCTAATTATGTACCTATAGGCATTTGAACAACGTGTTTTAACCAACTTTCAAAAACAATTATTTTTGTTTGGTAGGTAAAACCTCAGAGGTAGTCCCATATAAATTTTATCAAAATCGTTTCAGAACTTTGGTTTTTATTACAAAATAACTCAAAAAATGTCATCCAAGTAAATGAAATCGTGTATTTTAAGTCGGTTTCTTCAGATTTTTAAACTATAATTATTCACAGCTTACGTTATTAAATTGAAAACTGTGATAAAAAGGTGAAAAAAAACTTTTTTCTAATGCGATTGTCTCGTTCCGTCTAATTTTTATGTAACCTTTTTAGTTCGACCGCCATGCTGACTAAACTGTTTAACTGAAATAGTATTTAATCATACAGTCGTTGGTCGCGAATTGATTTTCTGCCCGAACTTATGGCCCGAACCAATATCATTTTCCCAAATATAGGATAAAAATAAATTATCTTACAATTAATTACTCGTTTCGTCAAAAAGGGGAGGAGAAAGTTTTTCGTATGCAGATACAAATTTGTTTTGTACACCTACTAAAGCTTGACGCATTATGAAACACGGGGTCATTTCACTCATTCTTATTTTATACTTATGACATGTCCAAGTCATTAATATATAATAGTTAAAACTGGGACAAGAAGGGAATTTTACTTGGACTGTAATTTTAAAACCTGACGTGTCAAGCACTTTGCATTGCTTGTCTGCACGTTTAAATGACATATATGGCAGCCATGTCATTTTTGAAAAAAGAAAAAATAACATAGGTATCTGTCATTATAATAATTATAGTTTAAAGAATGAAACGACAGACTTCAGTCGGCACACTCGAACAATACAATCATAATTGGAGATTGCTTACTAAAACACTCACAGATTACAAAAAAAGAAGGGTTTTTGTATGTAAATATGGCCACGAATTGTGTGGGAGTTTTTTTTTTTGATAAATTTTAACTGGTTCCAGTATGAAGCTACCTCTAGTGAGCCCAGCCCAATATTTGCTTTATAACTTTGATTTAACTTTGATTGGCTTCTTAGTTCAGTTGGTAGTACATCTGCCTGCTAAGCCGAAGGTCGTGGGTTCGATCCCCGCCCAGGGCATTTGTGTGATGAGCATGGAGGTTTGTTTTGTGTCTGGGTTTCTTCTGATTTCTATGTATCATAAGTGTCTATTTATTTACAAGAAAAAGTATTCAATTATATGTATTCTATCAGCCATCTAGTTTCCATAGTACAAGCTCTGCTTAGTTTGGGCTGGATGGTGTTGTGTGAAATGTCCACCAATATTTATTATTATTAATATTATTTAATATTATGATAAAACTTGTAGTTTTACGAACAGTAGACCTCGCGAGTACAACTTATCGAATGTTCCAGCCAAGTGTTATAAAAATTGGCTGACAAAATGACCTCGTAGCAATCGTCTCCATTATTTAACCCAGACTTCAGAACCTGGTGTTACGATAACCTCTTGACCGTTTTCGCTTGTATTTAGTATCAAACGTTCTCAGTAAATATTATCCAAATCAGTTAGAATTGGAGCCACACAAAACTATCCCCTTTTTCGGGGAAATATCCCTTTGTCTTGAATGTTTAAATTAAATTTAACCATGAAACATGAACAAATCTCAATACTTGATACTGGCAAATGCGCTAATCGCGCGGTACTGATATAATAAAAGAACTTGTCAATTAAATGTCGCTGTCACTATATTTGTCTGTAATATTTCATTGTGGAAGGGGTTGAACAATTCCAGAGCCAGTATTCGAGTATAAATGAGTTGGGAGCGTGGTGCCATGTGGCAAGGTGCCCGAGGGCGGTATCGTTCACTCGGTAATGCTTAATTGTCCGAGCAAGAGCGTCCCTCGCCGCAACATTTCACGCATCCCATAACCTGAACACTGTACTTCGGATATCGGCATTGTACCTACTTTTAAGGCGAGGCTTCCCAAGAGCTTTAGGTATTTCACGCTACCTCAGCCCGCACTTCTTCAGCACGGTGTTTTCATGTACCTATACGTAGCACAGAAGTACATACGACGCCGCCGCGCCGCGCGCCACGCGACGGCTGCTTGTAAGCAAATATTGTAAAATAAATTACTTTAAAATAGTGCACTAAACGTATCAAAAATGAATACTAGTTAGTAGAACGTTAAACAATGTAATAGCTACTTAACATGGTAACTTTGGGTTGGTGGCTTTAAACAACTAGGAGATCAATTTAAAAAATAAATAAAATTGCATATTTTTCAAAAATAAAGCTATCGAGCTTTTTTCCAGCTATCGTGTTTTTGTACCTACTTGAAGAACCTTAGCCAACAGATCATCATTTTACATACCAAAAACTTTGACCTTGAACTAATAGTACAAGTTTTTTTTGTAAATTATCAAAAAGCTTTTTGAAAATTTCAATTCAATAAGCTTTTTGCTGCTTTTGCGGGTAAGCGTGGCCTTAACCCCCGACCCAAAAAGATGAGTGTTATAAGTTTGACGTGTGTATGTATCTGTGAGTCTGTCTGTGGCATCGTGGCTTTCAAATGGATGGACCGATTTGACATAGTTTTTTTTTGTTTGAAAGAGGATTTTGTCGAAAGGGTCCTTAGCTATGTTTCATCAAAATCGGTTCCACCGTTTTTTTGTAGGGAGTTTTTGAGTTTTCTAAACTTGTTTTTGTTTTAATTCAACTACACTACTGCCAGAGGTTTAATATACATATAAATAAACAAACCACTTAATAGAAAAATGGGAAATGAACGAACTGGGCAATCGGGCTGGGCTTCATTGATGAGAGCTGACAAAAGAGAGAGGATAATTCTAGATACTAGAATATTGACAATACAATCGAATATATTTGTTCATTGATTGATACACAACGTACAGTCTAAACTGCTGGTTTATCACACGTTTAGCCTTCCTTGTAAAGTATTTCAAATAATAAAGATTTTATGAACAAAAACTTCGGCAACCGTCTAGTCTAACAAATAATACCATCGGTAAAGTACGAATTTTACTCGTCCACCGAGTCTTCCGTACTCTCAAGTCACATGAACACCGACACGTAAGTTTGTAACTTCGCATATGTTTATGGCCTAAAATACTAGGCGTTTCCATACATTGTCAAATTCAAATAAGTTAGTTTTTGCGTTTCCATACATTGTCAAATTCAAATAAGTTAGTTTTAGGTATATTAGTTAGGATATTTAACAAAAACAATCTCTAATTTTATCATTCACATCGAAAGAGAATGTAGCAGACCTGTTTTATCTACCCAAGGAGATTGTAAGTTGCCGTCACCGTTTATTCTATTCATAAGTTTATGTCAAACTTGTCAGTTGTTATATTTTTTTTTTTTGTTAGATCAAAAAGGAGGGTTTACTTCGCTTCATTCAAAAGACATTGTCGTCAGACAGACAAGCAGAAAACGTAGCGTCAGTCACAACTTACAAAAATTACAAAACTAAAATAAACTATCAAACACTTCCACAACTAGGTAGGTATATCCAGCGCGCGTTCTCTGGTAGATGTTACCAGCGATAAGTCCCACGTACGTAATTACCAAACGTAGCTTGTCATTTCAGGAACAGTAAATTACTGGTTTGCCGCTTGTTCTTGCATAGTATAGCCCCAATTTCACTGGAATCATTGTCGTTAGGTGGACATAGTTTAAGCGTATTTTTACTCAGAAAGCCGCTGTAATTTGACGCTTGGTTCTTTTTTGTTGGTATTGTCATGTTAGATGTCTGCCGGTGATATTATGTTGTACCTGTTAATGTACTTTTTAATAATTGCATACTATGTTATCGAAAAAGAAAATATTTTTAAAATATGTTGGATACGAATCTGTTTTGAATCATTTATCTGATATTTTGATTCACTTGATCTAAATTATGATGTGAAGCAATGGAAAATTATCTAAATTATGATATGAAGATATAAAGCTCCTAAATATTGACATTGACATCTGTCCTAACCGTAGAAAGAGTACATACCTCTATGGTCCAAGCGTACAGAAGGTAGGTACGCTTGGTATGTATACTTTTAATAGTACATAGATGTATATTTAAATTTAGAAATATAAAAAAAAAACACACGTTGTGTACCAGAAGAGACTTGTAGTTACTCTTTGGAGACATCCTTCGAGAGTGACGTCTGTCTTTCGCCTCAAAAAAGCAGCGTATGCTTTTAAAAAAAAAGGATTCTTAAACTAAAAGCATCGATTTATTATTTTCATCTCCAACGACATATGCTACGTATCTTCTACGCTGAATAACTTCTCTCTCTTCTTTCTCAAACACACGATCTATTCTTCTCTTTCACTTATCAATATTTAACACTATAAAATCTTACACTGTACTTGGGAAACATGTGATAAGAGGATATGCTAAAGATAATAATTTATTACGAACATTATTGAGTCGTTTTCCTTTTGTTATGTATTGTCGACGTATTTTTTCTGTCCGATCAACAATAAATCAACATATTTGATAATAAAATGAATTTCACCATACACAACAAGATGACAACAACTCATTGATCATTGGTTATTGTTCTTAACATTTTATTTTCACATTTTACTAGATTCTAGGATTCTAAAAATTATATAGGGAGATGAGCAAAAGAGAGATCCGATTTGACCTATGTTAATGCCTTAAAGCATGAAATACCAAATGGTTGTATTCTAAAACCATCGTTTCCGAGTTGGCAAGAAGGCTTAGTTAAAAGCTGGAATGGTAATAATTTTCCTGCGGCAAAGTATGCGGTAAGCATATAAAAGTAAACAATTTTGGCACCCCTATTTTCTGAAAAAGATCTTACTAGAAGCCGATAAGCAAGCTTCAATAAAAATTATTTAGTGGATATTTTTACTAAAGCGTCATCTATCGTCAAACTATGCTTAACTTGTGCTATGGGAACCATATAAGTACCGTACTTTTTTGTACTTTTGTCTTGCCATAAATATTGTCACGAAGAAAAAAAAAAATTTTTTTATTGCAAATAATATTTATTACTTTTACAGTGTGTTAGTTTAATACATAAATATAAAACAATTTAAAATGTAAAAGCTTATTCGAAGTGGTCTCCATTGGATGCAATACAGTCCTTTAAACGTTGAGGCCAGTTATCAATAGAAGCACGCACTCTTTCCATGGGAAAATTCTTCACTGCCAATCGTATGGATTGTTTTAGGGACTCCAAATTATCATGGCGCTTAGAGCAAGCCATACTCTCTAAAACTGACCATAAATCATAATCCAGCGGATTAAGATCAGGACTAGACGACGGCCAGTCTTCAGCTCTGATGGAGTCCGAAACGTTCACTTCCAACCAAGACTGCGTGGACCGAGCTTTATGACCTGGCGCCGAGTCTTGTTGGAAGGACCATACTTGGTTATTGAACATGGTGTTATTAAGGGGCTTAACTACCTTCTCAAGAATGGTATTTTGATACACTTGTGCCGATGTTTTGATACCTTTTTCCCAAAAATATGGCTCAGTCACTCCTTCATAGCTAACACCCCACCAAACCATCACTGAAGTCGGATAATGCCCACGTTGCACTCTGTCGACTAATTGGGAAGCTTCCTTAGAGCTTTGAGCATAAATACGGTCATTTTGTTTGTTAAAATGTTGCTCAATTGTAAAGATTTTCTCATCCGTAAACAATTTTTTTCTGTGACCTCCCTTTGCGTTCCGCTTCAGTAGTTGTTTAGATTTTACCACCCTATTCTTTTTTAAATTATCAGTTAAAAAATGATCAGTGCGTCTCTTATAGGCTGCAAGTCCTAAGTCATCTTTTAAAATACGCGACATGGTTCTGGGTGCTATCTTCATCTCCCGAGATAAAATCTTTTGCTTTTGGACAGGATTTCTTCGAATTCTTTCCCTTACTGCTTTGACCACCTTTTTCGTACGAACACTACGTGGACGGCCAGATCTTTTTCTGTCACAAACAGAGGAGGTCTCATTGTACCTATTAATAGCCCGGTACACAAACATTTGACTAATACCAAGCGTATGGAGAGTTTTAAAAATTGCATTTGGCGCCATACCAACTTTGTGTAATGCAATCACAGCGATTCGGTTCTCTTTATCACCCCACTCCATTTTAATATCGCAAAATATTGTACAATGTATTGGCGCCAAAATTAAAAAACTCAATGAACAATCGTATAAAAATGACAGATTCCAAATTCAAATGTAATATCTTTCTTATTTTTAACTGTAACAGTATTTATGGCCAGACTAAGTAGAAACACCTAGTACGAACCATGTTTATCACAAAAATGTTTGTCCTGAGCGGGAACTGAACCCACAACCTACAGCTTAAAAGGCAGACGTGCTACCGACGTCGCTTTATGATGCTAGTCAATTACTAGGGATTGTTATAAAATTAACGCCGCAAGGATGGTTAACAAGAATTAAGTTGCGGCCGGTACTCCGGATGACTATTTATTTAAAAACACCTAATTATGCATAACAGACACAAGAAGTAACTACGGCTAAGTATTTAGGCCTTATCGCTTAGAGCGATCTCGTCCAGGCAAGAATGTTTAAGGCAAGAATGCATTACTTATTTTTTCTTTCCATTAAACGGCCTATACTTACCGACGTTTTGTATGTAAGGAACCTAAGTTGGCGTGACTCGAAATGTCAGGCAATGGTCTCAAGTTGAGTTCGCGAACACGTCGGGGGTATATAATAACAGCACTTTGACTTAAGAAATAAGTTAACTACATGTGTAATTATGTGTGTACCTACAGAATTCTTTGCAAGTGAAATTCAGCATGTAACAATTTATACTTAGCGCGATATTTTTGTTTTTCGTTTCGCGATGATTGGGTGATTATGTGTTACGCGTTCTTGTTAATCTGTCGAAATGGAATTTAAAGGACAATACGTAATAACGACCCAGATTTTGAAGTACTAATTTGTATTATTATGATCTATGGCGGAATTTAGCTGTCATTCGGCACCTTAATTTATTCGAAGACAGCATGTTCAAATTCCATTGCGCATATAAACATGGAGATTTTATCCATAGAGAGGTTGTACTAATTGTATATCTAATTCTATATTTTGTCAACCGACTTCAAAACAGGAGGAAAACTATAATAATTTTATTTATCATTGAAATAAATCACTTTACTCTAAATCATAAAAAATAAGTAAAAGTATATTAAATCTCAGTTCCAAGCACTTTAGAGGATAAGACCACATCCATAAGGCCTTTTAGTATCTTGGTGTTGCACTTTCTAAACACACAGGATGTCATTGTTACTGTTCACAAGTCACGATACGCGTCTAACAGCGTTGCCCAACGTGTCGCGACTGAAGACGAGTCGGGCGATTACCTTACTTGAGGCTTGCCACGCCGCAGAGCCGGGGAAAACCTATCTACGTACATATGCCTAGTACATCACTGTGCATAAATACATACATTTCTCATATATGATTCAAATAAGAATCGAACTAACGTACTTAGCCACTTTAATAGATAGATAGATAAACTCTTTATTGTTTACACCTTAACTAAAACAAACAATTACATAGTGAAAAGGGCTTAAATGCTAGTGAAACAACAGGTGGTCTTATCGCTAATAGCGATCTCTTCCAGGCAACCTTGGGATGGAGAAATGATAATAATAAAATCACTTTGCGATTTGAAACCTTAGTAGGATCGGAATCTGAACGAAATTATCTTAAAATAGCGCAAAGTTGTATCGTAAATAGTCTAGAAAATAACAGATTTTCACATTTCGTCTCTGGATGGACGCGCATGGAATGCAATTTATAGGATAATTCAATGTTGTTGCAAGCTACTTATGGTTAATATTATTGAAGCACTATTATTATTAACGGGATATTTACGGGTTATTTTTTTACGGGAAATATCGGGAGCTCAAAATTAACGCGAACCGCCGTAAATATCCCGTTAATAATAATAGTGCTTTAATGAGTGACCGTGATAGTTTAAAAAAGAATATTATTGAATATTTAATTAACATGGCGGGTGCACGGGCGTGCCGTCAGATGATAAAGGTACATATGTATGTATATCCTAACTAAAATAAAAAGTATATATATGCATTATGTTTAGTTTCATGGCTTCCATGTAGTAGTACAAACTTTGCTTAGTTAGGCGCTAGATAGTGTTGCGTGAAAATGTTCAACAAGAAACGCTTATGTAACTTTGCCCGTTTGTTACTTTTCCACGACCAAACGGCTGGACAGATTGTTATGAAGTTTGTTACAAATATAACTTACACCCTGATATATAATATATTTTATGATCATCATCAACGTTTGTTATCATCACCGTTTGTCATCATTACGCTGACCAAAGTGCAGGGCATAGCTAATATAACTTATAAAAATCAAACGTGTTTTAATCCCTCAATATTATCTCTCAATATCTACTAGTATAAAATAAATAAAAATATTATATCTTCTAGATCGACGAGCTCCATCCTCGGCCACATAGTCGCTTAAAATTTTACCCGAACAAGCGTTACATAGTTGAGCGTGACGGCTCAGTCTCATTAAATACCCGCTAAATAAAGTGCTCAGCGCATTTAAAGAAGTTTACGCGTTCTCGCTTGCACGCTCGGCTCAGGCGGAACGTGACAATGAGTCATGGTCTTTCCGGCCGGCGCGGCGGGCTGCACGCACGAAACAACATGCGTTCATCGATTTTTAAGACGTTATCACGTCAAAAATCATCAACTAACAGTCAAATTGTGCCCACATCCGTCAGATAAAGAGAAACCTCCCTATCCCTGATAAGTAACTACGGCTCAACATCGAATATTAGAATCAGCTAAAAACAGCACGTCTAGACCACACGCTTAAAATAAACCAACTTTATCATCCATAATACGAGTCCGATTCGGCTGCGAGCTTAGATTAGACCTCTAGCTCACACTCGCAGCTCGCAACTCTCAACTCGCAGCTCACAGAGCACTCTATCACGCGATGCTAAGTGCTGTTACTGGTTTACCCATTATGTTCAGTGCATTAGGACATTTTACTGGCGTGAGAACGAGCCCGGTCAGGTGGGCTGGAAGTACTTCCTTGGACACGTGTGCCAACCGTCCAGCTCGCTTGGACACGTGTGCCAACCGTCCAGCCCGCATTATTTCACACAAGAACCGGTAATTTTAATGATATTCTACAGTACAGCTGCTGTGGTCGACGCACGAGACGGAATATGTTTGATTAGTATCGGAGCGTTGGCTAATGTTAGCCATTTGAGTATTAAAACCTAGGTATTAAGGACGTTGATATTTCAGATCGTAATAATATTCCATTGCATCGTTGTTTCTTTTTTAACTCCTGTCTCAAAAAGTGGGGTGTTATAAATTTCACGTGTATGTTACCTTTTTTTTAATAGAAGATAGATCTACGGTTGACCACCTACTCGCCTGATGTTAAGCGACGGTGTGGCCGAGGATGGAGCTCGTCAATCTAGAAGATATCTATTCAGTCTAGCCTTGAAAATTCCAAGATTGTAGGTCTCAAGAAACAGAAATGGCGGCAAAGAATTCCATTCTTGTGCACTACGCAACAAGAATGTGGATCGATATCGCTGAGTACGGATTTTCGGCATTTCAACGAGATATGGATCTATATCTGTGTATCTGTATATATGTGTATCTGTGTGTTTGTCTGGGGCATCATAGCTCGTAAACGGATGAACCGATTTTGATCTAGTTGTTGTTGTTTGAAAGATAACTTAATCGTGTTCTTAGCTACATATGTTTCATCAAAATCGGTTCAGTTGTTTTATTTTTGTCGGGAGTTTTTGAGTTTTCTAAACTAAACTTATACTTGTTGAGTGAAAATGACAATAAATAGATATCGTCAATGGCAGTGGGACAGTTCCCACGCTGCTGGAGGTAGGGCTTACAAACTTTGGGACCTTCTGACAATTCGCGCTGTGTCTAAACTGATCTTCTGTATAGGTACAACCCTTAAACTGTATACAACCATCAGAGAAGTCCTCTTCGCCAATGACTTTCGTCTTCTTTTCGTAAAACATTATTCACGAATATAGTGTCTTAAGTGACCGATACTCATATACCAACAATGACGAACTTAAAGATTTTGATATAAAGACTATGTCGCCGCGCTAAAGCCTAATTTAGATTGAGAAGTCTAGAGACGTCTATTTTGCCGCTTCGAATTATTTTGAAAATCGAAATTACTTTAATCGTGTAAGGGGTCTAATTAGATCTCATCGGGCTCAGACATTTTTGAGGAGTGACGCTACAACTTTATCAAAGCTCTTCGCTATAATACCGTTCACCGGGTACGACTATCGAGACAACAGTAACAGTAAGCGCAAGCCTATCGACTAATTAAAAAAAAAACAGTAATCGAATCTAGAATTCGACTCCTGTGCAGTACACGTTAACAACATGGGCTAAAATCGTTAGTACAGTTTTTTTTTTTAATTTCAAATAAACATGTCAGATGGAATGCCATCAGAAAGTCAGGACATGAGTTTTGGCGGGAACGTCTTAGTAACGTGTTGTTGCTTTGTTTTTATTTCCTAAACTTGTGTTATTTTGTACATTAATGCTATAACAATGGTGGTGTTTTATTAATTAAGTGTTCTATAAAGTGCGTGAGTGTGGGCAAGTGAAATAAAGCAGTAAAACGTGTGATTTTACGTTGTCGGCAAAACTCCTTAAAAGCTTCTAGTAAAGTCGCCACCACTTTACTGAAGCAGGACTCGACTTATAAATTGACTGTATACGTGACTTAGATTGTGACTAGAACATTTACAACTTGTTTTATTCAAGAAACTTGAAAAAATCCTAATACTTGACACTGGCAAATGCTTTAATGCGGGTCCAATACAAAAAAGAAGAAGAAGTCAGGACATTGGTACTGACTTTTTGCTTAATCTGTTGTACTGGTCGTAAAACAATAAAATTTATACTCAAATTAAAATATACAATTCGCAGAACCATTGAACAATTCATCACACTCTATATCGAAGGAGATCATCGAATACGACAAAATACTACAAATTGTTAAACGAATTTATTAGTATTCAACGACATAAACAAACTTGCCAAGTGCAAAATTAACATTCTCGTGCGACGACACTAACAAACCATCGGCTCAAGAAAACACTCATTAAATGCTGACATGGGCGTTATCTCTTTATCAGGATAACCTTTCCTTCGCGTTATATTTAATATAATAACATAAATTACAGGAACAACTGCTGGTATTAAAATTATAATATTAAATGTATAAATAATTCGATGCGATATCGGCTATGAAGCACGCAACGAACTTCCGGACGACTCTAATGAATGCGTTTTTAGTCCTTTACTTGATGGATCTCATCATTATCATCAGCCGCAATCAATTAAAATCGACAAGGATTTTGCGTCAGCGCTGAAAAACGTCTGAACTCGATGAGGTCTAAAGCAGCAACCTCACGGTTAAATTAATTCGAGCGATAAAATACTTAGATGTCTTTAAATTTTAAATATAATTTAAAATATAATTAATAATATAATATAATGAATTATTTATAATATAATTTTAAATTTCTCAATTTAAATTAGGCTTTAGCGCGACGACAGAGTTTGGATGTCATTGTTGGAACCTTTTTTTTTGTGACGAGGGGGAAATTTTCTAAAGATACACGGCTGGGTGTTTTAGGGATGCAACCGGGTTATGTGGGATTGTACCCACTTGGTGGGTACAATCCCCCCTTGGTGGCCAGCCTAAGTGCTAAAATGGAGGACTCCGCGAACTCTTACCAGAGCCCTGAGCACTGTGACGTATTGCCTTCTCTGCCTGCTAGGCCTTCGAACCGCACCAGGGCGGGTCATTGTTGGTACCAAAGACTTAGTAATAGGGCTTCTGTGGTTGGTACCTAAGTGAATATCGGTCAACTCAGGACACTTTGATCGTGAATTTTGTTTTAAGCTTTGTGTACATGTAACGTCATTGGCCGCTATCTATTCTTTATTAACAGGCTCATCAGCCAACTTGAATCCGCTGGGCGTAATCTTTCAATGAATGCCATTTAAATTGAAAACGCATGCTTACTGATTTCTTTATTTATACTGGGGCCAAGTTTTTTCAGTGCCCATAGGTATTCACAATCGTTCGTTATCGAATTCGTCTCGAAAATTATACATTTCTCTGTCAGTTCTCATATGAATGACAGATTAAAAAAACAGAATTTTTCAAAACAGTTTATTTTGAAAAATTCTTTGTTATGGAGTAGTAAACATAAAAAATACAACTGAAACGTCAACCTCCTCTTTTTTAATGTCGATAAAAATGGCCTTGGTAAACACCAAGGTGAACAAATGATACCAATTATAGTTGTCTTCTTTGACTGTGGAATGTTGGAAATGGGTTCTTTTGTCTGAGGAATATCGGTCAAAATACTAAAAGGTGGAACTTTTTGACCGGAGCATGTTAGGAAAATACTTTGTAGGTTCTTATTGACATTAGAATTTCGGTCAAACACTTTAAAAGTACATCCTTTTTGTCTCCAGAATGTTGGTAAAGAATTATTTTCTAACCTAACCTTAGTTTCTAAATCCTATGTCCTTTCAAACAATAAAAAAATTGCGGTTACAAACATTTAAATAATTATACTCGTAGTTTAAAAAACTGATAAAACCGACTTTTAAATACGTAATTCGGTTACTTCGATGACATTTTTTTAGTTATTTAAAAAAAAACAAGTTACTGCACCGATTTTGATAAAAATTATATGGAACCACCTTTGAGGTATTACATACAAATAAAAAAAACATTAAAAATAATTATATTTGGCGGAGTAATTGGGTAACAAACATCCAAAAAAACATACAGTCGATTTGAGAACCTCCTTCTTTGTAGAAGTCGGTTAAAATACAGCCGCATTGTTAACCTCGTTTTTGAAGCCGGTAAAAAGACTAGCCACAAAGTGGTCAGAACATAACACAAAAGTGGCTTTCAACCGGTCTTTTCGGAAATCCATGGGGGAGGGCTATGTCCAGCATTGGACTTCTTGTGGCTGAGATGATGATGATGATGAAAAAGAACTTAAGTCTCATTATTGTAAGACAAGACCCGAGTTCGTCCAACATTGTGTTAAATTGCCCACATTGTCAACAATGTAAACATTGCTTACAAAGTAGGTATTTGCGGATGATGGTAAGTAATCACCATAGACTTTTATAGATACCCCAAGTGTATGTACCTAGCGTGTCAAGTACGATAAAAATCGCAGTTGACGACCAAGATTTATTTAATTTCAGGTGATATATACTTCCGATTCGATATTTTGTTAACTAAGTTACTAGCGTACAAGCGCGCGGATGCATTGGGTTGAATAGATTTCGCGCGGACGGAACATTCCATCACAAAATCGTGCCGAAATTGTACCGACGTCACAGTCGGTACAAAAATGTGGCACGCAAGGTTTTCATATAAATGTAGTCGCATGCTTCATCTACTGTCTGTGGTAAGCAGCGAGCACAGCTCGCCGCAGCTGGCATTGTTTATCGCATTCATCTCATTTTGCGGCTCAAACTGTGGACAAACCGAAGTATCGAATTTCGTGTCCAATCTGCCGTGTTAAAGTTATTGCAATTCAGTAAAGCGCGCGGTCTTTGGTTGAGTTCGTTTTATATTTGTGCGTGTGTGTGTGACGCCAGTTCGCAGCGTCGAGCACACACACTAACGCGACGTGTATGTACAAATGCTTCACGAGTGATACATGTAGAGGTACACGAGCGTTCGTTCATTGAAATAACTATAATACTGTTGTTTGCTTACGGTTTGTTTATATACAAATGTAATATGACGGGGCTGTGGAAATGTAAATTTGTAAAGTTTTATACGGCGCAGTGTGGAAATGTAGTGGTTAATATAATTATAGCTATGTTGATTTTACATACATGCATTGTACATTTACTTTCTTGTTCAGTAAGTCTGGCATGTAGCTGTGTCAATGTTATGGTATATTTTTTACCGATCGATCGAACGAAGCTTTCGTGTTTCAGGTCGATTTTGATTAATCTATGTGTATTAATGTAAATATTTTTATGTGTAATATTTTTTTATAGATAACACACTTCCTCTCAATAAGGAAAGAAGTTTTCTGTGGCATTATTTCAAATCTAAGTATATTAATGATGTCGCGACCGATAAAAGTTCTAAATAACACTTTTTTCAGAAGAAGGAATTGAGGGTGTAAGAAAGAGAAGGATTCATGTTTCGATTTCGTTGTATGTTCTTGATGCGTACTGCACAGGAATGGAATTCTTTGCCGCCATCATTGTTTCCTGATAGCTGTAATGTTGGAAATTTCATAAGGCTATATAGAGTGAATAGATATATTCTTTAACATATTCGTTTATTCTATTTTGTTTATGTCACATGACATCAACTGTCATCGAAACTTTCACTTAACACTTAACGTTTCATTAATTGTGGAATCAACAAGGAGATTTTATCTCGCTCAATAATTTTTTCAAAAAATATTTACGCATGTTTGTCCCGCTCTTGACCAATTTTTAATATCCGCAAATTTACGTCAATAATCCCTATATAATATTGGTAATTTTAAGACTTGTATCTATTAGATACTATGTTCAAAGATACAGCCATTTAAGTGTAGGACAGACAGACAGACACTGTCACGAATAAAATAAGTTCCCACATGAAAGCTTAAAATTACCACACTATTGATAAGCAATAATTGTATCTGTTCAAATAGTGAACTATCGACAAATATGGCACTACCGTCTTGATTGAACAAAATAATGAAATAAGAACATCAGCGCCCTCTATGCCACATTAGTTCATTAGTACTCTATTTATACGATCTAGCGATTTTTGTAGTGTAACTTTTAAGCTTGATATAATGTTGAGTGCACGTTTTTGAGAGAATACGTAGAAGCTGGTATTATTTATATGGTTGCATACATACATCGAAAAATATTATCCTCTTTGTAGGGTAGTCGGGCAAGATTCAGTCAATACGGTTATTCTCACTGCGTGTTACATTATCATGCCGAAATGCTCCATGCTCAGAGGATTTTACAATAACTTTACAATCACCAGTAGATGTACCGTTTTGTGCGCTTTTGTTCGTTACTAATAGCAAACGTTTCCGTTGGCTACGTTTTAGTTCTGTTTCACTTTCGATTCTATTTCGTTTCAATTTGGGACTCCTTATCCAAATCCAATATGATTCCGCTCAAGTGAGTTGATAGTATGTCTACCTTCTAAGCTGTAGGTCGTGGGTTCGACCCCACCATCGATAATACTAATAATAATATATCTCTTTCGTTCTTTTGTAGAGCACTATCTCTATTTTATTAATGTAGTCGCCACACCTACGCCAGGCCCGACCCGCCGCTCTAGCTGTTTTACATCAAAGAACAGCTTTATTTTAACAATATAATACCGATGAAAGATCTGACGGTAATCGGATATCGTACCTCAAGTTTCCTTGAAGTCACTACATTTTAATAACAGACTTTATCGCGTGTTAATTACAATACGCAGGTGGAAAGTCTATTTTTAGATTCTTACCCTCTTTTTGTCGCATGTACAATTAATTTTTAAAGCTTTCTAAAGCCGTTTACAAGGTGTAAGAAACATATAATGAACCGAATAAAACGATTGAATTGAGAAAACTTTTAAAAAAGTCCAGAATTGGAGTTTTGGACTTAGCGTCGAGATTAACACCTGGCTTGCACCCGTCCCGCATCCAACCCGCACTTGACCTGCGCTCGACCCGCGCCAGAGAGCTGAGGGCTACAGCCCTCAGCTCTGGCAACTACTTAGTAGCAATTAGCAAAAAGTATAGCCGGCTGTATGTTCTAGTTTTTATTATAGTTTAAACCTACTCAGTTGCGTTTATGAAAATTGTCAAATACGTAGTCTTGCGCTTGGCAGCTAACTCGAGTAATGTTAGCGACTGGAGATATATTTGCAGTAGCAACATGACGGTAGGATAAGGCTATTATTTCAATCGAAATTTATTTGTATAGGTATTTTACCGTTACAAATATAAAATAACTAACCTACGAGGAATATGTCGTAGGAATTTTGGCGCTAAAAAGTAGAGAAATATGTCACCATTTTTTTTATCCTAAGCTTGTATGTTTGTGTGTATAAATGGCGGTGTTTTATTTATTCATTGATTGAATACGTTTAATTGTAGGCAGGTGAAATGTAAGACAAAATATATTCATAAAACTAGTAAAAAACTTGGAATTGACAAATGCGTTAACAGCGTGAGTCCAATACACCCGATAGAGTAAAAAAATAAGAACCAACATGGCGTCCAGAAAACGTGCCAATTATTTATTTTCAAAATTAAATAATTATATGAATGCAAAACTAATTCTTCAATTAGTAAAACAGCACGCGAGCGTGTTTTCACTATTTTTGTGGCTAATTATAAACAGTAAACAAAGTACGTACAGTAGTTGGCGTTTGTAAACAAACTGACGAATTGCGTGATTATGTGTATATACATAAATTAACTTTTCTTGCTCTTTATCAATTGTGTTTCACCAGCACATGTTAGGTATATACATACTTACTTATAAATACTTATATAACAACAATACTCATGAAGGATAACTTACATAAATGATCAGAAATATTTTTGTGCGAATTTCAATTGCCAGGGTCGATTTCACAGATTTGTCTTATTCCGGATGTTGTACTTGACATGAAATTCTGATTTCATAAGTTTAATTTCCCTGTACGAGTATTAGGCCGCTTCGTTCGGCTATTTTTATTTATGTCCAGAAATATTATTATTCATAGAGATTATTTTATCAGACTATGTCAAATAAGTATTACAGGTTTGTTTTGATAAAGTGCCTTTTGAAGAAAAAATATTCGGGAACATGTAATTTGATATTTTGAGTTTTCGGATCTACTTACATGTCTTCTTATTTTATTAATTTGTATGACATCTTTATTAAAACTTCTAAATTATTACTTTTTTATAATTTCCATGAGTCACAATCGTGAAAACCTTAAAAATGAATCCCTAACAAATATCGTCGCTCGCATTGTTGTTTTTTTCTTCGCATATTTTGGATTTGCTTAGAGCTAATTTTCTTTTGTGACATCTGGAATAACCTTAATTGAACTTAGTACAGGTCACTATAACAACCAAGGGCGTCGCCAGCCCATGGCCCAGGGAGGGGGGGGGGGGGGGCAAGTTAATATTATGGAGGATGAGAAAAACATTAATTGTAGGTACAGGTACAATTGCACGTCCCTATGACTTTGATTGCTTTGCAGTTGGCTACACTTTTTAATCTCTAGGGGGGGGGGGGGGGGGGGGCAGCTGCCCCCTCTTTCCCCCCCTTGGCGACGCCCTTGATAACAACCCTGTATAATTTACTTATTATATTTAATGAAGACCCTGCATTATTTCTTTTTCCCATTAATGAATATGAAATTTACTAAGATAAGTACGTTTGACCAATGACTTTCCATCACGTGAACGTAAAGTCTAAAACAAAATTCACCAATACGAGTATAGTGTCCTGGGATACTCATATACCAACAATGACGAACTTACATTTTGATATAAAGACTATGTCGCCGCGCTTTAAAGCCTAATTAGATTGAGAAGTCAAGAGATGTTTATTTTGCCGCTTTGAATTATTTTGAAAATCGAAATTATTTTAATCGTGTAAGGGGTCTAATTAGATCTCATTGAGCTCGGACGTTTTTGAGGAGTGACGCTACATCCCGTTGCTACTTTATGAAAGCGTTTGACGCACGACACCGCGACGGTGTGAATCGCCCAACTAATTCATATTTCCAAAATAATATCGATGCGATAGTCGTGTCTGATAGCGGCCAATTAAAACAATTCCATCAAAATATTTTGTGTCAGGTCATTCCACCTGCCTCGTTATAATTTATTCATGAGGCGACGAGGCGGGATGGCGGCGCACCGTGCCGCGTATTGCGACCTTTAGACGAAAACTTGTCCACTGTGCACTTGCATTGTCTTTACAATGGAAGCTGAAATAATTAAAGTTTATAAAACTGACACAACCTTCTGACTTCAGTATACGTCATTTCCTTTACTTGGATTACATGTTTTTTCCAGTTATTTTGTTTTAAAAACCAAAGTACTGAACCTAAAGAACAAAAATAGCGCCATCAAAATCAATTCATAATTTGCGAAGTACCTAATCGCGTAACAAACATACAATAAAAACACACAGAATTGAGAGCTACAACTGACAAAACATTTTTTTTAGCTTTTTTGGAATTGGTTAAAAAAGTGTATAATGTAAATAATGTGATTCCACATTTTGTCGGTACGCACATTATATTATAGGTAATGTGCGTACCGACAAAATGTGGAATACGCTTCCTCAATGGGTTTTTCCGAATAGCTATATTGTGAGAGTCTTCAAATCTCGAGTGAATAGGCGCGTGTTCCATCGTAGACTGCAACTGTCACTTAATATCATGCGAGCTGGCAGTCAAGCGCGAGTCTAGTATTGAATTAAAAAAATATATATATGAAGCATCTATTGGCGCGCCTTTACAGTAAAACTAACTCGTGTGACGTGACGGAAGATGGCATGACGCTCTTTTATGCCACCGCTCTGTTACTGCTCTCGAGCTCGACATCTTCTTGCGCTTATTAACTACACTTTGTATGTGTGAGTTGTATACTGCGTAATAAGTATGGCTTATCTTACTATACCATAGTATATTCTGCCTATGCGCATGTACTTATATGCATTATTTCTGATAATCTTCTTCTCCAGTAACTCCGTAACTCGTGTATTTTGCAAGTTTCCTTTACTGCTTTTCATGGTTTGTTTTACTGTCCATTTCTTCTAACCAAATGTTTTCTAAGTAGTTATACTCTCCAATTTTATATTTTCAAAAATACAGATGAGCAAAAGAGAGGTCCCATTTTTCGTATATGAGTTGAAGTCGAGCACGGGCCGGCGTCGACGCGTGGGTTAACAAGGTCGATTTATAGTAAGGTGTAGAGTAGATGACGAGGCCGGAGAGACGGTCACATGCTCGCCTGTCCAGATAGCCATCGCGGGCCCTCGCCTGATAACGCGCGGTAACGAGCCGCGACGTCCGCAACACACTCGCACTCACAACTCTTATGTCGAAATTGTAAAAATCAAATTTAGAATTGTTTTCTTACACGGATTTTAAAAATAAAATTTCGAATTGTTTTTACACGAATCGTAAAAATCAAGTTTCGAATTGTTTCTTACGTGAATTGTAATAATCAAATTTAGAATTGTCTTTGCATGAAATAGGTTAACAATTGACAACTCGCCTAATGATAAACGATGATGTGCCGAGGATAGAACTCGTAGATCTCGAAGATTGGGGAGTTTCATTCCTGTGTTGTACGTATCAAGAATGTAGACTGGAACTATTGTGTACGGTTTGGCATTTCGATGAGAAATGGGTGACAAATTGAATATGTTTTGTTGAATGGACTAAATAATTATATTTAAAAATTTTGCTGAAATAAAAATTTTGTGTTCGTATGTACTATCCTTCCACTTAAAGTAGATTGTAAACAGCTTTTAAAAACTCTGTTGTCCTGGAGCGTCGTACCAGGTAGACGCTAATTATATGTTATTATTTTATACAATGATATTAGCTGGCATAAGGAAACGATCTTATACAGGATGTTTGGATATATGGGATATACTTTATGACACTATTCTGAAGCAAAGTGCTTAAAAACATTTTTGAAATCTTATTATTTTACTGAGACCCTATTGAATATTATACTGTGAACCTCATCAGGTGATAGAAATGGTTTGTAAGAGATGGTGATTCTCTTTTTTTATTGTGTTCTCAGGTTATGGCTGCAGTGACCCCTTAGTGGAAAGCATTGTGTAGATCTTTTGATTTAACACACGGGAGTATGTGCTGCATGATCTTCCATAGAGGTTCTATGATAGCTTGGTGCTACTCAGTGTCTCTGTATTTAACCAAGTAGTTTCTGCAGCATCCAACTTGAGTTCGAAGTGGCTTTAAAGACTGTGGGCTAGGTATGTGAGTACGTTGCTGCTCATTTAGATAATATAAAACTTAAAACGAACGACTCCTATCATTACTTCAAGTAAGCTTCGCTTAGATTTTGGCATAGACCATTCTTTTTTACAATACTGTTTCGACTTTTATAAACTTTTTTTCTCTACACAGTTCTGTTTTGCTGAATATAAAAATGTTCATAGTGAGTTTGTTTCAATTTGAAACATTATGCACTCGTACTTACAAATGGTTGGATCTGGATTCTATATGAATTATTAATATTTATTTTTGTTATTTACGTGCATAGTGATAGAGATAAAGATGTTGATTCCGAATCAAATGGATTGTGAAGAACCTTGCTGTAATAATCACATATCCGAACACCCTGTATAAATAATACTTAATATACAACGAAACAGTGTTAAAACAATGATATAATGAAATGTTACTATCATATCATTTGTATTTTTTTTACACAGCAGATAGTTAAGATTTCATTACTACTTGATTGTAGTCCGTTGAGAATGCAGCAACTATTGTGGTATTAATTATTGTGCTATTAATTATTCATTTATTCTAATTTTGTAATGTATCCAACTGACTCTCAGCCGTAGTGATTATAATTAACCTACCTATCATTATCTGCTTTGAATAACTTGTTTCATTGTTGTCGAGATGCGGTCTGATATCTTCGCGTTTATTGATCTTTTGTGGCATAACTCGTTACAGTTTTTTATATTTTCCGAAACGAAATCGACGTCATAATTACTGACGCGATTCCTACCATCATCATTATCATCTCAGCTACGACAAGTCCACTGTACATAGGCTTACCCCATGGTCACACGTCAGTAGCTCGGTTGTTTGGTGACACTTCGTAAGTTAACGTCTGTATATAACACACACATAAGCATACATGCATGTGTGTGTGTTATATACAGACGTTAACGTTAGGGTCGTCTTCTAACAACCGCTCTCTCGTGATCAGACTACGAAATATGTCGTTCAGTCCAACTCTAACAAAGCGACAGGCGAGCGCGGGGGGCGGGTGAGGAACCTGAGATTGACGGGAGGCAGGGAGTGGCCATTCTGTACGTATTAACATACTATTAAGGTGTGCTGTGCCATGCATTTCTGAAAATACCGATGAGAAGCAGCTTACATCCAGCGTCTTTCTATACTTGTATTAGGTCTTCTGTCCACTTTGTTTGTCAGATTTCTGAATTGTTTCCCAGTATATAGTCCACTATGGGAATACCATAGTGGCTATATGTGGACATTTTAAGTATTTATTTATTTGACAACAATAAAAAATACAAGGTAGTAAGTGTGAACCCATTGGCTCCGAACTAGTTATTACTGTGTTTCAGAACCAATGACCTCTCCCATAGTAAATTACATAATTATGTTATTTAATGCACTAAATATTTAATGCATTACATTAAACATAAACTTATGATAACAGTATCAAGGGATATACATAGTTGGGTGTTGCTGCTAAATGCATATATTTATTCTACATCCAACATTTTAATTCAACATTTGATAGTTAAAGGATCTAGGAATTACGTTAAATGAGGACTGTGACGCTTCTCGCAAGGTGAAGGGGGAAGTCTTGTTTTAACTACATCTTGCATAATTCACATAAACATACGAGTACGATACAGTTACAACGCCATTTTTTATAACTTGGAATTAAGTAAAACACGTTTAAGATAGCTGTTTGATACAACAATAATAATTATTATTAATGCATGCAAAATTTCAAAATTAATACATATGATCATATTGAGGCTTTTACTTTTTTTATTTTTTATATATTAAGTTCACCTACACTGTGTACATCTATACATTGACAGTAAAAAATCATACGAATAAAACTCAGTTTAATGTCAAAATAATTACAGGTAATGTCAGCATGCATTAATAATGAGCGAAAAATAAAGAAGTCTATAAAAAATAAAAATATACCATTTAAACACATGTCGAATGAATTAAAAATAATAATAACAAGCTATTGAATAACATGCCCATCAATTATGTGAAAATAAAAAGCAATATACTTAGTAGTAATATATAGCAGCTACAAGGTCAAACAAATCTATTTTATGGATTAAAAACATACATACCTACAAGTTTTTAAAGTACCCTGTTTGAAGTCGGAAATATCAGGGTTATATAGATATAGTCGAGACTGGAAGTGAAAATTGAAAATGAAATGCCTTGATGAAATTAATACAGCTTCTTTCGTGATTAGAGAGACTCTTACTAAAAGCTGTTTATGATGAATAATTTAGCATCCCTTTAGCTTAGTACAGGGTACCTTGATAACACCGAATCAAGAAACTGTGTATACATAAGTAAGTAAACTAAACAGCGGAATAGAATCAGATTATAGATTCAGTTTCAAGTACATGTATACAACATGGTAATCAATTTCACTATAGATACGATCGGTAACTAATAGGTATGTTCTGATGTAATCTAGTAATAGGAATCTAGATTTACTGAAACGCCTACACGACTAGCTATTTGCTAGAATTTATTAATTTTTAACCTCCGAGGAAAAACGAGGGTGTTACAAGATGTGCGTATACGTACGTGTCTCTATAGCGTCATAGTTCGCAAAAAAAGATTTTGATCTAGTTTTTAGGGTACCTCAAAAGGAAAAAACGGAACCCTTATCATTTTGTTGTCCGTCTGTCTGGGTGTCAAGAGGTGTATA
Source organism: Lycia hirtaria (assembly GCA_947563715.1). Classification (NCBI taxonomy): domain Eukaryota; kingdom Metazoa; phylum Arthropoda; class Insecta; order Lepidoptera; family Geometridae; genus Lycia; species Lycia hirtaria. Next base: position 20,809,640 of record OX387386.1, on the reverse strand, counting down.
TTTTTCCGTTTATGAAGGAAAAAATAAAAATTAAATATGTGTACTCTAACACAATGCTTCTTGCCAAATTTCATTGTTCTAGGTCAACGGGAAGTACCCCGTAGGTTTTGATTCCCTTGTGAGTGTCGAAATGTGCGTTTTTACGATATATTCGGCTGTAACTTTTTTTACCGAAAATTTAGAAACTTTATTTTTCTTTCTGCAGCAAGATACTATGGATCTGCGTATGTGGTTTTAATTTCAACTCGATACCTTCACGCGTTCCCGAGATAAAGGTCTTGACACCCGGACAGACGGACAGACAGACACACGGACAGACGGATAACAAAGTGATCCTATAATCCTATTAGGGTTCCGTTTTTTCCTATTGAGGTACGGAACCCTAAAAATTATCGTCAAAATATATTTCGGTGAGTGTGTGCGGTCTACATGATCCTATTCTCATTGCTCTTTTTTATCGGACAAGACGTATGAAAATGTGACATCGGTTTATGGTGAATATTCCACAAACACGAACGAAACGCTTGAATGTGTCTTTCTGAATAGATATATTAATCTTAGTGCCTACAAATCGTAAGTGAATAGGTTCCATCTACGCAAACGTGCTCCATCGTAGACCACAACGGTTACTTTCGTTTAACATCCGGCGAGTTAGCGGCGAACCGCAAGCCTATTTACAAATTAAAAAAAACATCGCTCAAACTAAAGCTTATAACATTAGTGTTACACGTGTAAAGTATATAATAATAGAGTACCTTTGCGTCCGAGCTCCACTCGGATTTCTTATGACTGCAAATACGAGCAAACCCGTTTTTTTTACTAAAAATAAAAATTTGCAAGATCGATTTATCGTCCCCTAATCTACCTACAAACCAAATTTCATTAAAATCGTTGGAGCCGTTTTCGAGTTTCTGATTATATAATTTTTGGCGATAAAGTCGTCAATATCTGGAAGTCGTCAATATTTGTTTAACTAAACCTATCGAGTTGGATAACAAAATGAAGGAAATTAAAAGGAGATTAAACATACATTATGTTATGTTTAAATTTAATTAGGCATAATAAATTGGAAATCAATGCATTATTTTATGTAGTAGGGTGTATACTTGTTTCAGGTAACTGTAACACATAATAACTTAAGCTACTCAATAAATCAAAAAGATTACCCCAGACCGATGAAGTTCTGAAAATAATCCAATTACTCAATCCCACTACCAGTTGGCAGCGTACCCATCTAGCTATCAGTACCACCACTATCACTTCATTTGTCAAATTTAGAAGATAGTTTAGAAGTCTTACTCGATGCAAATGTACATACGGTCCGAAATCATAATTAACCTTTTTTATCTATATTGTCTCACTGCTGAGCAAAGGTCTCCCCCACTTCCCTCCAGAAGTCGCGATCCTGCGCCATCTGCTGTCAATCTTGTAAAAAAAAACATTCACAAACACAGCCTTATTCGTATAAAATTATCGACCGTTTTATTTCCCCGGGACAGAATAAGACAGAGTAAGAGAATCATTAAAGTAATATGCTCAAAATAATTACACCGTTATTAATGTTATACGGGAGCCAATCTTGTCAGTTTCATTACCGCACGCCCGCGGCCCGCGCCGTCGCTTCCAAAGACAATTCTCAACTCGGCCGGTCGCCCGGGGCAGATTTTATTTGAGAATATTTTCCTAACTAATTAAAAGCGTTACAAAAAGAAGATCGGGAACTGGGTTCGTTATCGAAGGCATCGACCCGCTTTAGTGACCACCGGCGGGGACGCAGCGCTTACTTGCACTCAGTAATTAACTAAGACGGCCGGATTCGACCCGCCAATGTATCACCGCAACAAAGGTACCACGCTCGAAAAATGCGCCTTCTCGCATAAATATCCGGCGAGAGGACATACCGCGGTCTTTTCGACGCGCGCGATGTCGATTTCATTTTATTTCCTCTCGTACGCCGAAAGTACTTGAAATTCTCTCACATATACTGTTAAAATTTTTACACATTTTGATATTGGTTATTCTTCTTTTTTCGATATTTATTGTATGATGTGTATGTTAATGTTTTTTTCATTAAATTGAATTGATTCGTTTTTACTTATCGAAAAAAAAATGTTTTTGTTATAAACAGTGGTCTTTATCTCTTCTATTTTGCTGTGTCCATCGGGGCCCATATGATAAATAAAGTGTTTATTTGTTTTTCCGTCATTGTACTTCTATAGTATGACAATATAAATATAATTATTGCTATACATGTCTGGATCTGAATCACCATGGATAAGTACCACGAAAGGTAGATTTGGTATTTTTCGTTTGCAACGCAAACGCTGTTTGTACTCAAATTTTGCGTTTGTAACGCAATTGGTTTTATTGCAATCGATTTTGGTATTAGAAATGCAATTGGTTTATTCACTCGAAACTTTTAATTTGCAATGCAATTACTTATTTCAATCAAGTTTTGAGTTTGGAACGCAAGTGGTTCTTGCATTGGAATTTATGTTTGGAACGCAAGTGTTATTTTCAACTTGAATTTTGCGTTTGCAACGCCATTGCTTTTTGCACTCAAATTTTGGGTTTGCAATACGATTGCTTATTTTAGTCGAGTTTTGCGTTTATAACGCAAGTGCTTTTTAAACTGGGATTTTATGTTTGCAACGCAAGGTCTTAATGCGTTTACAAAATATTCCCATTGGCAAATATCACGTCCACGTGATGGAAAGTCATTGCTTTCAATGCAATGTGATGGTAAGTAAAAGTCAATAACATCACATAGCGACAACGATGATCGTGCGCAGTTTGTATTTGATGAATCAAAATTTCTTATTGTCCTGTCAAAGATGAAGGCAATGATATCAATTTAAAACGTAACCAAAATATAGGCGTAGCCGGTCATTTATTATGTATTTGTATAGAAAAATGTGTTCCCATTGTTTTCATGTTAGAACTTTTATATACTGGATGTTCGGATCGGTATATTAAACGCAATAAATAAAAATTGCTCAAGGATGATGATGATTTTATATCAGACTTTTTCTTTTATCTACTTTTTAACAATAAAACTCAAAACAATAATCGTCACTAAACTTAATTAATACCGAAAATTATTATTTGTGCAGAAGTGGTAGCCAAATATTAGCAATTTGAGTAACAATATAATATGTATTTTATCGGCCTCTAGTTTTCATAGTGCAAGCTTTAGTTAATTTCTAATTAGTAACGCGTCTGCCCGTCTGTCAAGATCTATCTTGGGAACGCGTGAAGGTATCGAGTTGAAATTAACATCATACATATACGCAGATCCAGAGTATCTTGCTGCAGAGAGAAAAATTAAACTTCTCAGTTTTCATTTAAAAAAAAATAAGTTAAAGCAAGAAGCATTGTCATTGTAGTACACATAAACGAAAAATCTGCAAACTCTATTTTTTTTATTTAATCACAAAAAATAGGATTTTTAAGCAAGGCAGGAGGGTCAAAATTTTAAAGTGCTTTAACAGTATCATGTGGGGTATCATATGAAAGAGCTTCATTAGCACAAGATAAATCAGGTACAGTTTAAACAGGTTATTTTTACGATGTATATTTTTCGGTTTATGAAGGAAAATATAAAAAAAATATCTAATTTCCCCCTTTTATATACTAGTTTGTACGGAACCCGCGGTGAACAAGTCTGACTCGCTCACCGTGGGTTCCGTACAAACTGTCGCACCTGTCCTGTTTTCTTAAGAACACGATTGTACGAGCATCTTTCTTAAATATATGATCGCCGACTACCGAACACTCAGAACGTAAAGAAGTATCTCATCGTTCATGGTTGGATATGAAATAGTGAAATCAGGTCATTTTATAATTGTTAGTGATACATTTGAACATTATGACAGCATTGATCGATTCATATGCAACGATCATTAGTAATAGAGTACCTATATTTATACACCGCAACGGTTGCTTAATATCAGGCGAGTTAGCGGTCAAGCTCAAGCCTATTACTGAATAACAAGTATCTATTTTAAAAGAAAAACAAAATATCTGACTGCAGCAAAATAGCCTATCACAGTCAGAGAGTGAAGACGAATCTAACGACACCTCGCACATCAAAACGGTCAAGCTTTTTAAGTCGTAGGCGATCATATAGAAACATACATACATACAAACATACATACACTCGAAAAATATAATCCTGCTCTTACGCAGTCAGATACAAAAGTTGCAATTCTTAAGCGTGTGTTTTCCTCTATGCTGTGAGATGTTCCAAGATAGATTTTGTTATGCTTCAGTAAGGCTATAAGCGGGAGCCTATTCGTCAGGCTAAAGTGTCTGTCTGTCTGTCCTACATTTAAACGGCTATATCTTTTGAACGGTAATATATACCTAACAGTTTGATTATCATTTAAACAACGTACCTATAAATAGGGTTAACTGTATCAAAGATTTGGGGGTAAATTTTGATCGCAGTCTAACTTTTCATGATCATATATCAGAACTCGCAAAAGAGTCTTACCGGCGCCTTGGCTTCGTCCTACGGAATGCTAGAGACTTTAAAAATCCTGAAGTAATTAAAACATTATATAACTCCTTAGTTAGAAGCAAACTTGAATCGAGTGCTTGTGTCTGGAACCCCTATCATGTCACCTACGCGCGAATGCTTGAAAAAGTCCAAAAGGCCTTTTTAAGGTCACTGTATAAGAAAATTTATGGTTACTATCCGTTTCTGTATCCAACTAAATTCCTGCTCGGTCAGCTTGGTTACAACTCTTTGGAAGTTAGAAGGATGTTAGACCAGCTAACTATCTGTTGTAAGGCGCTTAGGGGGTCCGTCGATTCTATACGTCTGCACGACTTGCTATGCGTACTGTTCGTACCGGACGAGCCCGGGGTTCCAGCAAACAGACGTGGTCGCCCACATGACCTGTTCCACGTAGATCGCGGTCGCACAGTAGCACGTTCTATGTCGCCCCTGAATCGTGCCCGTCGCCACTTAAACGCACTCCTTGCTGCCAACCCTGATTGTGACATCTTTTGTGATAACTGGAAGACTATTTTAAATACCTCCTTGACTTATTGTGAAAATCAATTGGATCAATGGGACAGGTGTAAAAAGCCTGATGATTCATTGGACTTTGACGATAACCTTTGAGTTTATTGACTTGGTACTCTGAGTACTTACCCGAACGGTATATTTTACTTTGTATGACATAATTTTTTTTTTTTGTAATGACATGCTAGGCGTATTGCCCATTTGACATTTTTGTATTGACATTTTAAATGATATTGTATTTATATAATGAATATTTTGTAATCCTCAGACATTTGTTTAAGACATTGTTTAAGAATAATTTTTGAATATTGTGAGATAATTGTAATTGGTCTTTTTCCGTTTTTATCTCAATAAACGAATTTATCATTTTTTATTTATCATTTATTTATATACAAGTCTTAAAATGAGCGAGTTTGTAGTTGATGTGAATCAACAAATATTAAAAACTGGTAAAGTGCGAGATATGCTTGCGTAAATAGTTTTTGAAAAAATGGAAAATCATTGTGCAAGATAAAACCTCCGTGTTGATTTTAATAAAAAATAATCAAATATGACAAATGAAGGTTTTGTTGACAGTTGGTGTCATGTGACATTAACTTAAAATGGAGTAAACGGTAGTGTTAAATCTCTTTAGATAAATAAAATAGGTCTGTAACATTTATTTATTTGAACTTGATATTGTATGTAGGCGTTCGGCCAAGCATTTCAGGCAATTCTTACTGTAAAAAAACATGTGGAGTTACAAATATTGTTAGATATAAAGCACATTTTATTGAGTAATTAGCCCTGGTGTCAGTGGTCAGGTTCATGTATCATGCATAGGAGTACGGAAGCCTCGGTGTGCGAATGAAACTCGTACTTTGCCGGATTTACTTATAAATTGCTTTTCACCAGACTACGGTGTAGCCAAAGGATGCTTATGACTTCTTTCCGTGTGTACTTATGTTCGTCTGGCTGGCCCGGCATAATTCCTAAACTACTCATCGTAACTAGACAAATGAAGTATCGTTACAAGTACTTTGATCTCATAACAAGCATAATATCGAAACCAGCCAAAACCAACTATCAAAAATTTAATCTATATCTTTTTATTATTCTTGTAAACTTTTAAATATAACCTCCTTTTGCTGTAGAGTAAAAAAACCGGCCAAGTGCGAGGCTCGCGCACGAAGGATTCGGTACCATTAACTATAAAAACGGCAAAAATCACGTTTGTGGTATGGGAGCCCCCCTTAAATATTAATTTTATTATTTATATTTTAAAGTGAATAATATAACTCAATATTCTGCGAATATTTCAAGCTTCTACCTGTTTTTGTTATCAATATCGAGCAAAAACGAGCAAAAAATCACGTTTGTTGTATGGGAGCCCCCTTAAATATTTATTTTAATTCTGTTTTTTAGTATTTTTGTTATAGCGGCAACAGAAATACATGATCTGTGAAAATTTCAACTGTCTAACTATCACGGTTCATGAGATACAGCCTGGTGACAGACGGACGGACGTAGGGACGGACAGACAGCGAAGTCTTAGTAATAGGGTCCCGTTTTTACCCTTTGGGTACGGAACCCTAACAACAGTCACAAACAATTTACAATAACTGTCTTACGAAAGTCGCTTGTTTTTTTTTTTATCTCGCAGGCGTGGATCGATTTTATCGTCATATAAATTCAGATAATTAAGTGATGTGACAAAAAATTGAGGCGCGATGTATTTTCGAGCCGCCGACTCATATAAAGCTAGATGGTAATGAATGAACCGAGATAAACCGAGACGAAGAGGATGGGTTCAGAGGACAAGGGACAGGTTCTGCTCTTATGAATGAATGTGTCCATGTGTGCGTTAACACACGCGATACACTCTTTAGGTACTTTTTTTTTCATGTAGATGAAGTGACAAAGGTCGTTGACGACTTGTACAGTATTTTTTTGTGTTTTAGGGAAGTTTTAAACAGTATTTTTGTCCTTGTAGCCAAGTCAGGTATTGCGATCGATCATAATGTTTGCGATAATTTCAGATTATTCTAAATATTGTCATGTCATTCTGGTTACCAATAATACATCGTGCTACATATTAATTATTACATATATTACTCAAAGATTTTTTCAACGTGCGCATCTTCCTCTCTCGTGCATCACAATCTTTTTAAACATATAAAATCATTGGATAAAAGTGAGAGGCGAATTTGTTTATTTAAATAAAAGAAATGTTTATAAACAAATTTTACTACAACATATATCCTAAATTGGCTGACGAATTAGAAAATACCTACCTATATGTTTTACTCAATTCAGTCGCCAGTATAAATGATATCTGTTTTTTTTTATGTTTATCTATTTAAAAAAAAACTTTTCTAATATGATTTAAAAATGTTGTGATGCGCGAGAGAGATAACTGCGCGCTTTAATCTCGACCTTAACCTAGACATCAATTTTTCGGCTTCCGTACCTCAAAAGGAAAAAACCGAACCCTTATAGGATCACTTTGTTGTCCGTATGTCTGGCTGTCCGTCTGTCCGGGTGTCAATACCTTTATCTTGGGAACGCGTGAAGGTATCGAGTTGAAATTAAAACCATATACGCAGATCCATAGTCTCTTTCTGCATAAATAAAAATCAAATTTCTCAGTTTTCAAAAAAAAAAGTTACAGCCGAATATGTCATAAAAACGCACATTTCGACACTCACAGAGGAATCAAAACCTATAGGGTACTTCCCGTTGACCTAGAACTATAAAATTTGGCAAGAAGCATTGTTTTATAGGACACATATACTTAGGAAAAAAACCGAAAACTGGACCTTTTTAAAGTAATCATAAAAATAGTGTCTTTATGCAAGGAATGAGGGCCCAAATTTTAAAGTGAATTAACCGTATCATGTGGGGTATGATATGAAAGAGCTTTATTAGCATAAGCTACAACAGGTTTTTAAATATTTTTACGATGTATATTTTTCGATTTATGAAGGAAAATATATATGATTTCCCCCTATTACTTAGTTTGTACGGAACCCTCGGTGGGCGAGTTTGACTCGCACTTGTTTGGTTTTTTTATTAATTTAAGCAACTGCCCGGGATGGACAAGGATGGAGGCGCATTACGTTATATTGGTGTGATAATCTATAGAATAATCATATATGTAATCGAGTATGACAGCTACATCGCTCACCCATGCGCCTTAAACGATGGTTTTAAAAATAGTTAACATAAAGTCTTACTTTTAATCGCCCATCATAATATGTAAATAAATATTATAAACATATTAATATATCTGAAATTAATAAAAAGAAATATACGCTTTTTGCTTAATAGTTGACAAGACAAAAATAATAAAAAGTCGTAAAACTTTCCGGTGATACGGATTTTATGACTATCCAGAACATTGTTGATAGAGATAACTTTTCGAGAGAAATTCATGTAAAAGATTTATCTATTTTTGACCCACTGCCCAAGAAGGAGAGCAGGTATAAACGGGGTGAAATCTAATACTTACCGGTGGTTAGTACAGGGGTGTTTTGATACGCACAAAAGCATTTGATTAAGTGATATATCATATTATTTTCCGGTGTTATTATACATACATAAATCATCTTGAATCTATTAATATCCAAGGAATTGCATTAGTTATAATTTTAAATGCTTAAATAATACTCATGAATTAGAATTCATATATAATATTTTCTTATTAGGAAGCTCGAAGTCACGCATCGAGTTATGTGGAGGGCTATTATCTCTCTGCGAGATCGAATCAGGGACGAAGAGTTCCGTGAACGTACAAAAATCACCGACATAGACAGAGGATTAACGAGTTGAAGTGGCAGTGGACAGGGCACATAGAACGTAGAACTGATGGTCGCTGGGGCCGAAAAGTTGTCGAGTGGAGACCACGCACGTGGGAAGACCAGCCACAAGGTGGACAGATGACATACCTACAAGTGGCGGGAAGACGCTATATGCAGACCACTACAACCAGTCTTTTTGGAAATCCATGGGGGAGGCCTATGTCCAGCAGTTGACTTCTTGTGGCTGAGATGATGATGATGATATACATATATATATATATTATCTATGCATCTTGTATTTATATAAACTAATCTCCAATTATAATTAGTCAGTGAGTCAGTTGTAAGGAATATTTCCTCAGGTTTCCAAGCAGAAGGCGCGCTACTCGGGCCCTCTCTTAATATTATAATCTGATTCTAAACAAGGAATACATTAAGCAGTTCAAGTTGTTACCTCGAGAGAAGTCAACACGGCTTGTGTATACACAAACTGTGTTCTCTGGAGGTTATGATAACTTCGATGTGGCAACAGCAGCCTTCGGTGTACAGCTGACACGTATACCTAATAGAAATTATACCCTAAATGTCTTTTTCCTGAGACCTACAATTTTGGAATTTTCAAGGCTAAAGTGAATAGATATCTTCTAGATCGACGCGCTCCATCATCGGCCACACCATCGCTTAACATCAGGCGAGTTGGTGGTCAATCGTTGATCTATAATATATAAAAAAAAACAGGGGCAGAATGCGGACCCTGACCTCCTAAGAAGAAACTAATTCACTCGCGATTTAAAGACACTCAGATTACATCTATCGGGAAGACTCACTAATTAATAGTATTCCATAAATTAGTAGACCGTACAAGGAAAGTTACATTTTTTTTTCATATTCATTATTATTTTTACTCGCCGTTCTTATTATTGCCGTTTAAATGGAGCTCAACATATTTTGCTTTCCGAATTTATTGTACTTATTTTCAAATTATTTAAATACGGAATTTCATTCACCGAAAATGTTTTTTTTTTCAAAAGACACTATCAAAATCTTTAAATACTCATTTGAGAACTTGCCTGATAACTGAATCTTTGTATCAGAAAGTTTATGTGTATAATAAACATAACTTTAACGAATCATAATCAGAAAATATTTATTGTATAAGCTGTGTACAATGATGTTTTAACGAACCTAACCTAATAACTGATATATTTGTTAACCGAATCTTTGTACAAAGGTTTCTGTATACTTATATTAAAACAGAAACCTAGCGAAAATTGTTCGGGCAAATGAAATTGATGGCTAAGATACGGAATCACACACTCTACTCGTGTCAAGTAAAACATCTGGAATCAACAGTTCTATGAAATAAATTCGAACAAGTGAGATTCTTAAAAATGCATTTCGCATTATAGATACAGAGAACTCTTAAAACACATACGCATTATCGATGCCACGAACATACTTTAAGCTACAATTAATTGTCTTCATACAACAGCTGTACGAATTTTATAGACCATTAAGTTTTGCTCGACGGGATGCAATCATTTAGTGTTGAATTATTGACTCGATATCTGCTGTTCTTTAGTTAATTTAATCTATTTAGGAAGGTATTACCTTTGTCAGTTAAACTGTCAAGCAGTCAAAGCAAGCGAGCGGAGCACTTAGGTCTGAGGCTTACCTGATGCTCTACGGACCACTGATGATATACCTATATTTGTTGCGACGCTATTTACCATCCGATTTTGATTACATTTAGGAGTAACCATACTCATCATCATCATCATCTCAGACATAAGAAGTCCACTGCTGGACATAGGCCCCATGGATTTTTCAAAAGACCAATTGGAAGCGGCTTGCATCCAGCGTCTTCCAATACTCGGTTCTAAGTAAGGTCTTGTGAAAAAAATAAAACCAGACAAGTGCGAGTCAGACTCGCCCACCGAGGGTCCCGTACAAACTTGTAGATAAGAGGGGGAAATCATATTTTCCTTCATAAATCGAAAAATATACATCGTCAAAATATTTAGAACCCTGTTTTAGCTTATGCTAATGAAGTTCTTTCATATGATACATGATACGGATAAAGCACTTTAAAATTTGGAACCTCCTTGCTTGCATAAAGACCCAATTTTTTGTGATTAAATTAAAAATGTCTAGTTTTCGGATTTTTTCCTATATGTGTACTCTAACACAAAGCTTATTTTAAATTTCATAGTTCTAGGTCCTCGGGAATAGGTTTTGATTCCATGGAGAAGGCTTTGCTCGGAGTCTTTCTGCGAGATCAAATCAGAAATGAAGAGATAGACGTACGAAGGTCACTGACATAGCACAGCGGATTAGCAATTTGAAGTGACAGTGGACAGGGTACAAAGCCAATTTAATTCCACGTTTATCGTACGGACTGCTAAATTGTGGAATACGCTTCCTGAGTGGTTTTTCCCCAAATGTTACAATCTGGGTGTCTTTAAATCGCGAGTGAATCGATTTCTTCTAGGTAAGCGCACTTCATCGTAGACCGCAACATCGCTTAACATCAGGTGAGTTGGCGGTCAAGCGCAAACCTATATAGTATAAAAAAATAGAAAGTACGCATTACGATCGACCGGACCGAAAAGTTCTTGAGTGGAAACCACGCATTTGCAAGCTTGCTGTGTAGGAAGACCAGCCACAAAATGGACTTCATGTTCAAATGGGTTCCCCCGTTGTACGCAAGAAGCTTACATCAGCTCTTTTTGAAAATCCATGGTGTAGACCTCTATCCAGTAGTAGACTTCTGCTGAGAATATAATGATGGTTTAAGGATATCGCTGTAGATTCAAGTAGACACGACATTTTACCTCAGTACATCCTATATCAACAGCAGATAGATTACTTCCTGAATCTGTTTGTTCATCCACACCTGTATACGTATACGTATCTCCATTAAACAAATACCACGTCAATAAACCTTTGTACGGGGTATCGAATGGTACATTTGATACAAAACCTTTGTACCATATATCGAATGTACTACATTTGTCTCTACCAATAGTCGTGGAGTACGAGTATTTAGATGCCACGGGGTTAGTTTTCATTTCACTCATCATCATCATCATCACCTTTTACGTCTGTTGATTTTAGCAACAAATTTAACAAATTAATTTTAACTTATATTTCCATTTCTTGGTATCAAAAAATAAATACTGGCAAGAGCGAGTCAGACTCGCCCACCGAGGGTTCCGTACAAACTATCAGATAAAAGGTTTTGTTTTAATATTTTCCTTCATAAATCGAAAAATTTTCATCGCACAAATATTTCAAAACCTGTTTTAGCTTGTGCTAATTAATCTCTTTCATTTGATACCCCCCATGATACGGTTGAAGCCATTTAAAATTTGGACCCTCATACCTTGCATAAACACCCAAATTTTTCTGATTAAATTAAAAATGTCCAGTTTTCGGATTTTTTCATATATGTGTACAGTACGTTTTTTTCTTTTGAGGTACGGAACCCTAAAAAGATGCTCAGTATTAAGTATGCGACTACGGAATCACACTTGTGGCCTGATACGCACTTGGCGGTTTTTTAACATGTCTTTTATATCAATTCGTTTGGTCCAACTGATTATTTCTTACTTCATATTCTGCTATAATTCAGCTGAACTCTCGATGGCCGGTAAAACTGTGCAAATGTAAGTATGGTGTCTCCATATATGGTAATTACATTTTATATACTATTAAAATTCCTTTTTTGAAATTCGACTCCTCACTCCATATCAAGTTGGCGAAAAAAATCTCGTCTCAGTAGGTACTTCGTTCGTTTACATATATTAACAAAAAGCTACATGCTGGTTCGGCTGGTAAAATGGTGCTTTTTGGGTTCCGTGGGAAACAAAAAACCCTTATAGTTTCGCCATGTCCATCTGTTCACGGCCTTGCTCTAAGACTGTTAATGCTAGATAGCTGTAATTTATTATGAATTTGGTAATACATATTAATAACGCCAAGAAAGTGGTCAATTAAAATATTGTAAAAAATATATTGGAGTACCTCTCTTACACGTAAAGTGGGAAAGAATTATTTTCTCTTATTTACCTTATCGTGATGGTATCGTAGGTTATGTAATTTAAATATATTGGGGGCGTGCGACATTTTATTTTGAAATTTTTTGCGTCAAGTGTTCTTTCTTCCTCCCATTTGCCGGCTTAATGGTTGGTATTGGGTATGTGAAAAATTCATGGTAGTAGCGAATAATGAAAATAAAAGAAAACTATCACAGTTTACAAGTTACGAGTAATAATCGATCAACTTAAAAAAAAACTTACAGAATTAAGAAATGAAAGTTTTGTGAAAATTTCATTTAAAATAAATTAAGTTACGTCATATGTTCATTAGAGAGACCCTGCTTTAAGTTTACTCAAATTGTTATGAGCAACTACGGAATCCTACTTTGCGCGTGGCCCGACACGCACTTGCCGGGTTATTTTATTGAATAGCATTTAGGACATCTCCTCTTTTTATTTGCAATTCTCCTTTATGGTTGTACGACGAATGATGTATGTATATATTCGTATGTATTATTACGTGAAAAGCTTTTAACATCAGTGTTTTATATTTCTTTGATCAGTCTTAAGCGTAAACTTGACAAGATCTTGACCAATTTTGCTGATTATCGAAATTTCTGTTTATAATTGAGCATGAGATACGAGTATGTGTACCATATTTCAATCAAAAATTCGATTAAAGAAAAAGAAAAAAAAGTGAAAAAATTTATTTATTTAGCTATCTATCTATATATTTTATCGAGTCTTAAATGGCGCTGCAACAAAATTCCCTTGTTTTGACAGCAATACGGGGGTATTATTAAATACTGTTATGTTATTGATTTTTTGTCATTAGTGACGGGGGTAGGCTAGTTGCCTAAATTTGAAAACTTGGTTAATTATATACTTTAATATCTATTTTATCCCAAAAAAAACTATATTTTAAAGAAAAAGTAATATTTACATTACATATTTTTTTTAAAAAACAAAACAATTTAGATTTCTCTTGAAAACGATGAATAGTGTCATGGCGTCTTGAATGACGTTACAGTCTGCGAAATCCATGCAAAATCAAACTGTTTATATCTGTGTCAAGTGTCAAAACAATACGTAGTAACCATAGTAGCCTGCTCTGTTGTAGGAAAACGTCAACAAATTGCGGGGCGTGACGTAACACTTTCTAATTGGTGTTCGCTATCATGTGAATTAAAACTATTTTTTTACGAATTTATTTTGTAAAAATATTAATAAGCTTTAACTTTTATGAGAAATAGACTGTTTTTTTCTTATCTACGTCTCTTCATTTATAATAATTAGAAACTATAAATCAAGCAATTTGTTATTAGTGGCAACAAGCCTTTTACATTATATAACATTAATAAGTTCGCCAGTTGACCTATAGATGTCGTCGTTTGCTTGTAAGCTTGTACCGTTTTTCAAACGGTGCTGATGATTACTATGAAAAAATGTAACCTGTCCGTTATCAAAATTAGATAACGATCTTTAAAGATTCTTCGTGGCAGTACAATGGGCGGCTATATCATAGTAAGTAATTTCTTCCAGTCAACCTTAGTAATGACAGGATTGTAAGAGGAAAAAGTACCGATAGTTCAATGTAGGTACGGATATTGCTTCATTATAACTTTATTATTAATACATATATACGAAAAGTTTATCGGATTCAATTTCTACGTAGCCTGTCTGTGGTAAACTCAATTCACCCCTCAGGGAGAGATCTCACCCTTGAATTATCAGATATAATTAAATTTGCAGACCAACCGTGTGTTTAAAACTAAATTATAATAAATTCAGTATATGTAAATTTGCTGAAAGAAAATTTATGTTTATTTTTAATTTTTAATTATTTGGTAAATTTTAAAACGCTTAAGGAGACTGAAATTTGAAATTTGATTCTGATACTTAACTGAAATATCATATTTCAATCCTCAGATAAAAGTATCTGTCAAATAAATTTTAGCTCTGTCCCTTTCTTTCATATGGCTTATGAAAAAGAAAGCAATATTTTAACTGACAAATAGTTTTGTACAAAAAAAATTACAAAATGTAAACTGATGGTCGATCGTGCCAAAAAGTTTTCGAGTGGATACCACACATCGGCGCACGCAGCGTAGGAAGACCAGCCCCGAGATGGACAGATGATCTCATACAAGTGGCAGAAAGACGCAGGATTGAAGCCGATTCCAATCGATCTTTTTGGAAATCCAGGGAGGCCTATGTCCAACAGTAAACTTCTTAAGGCTAAGATGATGATGATCAACAAAATGTTGGCGTGGAGGTGGACAAATTGAAGACATTTTGGTGAAAAGTTAAGTTAAAATTATTCGCAACAAGCTGAAAACACCACTTTGGCCTCGAACGTAACTATAGTTTCGAAACTAGTTTCGATGTAAACATAATTCATACTTGGTATGATACTGGTGTCGACCACAAAAGTATTTTTCCGTATTCGTTACCACGGTTTCGTAGCAATACTAATGAAAGTCAAAGAAGTGAAAGACGAGTGGCAGGACTCCAGTAAGTGAAAATGTCTAAATGTGAACAGGATAAAGCTGTGTTTTAAGGAAGTCTAATTCAGAGTACTTATTTACCTAACAAAGTCAAAAATCACTGTCACCACACTATTTAGTTTATAATCGATGTATATTCCACACATATTATATGTCATACTAATCGCACATCGATGGGGCGAACACAGATCTACCCAAATAGTACAGACAGGTACATGAAGACAATCAACGTCACCTGCAGATTTTCCCATAGGATCTTGTGACATGTAAATGCATTCCTGGAGGGTACGTGGTACATCATGGAAAGCTCTTAGCGATATACCTATTTAGAGATGAGCCGAACATTCGAATTGTTCAATTTCTTGGTACACGCGAAACATTCGTTTGTTCGAATTCAGAACGTAGCGTAGGATTAAAAAATAAAATAAAATGCAAATTAATAATGCATAGCTCTGGCCCTCATGTTATGGCCATTAAAATATATAATAAGTTGCCACAACAATTACAAGAAATTGAAAATGAACAGGAGTTTGCCCAAACCCTCAAAACTATATTAATTAATAAGTGTTACTATACCTTAGACGAGTTCCTTAATGATAAAAAAATTATCGAATATCCGCTCCGTACCAGTTGCTACACCCTACCAGGGTCATTGTATTACTAAAAACAAACATGTACTGTTACATCTCCATGTAACCTATAAAGAATGCAATAAACTATTGACTATTGACTATTGATTCGAAAATATAAACATGTGTGAAGTGAGGGATTCTTTAGTAGAATCCTGAACGAAGTAAGAAATTTCTTAAATGTCTATAATTTAGGAGAGATATATATTTCAGATCGTATTATGGGTCAATGTTCGTCATTATTTGCAACTACTCATCAATAGTGTGTCTGATATGAGCAGATCGTGCGCCGAGAGTAGTACTTGATAAAGAAAAAATATAAAATTAATATCCTACTCGTTTCAAAATTATGCCTCTAAATTGTCGTTAACAAACACTCATTATACACTCTATAATTGTGTGAAATGTCCACAAATATCTATTTATTATTATTAATTATAACTATTTGGAAAACGTTACATAAAGGTATGTAAAATGGCATTTTTCTGTCCAAGTCAACCTATGAATGGAAAAAGTTAACTTTGCTCCACAAATCCACATCCGATAGGCCTGATGAATAGAATTGTGTTAAATTAGTACTAAATAATCACTTCACCTCTTCGGAGTGCATTTATTTGAAAGTAATCAGTTCGCATGATCGCCGCGCGGTTAAGTACTTTAACAAAATGTAGTTGATATAGCCTTAAGAAATTGACAGGGACACATAATGTAGTTGATATAGCCTTAAGTAATTGACAGGGACACATAATGTAGTTGATATAGCCTTAAGAAATTGACAGGGACACATAATGTAGTTGATATAGCCTTAAGTAATTGACAGGGACACATAATGTAGTTGATATAGCCTTAAGTAATTGACAGGGACACATAATGTAGTTGATATAGCCTTAAGAAATTGACAGGGACACATAATGTAGTTGATATAGCCTTAAGTAATTGACAGGGACACATAATGTAGTTGATATAGCCTTAAGTAATTGACAGGGACACATAATGTAGTTGATATAGCCTTAAGTAATTGACAGGGACACATAATGTAGTTGATATAGCCTTAAGTAATTGACAGGGACACATAATGTAGTTGATATAGCCTTAAGAAATTGACAGGGACACATAATGTAGTTGATATAGCCTTAAGAAATTGACAGGGACACATAATGTAGTTGATATAGCCTTAAGTAATTGACAGGGACACATAATGTAGTTGATATAGCCTTAAGTAATTGACAGGGACACATAATGTAGTTGATATAGCCTTAAGAAATTGACAGGGACACATAATGTAGTTGATATAGCCTTAAGTAATTGACAGGGACACATAATGTAGTTGATATAGCCTTAAGTAATTGACAGGGACACATAATGTAGTTGATATAGCCTTAAGTAATTGACAGGGACACATAATGTAGTTGATATAGCCTTAAGTAATTGACAGGGACACATAATGTAGTTGATATAGCCTTAAGAAATTGACAGGGACACATAATGTAGTTGATATAGCCTTAAGTAATTGACAGGGACACATAATGTAGTTGATATAGCCTTAAGTAATTGACAGGGACACATAATGTAGTTGATATAGCCTTAAGTAATTGACAGGGACACATAATGTAGTTGATATAGCCTTAAGAAATTGACAGGGACACATAATGTAGTTGATATTGATTATCCATTATTAGATCCGTTTGGCGCGTCTGAGCCTGAGAATGCTTAATTATTTAATGTATGCTGAATGTATGCCATTTTGGCCCGACTGCGTAAGAAGTAGAATTATGTGTAATGTCCACAAATATTTATTTATTTATTATTTATTTTTCTCGAGTGTATATGTTTGTACGTGTGTATGTGTAAATATATGTTTATCTATTACCGCCTACAACCTAAACGGCTTGACAGATTTAAAAAAAACGTCGTTTGTAAAACTAGAAAACAACATCACAAATATTGGACAAAAAATCATAAGTCATAGAGGCTGTTCAGCTAGAGAACTAATGTAGCATAGAGGGCGCTGCTGTACTTATTTCATTATATTGTTCAGTCGAAACCACAGTATACCATAGTAGTATATACATACTTCCAGACGTTAGTTCTATATATAAGTAAACAGATTCTATCTATTATGCGATAATTTACGAGCGACTTAAAAATCTAGTTCTTTGGGCTTATCACAGAAATAAAGTGTTCCAGAAGTCTGTTTTGAGAGCCTCATTGAAATTCAAGCTATATACCCTTTTTGTGTTCGATTTTACTGTCAAGTAATACCTATCAAGTGAGATGTGGCCGTACACCTAACTTGTCAGACACAAAAACATTACGTGTATATCCTTATTCAATTATTATTGAAGAACAAAAAGTATCTTGTAAGTATGTCGTTGCACGCCTAATGAGTTTACCTTATTCGAATAAGCAGATCGAATGAAGTTTTAAATGCCTGGTTAACAATATTTTTCCCATCTCTATTTCTTTCTCATATGAAATCCGAGTAACATCTAACTTGAAATGCAGAGATATCGAAAGCTCTTGTTTGAAATAAAACAATTAAGTTTTCCTTTAATTTTCCGATTCTATTTAATTTTTTTTTCTCTATTTGTATATATTGAATAACATTAATTTGTCACCAATTGACAATTATTTCATCTATGAATAATATAAAAAAAATACAACATGTTTTTTATTTTTATTTTTTATTTAACATTTCGTTTTCTCTATTTTTAATAGAGTTACTTTAGTTAGTAATATATTATTATTTATTTTACTTTTTGACTAGGTACAAAAAAGAGATGTAGAACAATTTCCTGCCGTCTTGTGTATTCCTTGTAGCTATAAAGTTTTATAGGTATAGTGGAAAAAGTTATAATTATTAACCGAGTTCCAAAAAGGAGGAGGTTCTAAAATTTTTCTTTGACGTTTGTTCAGCGATGGCGATTACTTTGCCTTTTATGAATTGATTTCGATATTTTCTATATTGTTTGGTAGAGTCATATTTTAGAGTCTCCTATAAATTTCATCAAAATCGGTTCGGGACTTTGTTTTTTTTAACAAAATAACTAAAAAAAAGTCATTCAAGTACCTACCTAAACGAATTGCGTATTTTGAAATTGGTATCAGTTTTTTAAACTGTAATTGTGAGCCAAGTATCGTCTTCCCCCTTACCCACTCTACTGGCTAAATGGTTTGTATTGAGTATTTAAAAAAGTCATAGTACCTATAAGTATGCGTGGCGAAATTATTAATATTTTTTTCATATACCCAACACCAACAATTTAGCTAGCTGGGAGGGGATGGGCACTTTTGACTGTAACTTTTTTTTAATGTTTATATTTTGCAAGTAGATCCCTAAATTGAAAATTAGTTTTCACACATCTCGCAACATCTTTAGATTGCTTAAGGGTACCCCACATGATGGGTACATGAGAAAAAATAATAAAATATTTACCCCCGCTATACGTGTAGAGGAGGTACCCCGATTTGTTTTAAAAAATATATTTTATCTCAGAGACAAATAACGACTGCATTTTGATGAACCGTAGCTAAGAATACTCCCGATCAAATTTTTCTTTCAAACAAAAAAAAAATAATTCAAAATCGGTTCATCCGTTCGAGAGCTATGATGCCAGACAAACACACAATTATACACATATTACAGATACACACGTCAAACTTATAACACCCCTCTTTTTGAGTCGGGGGTTAAAAAACCGGACAAGTATGAGTCAGACTCGCTCACCGAGGGTCCCGTACAAACTAGTAGGTAAATAAAAGGGGAAAATTTTGATATTTTTTTATATTTTCCTTCATAAACCGAAAAATATACATCGTAAAAATATTTGAAAACCTGTTTTAGCATATGCTAACGAAGATCTCTAATATAATAGCCCCACATGATACGGTTAAAGCACTTTAAAATGTAGACCCTCATTCCTTGCATAAAGACACTTTTTTTTGTGATTAAACTAAAAATGTACAGTTCTAGCATTTTTGCCTATATGTGTACTCTAACACAATGCTTCTTGACAAATTTTATAGTTCTAGGTCAACGGGAAGTACCCCATAGGTTTTGATTCCCATGTGAGTGTCGAAATGTGCGTTTTTACGACATAATCGCCTGTAACTTTTTTTTTTACGAATATGAGAAATTTGATTTTTCTTTTTGCAACAAGATACTATGGATCTGCGTATACTTATGGTTTTAATTTCAACACGACACATTCACGCGTTCCCGAGATACAGTCTTGACACCCGGACGGACGGACAGACAGACAGACGGATAGACGGACAACAAAGTGATCCTATAAGGGTTCAGTTTTTTCCTTTTGAGGTACGGAACCCTAAAAATGGGAATGGACGTCTCAGTTGTGTTGCTAGTCGAACAAAATAATGAAATAAGGACAGCAGCGCCCCCAATGACAGGCTCAAACAGACTACGTAACGTTTACGGGTAACGAATGACCAAGTACCCGACACATGTATCGAAGCGCCAAAACCTTGCGTGCGCGCAAAGCCACGTTTCTCTTTGCAAAAAAAAACCGCATTTCTCAAAAGCGATAAAGTTAACGTAAACATCTGTAAACATATTTGACACGTGTACACCAGATATGATACGAGTGTGGATAAGTTGTTTCCGCTATTCTACCACAAAGTGCCTTTTTTTAACGTTGGCTATTCCAAGTGACTTGTCGAGCGATTTTTTTAAGTGCCCACATCAGATGAGTGTCCGAGATGGCAGCTGTTTAGTTTTTGTGGTGACATTTACTTGTATTTGTTAACCGACTGTTTAGGAAAGGAAGGAAGATTTTGAAGTAAACTAACACCTTTAGAACATTCCTTGTATTTTAAGGGTGGTAGTTTACTTCCATTTGTTCTATTAAACTTTGTAAGGCGATGTGCTAAGTATATGAAATGGAATAAAATAAGTATTTTACAAGCTTTTTATTATTTTCTTGTCTCGGGTCTGTAATTTAACTCGTATTGAAATTTGACCCACATCCGGTTTCCGAATGAGCTGAAATTTTGCATGTATGTATCTGATGACGGATGCTTGACCGATTTTGATGTGCGCGGTGTCGTTAGATTTGTCTTCTCTCCCTTAGTGGCATAGGCTATTTTTTTATAATACATCTCTCGCAAAAATTTAAAAAAATACGTTTTTTCGTAACTTCTAACGACCAGTTTTGTTATAAACAAGTGATTTTACTAGAATTATTCTAAAGAATGCGCATTTACAATCTTTAACAGCCATTTTACGCATATTTTCACACAAAACGTAAGTACTTACCTACACACAACAGCGTGTCAAGCGTAACGAAACAGTAACTTATATTGCAAAAACCGCTTTTCTGCAGTCGGGTATTTTGTTTTCATTTTAATATAGATACTAATTGTTTAAACATTATATTGAAATAATATAGCTACTACCATATGTCACTCCCATAACTGTAAATCATGCCAAAAATTAGATATATACCTACATCATTATAAATAAAAACTACGGGTCACTCACGTCTAATTTAAGCCGAAAAATCCAACGTTTGAAAGCTCCTTTGAAAAATACCGCCGAATGCGGTTGAAACTATAGTCGAAAACAGACGTGAGTGACCCGTAGTTTTTATTTAAAATGTGTGAAAACCACGTTAGTTTCCATAGTAAAATACCTACATAAGTTCCAAAAACACTACCCTCATACCACAGTCGCGTAAAACCGACCGTAGCTACCTACAAGTGAGCAGAAGTTCCCTGCTATAACTCCCATTTCGCCTAACAGGCCACATTTATTAGCGGTGTTAGCGGGAAGCTCGTTCTAATTTTAAACGGGGTAGATTGGTGGCGAAGGGATATATGTCAAGTTGGAAGTCGTGTGGCCGACGCAACCGACCTGCTACATTTTACATTACCTGTCACTGTCACTGTCACTGGCACATGGAGCACACACACTGCGACTGGACCCCCGAAAGATTAGGTTACTTTGTTTTACCCTTTTAGGAGGAACTTTAAACTTGTTAGATTTTAGTTGTAAGCAGAATAATTAGTAGAATGTAGTAGGTACCTATTGGTAGTTATTAGGTACTATTAAAAGAAAAATAAAATACCCGACTGCAGAAAATAGGTGTTTGCAGTCTAACTTACGATTTCGTTACGCTTGATACGCTGTTGATTGTAAGTTTTTTAGTATGTCATACTTTATAAGTGGTCACCTAAAACCTAAAACCGACCTACCAAACAAAAAATGAATCATCAAAATCCATTCATAATTCATTAAAAAAAATACATCGAATAGAGAAACTACGCATTTTGGAAGTCTGTTGAAAAGCATATAGGTTACCCCAGACCGAGAAAGGTCTAAAAATAATCCAATTGCTGAAACCCTCTACCAGTTGGCAACATACCCAGCATGCTGCCAGCATTCCTACGTTGAATGGCAATGCTTATGCATTGGGCCATATACGCACTATTAACATTTGTTATAGGTAAGTAAAAGTAAGACATACAGATACACCGTTGGTCCGAAAGCGTAGAGTAAGACTCCCATCCCCTTTGGTACGGAAGCCTAATAAGAGTAGAAATGTTATTTAATTTAGAGACTATTCAAACAAACAAGATAAAAAGAAACAGTGTGAGGCCGAAAACTATATCCTCAATGATTAATGACCACGTGCCATTATAGATAAAAATAGTGTTTTGTTTTAAGATAATGAGCGTTTACTTGATAAATAATTAAT
The DNA here is from genome assembly GCA_947563715.1 of Lycia hirtaria. Lineage (NCBI taxonomy): Eukaryota > Metazoa > Arthropoda > Insecta > Lepidoptera > Geometridae > Lycia > Lycia hirtaria. The sequence continues at coordinate 20,786,937 of OX387386.1, read as the reverse complement.
GACTCGGGAGACGAGATGAAGTTGAAGATAATTATGTTTAATTGATATACATTAATTACATTCCGATTTTATACGTTGAAGCCTTAATATTACCTGATATATAGATTTTAACCGACTGTCCAAGAAAGTGGATAATTTTTGTTTCGAGTGAGAAAAAAATCTTTATTACTTTATACAGTCGGATTTTTAATTTTTTCAACTTTAATTGGGATTGTGTTAGTCTGTAAAGGTAGTTTGACATCAGGCGGATAACGGTCAAGTGCAAGTCGAATATTGAAAGAAAAAGTGGTGATATAAGGAATATGAATTTATTTCTTTACAGAAATTAATTTAGTTATCATGAAAGTAACAAAAATGCATATAGACATTTTTTTCCAATTATATAATAGATACGCTTTTTGATTTTCTTGACACACGCATTAAAATGGAGTTGTTACGAATCATTGACCATTTCTTAATATAGTAGAGAAATTCACGAATCGTTGACTATTTCTTGAAATAAAAGAGTATTTCACAAATCGTTGACCATTTCTTGTAATAGTAGTGTATTTCACGAACGTTGACCATTTCTTGAAATAGTAGTGTATTTCACGAATCGTTGACCATTTCTTGAAATAGTAGAGTATTTCACGAACGTTGACCATTTCTTGATATAGTAGAGTATTTCACGAATCATTGACCATTTCTTGAAATAGTAGAGTATTTCACGAATCGTTGACGATTTCTTGAAATAGTAGAGTATTTCACGGATCGTTGACCATTTCATCGAATGGCTCGAGACATTCAGGGGATATATTTTAAAACTTCGACGCCTAGTGAAAAGACTGACTTAATTCAATCTCGATATAATATTGGCACAGCACTTTCTTTTTAACCAAACAAAAGCCAATCTAAATACAAAACTGACAAGACACAAGCTTATAACGCGTTATCACTGAAATCTAACCTAAAACAAACTACAAACAAAAACGGCGTATGTGCGGAGCGCGCGCTGCAAGACACGGACCGGCCAATTCAGCCCGCGCCTACTCTACAGGCGAATTCAATTAACTGTACAAGGCACGGGAGTAATAAATTCTCTAAACAATCAGAATTCGAGCCTGGTAATATGTCCGTTCGCTTGCATACGCATTGCGGCCATGGCGCTGTTTAATCAACGGGTAAACACGTTGTCCGTACCGTTCCCTCCCTTGTGGACACATGTATCTATGTGCGAGGCCCTTTTTTTTGGCAACCGTAAAAAGGTTTATGTGCCCATTGTTACTGAAAAGATTACTTTTCGCCGTTTATTTGGGAGCTAGTTAATTAATGCGAATTACAAATGGACTATACTGCGTTGTTTTTGGACCGCGTCCCGTGCGGGATTGTGGGTTGTTTTTTAGGATTCCGTTCCGACAGAATGCCAATAGGAGCCAATTACTAAGCCTATCGCTATCTGCCCGTTTGTCTAACTAAAGGCATATAAAGATGGTTTATGAAACCAAACATCTTTCTATATTTTTTTTACCGACTTCCAAAAAGAAGGAGGTTCTCAATTCGACTGTATGTTTTGTTTTGTATGTTTGTTCAGCGATCACTCCGTCAATTATGAAATGTTTTTGGTGATTCGTGACTGGGACTGAGACTTTTGTTTGTAAGTAAAACCTCAAAGACCTCAAACCTAAAAGGTCCCGCATACATTTTATCAAAGTACTGAAACAAACCAAGTACTGAACCGTCAGTACTTGGTTTTTATAACAATATAACTATAAAAATGTCATCCAAGTAAACGAATTGCGTATGTTGAAATCGGGTTTTTCAGTTTTTTTTAACTATAATTATGCATAGTATTTTTTTGATTTCTCTATTTAAGCCTTTGGGGTGGTTTAACAATCCTACCAGCGTCAGCTGGCGACGCGCCGACAACACGCCAACAAATATGACCGGACCTATTAAATATTTTATCAATAAGCAATCTTTAGTCTGTTAAGGTACGGAAGCCTCGTTCCGCTAAATTCATACTTGACCAAATTATTCGACCAACGTCAAGCGATGTTGTTTAGTTCGAAGTACGTAACATCTTAGAATTTCTTTGTCTTAATGATTCAACAGTTTTGTAATGTGGTATGCGTAAATAAAACAGAAATAATGGATACAGTACCGATGGCGCCTGCTTGTTAGAGGGGCGCCTCGCCTCGCCTCGCCTCGCCTCGCCTCGCCTCGCGGGGGGTAACACAAACTTGAGCCACGTCTTACAACGGAATGCCTGTAACGCACTTTCACAGTTTTGATACACGCAGAGTGCTTTTAACCGACTTCAGAAAGGAGATTCTCATTTCGGTTGTTTTTTTTTTTGTTTTTTTCCCGCTTATCTCTTTCATTTATAAAACGTTTTCTTATGTTTGTTTTCGCTTTTTTTTACTGCTGGGCGCAGGCCATCTTCTCATTATGAGAAGGGTAAGTCCATAGTCTACCACGCTGGCTAAGTGCGGGTTGGCAGACTTCACACATATTCAAGATCATTGAGAACTCTCAGACGTAGAGGTTTCGTCACGATGTTTTCCTTCACCGTTTTTGAAGTGGGCGGTAATCAACAATACGCACATAACTCCGAGAAGATAGAGGTGCGTGCCACGGGATTCGAACCCAGGACCTGCGGATCGCAAGTCAGACGGTCTCCCGACTAGGCTGCCGGGAACTTACTGTTTTCGCTTATCTCCGTCATTTACAAACCGATTTGAAAAATTATTTTTATTTTAAAGGTTATATTTTCTGATTAGTCCCATTGAAATTTTATTAAAATTGGTTCAGTGGTTTTGGTTTTAATACAAAATAACTGGAAATATATGTAATCCAAGCCAAGTAAACAATATAATTATGTTATGTGTAACAACGTATCAGTTGTTATACCCTATCAGGGTCATTATATCACTAAAAGCAAACATGTACTTCAACATCTCCATGTACCTAACTTATAATAAATGCAATAAACTTATTGACTATGACATTTTCAAGTCAGTTTTTTAAACTGTACTGTTTAATTAAAGTACTTAAGTACTTTAATTAAAACGCACTTGCCTATTTGTCTATGGTAAGTTTGATTTTTTTGTGAAATGAGTTAAGTTTGTATCAATTATTTTGGCAAAAATTGGCAAAAACGGTTTTTGTAGACTATCTTGCGATTTCGTTACACTAAACTTGGTATACTGTTGAGAGTAACATCGCTGTAAAAAGTTATAAATACGCATTCTTTAGCATATTATTTAGAAATTTATTACGAAAAAGTTTGTTGGAGGTTAGGAAAAAGTACATTTCTATATTTTTACGAGAGTTGAATTATTATTATTAGATTAAAAATATAACCTATGACACCCAAGGAGTGAAGATAAATCTAACGACACCTCGACCATCAAAATCGGTCAAGCTGATTAGGCTGTAGAAGGTAATATAGGAATATATTATATAAGTACATACATACCCACATACATATGTACATGCAAACATACATATATAGACTCGAAAAACATGGCCTTCCTTCATACGCAGTCGGGTAATAATATAAAATCACACTAGCGTTACCTAGCCAAAACTGCAGCAGCTGCTTTAGAAAGGATCTTTGTTAAATGCATCTACACCCTTGTTGCTCAAAACCACATTATTTCGGATCAAGCCACTTTTATTTTCAGCGGTCGATTAATATGATATTGATTTTTATTACATTAAATGTTGTTTGTAGATGTTAAAAACATTTCCTACGGAAGTGTGAGTGTTGTTTACACATCGCCACTCCGCGCGTATGACGAGGTAGACGGCGCGGGTGTCCTGCGTCTGCGCACATTGTTCTGGGGGTCGAGACCCATCTCATTATTCATCCCCGTCGCGACGGCAACACCTCTTCACCTGCTAATTTATCCCTAATTAACCTTTAGCCACTTGTCCCACGAAAGCTAGAAACGACTAGATAGCGATTATTTTCTCGCTCAAGAAATTAACAATAAATATAGAATTTACATTTTAAACCGATTAACGACAGCTTATCGTATTTGATTGGGAGGCTTAAATTATTTATGATATATTTAGAGGAGCAAAAATATGGCGGTTATGATGAAGGTGAGGCTCTGTGCGAGCATATTTAGTAGTTATAATTTTATATCGTTCCTGATAATTATGAAAAAAATTATCAAAGGAAATATCTTCATAAAACGCATATAAGTATTACTTACCTACATTACTTCGAGCTTTCAAAACTACCTACGTAAGGCCTACCATAAGCGACAAACTGACTGACCAATATCATATATCCTAAATCGCTGGTTTTATACAGATATGAAATTTGGACAGTGCCATCCTTGTGAAGTGTACGCATTCACTAGGTTTACCTACCTACAGATAGGATTTTTCGATCGCAGTGAAACCACGAAAAACTGCTAGTTATAAAGTTCAGAGAAAAAAAAACTTCCAAAACAAAAATTACTAGGGCAAGGAAAAGAAGCCCTACCACTATCCCATATTCTGTACATTTTCTCTACATAGAGAGCGAGCATTCACGAAGCTGCGCTTTTTGATGGTAATAAATGTTCTTGTTTCCATATTTAAAAAGATCTAGAAAACTACGATGTCTCCGGTTTTGAACAAAAAATAATTAAAATAAAGATGTTACAGCAACATGTAATTTTTCGGTTATTATTTTGACACATGCTGAGAATCTAATCCCCCCACTAGCTTCGCGTTGCTTCTAGCTTTACTCGCGTCTCTCTAATCATCGGCGCTGGGACGAGAGCCTCACGAGTTGTAGCCGAGAAGCCGCGTCCGCGACAACCGTATCGCTCCAACGACTCCGCTATCTGATCCCTCGTAAAAATTAATTACGTACATATGTTCATAAATATCTAAGTTAGCATTTACGGCTAACTGAAGCTCGGCGGTTCACGCGAACTCGAAACGAACGCACGCACCAACTACATAATTACTCTGGGTTACCTATCTATAACCCGAATTACGAAATATCGAATATCGTTTCCACGAAGACAATTCGTTTTTAAAGACTCTATCAAAATCCCGAACCCTCATTTAACAACTCGTCGGATAACCGAATCTTCCTAATACGAATGATTCTGTGTAATAATAAACAAACCTAACGAAACTAACCTTTAAATTGATAGGTATATCTGATAATAAACTCTTATATAATTGCAGAAAAGCACTTTTTACAATCTATTGGATAATATAGAACAGTATACCTAAAGTATAAAAAAATAAAAATGAAACTACACACTAAACTAAAAACTAAAACTAATGTAACAAACCACTACTATCAGTAGCCGCATGCCATGTTGAATAACAATTCTTATTCTTTGTGCTAAGTAGATAATTAAATAACAATAAAATAAAATAAAACAATTATCTGATAATTAAATCTTTGTAAATTAATGTTTCTGGATTTAATAAAACAGAAACGTATTGAACCTAACCTAATAATTATTCTGGCAAATGAAACTTGCTAACAAACTTATGGAATCATAGACAGTTCTCTTCTTCTCTGAAATGGAATCGGGCAACTAACATTCAAACAAACGTATTTCGGATCACTGATAGGTTACTTTACAGCGAGCAAAAACTTAACATGTCAAGCGCTACTTTATTTTGTTTTTGTCACTTTTTGTCACTTCCTGTCGTAAGAGAGACGCCTGGGTGCTCTTCTATATTCCAAAAATGCAAAATTGGCTCAAATTGCTTGATATTAACGATGACAGATGTGTTGGCGCCAGCCCTTGTCGTTGCCTACTTAAATAAAACTTTATTTATACAATTGTAGAGACTATTTTTGTGTGTTAATCATTCTAAATCTGTTGGGGCAAGTGATCGGATGTGTTGATACTACTGCCATGGATATGCAATTAGTGACAGTTTTTTTTTTCTGTTGAAAAATGAGATGTCGACTCTATATTTTAATAACGGTCTACGGAACTCAAATGGTATTATTTTATAGGAACTTTTGTTAACAAGGTGTTTGACTAGAGCTAACGAAATAATATATGGCATGATATTGTCTTTTAAATCTAAACGCTGTGTATAATAACTTTGTTCTGCGTTGGAATTATTTTATGGGCTGGAACTTTGATAAAAAGTCATTGGGCCGGAGAGTGATATCATGTTATTTTCACGTAGGATAAAGGCTAAGTACGGATTGGTATTATTGTTTAAATATCATATATAATATCTAAATATACATTTTTTTATCCGAAAACAGCCTTGCACTTCACCATCAACTCACCTGATGTTAAGCGAAACGGCGTGGCCGAGGATAGAGCTTGTCGATTTAGAAGATATCACTCTCACTCTGGTCTGGCCTTGAAAATTCCTAAATTGTAGTTCTCAGGAAACAGAAATGACGGCAAAGAATTCCATTCCTGTGCAGTACGCGAAGAGATTTTTTAGCACAAGAATGTGGAACCACACCGTCGCTTAACATCAGGCGAGTTGGTGGTCAATCGTAGATCTATATTGCATGAAAAAAATCAACTTAACATCTTACCTCGCTATGCTTCCCAAAATTCATATGTGATTTTTTCTGAATTTTTGAGTAAATATTTTTCCGCCGGTGAATTTTTTTCTACTCGTATAACTACTCGAAACATTTTGTATTTTTTGTTACTAAAATGTGTCTTTTCAACCTACTTCTAAATGGAGGAGGTTTCAATTCGTTTGTGTTTTTAAATGTTATTTACGGTAAGGTAGGTTTATGAACTGATTTAGATATACCCATTTTTAGGGTTCCGTACCTCAATAGGAAAAAACGAAACCCTTATAGGATCATTTTGTTGTCCGTCTGTCCGTCTGTCCGTCCGTCCGGGTGTCAAGACCTTTATCTCGGGAACGCGTGAAGGTATCGAGTTGAAATTAAAACCATATAAGCAGATTCATAGTATCTTGCTGCAGAAAGAAAAATTAAATTTCTCAGATTTCGTAAAAAAAAGTTACAGACGAATATGTCGTAAAACACGCACATTTCGACACTCACAGAGGAATCAAAACCTATGGGGTACTTCCCGTTGCCGTAGAACTCTGAAATTTGGCAAGAAGCATTGTGTTAGACTCTAACACAATGCTTCTTGCCAAATTTCAGAGAACTCTAAATTAGAGTATACATATAGGAAAAAATCCGAAAACTGGACATTTTTAATTTAATCACAAAAAAATTGTGTCTTATGCAAGGAATGAGGGCCCAAATTTAAAAGTGAATTAACCGTATCATGTGGGGTATAATATAAAAGAGCCTCATTAGCATAAGCTAAAATACTTTCTTTGCCCCCTGCAGACCCTTCACTTCAGCTGGGAACCAAAACTTTTTAGGCGAATTTTGATTAAGTACAGAGTGGCCGCGCAAAGCAACGTTGACTGCCTCAAACGCCAGCGGTTTACTGACTACTACAAAATGAACGGGACGCTTGCTCGGATCCGAGTGGGAGGCGCCGCTACTATAGCCTCACTCCACTAGGATCCGAATGATGAGCAAGGAATGTGTCAAATATTTTTACGATGTATATTTTTCGGTTTATGAAGGAAAATATAAAAAAATATATGATTTCCCCCTTTTATTTAGTTTGTACGGAACCCTCGGTGGGCGAGTCTGACTCGCACTTGTCCGGTTTTTTTACTTACTTTTAGATTGATCCTATAATTTTGATTTCGTATTTTTATTCTAGTTTTGTTATGTGTACCTACTTATATCCACAAATAAATATAGTAGGTAATAGTTCTACCTAGGTATGTCTATGTCTGTAAAAATTTCATCAACATCAGTCCAGTAGTTTAAAAAATATGTCATCCAAGTAAAGTACCCAACAAAATTGCGTAGGTATTTTGAAGTCGGCTTGTCTCAGTTTTTAAAACTAAGTAGGTATAATAATTATTTGAAATTGATTGGTGGGCCAAGAGATGGACAGATGATTCTCATACAAGTAGTGGGAAGACGCTGGATGCAAGCCGCTTCAATCGGTCTTTTTGGAAATCCATGGGGGAGGCCTATGCCCAGGAGTGGACTTCTTATGGCTGAGATGATGATGATGATGAAGATTGGGAGACATTTTCATACTGAGCCATCTAGCCCCAAACTAGGTAGGCATGTTTAGCATGTTTTTTTTGTAAATACATATAGGTACTTAGAAACACCAAAGCACAGAACAAACATTTCATCATACACAATGTTAGTCCAGGATGGGGATCGAATCCACAACAAAGAACTTTTAAGGTAGAACTACCATCTGAGCTTTGAGGTTAACAAGTGTCCATACATATTAAAAGAAAAACAAAATTCCCGACTGCAGAAAAGCAGTTTTTACAGTTTAACTTACGATTTTGTTACGATTGATACGCTGTTGAGTGTACGTTTTTGTGAGAATGTATAAGTAATAAGTATAATGCGCATTCATTAGATTAATTCTAGTAAATTATTACGAAAAAGTTCGTTAGAGGTTATGAAAAAACGCATTTTTTTGTTTATTGTTATGCGAGGGATGTATTATTATTATTACAAAAAAATATACCTACTTAACCTATGACACTCAGGGAGTGAAGACGAATCTAACCAAATCACGCACATCAAAATCGGTCAAGCCTTTTAAGCATAACCATACATACAAACATACATACCTACTTTAAAAAACCATAACCTTCCTTCTACGCAGTCGGGCAAAAAAAGTGAATCCACATTTCTGTGTAGTATGTTTTTAAATTTGGAATGACGTTGAGTGGTAACTATCTTTTCCCTGCACTAGGTAAGTATAATTATTTCGGTCACGCCTCGTAAACTCCCAGATTGATATGTTTTTAAATAATTTCTTGTACTGGAACTAGTAACAATTATATATTAAATCCAAAAACATGAAACAAACTCAACGATAACCGGAAACTAAGCCTTTATGACACAAACGGATACTTTATTAAAATGACTAATACATAATTAAGTAAGTATTTTAATTAAGTTTTATTTTAAATCACACGTTTTGTTTGTTTTGAACATAATAGTTAAAAAAAAAACAATAATGCTTACTTAGTTAGTTAATAGTTTTTGGTTTTATTTCGAGAGACATGTTGGAGTTAGTAAAACTCAAAGCATCTTACGAGGTATACAAGCGCGCTCCGTCGTAGACCGTAACATCTAAGCATCTAAGTACTCTTTAGCTCGATGTATACTCAAAATATCTCTTTCTCTCTCACACACAAATGCCGAGTGCTATGCGTATTCATGTAATCAAATGTTAAAAATGGTCGCTATAATATTAGGTAGGGTAGGTACAGTTACGTCAAATAGTCACAACAGTTTGACAGTTACGTTTGACAGTTGACAATTGTTCACTGCAATTTACCGGTCAAAGATACAAAGCGTACAGAAAGAATGCTTAGCATTCCACGTTGTTTCTGTGAATTACTTATACGATTTTTCTAGTGGTTAAACGCTAAACTTAAAACTTTTAAAACACTTTTGGCAAAGTCCGCCGGAACATTTTCTTTTCTGAATCGGAAGTAGTTTGCAAAATATATTTTTGTTAAAAGATCATGTAGAAAAGATAATGTAGGGTAGACCGAGGCGAATAGGATCACTTCAAATTTGGGTTGGAAAAAAAACATACTTCTGAATAAGGCACAGCAGTTTTATTTATTGAATCATAATCAGTATTTATCATAGTTTATAATCACTTACTAAAATGTTAAACAATACTAAAACTTTCTTCTTAATTAACAAAAACTTGAAAATTGGGTAAAAACCGATTCACCCCCGATTTGGGGGCGAATTGGATCAAACAAATAAACTTCTTTTGAACAAACAAACATTATAAAAAACTTAAATGTTTATAAAAACGCTTATATAAACCTAAATTATGAGATCAGTTACTTATCTGTACATAATTCACAAGTGTATAAAGCCTTTAGCATCGACTCTGTCGGCGCAATTCTCCAACGGTTCATTATTTGACTCTGACATAATTTGGCTCTGATTCTGAGAATTCATTAGGTTGTAGGTCCTTAGTTGGGCTTGGTTTTGGTTCTGGATTTGTAGGTACTGCATAGTTCCGAACCATCTAAAACAACATATAAATAAATATTGGTTAGTTATATGCATTAAGCGTTATGATCAAATTCGCCCCAAAATCAATGATCCGAATAGCCCCATACCCATATTTTAAAAACAATATCTTTTGAAAAAATATCCATAACTATAGCGTAAAAAACTAGCATTATACTCATATTTCATTTCAAATAGCATATGGTAAAACAACAATTAAAACAATAAAGCTAATTAAAGATACCAGAAAATGCAAAACCAAAATCATTTACCTTATATTTGGCGCAAAACGCGACCGCTTCCTACATCCGTGTCACTTGCGATTTTCGCTGACACTGAGGTGCGGGCGAGAGAGTTCTACTATAAATTCAAAATAGCGTGAACTTGAACCAGGGAACGTTTTGACGTTTGCAGTTACGCTTCATGACGCGCAGATTTTTTTATATTTGAGATTTTCTTATTTCGAACCAATTCGCCTCGTGATCCGTTTCGCCTCGGTCTACCCTATCCAGCAAATATTCAAGGCCTTACCGAAAAACGTTACTTAACTTTAACCAACGTCTTAAATTCTCTGTCTTCTTTCCGCAAGTGTCATTACGTGTCAGCGAAAATATGACAAAATATGTTAAGCAATGCTTAAAGTTAAGTAACGCATTTCGGTAAGACCGTAAATGATCAACGAGGTTCAACGCATAATTTTTTGACTGACGAGCGTAGTATATCACCACACAGAGTTTTGAGCTGTTGGAGTTTAAAGTTCTAAAGTCGTGTTACATTTAGAAGCAAGCGTGAAGCTTAACAAACTTAAGGCAAAAAACTTGTTCGTCCCATCACTAACCGTAGCGCTCCTCACGACTTGCTTCCAAAACTCATTGTAAATAAAAATCAAAGTCATTTCAAGGTTATGCTAAGATACTCGTATATTTAATGGATGAAAAATCAATACACACTCACATACATACATAAAAAGAATAATTATGGTTTAAAAACTAAAAAAAAAACAGATTTCAAAATTATTGTCTTTGGTACCCAAAATAATATTGCTCTTCTTTTTGGACTGTTGAGTAAGAATACTACGTGAATGACGCTTACATTTTTTCATAATATAGGAAAGATAAACAGTACATACCTACAGACAGGATAGGGTTAGGATAAGTTTTCCGGGCAAATTGTGGAAAACTGGTAAACATTACGCAATTATACACGCTAGAAAATGCACGTAAAGTGAAACTTATGCAACTACTTATGCCATTATTTTACATGTAACATTCTATACCTATTCTATTCTATATATTATTATGTATAAAACTAGGTAGAGTCTATTTATATAGAACTATCCTCATAAAAAAATAGGAATTAACGTATCGATTGAAAAAAATAGTGAAATAAGGACAACAGCGCCCTCTATAAAACATTAGTTCTCTTTCCGTACAGACCACTATTATTCTACGAAATGTAAATACTTACAAAGTACTTGGAAATAAGTACTTTAGTGTAAAACAAACATCTCAAATACTTAGTCCAGTCAAAATAGACATTCAAGTTAGCCTTTAAATAAACGTAACGAAAACGTTTTATGTAACGTTAGACGTTAAATAAACCATTAGGTACAAAAATCCCCTTCGATCCTACTTCTGCAAAAAAAAATCGGCTGTAACTTTTTTTTCGAAAACTGAGAAATTTGATTTTTCTTTCTACAGCAAGAGATTACGGATCTGCGTATATCTATGGTTTTAATTTCAACACGATAAGTACTTACCTTCACGCGTTCCCCACCCGGACGTACGCACAGACGGACAGACGGACAACAAAGTGATAAGGGTTCCGTTTTTTCCTTTTGAGGTACCTACGGGACCCAAAAATTGGAAAAAACCTGATTTTTGACCTTTGACCTTGTTTTTTTTTGCAGAAGTAGGATCGAAGGGGATTTTCGACATTAGATTACTAATGGTTTATTTAACGTCTAGGTACCTACACCAATTTTCAGCTCTATGCGAATTATGGCTAACTTATATTTTTTTGTCTATTTTGATTGGACTAAAAAATTATTTTCGAAATATTTATCAAATTAATGAATTTATTTTATTTATTATTTTATATTATTATCAATTATTTTCCGTTCATGTTTATAACTTATTATGTTGTTGGTTTTCCAAAACCTCAGCTCCAATGTAGGAATCAATCTACTTCGTTAATTCTATAAGGTAATATATTTATTTCAGATATACATATTATCATATATAGACATATAAGAGAGTACAAAAACAATATGAAAACAATATATTATAAAATACCTACACATACTAAATATATTAACATAATATAATAAAATAAAGTCTAATTCTTAACTAATGTTAATGTAAGGCTGCATGCAAGTCATATTATTACATTTTAAAGTTTTATTGAATTAATTAAGTAACATAGATTTATAAAAGAGCTAAAAACTAACTAAATTTGAATCAGTCAAATAACCCACCTCTAACTGTTCCTGGTGCAAAGGTACCCATAATACCAACCCATATTATCAATTGTATTATATTTATTTTAGATTTATTTATTTATATTATCAATTGTGCTAAAAACTAAAACCGTCGATATTTACAATCCATCAAGTAGTTTTGTCCATGATATTCAATATTGCGTATATCGAACCATTCAAAGTTACGTTTGTACTCTAAGATAACCCTCCTTCTCGTGTTGTAGGTTAGAGAAAATCATTCGAAGGCTTTTCCAAAGACAAACGACACCTAGCGTTTGAGATGCGAACTACTATTGCAAGGTTTTCCTCGGGTTCTAATTTTGACTGCTTTAGGTATAACACCTTCGAACGTCGGCATATTTGAATTTAGTACGCTTTTTATTGTATAGACAAATAATTAGATAAAAAATATCATTTTATTTTTTTATGATTTAGTAAAAATTCTAGAATAAATAAATAAATTCGGTTTACCTACAAATGTCGTTAAAAAGTAAATACGTTTCTGTGGTTGCGACCGTTTTTTTTTTAATTTTTGTCGTAGGTGATAGGGCGAATTCTGTGATTTTTATGTTGTAAAAAAAATTATAAGAGCGTTGAAATCTTTTCTACTGCAAATTACGTTATGAATCATGTACAGGTTTTATGCATAATTTTGATGTTTTTTTTGCCAGAAAACTCAATTTATTATTCCTATGTGTTGGAATAAAAGGGTAAAATTGTATACAAAATTATAACTATGCCAAAATGATATTTTCACTATATTTCCGAGATAAACGTACAAACATACCTACTTTTTAACTATGCATAATGTATGTAGCGTCTCTGTTTTATTGCGAGTCATTTCCTGCCCACAGGTGGTATGTACAGAAAGTTCTATACTCCGTGTCTGTCTGTCCGTAAATCTCAGGTGAAACAGCTTGTCCTTTTCTATTTTTTGCTTGAGATTTGTTCAGCCGCAGTGCTCGCGAGCTGTCTCGACGGAAACTCATAAACATGATCAAGTTTGGTCTGCCGCTCTTTTTCAACTCCCCACCCCTGACGTGGGCGGATCTTATCTAAGGGCGGAGTCACTAACCTTGGAGGGGATGCCGTACAACCAATCAGACTTAGAGAAACCATTGGATGTTTTAAAAAAGAGACGCAAGCTGTTTAGTGATTGGAGGAAATAGTTAGAGCACGCCTTAGAGGCGGGGCTTAAATGGTGGTCTCCTTCGACGGAGGGGCGTCGGAGTGATTACGCGCGCCAGTCTGTGTTGAGCGCTCGACGTGTGAGGAAGGTGCAGGGTGCGGCCCGCCATGCGCCCGCCGCGACCGCTCTGACACGCGCGGTGATGGCAGCGCGAACGACTGTACAAACGACCGCGCAAACAACCTGTGATATATTAAACGTTAATTTGATAGAATTAGAAATAAGGAAATAATACGTCCGTGATAGACTTTCGAAGACAGTGATTGTGTGAAGCCGCCCATATGATCGTCCCGATGGCAGCGTATGCGCAATTCGGCTACTCATACCCGCCCGCCTCGCAGGTCAGTACCTTCTTATCCCACTATTCTACACTTGCCCTATGTTTAGTTTGCTTGTTGCTCCATCCTCTGCCATACCGTTGCTTACCATCAGGCGAGTTGGTTGGTCAAACGTAGACCTGTTTTGTTCACAATAACTTAATACTTAGCTTACCAATAACATTGACCTAAGTATATAACTTCCTATTAAGTAATTTTATATATACGTACCTACATACATACATACATACATAAATGCATAAGTGTCTACATAGCTTCAAGTAAATATAAGTCAGATACAATTATGAGAAATTATAATAACAGTTTTTTTACTACAATTTAAGCACAATAACATTGCTAATAAGTAAGTATAGCAACTTGTTTAGTTGAAAATATGTCTTATATTTTTAATTATACAAAATATTTTATTGTTTAAGTACCTATGTGTATATAAATAAATTATCGTATAAAGAGGTACCTATCATTAAAAACACACACATACAAAATGAAAATTAACTTCCCCAATCCCAATAGGAATCTATTACTTATTCAATGGTTTCAAAAGGTACTTAGGTATAGATAGGTACTTTGGTTTTAGCCTATACGTAGTATAAAGAAAAAAATCTTTATGTTTTAGTCAATTAAAACAGTTTTAGAGTTAAATCTCAAGTAAAAGAAGAAAAATAATTGATGCAAAATGATAGATAGAAGTTTTCAAGTCTAGAAGTGGCTTGTTTTTTCAAAATTAATCTACTGTTCACAAGTGAACACAAAGTAAGTATGGTGATTATGAAGATCTCAGCCGATTCCTAGGTGTCCTAGCTTCTTTAATAATTAAACCTGGATATTTTACGCTGACATGACTTATGCCGTCCATTAACTAACTGCTGAAAGAGTGCAAAGTTTTACAAGCGTATGTATAAGTACGTCTAATTTTTGGAAGGTTTCGTAGCCTAAAGCGTTTGACGGATTACAATGTATGTGTAATTGTATTCGTATGAGTTGCGGAAGTGACATAGAGTGTATTAAAAGAATAAAAAAAACCGCGTGTGTTAATTGTGGCTATATTTTGCAGTCGGGTGAATTTTTACATGTTAAGTGTAAGAGAAATAAATTCTTGACTTTACTCTTTGGTAATCGATTATTCAAACTCGAAGAAAAGACTTTGTAGGTACTCGACATGTCTTATTTTATAACATTTATACTAAATTAAGTATGAATTAATAAGCATTATCATTTCAAAATCATATTAGTTAAACTAATGTCTGCTGGCTGGTAGTTTAACAAAGCAAATTATTTCTATAGTAGGTATACCTATTGTCTAACAATTCACCCAATTGTTTTATGCCAATTTCAGCATTCAATTTCTATAAATAGCATACTTATCAACAAACTACAAGGTCTATATTCGTATAAAACGTTTTCAGTAGTCAAACTTAACCAATTCAATATGTTTAGCATATTCCGTTTAGGCCTAAATTACGCGTGCCTCTGATAAAGCAAACACAACGTGATGTAATCTTAACTAATGAAGTGAATTTGTTTTTCTGTCTGTTAAATTTCACGATCAAGCCGGTTCACCAATCGTTATGGAACTTCCTACAGAGATAGCTGTGAACTTTGAGACGGACTTATGCTACATTATTCATCGTCATTGTTTATACACAAGCAATAAGAACCTAAAATCCATATTTACTATGTTTTTACTATGTTTTTACTATGTTTTTCTGTTATTAAGTTTTGAATATTCACTGATCACAGATAATTCACGATATTACCAAATACCTATATTTCGCTAAAAAAATTGTCGCGTTGTTCATAAAAATCTTTCATAAGTAAATAAAACCGCCCAAAACTTACCTATATCACAATCAGATATACTTACTCTACATCTATATACATATAAGTAATTATGATTGTAAAGTAAATTTTTGAATTTAATTTGTCTGTCTGTACTTATTACTTGTTAATTAGTGGAGGAACAGTGTATGTTTATTATTATTTATTACCATAGAAGTAAAATAACACTGTACAAAAAAATGGGCACAAGTTTTTATTAATGCAATAAAAATTGATTACGGTGATAAATAATAATAATAGTTAAAAAAAACGACTTTGAAATGTATATATCTCTCAAATATATTATAAAGATCTCTTATGTTATAATTATTATATAAAAAAATGTATAAAATGATGTGACTTAGGGACTACACTCTATTAAAACTATTAAATACAATGTAAATTACAATAAACAATACTAAATCATAATCATTTAGAAAATATACTTAAGAGCGTAAAACTATCCATCAGTCCTGAAATCACGATATATTGGTATGCTATGGCAAAGGTCAATAAACTTGTATTATCGATCAGCTGATTTTATATTTGATATCAAAATTTGCCTACTAAATGTTTTTTGTCGTCCATACTGACAACCTCTAGCGTTACAATATTGCTTTACGTCGTGTATATGGACGGTATCTATGATCCGAAATATTTTTGTTCGAACCTCATTTGCTCGAAACCGTTTTATAGAACTGTCTGGTTTCAAGTGTTTTACTTGATAGGAGTTTTAAATTCCTTTAATTTGTTAACTGTAAGTTTGATTGTCCTGAGTAGCAGTTAGGTTATGTTCGAAATAATTATTTTTAATTGAACCCTACATTATAATCAATTCACAAATGTTTGTTACCAGCCTAATTGTAAAAGAACATTCAAAATTTCGTAAAGTTTTATTTGAAAAACAGTATAGATAGATTGGAAACCAAATGATCAAACTATCATTTGGTTAAAATTAAGTTACAAGCATTTTTAATGTTTTATGACGAGACATGTATTTTTTTAAATTAGGTATTTCTAAATATCATTCAAAAGGAAAGCCGAGTTTGTGCAATTTTTTAGATCATTTGGCTTAAGCATCAATCTTCTTGACAACCTATCTAAATCGTTTTCGGGCAAATGATATTCGATGTATCAAATTCCGGATCATAGGTACCTACGTGGACCTATTACATTTTTGAAATAAATGTAAATATATATGTTTTTAAGAAATGTAGGTATATAAATAATTATAATATAAGTATATTGTATACTGATCGATGCGACGCGTGACCAAAGTGCTGGTGCGTATCTGGCCGAACGTGGCAATGCGGTAAGCATGCTGGGTTTGCTGCTAACTGGTATTGCATGGGTTTGAGCATTTGGATTGTCCTTGACCTTTGTCGGTTTGGGGTAATCGATTCGCTTTTTGTGCAGTAGTTTAGTTACTTAGTATGTGTAGTTTATATTGTTTTGTTGTAGTTAATAAAATCACTTACTCAGTAAAAAAAGAAATAATAAAAAATATTGTCGTTGAGTAAGGTAGGCACTGTAGCGCGAGTTGGCAACGTCTTGATACGATGGCGCCAGCTTGGTGACAAAACATCGCGCACCATAGATTCGGCTCATGTTCCGTGTTTCCGTCCGTTTGTGTATACCATGACGTCTTTTATTTAACATTTAATATACTCACTGAATTTTTAAAGAATTCATTTTCGCAAATAGATTCACCCCCTTGGTTTTATCCCGTATCCTAGAGGAACTGTTCATATTTCTGGGATGAAAAATTGCCCATGTGTTATTCCAAGATATAACTAAGCTTTGTTATAAATTTAATTGTAATATGCCGTTAAGCGGAAGGGGTTCCAAACATACACACACACATATTCACAAAATTTTGCATTTATATTATTATTTATACAATATATCCTATAAGAGGTGATTAAGCTGTATTGCGGTTTATAGGTAGATGATGAATTGTTATGATAGGTATAGGTATAAAGTTTCATCATCATCTCAGCCATAAGAAGTCCACTGTTGGACATAGGCCCCTCCATGGACCTCCAAAAAGACCTTGCATCTAGCGTCTTCCACCACTTGTAGGTCATCTGTTCATCTCGTGGCTGGTCTTCCTACGCGGCGCTCGCTTGGAGGGTTTCCACCCTCCCGAACTGGCGAGACCGCGCGCCGGCAACAAATTCGACCAAGAGTTTTGACGAATTTGAAGAATTCGCCGATTTTCGGGTGGCCGTGACTAAAAGCTTTTTGAGTGTTGGATCCGCGACTGCATTTTTGTTGTTATATTTTTAATGCTCTCCCTAGAAACTAAATTCTGGGTACTGTTATATACTAATTTCGCATATTTTGTGATAACACTGCTCTGAATTTTCATCACTACAGGCATCTAACACAGCGCCGCAAAGAATTTGTGACAAAATCAGCTTATCAGCGATGTGACTGCAAAAAACCTATGACGTCACTATCGCCCGATGAAATCTGACAAGCCCGGGCAGGTAATGGGCAGGTAAAGATGACCCTCGCGTTAAATGCGCGTTTTTATGCGCGTTACCTATAAAACAACTGTAGTACTCATAAAATTTAAAGTTAAGTATTTCGATCGAGACAGATAACGTTTTGGCTAAGTAGACAGTTATTTGTATACTATTCACAAGTTGTATCAGACAACTTTGTTTATTTTTTACCCGACTGCGTAAGAAGGAGGCTTATGTTTTTCGAGCGTGTGTATGTTTGTATGTACTTACGTGGGTATGTACGCACGACCACTCTGACAAGAGTGTACCATTAAGAAGAAGACGTATGTATGTTTCTATATGATCGGCTTAACAGATTTTGATCTAGCCAGACTCCTATCCTCGACCAGACCGTCCCTTAACATTAGGCGAGTTGGGGGTCAATCGCAGATCTATCTTGCGTTAAAAAAAAGACTGATCTATGTATCCCACTTCCATCAAGTATTTTTTTGTAAAATCCCTGTCCCGAAAGGGCTATGTCCAGCAGTAGACTTATGCCTGAGATGATGATGATGAGCGTCATTCAACATCAGACGAATTGGTGGTATAGTGCAAACCTGTCCATGGTTAAATGGTTAAAGACTTAAAGTAAAATGGTTCTCTGCTCATCCCATTACTTAACTGAAATTTCTAACCAGTTTCTACACGAGAAAATAATTTCTGTGTAACGAGTGCCACTTTAGTCTGTTTCCTGGCGGCTTGTTTGAGGGCCTGCTTAAGAGGATCGTTTAGTGCATTGCGCATTTTAACCGATTTCCAAAAAGAAGAAGGTTCTCACCTCGACTGTATGTTTTTTTTTTTTGTATTTTGGGTCAGCGATTACTTCGCCGATTCTGAATTGATTTTGATGATTCTCGTTTGGTAAGTATATCTCAGAGGTGGTCCCATATAAATTTTATCAAAATCAGTTCAGTACTTTGGTTTTTATAACAAAATAACTGAAAAAATATGATCCAAGTAAACAAATTGCGTATTTTGAAGTCGATTTCTTTAGTTTTATCAATTATAATGATTCAAACAACAGATGAAAATTGTTTTTTGTATCTAAATATTGTCCGATTTCTATAATTCTTTATTTACCCGACTGCGTAAGAAGGAGGGTTATGTGTTTCGAGTTTATGTATGTACTTACTCCGCATACTTCCTCACAAAAATCCTACACTCAACCGCGTATCAAGCGTAACGAAATCGTAAGTTAGACTGCAAAAGCAGCTTTTCTGCAGTCGGGTATTTTGTTTTTCTTTTAATATAAATATACTTGTGAACTTTTTGAATAAGTTTTTATTTTATTTGTTTTCCGTATATGTATATGTATTTTAAAATTGTTTTTTTAAGTAGTCTTAATGTGTAGATAGTAATGTATAGTTTATTTAAGTATTTATATTTAGTAACGAATAGATATTAATATACTTGTTATCATAGAATACCATGTCAGGTATGGTAGCAAGGCTGTAGCCTTCTATTTTTTGTTTTCTTCAAATTTCTTTATAACTGATTTCAGTGGAATTACGGAGACGCAAGTTTTGCAAGTACATGTTGAATTAATAGGTAGGCATGTGCTACCAGTGGTGACATATGGCACTGAAACATGGTCAGTATGGGCCTTATAAGGAAGCTGAAAGTCACGCAACGAGCTATGGAGAGAGACATGCTCGGGGTCTCTGCGAGATCGTATCAGGACCGTAGAGATCCGTAGACGTATGAAAATCACCGACATAGCACAACGAATTAGCAAGTTCAAGTGGCAGTGGGCAGGGCACATAGCACGTAGAACTAGTCGTTGTATGGGGCCGAAAAGTTTTTTTAAATATTTTTTATATAGAAATAGGTTTGAGCTTGACTGCCAACTCGATGTTAAGCGACGTTGAGATCTACGATGGAGCGCGTTTACCTAGACGAAACCAATTCACTCGCGATTTAAAGACACCCAGATTATATCTATCGGGACAGACCCATCAGGAAGTTCTCGAGTGGAGACCCTGTATCGGCAAGCGCACCATAGGAAGACCAGCCACGAGAAGTACAGATGACCTCATGCAAGTGCAGGCCAGTTTTAACCGGTCTTTTTTGTAAATCTATGGGACTATGTCCAGCAGTGGACTTCTTGTAGTTGAGATGATGACGATGAGAAGGAATCATAGCATTCGAAATATGTATAGTGGTAGAAATTAGTTTTCTCGATTTTTGTGTGTTTCTTAAGGCGTTAAGGTAAAGTGACCATAATCTATTAGGTATTTTTTTAAATATTGGTGGACATTTCGCACAACACCATCTAGCTCAAACTAAACAAAGTTTGTACTATGGAACTAGAGGGCTGATAAAATACATATATACTTTTTGTAAATATTTACATATGAAACAGAAATACCCAGACAAAGAACAAACATCCATGCTCATCACACAAATGTTTGCCCTGGGTGGGGGTCGAACCCACGACCTACAGATCGGCAAGCAGACATACTGCCAACTGAGCCACAAGGCCAGTCATAATGAATTATTAGGTATCTATATGTTTTTACCCGTAACATTAAATACAGCTGTAAATCATGTATACATATCGTTATCTGGGTCGATTTACCTTTGTCGGCGGTTCCAATGAAAACTTTACAGTACCTATAGATAACTAATGTAACGCTTGGCCTTAATACACGAGTAGGTATAATTACTGGCCAAGAACGTGTCGAGACACTTATTCCGACACATAGAGTTCCGTAGAATTATTCAAAAAGTATAGGATAAGGCTTCGTGGCGATCATTGTTTGTTTAGATTGTTTTCCAAAAATTAGAATTATATATTTATCTTGGTGTAAATATTAATTTGTAGATCATAATGCAGAAATCGTCGAGAAAATGGAGGGTCCGGGGTGGGGAGACTGCAGTAGACAATACTTTCCCGTGTGGCAGATTATCTCGCACATAGCAAATCTAAGAAGAAAAAAATTGGTTGTCTGTAAAGTCGGCTTACGGACTATAGTTTAAAGTGACAACATCCGTCTGCGCGCGAGCTCCGAGGAATGATAATTGAAGCGACGCGGAGTCGTGGACGGTCGGGCGCGGCGCACACCCGCCCGCTTCCTCAGCCACCGCAAGCGCGCGCGCACGTAACGGGACAAGGAGCTTAACGTAACGGGACAGTGAGTCATACTTTTTCGTGCATGCAGCCGGCGTTCATCGATTTATTAGACGTTGTTACGTCAAAAGTTGTATAAAACCTACTGCTATCCCTGATCTCTAGTTAATCCATTACGTAGCCGTTCGTAGAAAACATGTATATTAAACACCTATATTTCGTTTATATAAAAGCCCCTAAATAAAATAGCTATGACATACGTAGGTATAGGCAGACAGATATGATGAGGACGGAAGATATGAGGGTTTCTTATAATACTATGGGACCTTAAAAAATGGAAATAACAATCGATTGTGCAATCTACACATTGTACATATTTTTAAGGAATATTAGAAGGTAAGTACCAACTATTAAAATGTGACAAATATATGACTTCCATCCGTTCAATTTGTCATACAATCGCTTGCTACGCTCACGCATTAGGTTTAGAGTGAATTGCGTGTTGCTATGTATACGACTATACGTGCTATGTTCACACTTCAACTCCCCATATAAGTGAGTTGAAATGAGTTTGTTTCAAATATCGTTACTTTATACTTTACTCATGTATACTTTCCTTCCTCACATGAACTTTTTTAACCGACTTCCAAAAAGAAGGAGGTAATCAATTCGGTCTGTATGTTTTTTTTTGTTTGTTTACCGATTACTCAGCCAATTGTGCATTGATTTTGATGATTATATTTGTATTTGGTAGGTTATACTTCAGAGGTGGTCCCATATCCATTTTATCAAAATCGATGTAGTACTTTGGTTTTTCAATAAAATAACTGGTAAAATATCATCCAAGTGCCTGTACAAAAGTGAACATTGTATTGCGTATTTTGAAGTCGATTTTGTCAGTTTTTTAAGCTACATACCTATATAATTATTAAGTTTCCAAAATGAAATTTTGAAAATGAGCATATGAACTATTCGTGCGAGTCCACATCCTCGAGAGCGGGTGATGAAAAATTATTGATAGAAGTACCTTTTCTGTGCTTTTCGTTACTATAACGACATGGCGGCGCCAGTCATTGGGTGTTTTTCGATCTGACAATTGCATTGACACTCGTCATATGAAACTCGACTTTGAGATTTCATTAATAACGTCCAATCTTCTATGTAAAGTTTTTATGCGTTACGTCGCAATGGTCATACAGAAATGCCCCTTAATTTAATAGTATCGTTTTCCAGTTAACTTGCTATACGTTTTTCTATTTTGTTTGCAATCTCGGCACAATTTTCCGTCTAATTGAGTGAATGCAGTAGACCATTCAAGTCGATAACAATTAATGGTTAATGGGTTCCTGATACGGTTACTAGGAAAATCAAATAAACAAAGAAAATTTCTATTGTATAGTTTTTTTCAAGTCACGATTGCGCGCAGCCTTTGATTGGGTTTGAATTGTGTTTGTGTGTACGAGCGGTGCCTAAAGACGTTAAAAACCTATCACACTACGACACTACTACGACACTACACACTACGCCCGATTTCTCGGGCCCTGTCTATCGGGTGTCTGGGAACTATAGAGATCGGGATCCTGCTGCCTCTACACTGCGCTGTAAAAGACATACAATAAATGACAAGAGAAATGTGTCACAAAAATATTTTTTCTTCTTTTTCTTTTGAATTGGACCCGCTCGATTAATTCATTTACCAGTTTGAGATTTCTTCGAGTTTCTTGAATAATACTGTAGGCACAATCTAAGTCATGTATATAGTCATTTTTATGTTCGAGCCATGCTTCAGTAAAATGGAGGCGACTTTACTGGAAGCAGCAATTATTTATTAGAGTTTTATCGACAACGTAATAAGACTTCCTTCACCATTTTATTTCACCTACACTCCCGCACTTGATCAATAAGATAATTAATAAAACACCACAATTTTTTTATCATTAATATATAATATATAAGTAGTTACCTATTTTAAAAATATACTTACTTAAGTATTTACTAAAGTAATAGAAAATCTAAATTTTTATATTTAAGTAGCAATTAAAAGTCTGCAGTTTCATTGAATTTTTGAACTGAAATGCCCAAAAATATAAATGACAAATGTTGCTCCCGTATACAAAAATTTACAAAAGATTTCATTTGTTCCTTTATTGCTATCTCTTTTCCACTCGCATGATACGCCTTTGAATCGGACTTTTCACCGTAACGCTTCGTCAGTCGTTTTGAACAGAAAGCGCCCGATTGTTGCGTCCCGCACACACGCGCAATGTGTATACACACGACTATATGAATACAAGTATAGGAACGCGCGCTTGTAAAATGCAACTTCTGTACTTACGCGAGAGCGGTTGTGTTTACACTTATTTTAATTTGTTTCTTACTGCTTAACAGCTTACTATGTATTGGTTTTCTAGCAAAAAGGTTCGTTTCAGACATTGACGACTTAATTAAGATGTGATCTTTGAATAATTGCAAAAGTGAAGAAAATTAATCAAATCAAATCTGAAATAATTTTATTTTATAGGTATTATCTATCACCCAACTGCTTGCGAAGATGGGTATTTTTACCCGACCGCGCAAGAAGGATGGTTATATTTCACAAGTGTTTTTGGGTTACAAACCGCTTTTCTGCGGTCGGACATTTTGTTTTTCTTATAACATACAAATGAATTAGTCAGTAACTTAAATTTTGCTTAATAGTAAATTATCATACGATTGAAAATACGATTTTAGGTACCTATTTATATTCATAGGTATTCTATAAGTTGATATTTATAGTAGAAATGATAATAGCTTAAGTTTACTGACCTTTTCTGAAAAATACTATTGTGTAGTAAACCAAATAATTACATAGTTTTCATAAACAAATCATAAATACATTAAGTGAAACCTGCGAATAAGCATAAAATTAAATAAAAATAAACTTATAGTTAAATAAAAAATCTAAAAAAAAACTAATCAACCACCAGCATTAAGCATTTTGTCAAAAATATTATATAAAAATTAAAAATAAAATGGTTTGAAATTTTCTAGATTTAACTTATTTTTAACCGTCTTCCAAAATGAAAGAGGTTCTCAATTCGACTGTATGTTTTTTTTGTATGTTTGTTCAGCGATTGCAGTCATTATTACATTGTTTTTGATTATTATTTGTTTGGTAAGTGATACCTCAGAGGTGGTCTAAATTAAATTTTATTAAAATCGGTTCAGTACTTAGGTTTTTATAATATAATTGACTGAAAAAATATCATCCAAGTACTTAAACGAATTGCGTATTTCGAAGTCGGGGTATTCAGTTTTTTTAACTAGGTATAGTCGTATTAATACGCTTTTACTAGCTTGTTTTGTATTTAAGTATGTAAACTTATAATTGATTATTTTATTTGATATCAGTATATTCCCATTATTCAATGGTTTTTAATACCATTCGAAATGTTCATGGCTAGCATATCCATATGAGGTAAATATATGTATATTTGAAATGCGTCCGCTTTGAAATTGCGAATCGAGAACATTATTAGATGATATTAGCAAATGTAATATAATTATTTCGTTGGAATTAATTTAATTATTGTTTTTTCTATTTTTTAGGTACGTACAGGAGTCACTACATAATCTAGCAACGTGTTGTTTTTTTAGCCAACGGTGGGCCATATACGGTTGCGAGATACGAATCTTTACCCGATTAACAAAAGGAGAGATAACTTTATTTTACTATGGAAATTAACGTGGTTTTCACACATTTTTAAATAAAAACTACGGGTCACTCACGTCTGTTTTGAGCCGAAATATCCGACTATAGTTTCAACCGCATTCGGCGGTCTTTTTCAAAGGAGCAGCACACACGAGAAAAAAAAGGAGAGATAACGTTTGTGTATATAGAATCTGTATTTCAACCATCGTCTGTCTCGCTCGCGCATACAGTCATTTTTGAAGATAAAATATGACTGAATGGACTATAAAAAAAATCTCGATTAGGAAACTAAAAAAACATCACTTTTTGACAAAAAAAATACTTAATAATTTTATTCATGTTTATTTTCATACATAAACATCAAGTTTATTTTTATGATTACTAAATAATATTTGATTTTTGTGTATGAAAATTAACTTGGGTCGAATTGAAATTTTTGTCGAAAATGTGTGATATTGTTTTCTAATTTCCTAAACGAGTTTTTTTATTAGTTCTTTTAAATTTTGCCATTTTATATCTAATTATGGTTAAATACACACATGTGTATCTGTGTGTCTGTCGGTGGAATCGTAGCTTTCAAACGGTTTTGATCTAGTTTTTGGATTAATATTAAATTTGATCGAGAGTGTTCTTATACGTTTCATCAAAATCGATTCTGCCGTTATTTACGTCTGGAGTTTTTGTAATTTTCTAAAATTAGGTACTTGTGTTATTACTTTCAGAATAGATGGAACAATAAAACAGTGAGCATTAAATTTGTGTTATTACTTTCAGAAAAGATGGAACAATAAAAACAGAGAGCATTAAATTTGACTTTTATTCCTTCCCAATTATTTAGATTTCCCTACATTCAGAAGATGCTACATCATGTACATGAAGAATGTGATTATTCGCAATACATGTAATCTGAGCATTACATGCAAACGATTTTACATCTACACTAATACGAATTAGAGATTATTTTCCTTTAATCTATGCGGTACGACTACTTAGTATCTACTTTTATTTATAATTGCGAAAATGGATTAAAATATACAATTAAAATACGTTTCAATTTATAAATATTACATGTCAAATTAAAACTAAATAATCTTATTCATAAAATTAAATTTTTACATTAGCGTAATTAAATTACTTGTCCCGAAAAAAGAGAAATTTTCGAGTCAAAACCAGTAAACATACAATTAATGATCCCCCCGCGCGAATTCCCGCCTGAATGTTCCTAGCACACTCGCCGCATTTCCACCTTCAAGTATCTACTTATATTGTATTATCTATGGTACAATCTAGGTATCCCTCTAGGCCTCATGGCTCAGTGGTAGTACGTCTGCCTACCACGGTGGGGGTCGTGGGTTAGATCCCCACCCAGGATAAATATTTCTGCTGAGCATGGATGCATGCCCTGTGTCTGGATGATTATATGTATCATATGTATTTTCAGAAACAAAGTATATATGTATTCTATCAGCCATCTGGTTTCCATAGTACAAGCTTTGCTTAGTTTGGGGCTAGATGGTGTTGTGTTAAAAATGTCGTCCAATATTTATTTATTGTCTGGTGATACTTTTTCAAAGGTCTAGGGATTAAAGAGGTTTTTCTTTCTATTTTATTATGGAGACTCTGATACTGATAAACCAAGTAGTTGGACGCGACGACGTGGTCAAAGATGAAGTATGCAGATTTAGATTTATCATCCATATTAACGAGAAGCAAGGAGGCATTTCCATTTTTAACCGAGTTAAAAAAGAGGAGGTTATCCATTCAATTCTATATTTTTTTGTGTTTGTTACCTCCGTCATTTATATAAAATATTTCATGTGACAGACTTTTATATTGGCCACATAGAAATTTAATCAAAATCGGTTTAGTAGATTTTTAAACTATAATTATATATTTGAAGCTTCACTTACAAAGTAATATTCAAAAAGTTAATTTATTATATAATACTTGTCATTAAACATGTTACGTATTAACAAGCGTTTATACAATTTTACAAAATTATACAGTTTATACAAAAGTGAACAAAGTGTAAAAACGCGTTGAATTCTTTTCTTTGGTGCAACATAAAAGCTCAATTGAAAAAGATTTTTGGTAAAAGTCCAGTCTTTTATTTCTGTTATGGTATTACTATTTCCATACAAAAGTATTTTTACCAATGACGGCCCGAAAGATTATAATTTTACAATGAAGTAATTGTGGTCAGGTATCTGAACTACCTACTTATCCGTTTTTTTTATTTTGTTAAGAAAATTGAAGAAAAATAGAAGAAAAATAACTCTTTAACTAGGTATGCCCTACAAGGAAGCTCAAGATCACGCAACGAGCTATGGAAAGGGCTATGCTCAGCAGAAAGCGTATTCAACATTTTTGGTGGTACCTACGCACAATAAAACTGCAGCTAAAGCGAAATACGTTCTAGATTATTAGAGTACCTTGTACCTCAAGAGGGGCTCATTGCCCCTCTTGAGGGGCAATGAGCCCCTTAACTGCTTAGTACAAGAACTTTAAAACCTAATATATCTTATTTTGTTCCATTCAAAAGCTCCCGATCCCACGGAGAATATTCGTAGCTCTCGAACCATACCGACACAATCAAAGGACGTCTGTTGCACGAAATAATGAACATTATTTCGAATTTTGTGCGAACGGCGGCGCGTAAAGTGGATCCATTTATTTGGAAATCCGGAGGGAGGTCACGGTAAAGTCCACAATAAAAGCCGGGTCCGGTAGCACAGTTTAATTGAGTCCTCCGACCTCATAATCCGAGGCTCGCTCCGCCCGCTAAATGTTATTTATAAGCCAAACTCCGAAGCCCGCCGGCGCACCTACGGTCCGTACACATTTCAGCCTACTGCACCCCATTCCGGCCCGCCGCGTCATCCTGTTCCCGTCTACCGTGTTATTTTTCTTTTTTGTGTGTTTGTGTGTTCTGTTTAACAAAATTACATTATCTATGTTTTAATAAAAAACTTAAATTAAATTAAGATATATTTTTATTTTCTTTTTCGTACAGTGTTTTTGAGCAGAATTTGTCCACACATTTGTGTTGAGTCGAGATTTCCGAATACATTTTTTATAGAAAAAAACAAAAGGAAAAAAAATATAATTCTTTTTTTTTTGTTACGAAGAAAATTAATCTGTTTTGGATCATTTCCTTCTAAAAAATATTCTGTTATTTTGTAAGTTACCGCTCGCTTATGTCCGTTTGATGTGATCTCCAAATATGAAAAAAAAAAAAAAAAAAAAAAAAACTAATTTTTGTCTGGGCTGTTTACCTATAGCAGACATCCCCCTGTATAGAGTCCACAGTTCAGCCGTTTCTAAGTTAGCCATTATCAGCGCACCGTCATAGCTTTTTACCGTTTTTCTCCCTAGGTAATTAACTTGTGTCGATTATTGCTATTTCCATGCTTGTTATGAAACTTGTCGATAATTTAAGTTGGAACATGAGTCTTAAATTGCGGCGTCGCGCTCGATTGCATTATAAACATACCTAAATTTTGATTGGTATTTATCGATTCTGATTCTACTCATATTTCATTATATTTGTGGGAAATGTACGGCGTGCACAAAGAACGTACTCGATTTCATTTACATGTGAGTTTAATTTTATTTATTTGTTGACATACATTTAATTGAGCTTTTAAAATCGTGAGTGAATCGTTATTTAGCATTAAATTACTTGCATTTAATTGCAATAATTATAGTTTAATATTTTTTCTATTAAAAAACCGACTTCAAACGCAACTTGCTAAATCCGTCACGATTGTAAACTTTTTAAAGAGACCTCTCTTCACTCGCTCTTTTTTTCTTTTGTCAAGAATGAGATTTTGTCATTGAATGTTGAATGCTTCGTCTTCGAAGATTAGAAAATGTGCAGATGTTTATACGATAATCCTCAACATTTGACACTTTTGCAAAGAAAAACGTGTAGGTGGAACTCTGCTATTCTGTACGATCCGAATTATGAAATATCGAATATCAGTTTCCCGAAGACGAAGTATTTTTTTTTCATAAGTGACTTAATCAAAACCCCGAAAGCACATTTGACAACTCGCTTAATAACTGAATCTTTGTAATAAGAAGGTTTGTGTAACTATACTAAATAGGAACCTAACGTAGTTACTTAATTAAATTAATTCGGCCAAATGAAACTTATGACTCACCAACTTATAGAACAAAACGTTGTGTCAAGTAAAACATCGGGAATCAGACAGTTCTATGAAATAGATTCTGATAAGTAGGTTTCATATAAATGTATTTTGTAACATAGATAGGTTGATACCAAAAAGTCCGCATTTGAACACGGACTCGGCTTGAGAAAAGCAACAATGTAACTATGAAGCACGCAAACTTAGATTCACTCTAACTAACCTTGGGAACATCCACAATGTACAAAAATCATCATTATAATTAAGTATTTAATATATGAACATTTTTGTGATGTGTTAATTTTTTTTTTTATAAAATTAATTTTATGTAATTTGTACGTTTTCGTGACATGAGTAGATACATGTTTTGAGTTTTTATAGAGATAATTATTTTTTCGTGTGATTAAAAGACCTTGAAGGTTATTATGTGTATATTAACAATAAAAAAAAAAACTCCCTGATTTTTTTCACGGGTAAGTATCTACTATTACGTCAATTTAAAAATTGAAACATATTCTATTACAAGTTGCGTTCTGCAGTATTATCATAGTAGTGATGATGATGAAACGAAGCCTCCTCCAAATTTCATGACAATCAGTTCAGCCGTTCCATCGAAACAAAGATAATAGACTGACAGAGAGACAATGACATTCCATTTATTTTTGCTTTTATGCCAGCAAAATGTAGCCTTCTCTGTCAAATATTGTCAGTCCGATATCCATAGTTTTTTTAAATTATACTGTTTTGGTACTGAAATATTTATTGCTTGCTGTATTTAAACAAAACGAGACAATTTATCTAAAAAAATATCCGATTCAATGATACTTTTTTAGGGTTCCGTACCTGAAAAGGAAAAAACGGAACCTTTATAGGATTACATTGTTGTCCGTCTGTCCGTACGTCAAGACCACGCGTTTCCGAGATAGAAATCTCGGAAACGCATGAAGGTATCTATTTGAAATTAAAACCATATACGCAGATCTGTAGATCCTTGCAGATGTGAAAAAATCAATCTTCTCAGTTACATATCGTAAAAAAGTTATAGCCGCAAAAACTGCATACTTCGATACTCACAAAGGAATCAAAATCTGTAGGGTACTTCCCGTTAACATAGAACAATGAAATTTGGCAAGAAGCATTGTCTTATAGTAGAGTCATTCGGGTCAAGTGGGCGCAGTTTTAACTTTAGAACTCATTGTGCAAAAGAACAGTGTAATTAGGGAAATTAAAGTATTTTTTCGAAATGAGCATTTATTAAGCAATAAATTAAAATAAAAACAAAATCAGCCTGTTTCTTAGTTTTAAAGAAAACATGGAAAAACAACCGAAAATCGGAATGCGTACACTTGACCCGTATTGCGGGTAAGTGTGTGTGTACCTTTGGGGAAAGAAGATGCAGTTCGGGTAAGTGGACGCAATGGTTGTTTTATTATATTATTTTTAATATATTTAATATAATAATAATATAATATATTACATAATTTTGAGGCATGACGATGGCAACTAAAACAAACATATTTTAAATAGTGTGCGCATGCGTCCACTTACCCGCGCACACTTTCCCTGAGATGTCCAAATTCAAACTAAGAACCCCCGACTCCGAAGTACTGAACATACCTCAAATTACGCTCACAGATATCAATAAAAATATGCGTTTTATAATAATAAATTGACATTCCTACTATTGGATCACGATTTCCGAAATGACAGAGTTTACCAAAACGCAAAAAAGTTTCGAATTAATCGACAAAAACAGTATTTATAGAATTATTAAGCAACGAAGCGTGGTGCGGCACACTGTCATTTCGCGACTGTTCCGTCACACTTACGTCTCCGATTGGCCAAAACAAACACCCTGTGCCCCGTGCCTCTATCTTGAGATACCGACAGTGCGCTCAGTTACCCCGAATGACTCTACACATAAAAGAAAATGTCCGAAAACTGTACATTTTTAATTAATCACAAAACATAGGGTCATTTTGCAAGGAATGAGGGTCCAAATTTTAAAATTAACCGTATCATGTGGGTTATCATAATTATGAAAGAGCTAAATTAGCACAATAGAATAGAATAGACAACTAGAATAAGCTTTGAATTATTTTTACAATGTGTAATTTTCGGTTTATGACGAAAAATTTAAGAAAAAGAAACAATTTGTCCCAATTTATCAATGACTAGCTTCGCTCCAAGTTTCCGGTTTCGTGGGATTTCCGGAACTCTCGATGGGCGTGTCTGACTCGCACTTGTCCGGTTTTTATCTGTTTCGAATCATACATAGCTAGGTTTGTACTTTCACAACTTTCTCAAATTTTGCTATCTCCGGATGCTTCAGCGCATTGAGTGAACTTGATTGGTAACTATAGTTGCCAGGTTAGGACAAAGGGGTACTCAATACTCATGGCGGCAATTATAAAATTATAAATATAATATTCAAATGGCGACCCACAAGTGAGTCGAATCTAAGGTCTAAAACCAGCATCGTCCAGCATGCAATCGAAAATAACTTGGCAACGTCGAATTGTTAGGACACGTTGCGTGACGCGTGGAGAAAACGCACAGATAATTTTAAAATTAATATTAATGTAAATGTATAGAACTTAGCATATTATTTTTTGTTGCGCAAAATATCAAACAAAAGCGTGAGAATAAGATATCCATACAAATACTTAGCAGGAGAGAAAGAAAGACATTAAAAATGCCGTTATTTTGAATGCGAACAGACCTCGAAAATACAAACTTTTTGCAGAGTTTTCACGACCAAAGACAACCTCTTGACCAATATTGCTATAGATATGGATTTGGCAGAGATATTCTTGAGTTATAATACCAATATGTTTTGAGCACTTATCGAATATGCCTGCCCGAGCCCTCATATCAAATATCTAGCCTTTTTACAGGTACATTATGTCACAATTTTGGCATAATATTTGAAATTCTTCCTTAGAATTGTTTAACAACCAGTGTATGGTATCGCTAAAAGTATTTTCTGGGGCAAACACATCGAAAATATCTCAAATTAAAAATCACTGATGACAAAAAATATTAAAACTGTACAACATGTAGGTACTAAGGTTCGTTTTGTTGAAAAATAATCACCCGTACACGAATACTGACATCCAAGAATCCGGACATATGAAAGCTTTTACCATTTCACGAGGAGACCTTAGCATGTTTCGCTTGCTCGACAAGAGATAAGGGATCAAGAGATAAAGGATCTTATGCGCATAAGAACTCGATGAAGATGCCATAAAATACTATATTCTATCAAGAAAGTAATAAGTACTAGAATCGTAGGTATACATTTTAGTAACGTTCACAAAAAAGGCCCACTAGAGCGTTGGCGAAACATGTAGGCAAGCACTTGACATTTTTACTTTCACCCGTTACTTTATAAAATGTACAATAACATTAACATATTTTACGGTCTGTCGGTTGTAAACGTTGCAGAATTAACGTGCATTGGTCGTATTAAGAGAGAGTTATCTTTGTATAATCCGAATTTTGAAATACCGAAAATCATTTTCCGCAAACGAAATTTATTTTTTCAAAAGGAACTTTATCCAAATCCCGATAATAAATTGAAGCCTAATAATTGATATGTCTGATAACTAAAATATTCTCGTAGTTAATTGGAAAATGTTTAGCCTCCCATCTTCTCGTACTAATTATTACAAGCATTCCCTTATAAACCGCATGTCATTGACATACAACGAAATTTGCAAAGATTTAGACATACTTAATACCACTTCAATCAAAATCAAAAAATAGTTTAATTCTGTATGTCTTAGACTGTCTGTAATCTAATATGAAAATTGTAAGTAGTATTCGTGACAAATAAAACATCTGAAATCAGACAGTTCTATGAAATGGATTCGGGCAAGTAAAATTCATACATATGTATTTCGGATTATAGCTATGTTACCTATACATTGCTCGGATGGTAAGAGCCATAAATGATGCCCCCAGTATTAACTAGTGGGAATTCGGCGGAATTATTGACACAATCCGATTCACGATAATTGAATGGAATCGCGTTAAATAACCATTAATTGGTGTTGTGGGCCCTGTAGATATTATAGTGGAACTAGTGGCCCTGAGGTGTGCGTCGCGCTTGCGGTCACTTTGACGACTGACACTCACAGGTGTGTCAAGTTCTAAGTTGATAGCTCACAGTTGTGTCAAGTTGAGTTGATATGTACATCTAATCTCACTCTTAATAAACTTTATTATGGTTTCTTGATAGATATTTCACTTTAACTGTGGGCGCTTTTGTCTAGCTTGTGACACATCATGGAATATACATTTAATATATTTCTCTGTCAGGTATACAATCATTTGCTTAGTTTGGGCTAGATGGTGTTGTGTGAAATGTCCACTATTTTTTTTGTATTTATTTAGTTGAATTACGTTCTCGATGTACTCCTACATATTAAGTTTTTCCTATCCTTCGGATAACTAGCAGAAAATGCTGTGTTATCAATAAGTCATCATTTTGTACCTATATTATGCTACAGTTTATTTGTGTGCATCCAATATTAGCTCATATATTATACTTCATTCTCTAGTGAACACTATTATACAGAATAAATGTTATTTAAATATTTTTTACTGTAGGTATATTACTAGTGTAAAAAATAATATTTTACAGATTTTACAAAACAAAGATTATGAATAAATCAACAAAAAAATCCAAATGTGACATTTTTCCTATTTGAAATTTTATTTATATTATATTTATTATAATCATGTTTATTACTTTTTTCATGCGTATGTTCGTGTATATTTTTATAAAATGAAAAGTATTTAATAATATTGAATAAGTATAATAATAGGTGCAGCGCACAAGACAGCTACGTCATTTAGGTACTCCAGCGCCTTAATAGGTAGAGCTAGGCAACATAAGCTACCACTACTATTCACTACATAATCGTTTCCGCGCGATCTTTGCATATTGTACTCGCGTGCAAGACAATGTGAACCAAACATTTATCATCCAGTGTGTCTACTGCTAGTCTTTAGGCCTCACGCCGCGTTTCGAACCACGCACGGAGAACGAACGACGGACGCATGTACGCGAACTTGTTTTTCGTGACAACGTGCGTCACGCACGCACCTCATTTCAATTTTATTAGTCAGGTACAGCAAATCGAGCTTTATCGTGCTCTATTTGTATCACCTTACCAAACATTTATATTCACTTAAAAAAGGCAGAATTAGTCATCCAAAGCATAATTACTGTGGTCGACGCGACGCGTGACTAAATGTTGCTATTTATCTGACAAGACGTACAAATATGATTGTACAACGTGAATCTTGTCGGCTGGTAGTAGTGGGCATTTAGATTAAATATTATTATCAAAGAAAAATAATAATTGTACATACATACGCATTGAAAAGTTACATCCTTTTGTAGTTAGGTGAAAAAGTGAGTGTAAGTTTTTTTCACATTTTCCTTAAAAAAATAACAAAGATTTATTATATGATACGCATAATAGTATGGTGAATTGCACGCTGGCGGCGAAAGATATGACCTCCGTATCAACATGAAAATAAACGCTGTCCTCAGCTCTTCCTTGATCACTTTTCCTAGACGCCTTCATGACTATGCTGACAAATAAAAATATAATAAAATGTTACTACGTAAAAACATTGTCTTGTTACTCGATTCACGCTATTCTGTAGGAGTACGCCACTTTAGACTTTATTTTTGGTGGAAATAAGAGTTGTTTGTGTTTTTTTTTTTGGAAAATATATTGTGTCTCGGCTCGGTATTTTACGATCACGATAATTGTGTTCACGGATGGACATAGTGCAATAACATTTCAACGCTAGCAGTGGTGACAGTAGCGTAAGTGAATAGTAATGAAGTGCAACTGTAAAAGTGTATGTTGAGTGTAAAATTAGTGAATGGCATTTCTCCGAGCATTGCCACTGGGATTTATTTTCAAAATAAATATTATATTTTAGCCTGTTATATTTATCATTAACCTGTGCCTGAAACATTCTGATTTCAGCTAGATCTTCAGATTTAAACTGTTCATATCCTTGTGTGGTGAAACACTGTATTAGTCACCCTGAATAAGTGTCTCGCTATGTCTGCCTTTAGACACCTCAGAGACCTAGTCTCACTTATAACCACGGATATGCAAAGTGTTCGAAGCGTCAGGTCATAAAATTACCCAAAATAAATGCGACAAATCCGTTAAAAGTTGTTTAATTTCAACTTCAAGGAGGTTTATTGTTTTAGTAATTGTAGTTTAAAAAACTGAAAAAAACCGACTTCAAAATACGCAATTCATTTACTTGGATGTCAATTTTCCAATTATTTTGTTATAAAAACCAAAATACTGAACCGATTTTGGTAAAATTACATGGGACCACCTCTTATCTACCAAACAAAAAAAAAAACCTCAAAAAATTCACATAAAAAAAACATACAGAGGAATTGAGAACCTCATTCTTTTGGATTTCGGTGAAAAACTGACCATAGTGTACAAAGAGCATCAAAAGCAGAAATTTCGCTAGCGATACGAGGCGGGAGAGGCGTTTGCAGACACGCTTTGTCGAATCTCACCGGAAAGACTCACGCATCTAATTTAAAAGCGACTCCCGTTCGTCGTCTCAAAAACAACAAAAAAATACTTTGAATGCCGTTTACAGACCAATCATTATAATGACCGGTTATCGATTTCTACGTGCTTATAAAGGAACAGAATTCAGTGCGTCCGATTAAGCTTCCAGCCCCACGGCTACCCCGTAATCTGCTAACGCCACGATACCGTATCTTAGTCGTTCTTATAATTTTGGAAATTTCATATATAATAATATCTGATAAACATCTAATTATTATAATGTCCTCTTTAACATATCCCGTTGGAGGCGAAATTGGAGTGAGTGAGTTGAGCCAGGTCTTCGACGAGATAATGCCTTTGCTAATGGGTTACAGAATTACGAGATCATCTTGTGCGTTTCGATGGAGCTTTTAAAATAAATGCCTTAATTTGATCAATGTCCTATCTGTAACGTAAATAAGTAATCATCTCTGTTTCCTGAGACCTGCAATCTTGGAATTTTCAAGGCTTGAGTGAATAGATATCTTCTAGATCGACGAGCTCCATCCTCGATCACACCGTCGCTTAACATCAGGTGAGTTGGTCAATCGTAGATCTATCTTGTATAAAAAAAACATCATCAGCCGCAAGTAGTCCACTGCTGGATAGATCTTTCCCATGGATTTTCAGAGACCGATCAGAAGCGGCTTTAGTCCAGCGTCTTCCTGCCACTTCCTTCCTTCCTTCTTGCCTTCTGGATCTGGGTGTTTCTATGTATCATAAGTATGTATTTACAAACCATCTAGTTAGCAACCATCTAGTTTCCATAGTACAAGATTTGCTTTGTTTGGGCTATATGGTGTTGTGTGAAATGTCCATCAATATTTATTTATATTTATGTTCAAATACGTCAAACAGTTTATTCTGTGAGTAGAGTGTGCCAAAGAATTAGATATTATTATACGCTTAAAAGCATTATCCTTCCTCGACAGTTGGATAAAAATGACATAGAAATGTAAAAAAAACATTGACAAAACGAGGTAGCTTAACTCTTTATGTGTATCATCAGGCAAAATAAACAGAGGCAAAAATTTTTGCTTCCCAAGCCCATTGAAAATTATTGAGATTTTATAACAAATTACAGTGATATCTCTACTATAAAAAAAGCGGACAAGTGCGAGTCAGACTCGCCCACCGAGGATTCCGTACAAACTAGTGGATAAAAGGGCAAATCATATTTTTTTTTATATCTACCTTCATAGACCGAAAAATATACATTGTGAAAATATTTAAAAACCTGTTTTAGCTTATGCTAATGAAGCTCTTTCATCATACCCCACATGATAAGGTTAATTCACTTTAAAATTTGGGCCCTCATTCCTTGCATAACGACACTTTTTTGTGATTAAATTAAAAATGTCCAGTTTTCGGATTTTTTCCTATATGTGTACTCTAACACAATGCTTCTTGCCAAATTTAATAGTTCTAGATCAACGGGAAGTACTCCATAGGTTTTAATTCACTTGTGAGTGTCGAAATGTGCGTTTTTACGACATATTCGGCTGTAACTTTTTTTACGAAAACTGAGAAATGTTTTTTCTTTCTGCAGCAAGATACTATGGATCTGCGTATTTGGTTTTAATTTCAACACGATACCTTCACGCGTTCCTGAGATAAAGGTCTTGACAGTTGGACAGACGGACAGACAGACAGACAGACAGACGGACAACAAAGTGATCCTATAAGGGTTCCGTTTTTTCTTTTGAGGTACGGAACCC
Organism: Lycia hirtaria; assembly: GCA_947563715.1. NCBI lineage: Eukaryota > Metazoa > Arthropoda > Insecta > Lepidoptera > Geometridae > Lycia > Lycia hirtaria. The sequence goes on along the minus strand of OX387386.1, from coordinate 20,749,317 downwards.
TAAAAATAGGTATAATTTCATAGAAATGAACGCAGGCAGATGGTCTACAAATTATTGTACCTTATTAGGCTTGGTTTTTTTATAATTCTATCTTCAAATAAATGTGTGAAGAGACGCATAATGAAGCAGATAAACATCCAAAATATTCACAACAAATTGGAATGAGAGACGATCATCTGAAAATAAACTGACAGAACGATCATTTGCCTCGTTCAAACTAAAGTGAAAAACACATATACCTAGTGTCTCATAAAGATTATATTAAATTATGTTGTTGCTTAGTATCGAGTAGTGGATGGGACCGTGCTATCAGATTGAGAGGAAATACTCCGTGACACTAATAATGTACGACAACATGTTGCCAAGATAATTGGTGTATTTTACATCATATTATGTACTTTACAAGTTGTGTGTTATCGCATAACACCAGACTGTAATGTTACAATATCATTCATCAAGCTTGGGTATTTGAATTACTTTTGAGTTCATTTAATTTCTGCTTCTTACTTAAATACAAATTTGTATTACATATTCATTTATCATCGGGTATGCATAATATGTGTAGGTACTTCACATCAAATTTATTGACATATGATATAATATGATATGATATATTTTCAGTTTGGGTAATTTTGAACGGAGTCTAAATTATTATACACCTACTACATAATACCATCTTCCTACACTCAATTCAATTTACAATTTAAATTTATTTTTATTTACAGACATATTTTTTTACAGGAGTTGGTACTAGCTAATGTATTTCCTAGTTGTACATTGTCTTAGAAATAAGCTTATATACCAAATTCTAATAAAGAACTTTTATTAAATTTAAGGCATAAATTTTATGTGACGCAAAAGATTTATTTATAGCAATTAATTATTCTCATTTATTATGTACATATGCTTTAGTGATAGCATAGCATTTATAACAGAAGTTTAGATTATTAAAAGAATAAACTAACCAGAATTCTCTTACATTAAAATCTTCCTACACTAGATCGTATTCTTGCAAGCTGGTTTCCATTCGGAAACCAGCTTGCCATTTCAAACTTGAAGAATGACAAATGTGCAAGCCGTACGATCCCGACATCAAGAAAAAAAAACTTTTCTTATTATCATTTAAAGTTAAAATGACAGAATAATATGGATTAAGACAACGGTTTTTTTCGATGTGTGTACGGATTATTTATAAGTATCCACACAAATTATTTCGCTGTGGTTTCCTTGCCGTACATTATCATGGTGCCAAATACTGTGTCGTAGATTAGAGACACCCGTGATATTAACTGTCAGGATGAATAGTCAGGATATAGTCTTATTATACCTATTTTTAGCAGCGATCCTCGGTCTTGATGGTCGTAGACAGCAAGCTTATGTTCGTCTGTTATTTAAATGACCATGCGATGAGACATTTTATATGTAATTTACAGAAATGGCGCATAAGCACAGAATAAGTAATGATACTTACAGTGTAAGTACTGCAAATGAATTTTAGTCGATCTTTTCAATTATGGAATTCTTAGTAAAATTTGTAGATTCACAAATGGCTTTGATGTCTTCAAGCTGGTACTTGACTCCTAGAGTTTACTTTTAAATAAAAAAGTGCATCGAAAAGACATATAGCTCACCCGATGGTAAGCGATTAACTGCAACATCAGTGACATTACTGTTGCATTGCTAGCCCAGAGGTGTTTGTAGACATTCCTTTTTAAAACGCTCTTTGGTCTTCAAGTCAAGCTTTTGGTATTGCGAAAAGTCTAAAATTCCTTCAGATTTCATGATGATATTTATGTTATTTGTATCAAAACGCCAGACGGCTCAATTGATGGTAAGCGATAACCATCATAAGGAGAACCTCAACATCAATAACATCGTCGTTGATCTCTTACCTCGTAGATGTGCTCGTAGACTCCCATTTTAAAATGCTCTTTGTTGAAGCTCGATGGAAAAAACTTTCGGAGAAGGACATTCGACTTAGTGCTGGTTCGAAGGAAGAAGAAGCGCTAAGTGTAAGTCAAATATAAGTTTTCAAGATGTAATTCTGTAAAGTAGGCCTAAGCCTAATTCAATAAATACCCATACATATAAATACACCGCGTTCAGTGGGAGAGGCCTATGTCCAGCAGTGGACTAAAGTAGGCAGATGATGACGATGATGATTACTACACCAGTAACAACATAGCTAGTTACAAACACGAATAGGTATACCATGTTGCTACATAATTTACTCGTATCGATCTGGTATACTGGACGTACTCAAATCCCTACCAATGTCCGATCTTCATCAAATATTGACGAGCCTGAAAGCTACCCCCGTTACACCTACATCCCCACACACACACACACAGCCACGGCTGTGTTCACACACGAGTCCTACATGAAGCCACGCCCCTCTCTATCATAAGCATATCATTCGCATCCAATTCAGTGATATACACTTGATTATATTATTCATTTCTGTCCAACTCATTTAAGTGCTCTATTTTTGATACTATGGATTCAAAAATCTTCAAATGGCTGTCCGTCCCGTCACAATATTTGAGTAAAGGATTAAGTTGTGAGTATTATATAAGTATAATTATCATCATAATCTCAACCACAAGAAGTCCACTGTTGGACATAGACCTCCCCCATGAATTCAAAAAGACAGATTGGAAGCGGCCTGCATCCAGCGTCTTCCGGTCACTTCAGTAAAGTCTTTTGTCCGTCAGCTATCGTCTGCTTAAGCCATGCCCCGCTGCCGGCAGCATCCTAGGATACAAATTTAATGTTTTTTTTTTTTTTATAAAAATATTGTAAAAACTTAAATTTACTAAGTGAAAATAAATATTTAAATATAAATGGCACTGATTATAAAAGATAGAATACATTTACCATTTTAATCAAATATACAAAATGGCAACAGACAAAGACGAAGTTATTTTCGCTTTCACAATATTAGTTATATTGCCCTGGTAATAGGCTACGCTGCCACCTACAACCCCTCTACTTGAAAACATCTGATATCGCCCGCACAAAACATTAATCTGAGCCCCCTTTCTTTGCTTAACACTCTTCATTTGACAGATTGGACTAAATTACTGAAGGCTTTTTTATTTAATTTCGAGGGTGATATGAAATTTAGATGTGTTTTCGCTTTGAACGAATATTTGCGTTCTCCTCGTGGGATATGTTTCCGTCCAAGTAGTTTTTATTGGAAGTTTTGTTGACGGAGTCAGCGGAGCTTGTGAGCTTTCGCCCTCTTTGTACACAGGGACATAATATCGTTTATATATATATTTGATTTGATCGCCCTCGTATGGCGAAGGAGCTGTTGTATCGAGTTGTTCCCTTATGTCGGCGACTCACCCTAAACGGTTTCTTAATAAAGTGCTACTAATGTTAATTTAATTTTATTCGATAGCTTTCTGATGAGATTACTCGGTTGTGGCGTGCGCTTCTGTGGTAGAGGGAGTGGATTAGAATCCCGATAATGAGATTTCGGTGAAGGAAAACAGAAAAAGTAACACATAAGTAGTATACTCTCTTGTGTTTCACTAGAATAGTAACCAAGATAATTATAGTTAACAAAACTGAAAAAGAGGTACTGACGTCTCGATTGTATTGTTAGTCAACCAAAATTATGAAATAAGGACAACAGCGCCCTCAATGCCACATTAGTCTCTTTCCGAACAAACTCTAACTAATAATGTGTTAGTGATTTTAGTGATTAGGCGCCATTGTCGCTATGACAAACACATACAGAGTCATACTTAATCTCGAAATAAAAACAACAAAATTAATGTAAAATATACGCGGTAAATCCGTTCAGTTAGCTTCATTTCAAAATAAATCTGTTAAATAAACAAGTATAAGTTTAGAAAATTCAATCTGCTCAGAAAAAAAACGGCTGAACCGATTTTGATGAAAAATAGTTTAGAACACCCTCAATGAAAGAACACTAGAACAGAATCGGTCCATCCGTTTGAGAGCTACGATGCCGCAGACAGACACACAGACACACAGATGCACACGTCAAACTTATAACACCCCTCTTTTTGGGTCAGGGGTAAAAAAAAAGGAGCCCGCTTTACACATCGCTTACCAAATGTGCGTTATGTCCATGCTAATAGTTGTTGATGGGTATTTTTCGTGGGAGACAATCCTGAGAGCAGCATCAAATAATTTTTTATAATTTTATTTTATTTTAATCAATACTGACATTTCCTGAACAAACATGCATAATTTCAAAGTCGTAAATTTAGTGGAAGTGGTTCAAATTTGTCTTGCGAGATAATTTGTGTATACTAATCACACAAACATACCTATATATATGCAAAAATGATATAAAGCTTGTAAAAATGTGTGATCTCCGGGCGGTGTTATACATACATACTTATATCTCAATATTAGTATGAATAAATTAAATTGTAAACAATGACGCATTTATTTTTTGCTCGAATAAGCCTGCGAAATCCACTAAATCACCTGTTGGAAAGAGACAATGTTTTTAAAGGTAAAGCACGCAGCTTAGAAGATCATTCGCTCACTCACTCATACACTCACTCACTCACTCACTCACTCACTCACTGTGACTTTTAAAGTTATATATCGAATCTTAGTCTCAGTTGTAATTAGTAATTTTGTTCAATTCCATGGCTTTACTAAAACGTAGAATTAAACCGTTTAATTCAAACACTAAGATAATCTGCAATCAGATCTAGATTGACTCAAATTCAGAGTTATAAATCCTTCAAGTTTCCGGCAGCCTAGTGGTGAGACCGGACTTGCGATCCGCAGGTCCTGGGTTCGAATCCCACGGCACGCACCTCTGTTTTTTCGAAGTTATATGCGTATTGTTGATTGCCGCCAACTTCAAACATTGAAGGAAAACATCGTGAGGAAACCTACATGTCTGAGAGTTCTCAATGATCTTGAAGATGTGTGAAGTCTGCCAACCCGCACTTGGCCAGCGTGGCAGACTATGGCCTAACCCTTCTCACAATGAGAAGATGGCCCGTTCCCAGCAGTGGGATAGTTTGTACAAACAGGGCTGATAAAAAAAAAAACCTTCAATAGTGTTAAAGCATTTTCACATCGTGGGTCATTGTAACTGGTTCACGGCTTTGCAACTAACCATAAATATAGTTTAAAATTTAAAAAAAAAAAACTGACTTTAAGCTACGCAATACAATACCTCGTTTAAGTACGCGAATTACTGTTCACTTTTCTACAGGTACGCGGATGATATTTTACCAGTTAGTTTAAAAACCAAAGAACTGCATCGATTTTGATAAAATTTATATGGCCACCTGTCTGAAGTATGTCCTACCAAATACAAAAATAATCATAAAAATCAATACACAATTGGCTGAGTAATCAGTGAACAAACATACAAAAAAAAACATACAGACCGAATTGATAACATCCTTCTTTTTGGAAGTCGATTAAAAATGTCGGCACTCCGAAAAGCGTGTACTTGTAGGTACCGCAGTATTGACGCGATAATATTTTCAAAATTATGACTCCATAGGTATTGTAGCTTAATGCATAAAATACGTAAATTTTTATTTATCCAGCTAAAACACCTTTACGACATCATTAGCTTCGTAGTTTATGCAAACATGGAACAAAGTGAACATATATTTACCACGAACCAACTGGCTAATAACTAGCCGCTTACAGCGCCGCCAAAAAGTTTTAATGTAGTTTTATAGTTATACAGCCTGTTTTAATGTAGTATACATGTATAGAAATATTGCTGAAAGACAATAAGTCTGTAATATGCGGCAGGACGTTATCGGCTAGCAAGAGATTGATATCTGAATCATAAAATCAGTGTTACCAATTTGTTCGCGAAAAATTCCTAAAATAAAACCGGCCAAGTGCGAGTCGGACTCGCGCACGAAGGGCACCATTATCTATAAAAACGGAAAAAAGTCATGTCTGTTGTATGGGAGCCCCTCTTAAATATTAATTTTATTTTTATTTATTTATTTATTTTTAAAGTAAATAATATAACTCAAACGTCGCTTAACATCAGGCGAGTTGGTGGTCAATCGTAGATCTATAATGTATTTAAAAAAACAATATTCTGTGAATATTTCAAGCGTCTAAGTATATACCTGTTGCCGTTATCAATATCAAGTAAAAACCAGCAAAAAATGTGCCCCCTGAAATTTATATTTTATTTTGTTTTTATTACAATTTTTTCCTTATTTTTTGTGATTAAATTATTTCGAAATTGAATTAAATTAAATTGTTTCCTTTATTTAAACTATATGAAAATGCTTCTTGCCAAATTTCACAGTTATAGATCAACGGGAAGTACCACATAGGTTTTGATTCTCTTGCGAGTACCGAAATATGTGTTTTTTGCGACATATTCGGCTGTAACTTTCTTTTATGAAAACTGAGAAGTTTGATTTTTCTCTCTGCAGCAAGAGATTACTGATCTGCGTATATGGTTTTAATTTCAACACGATACCTTCACGCGTTCCCGAGATACAAGGTCTTGACAGACGGACAGACGGACAGGCAGACAACAAAGTGATCCTATAAGGGTTCCGTTTTGTCCTTTCGAGGTACGGAACCCTAAAAATGAATTATAACTAAATCTAGCTACAAAACTGTGATCTGGCAACACTATCCACAACTATTAACACGTAGCTATAGCTGCGGTTACATTATTATATGGTATCGTCAGTGACGCGAGGAGTGTACTTGGTTGAGTACATGCGTTATCGCTCAGTATGCCTAATTACGGAGACTCACGCAAGTATACTGATAGCAGTGTTTGTATCGGCGCCTTGTCGCGGCCGCTTTGTAATTGTACCTGAATTTATCGAGTTCGAAATTCGAATCATTCACCAGCTGGGTCGAATTTCAACTGGATCTATTCACACACTCCGTTACTTTTAAGCTCCGTTACTTTTCAGCATAGCGTTACTTTTGTTTGAGAACTTACAACTTTTGGTAGCTCGCAGAAAATTATCAGTTGTTCCATATAAACACATGAATTCAAGCATACTATCATTTATATATCCACTGATTCTTTGACGAATTTGCAAAATTCATTAAACATAGGTTTTCATAGGCTCTATTGCAGAGAAAAAAAAAGTATTTTGCCCGCAGTTTTTTTTAAATATTGTACATGTGTGATTAGCGCATTTGCCTAGTATAAATAAGTACGTCCAGTCTATTACCTATTATAAACTAATATCAATCTATCTATATAATATATCAAGTTCCAGTTACAAATAATAGGTACTTAATCCATATTTTATGTTATTTTCATTGTTTTTGTGCTAATGTTTGGGGTACGGACGGACGGACAAACAGACAGAAACCGAGTAACCCTACAAGTATTCCATTATTTCTCTCGTGGTACGAATCCCTAACGAAATATGAATGTAATAGAAAATTAACAGAAAATGTTACCACTAATTAAGCCGCCCATGTAGTGGAAAGATTTATTAGTTTGTTTTAAGAAATATCTAAATAAAAGTTAATGACTATAATTAACGATGCCACTAGGCCGTATCAAGTTGTTACTACATCGGATCGATTTTATTAAACGCCAATAAACCAATCAGAAAGTTAAGGCGGCATAGTGGGAAGACCGTCTGGCTTGAGATCCACAGAACAAACCTATTTCTACGTTAAAAAATACTATTTCTTTTATCCAAAATGTCCCAATAGATGTCGCATATCTGTGTTAAGGCTGAGATTTTATAAATGCGATAATCCATGCACCTGTGAACACGGCGCTGCAAAATGTTCGAAACGTCAGGCCCTAAAATTTTGCACAATATACATGATAAATCCGATAAAATTTGTTTCAATCCAATGTCTAAGAGTTTTTAGCGCTCTTGAAGCTATGTAAAGTCTGCCAACCCACTCTTGGCAAACGTGATCTTTTTAAGAGAAAATAGAAAATATTAGTGGAAATTTTTCACACAGCACTATCTAGCCCCAAACTAAGCAAAGCTTGTACTATGGGAACTTGATAGAATACATAATATTGTATACTTTGTATACATATTTTTGGCTCATGCCCAGCAGTGGGATAGTTCAAAACAATTCTAATTCTAAACAATTCTAAACAATTCTAATTCTAATCCGTGAATAAGCTAGTATTAAAAAGGTAACCTTACACGCCGTAATTGAAACGTGAAAACTTTGAATGAGTAAAGGAAAGGATGCACTTGTAAGAGTGCCGGCTATCGTTAAGAGGGTAATTAAGCATGCATTTGACATTTCAAATATTCTACATTTAAAGTTTTTTGGGTACCATGTATTACGGCGAAAGAAGGTCATTGTAGTCATGTGTGTGTACGCTGAGCAGTCCAGCTTCCTCGCGCAGTACCCGTTTACGAGTTGATCAATATGCCAGCCTGAGAGCCAAGTCATTCATATTTGAGGGAAGATATCGACCCGCCACAGAAAGCTGCAAGAAGAACCTTATTTTTAGTGAGCGTGAGAGATTTAGATATACGCGCTACCTTATCACCATTTGTTTGTCGCATTTTCACATTTTAGGAAGCGGTCATAAGATTCCAGTTGTTTGTTTACGTGCTTCGTTTGTCTTTGTCGTTGTAAAAAAATATCTGTGATGTAAGCTGAGTGACAGTTTCAAACGATTTCGAGAATCCATTAACTTTCTTCACGTTTCAACGCGTTTGTTTTTAAATTTATGCGCAACTGACGACAAGTAAAATTGAAAACAAAGACCATAAAACCTCGCACTGTTAAACAAAACAAGTTGGTGCACTTAGATAGTGCATAAGTAAAGTAACATCCCCGTATGCACAGCACTTTATGCTATTTTATTTGACTCGATGTAGCGAGTTGTCCAAGCAAGAATGGGAATATGAAGTCACACCCCACGCCTGGGTATTAGTATATAATCAACACAATTTGGCTACGAATATACTTAACTAAAACAAGTGTATTTCTATACGCATATTACAATCTAATATTACAGATTCTGAGAATTTCAACAGGGCCTCAAGGCTGCTAAGTGAACATCACTCGCTCGCCGCTCGCTGATACGATTCAAAGATAATTTTGACGAATTGCTAGTCTATTACTGTATAATTAGACTAACAATTTGTTAAAATTGTCTTTTAATCGTATTAGCGAGCGGCGAGCGAGTGATGTTCACTTAGCAGCCTTGAGGCCCAGATCTTACGGATCCAATAAGTTCACTACGCACTCAACGATCCTCTTAAGGAATCGCTCAACGTGTGCAGCTATCTCTCTCGCGCATCGCAACATTTTTAAGCATATAAAATCATTGAGTAGGGATATTAGAAAAGTGAGAGTTAAATTTGTTTATTTAGACAGGCGAAATATTTAAAGAAAAAGTTTTTCTTCGATATCGTTTACCGAATTGGTTGAGAAATAAGAAAATATATGTTTTATTTTTTTAGTATAAATAATATCTGATTAAAACTTTTTTAAATGTGTCTAGAGAGGCTCTAAATAAACAAAAGCTCTAACTTTTCTAATATCCCTACTCAATGATTTTATATGCTTAAAAATTTTGTGATGCGCGAGAGAGATAGCTGCGCGCTTTAATCTCGAGCTTAATAAGGAGCTGTGATGGAGGTCGCTATCACGCTCATACACAAACACATTTTTAAAGATATGAATTAAAATCTATTGTACAAAATTACATTTAGATTCAAACAAGGTTTCACATTGTTTTCTACTTAAATTGACTTTAATGTAATGTGTGATAATTTGATGACATATTTTTTCCAGTAATTTTGTTTTAGGAACCAAACTACTTAACCGATTTTGATATAATTTCAATGGGACTAATCTGGTAGTATATCATTTCAAATAAAAAATAAATTATAATAATTCAAATCGGTTTCTAAAAGGCAAATGAATGAGTTGAGAACCTCCTCCTTTTTGAAGTCAGATGAAAATGTATCAAAATCAAAATGAAACCTTGTGTGAATGTGTGCAATATTCTGTATATATTAGTTATGTATAGAACTGGTTACGGAACAATAGTTTCGTACGCGGCCGAAGCGGATTTTTCGTACTTTTAAGTACATTCAATTCATCATCATCATCTCAGCCATAAGAAGTCCACTGCTTTACATAGGGCCTCCCCAATGGATTCCAAAAAATACCGATTGGATGTGGCTTGCAGCCAGCGTCTTCCTGCCACATTCAATTAATGTAATGTAATTGGAAGTGAGAGATGAGAAGATGGCCCGCGCCCAGCAGTGGGACAGTTTGAACAAACAGGGATGTTAAAAAAAATAGATAAAAAAATGGAAGTGTGGCAATGCGTGAGAGGGACAGCAAAATCTATCAGCATAGCCCCTTAAGATGCGCAAGTGAAATGTAAAATTGAAAACAAAGACCAACAAAGCAGAGTCATGAAGCGTCCCTCGAACCCTGTTTAAAGAAAACAAGTTGACTTACTTAACCAGAGCACGGTGAAGTAGGGTCCCGTGTGCACAATATCTTATGCTATTATATTTAAGTCAACCAAGCTGTGTTTGACCAAATCTGAGCATGCCCCGGCCCCTTTCATCTTTCGCCGACAAAACTGCTCTTATTTATTGAATAGAGATCTCTTGTTTGTTCATCGAGTGGGCGAGGGTATGAGGCCTTTCCAGACTCGTTGTTATCATCATTTACTCAGCTCTCACGATATTTTCTAGTTTGTGTGGTATAAATTTGGTCATCATCATCACTACACTAGTGATGTACACATATTTATAATACTCACTACACATCAGATTGATTTCGATCTACAATATCGCGCTTTAAAAAAAAAGTAAAAAAAGCTTAAAGTTTCTTTAGGTACACATATGTACTATTAGTTAACAGTAGGTATCTAAAGGGGTTATTCACTACTTTTAAGGTTAATATAAAGTCTCTCAACACAGTAGGATAATGCCTTCCTTCTAAGCTGTGGGTTGTGGGCTCGATCTCCACCCAAATATTTTTGGGTTGTGATGAACCTGGATGTTTGTTCTGTTTTTACATATTACTCCTTGTTCATAAGTACTTATACTATATTATTATCCAAAAAGTATTTGAAAAATGTTCCCCAATATTTATTACTTACTTATTATAATTACATTACAATAAATACATTGATTACAATGCGAAGTTTGTGAGTATTTTTATTATTTTATGAGGGTAAAGCTAACAGATAAGATCGTAAAATCCTTAATCGTACTGAACGAAATAGTTCCACGTTATTGATGCTCACTGCACAGGCTTAGAAGTCCCTGCCGCCTTCCCTGTTCCCTGAAAACTACAATCTTGGAATTTTCAAGGCTAGAGTGAATAGATAGTATCTTCTAGATCGATGATTTCCATCCTTTGCTACATCATCGCTTGCTATCAGACTAAAACAAGGGCAAGATTTTGAAGACCTTTTTAATTTAATTTTTAATTTTATGTAGTTATTTAGTTTGTTAAGTAGGTATGTGAAATTTGTATACCTATTATTATGTTGTTGTACTATTAAAGACTTCTGTGGGTATAATTTAACAAAGACGCTTGTGTTTAAAAAAAAATAGATTCTTCATAAGTTAGGAAGAATCTTTAAAAACTTTCTTTTTTTCTTAAAAAATTATCTTAAAACACTTGCAACTCCTACACGTCTTAATTAATATTTTTCCTTCCAAATATGATTATATAAAACAACGCACCCAACTAAGTAATTCATCAAGTGAGTGCTCACAAAGCGTTGAGCTGGTCACAAGATGGTCAGATAAGCTGACGCGGACTGGAGCGGACGCACCCGATGTTATCTTGGGCTGCCCTAGAAAACTAGCTGATTTGCATACGTTTTATAATAAACACACAAAAACGTCGTTCAACTTGTTAGCCTCGTGATATCCAATCAACTGCATTCATAAATAATCATAACTGTTTATAAAATTGATTAAAATTTATAACTACGTTACATATTTGGCTTTTTTCCTTTTTAACCGACTTCCATAAAGATGCAGGTTCTCAATTCGACTGTGTTTTCTTTTGTTAAATTAGCCTTTATTTATCTACATAGTTTTGTTTTTTTTACACATTTAGCAAACTTTTACTTTAGGATTTGTTTATAAATTTGTTCCGCGATTGCTCCGCCAATTATGAAACGTTTTTGATGATTCTTTTGTAAGTCTATGTTCGTCAGGTAATATCTCAGAGGTGGTTCCATATAATTTTTATTAAAATTAGTTCAGTACTTTGGTTTTTATAACAAAATAACTGAATAAATAACATCCAAGTAAACGAATTGCGTTTATGCTATGAGTATAATTATTAACTGACTTTTTTAAATAGGTTATTGATATTGGTGAGGCATAGCTCTTGTTGCTGGAGTACTTTTCATACTCCTCTCTCTCCCACCAGTATTTTTTACCTCAACATTTATTTGCCTACATTTTTATTTGTGTCAAGTTTTTTTTCTCGATCTTCCTCTTTTCTGAACCTTCCCGCAAAAAGAGCTCTTGTGTGATTCGGACCGCGGTTCGAACCACTTTCGGTGCGAAACGCCGAAGTACCCAAATTAATATCGTACAAATTCTCCACATACTTTTTATCTTCTGATCTTTTGCCATAAACCTTTTTTTTTCGTATCGATAATCATCATCATCATCTTAGCCACAAGAAGTCCTCTGCTGGTCATAGGCCTCCCCCTATGGATTTCCAAAAAGATCGGTTGGAAGCGACTTGCATCCAGCGTATTCCTGCTATATTGGCTGTCGTCTGTCCATCTCATGGTTGGGCTTCCTACGCTGCGCTTGCCGGTGCGTGGTCTCCACTCGAGAAGTTTTCGACCCCATCGGCCACCAGTTCAGTAAATGTGATTATTCTGTGTTTCCAGTTGCTGGTTGGCAGCAGCGGGGCGGGCGGCGGCGGCGCAGCGACCTCGCCGGACGGCGGGTCCAGCTCTGCGCCGGCGCTGTCGCCGGGCGGGTCAGGGGTCGCGGGCGGCGCCCTGTCCCCCGGCGCCGGCAGCCACGCCAGCACCCCGGCCGCCTCCTGCTGCGACACGCCGCGGCCCATCATCACCGACCCAGTCTCCGGGCAGACGGTCTGCTCCTGCCAGTACGACGGCGCGCGGCTCGCGCTCAGCTCCTACCCTCGGCTGTCCAGTGCAGCCGTCGGCGTGTACGGCACGCCGTACCCTTCCACAGACCAGAACCCCTATCCTAGCATCGGGGTCGATAGCTCCGCCTTTTATTCACCATTGGTATGTATTATTAATTGAGAGTACCTGAATCGGGCGGTATTCACACATATCAGGGTCCGGATTCCTGTCACGTCCAAAAAACTGTCTTTGCATTTTGTATGATCCTGAAGACATAGAATGAGTTCATATTACAAGATATACAATAAAGTAAATCTGATAAAATAAGAGTACTCGCAAACCGAGGCTTCCGTACTCCTGTGTATGACATAATACATGAACATGAACACTGACATCAGAGCTAATTACTCAACAAAATATGCTTTATATCTAAGAATATTTTGCAACTTCACATATTTCATACAATAGGAATAGTCTGGTAGGTAGAGTAAACATGGTAGGTGTTCACATACAACATTCGGTCAATTAAGCAAGTGTTACAACACAGACCTTTTTCTATATTTATTTATTTAAAAAAAATAAGACTTTGTACTCTGTTTTAAGTTTACGACACATGACTCTTACCGCCAACGAAATATTCCCTTGTCATATTTCGTTTCTTTTTTGTGGAATCTCGAAGTTCTCACACAATATGTTTTCAAAATGTATTTATGCAAGCTTATCTTGCACTTGACTAGTTTTAAGTAGTTGTATATTGTAGGGCTTAATATGATTTACATCAAATTAAACCCTACATTCTTGGCAGTTGTGAGACTTGCATCTAAAGATACAACCGTTTGAGCGTAGGACACACATGCAGACGTGCAGACACCGTAGCCTCACGAATAGGCTCCTGAACCCTTAGTACGATAGTCTAAAAATTAGAGTATCTTAGTATTATTAACATGTTTCCTACATATACCGAAAGTACCGGACTCTAATAAGTGTGGATAGCGCCTTACTATTTATACGCCTATACGGTCACCCACAAATCATTACGGAAATCAAGATCGCGAAGGGCGAGACGAGGTATTTTATTCCATATTTCCTTAAGCTCCTTATTAGATGGATGGACATAATTAGGAAAAATTTAGCTTTTATGGTTGGGAGCTTTAAAAAATAAAATGATGGCCCACACGTGTCTGCTTATATAATTACGTGATAATAGAGTATTCCATGTTAGATCACGTTTATTTGAATCAATTTACATTTTAATATCTAAATTAATAAAATCTAACGACTTGTCACCACTTTGGCGTTTAACGGTGTGTTTCAACAGACTAAATGAAATAAATAAATAATGATGGATTTGCATACAAAACTACCTAGCCCAAAACTAAGCAAAGCTTGGGCTATGGAAACTAGATAGCTGATTATACATACTTTTTATAAATATATACTTATACATAGAAACATCCAAACACAGAGCAAACATCTATTGATCAATACACAAAAGTCTGTCCTGGGCGGAGATCGAACCCACGATCTACAGCTCAGCAGGCAGACATACTACCACTTGAGCTGCGATTATTACCTTAATTATTATCACACAGGATTTATTAATAATTACGTACTAAAATCATCTAAATAATACAAAGGTTAGTAAGTTGAAGTGGCAATGGCAGGGCACATAGCACGTAGAACTGATGGCCGATGGGGCTGAAAAGTTCTCGAGTGGAGACCACGTACCGGCAAGCGCAGCATAGAAAGATCAGCCGCAAGCTGGATGGATGACTTCATATAAGTGCCGGATGAAGGCTGGATGCAAGCCGCTTCCAATCGCTCTTTTTTGAAATCCATGGGGGAGGCCTATGTCCAGCAGTGGACTTCTTATGGCTGAGATGATGATGATGATTACTAGACGTTGAATAATTATTAATTGGTCCTGTAATAATAATTATATATACAAATAGAAAATGAAACAGCATTTATATACAGATAAATAAAACTGGACAAGTGCGAGCCAGACTCGCTCATCGAGGCTTCCGTACAAACTAGTAGATAAAAGGGGGATCTAATATTTTTTTTTTATATTTTCCTTCCTAAATCGAAAAATATACATCTAAAAAAGATTTAAACCTGTTTTAGCTTATGCTAATGAAGCTCTTTCATATGATACCCCACATGATACGGTTAAAGAACTTTAAAATTTGGACCCTTGCATGGCATTCCTTGCATAAAGACATTTTTTTGTTATTAAATTTAAAATGTCCAGTTTTCGCATTTTTTCCTATCTGTGTACTCTAACACAGTGCTTCTTGCCAAATTTCAGAGTTCTAGGTCAACGGGAAGTACCCCATAGGTTTTGATTCCCTTGTGAGTGTCGAAATGTGCGTTTTTACAACATATTCAGCTGTAACTTTTTTTTACGTAAACTGAGATGTTTGATTTTTCTTTCTGCAGCAAGATACTATAGATCTGAGTATATGGTTTTAATTTCAACACGATACCTTTACGCGTTCCCGAGCTACAGGTCTTGACACCCGGACGCACGGACGGACGGACAGACGGACAACAAAGTGATCCTATAAGGGTTCCGTTTTTTCCTTTTGAGGTACGGAACCCTAAAAAGACTAATCAGCAGAATTATTAACCTAAAATATGATTAAAGTAAGGGTAAGTACTTACTAGTCTAATGTCATATTGTGACGAATTTATAATAAATTTGGTACTTACTGTGCGCAAACAAAACAACAGTATTTCACAACCGAACTTACATGAGCGAAGTTATCATAGTTAATCTTAAAGTTATTGTGCAGTGACGCGTTTACTGTGTCTCTCTCACTCCTTAGTCGACTCGAGCCGACTTTACCCGAACGAGCGTTACATATCCTACCGTGACGTCTCAGTCTCATTCAATACCCACAAAATAAAGTGTTCAGCGCGCCTAAAGAAGTTTTCACTCCAAAAAGTTAGAGAAGTTTTCGTAGAAACGGTAATAATTACCAGAGACTTAAAAATCACCAGGACTGAGTTCGGAGCGGAGAACAAGTTATAGAGTTGGAAATGGAAACGACTCTGTGATCGTTCCTAGGTGTCCCAAACTAAGTGGACAGTCAAGTGCAAATTGTTAGGAACGGCGAAACGTCCGCTCGTCCGTACGAGCCAAGGTTTATCGCTCTCGATACGTGTTTGGCTTTTCTGCATCGACTTACTACTCGTTAGGACCGCGTTGAGAGAACATTTTGTAATAAACTTTAAACTAACCCTTGTTCAACAACCATCTTGCTATTTATGGGATTTTTTGGATTTATGTTGTTAGCCATCTTGCTATTTATGGGATTTTTTGGTTTTGTATGGTTTTGACAGGCCTCATGGATCAGTGGTAGTACGACTGCTTCCTGAGTTGTAGGTCGTGGTTACGATCCCCATCCAGGGCAAACATTTGTGTGTTGGTTGAGCATGTACTCGTATGTTTGTTGTATGTCTGGGTGTTTCTATGTATTTACAAAAAAAAACATAGTACAAGCTTTGCTTAGTTTGGGCTAGATGGTGTTGTGTGAAATGTACACTTTGAAATCAGTTGATTCAGTTTTTTTTTAAACTAAGACAATTCAACCTACAGCCCTCTTGTCTTCCTCTTGCATTAAAATAAATGTAAGTTGTTAAAAAATACATATATTAGTTTATAAAAGGCACGGACCCCGGAGTCTGTGGAGATACTTTTTTTTTAATTTGAAAATAGGCTTACGCTTAATCGTCAACTCACCTGGTGTTAAGCAACAGTTACAAACCTATTCACTCGCTACTCGCTAGATTATATCTAGGTGTCTTCAAATTGTCTAATTTAACGCATCTATATGTGTCAAATAAAAAAAAACTACAGTCTTTTAATCTTTCAAGTAGGGAAGGTCATATCCTCATTTTAGAGATCGTTGATTCCGTGGCATGGCGTGCGAGCGATCGGCGAACCGGTCCGGGCGCGCTCAGCCAGAAAACCAGCGACACCTCGCAGCCGCCGCCGCCGGCGCATTCATATTTATACACTTAATATATATTCGGAAAGGGGACGCCATTATTATCCATTATTTTCTGGCTTCCAGCATCTTAGGATCACTTGTAGTCTTTAGCCTTTGTCGTAATCAACGCCATACTCATATGCAGTCATCTGTTGCCCTAGAGTTTCAGAAAGAGCAGAGGCCGTCCCACAAGCGTTCAAGCGGTCTTATTTCAATATTACTTTGACTTTTGTCTCGCTCTCTCTGCAGTAGAGGGAGCAAGACAAATGTCAAATTAAACCCCCCAGTTCTCGCAAGGCTTTCAATGAGCTACTTCTTGCCACATGTAATTCGTCTAAGTACCTTGTAGTATCGCCAAGTTCTGCGTGCTCTGTGTCCTACCCACTGCCACTTTTTTTTTAGATCTACGATTGACCACCAACTCGCCTGATGTTAAGCGACGGTGTGGCCGAGGATGGAGCTCGTCGATCTAGAAAATCATCTTATAATCTTCTTCATCTTGCTAATCCGCTGTGCTATCTGGACTTTCGTTCATCTTTAGATTTATGATCTATCTCATCCAGAGTCTTCAAGCATAATCCTCCCTACACTATATTTCGTCTTTTACTTTGCCTTAAATACTTTTTCAATAGGTAATAAAAATTATGATCAATTAATAAAAAAAGAACCAACTGCATGTTATAACTAGTATTATTAACTAGTTCAACTTTTACTGTCATATAATAATATAGATTAAGCAACATTATGGTGGAAGAAAGAAACCGATAATTATAGTTTAAAGAATAGAAGCAACCGACTTCAAAATACGCAATTTCGTTTAGTTGGATGACATTTTCCAGTTATTTTGTTATTAAAACCAAAGTAGTACTGAACCGATTTTCATAAAATTATATGGGACCACCTCTGAACTATTACTTACCAAACAAAACAGGATCATCAAAATCAAGTCATAATTGGCGGAGTAATTACGTAACAAAAACATACAGTCGAATTGAGAACCTCCTTCTTTCTTGAAAGTTGGTTAAAATACCCATAGACTTTGAAAACATTTTTTTTTATACATTATAGATCTACGATTGGCGACCACCAACTCGCCTGATGTTAAGCTACGGTATGGTTAATTATGTAGGTAATAATATATAATACCTACTTACACGCGAAAAACTTCACACTTCTTGGGAAGTCGTTTAAAAAACGATGTATGTAAACTGCGACAAATGTTGCGGTCTCAGAGACCGGTGGAACTACTGTTCGGTTTAGCACCTCGTCTGGGACCATAGACAAATGAGCGGTGTGTAAGCGACACACAGTAATCCCCTGGGGCTTACTCGGTAAAGAATCGAACCTAACTCCTTATTAGGCTTCTGTATTCAAAAGGGCGGACTAATACTAAGTTTATCACGTATCATGTTTTTTGAATCGTGACAGATAGGAAGTTTGTGAATAGTTCGGATTCGTATTCCAATAAAGGTGCGATTCGAATAAAAAGTAATCTTTCATTAACATCATCATCTCAGCCACAAGAAATCCACTGGAAGTCATAGCTACTTCTATACGATCTGTCCATCTTGTGGCTGGTCTGTGCTTATCGGTGTATGTTCTCCACTCGAGAACTTTGCGCCATCGGCCATCAATTTCCCTTGTGTCCTGTTGCCTGGTCGGATAACTTGTATGACACTGGACATGGTTTTGTCCACGTGTTTTGGACCATGACAATTTGTCAATCTGGGCTTCAACAAACGTTTTGATTATTCTCTATCTGTCTGGCAATGGTCATGATGACCATGTTTCATAAAAAGTTAGATCAGGCAGCTGCCTCTCAGCTTGCTAATCCGCTGTGCTAAGTCGGTGATATTCCTATTTCCTACGTCTAATGATCGGATTAGAGTAACTCCGCATACCCAGCTGATTTTTTACAAAATAAAGAAAACTTTCCACACAATGATCCTTAATTAAAGCTGTGTGCAGTTATTGTTTCCCGTTTTATTCTCATTTCACTTCGCTGTCGGGTTTCCCCGTTCTACGTTTACGCGGATTCCCGTGGAACGTATGTGAGATCCAATAATCCGAGAGCCTCCGCTGCATGAAATGCTGATCCTTCTCGACTGAGTAAGTATAGGTTAATGTTCGTAGTCTGTTCGGATATAGAAATAATGAAATTGAGGGCGCTACTGTCCTATTTGTTCTACAGTACAGTTTGAGTACAATCGAGACGTCACTTCCCATTTTTGCCCACTGTGGTTCTCTTTTCTGAACAGACTTTATGTTTTCTTGCACCAATATGCTATTCTACTTATATTATCTTCCGTTTTTTTTTTATAGAATAAGTCTACATTTGACCGTATATTCACAGAATTTGTGAAGTGTTGTGTTGCTATATTGGTCTTCTGTATGTCATACGTTAAATTTTATAGTTTTATTGGTTTTAATATTAAAATAAGCTTATACCACTGTAAGTTGAACTCCTAAAATATGAGCGTACAAGCGCTAACTGGCTGTAATATTTGGAAAGTAAGGTGTGAAGGTTAGAATTTGTTACTTATTTGTATTGAAATTAAATATTACCAGTTAAAATAAATCGCTGGATCTGGCTAAAAGAATAAAATATATAAATAAATATATGAAAATTATCTTATATCAAAATCAGTCAAGTCATTTACACAATACAGGATGGAATATGGAAAAACACATAAAATTTCAGGTTCCTTTACTTATTAATGAACAATTTGAGTTATTTTCGTAATTACCTACAGCTATCATTGAAAGCGTCCACCCTTTCTGTTTACATTATACGACTGGCTAGAAAACACAGCTAATAAACTCAAAATTACTGTTTATTCTCTTTTAACCGTTATCTAAAAAAAGATGTAAGCGCCAATCGTTTCCTAATTACAATATCATGTCGTAACGCCACCTCGCGTGGGTAATTCTGAATGCATCACAAATCGCCGGTAGATATATATCTGTCATTGTTCGACGAAGTTCACTACTATTCTGTGGTTGAATTAATAACAGGTGTGTAAATGTAGGTATAGTGTGACTGTGTCTGTGGTGATACCTAGCGCACGACAGCCGGCCGGTTCCGTGCAAGCGACAATTTAGCGAACAATGACTACGCGAGTTCCACCACAAATACACTGTCTGTCCATGTAAGTCTTCCCTCGATTGCGACGCAATTTATTCTTTACATGCACTGGCTTAAGGTACAGTTTCGTTTGATTATGTCGGAGAGTGTGGTGGGTGAATATATTCAACTGCCATTTTTGAACACGGTCGCCGCCGGTGGCGCCGTCTGTTCGACTCGCGACTTACTAACAATGCCCCGAGCGCCATCTTTTATCTATTGTGCGCTTTTGATAATCAATAAAGGGTTTATTTGGCGTAACCGCCATTTAAAGACGTCTCGAACTCGTTCGTGTTGTAATTTGTTAACGCCATAATATTTTATGCAAATGTATCAATAAAAGGTGTTCTCTGATTCTCGCTGCTATTAACGGGGTTTCTCGAATCTTTGTGTTACATAATGATATAGCTTCTCACCGTCTCTATAGTTGTGGTTTAGGCATGGTTTAGGTAATTTATTATAATTAATACGGAATATAAGCTTTAAGTATAACTAGTTTGAATATTTCAGTATGAGACCAAAACTTATATGTCTATTTATATTTATTTAATAACTGGCTGCGATCTACGGTTTCATCAACATTTCTGCACGAGCATTCATTCTTCCGGGAAAAGTAGCGCACCAAGTACCTATATGTGTTATAATTATAGTTTATTTTGTTATAAAAACCAAAGTACTGCATCGATTTTGATAAAATTTATATGGGACTACCTCTGAAGTATGAACTACCAAATACAAAAAGAATCATCAAATCAATGCTCAATTGGCTGAGTAATAGGTGAACAAACGTACAAAAAAATACATACAGACCGAATTGATAACTTCCTTCTTTTTGAAAGTCGGTAAATAAAAGACAAAATACCCAACTGCATAATATATTGTTATTCATGGTTGATAAATATTAAGTATTCTATTCTTATTATTCATAAGAACAACTTTTAGGATCGCCATTTTATTATTTCTAGTTTTTAAAGTATGATTTATATATATTTTTATCTTCTTTTAATTTTCTTAATTTTGATACTTGATAGGTTTACTTAAAAAAAATATTAACGACTTACAATTTAGCGCCAAAAATGCCGCACTTAATAGATTTTTTGTTTAAAATGCCTATCAAAGGACACTTGGGTTTTTGAGACGAATCTAATGATATTGATACGATAGTAAAGTTGTCGTAATCCATTGAGCCGTATTGAAGATACGAAACAATAAATAAATTTACAAAAACACAAGATACGCGCGAAAAACATAACCCTTACCTACTTGGCAGTCGGGCAAAGAGGGACATTATAAAGTTTTCATACAATTTGTTAAGCGCAAACCATAAAGGTTTCAGGGACACTTACACATCGCCAACTGGTTAAAGTAAGTACGCTTCAAGTGAATAAACATAAAATCCTTCATCGGAATAAGTGCAACATGTGGCAGCGTCCTGCAATACACATATCTCAGACGTTTATTGCAAACGGAAGCGCGCACTACCCTCCCGTGCTGCGTCACAATTGATAGACATAACGACGCCCAATCCAAAATTAACTCCGACTCGAGAATCACGCCCCCGACATTCTCTCTGACCTAAAAAACTTTTAAAAGTTCAATTTCTTCGTTTCATTATCACGACCGAATTAAAAGTTAGATAAGAGAAACGGAAAACGGAAAAAAGGAACGGCACGATCACGGCCGCCTATAAAACGTAACAAAATGCCAGTTTAATACATCACTAATCTTAAGTCAAAGAGAATAAGTTTGGAAAAAAGAGAGCAGAAATTCAATTAGAAAAGGGCGCCGGGGCAAGAGACGCGCTAGTGATGCAATCGGGCTTTAGAGGCGTTTCAAAAAGACTATATTGTAGGAGTCGATTCCAAATTGAAAGTTTCGAGGTTTTAGATATAAAGACGCATATATTTTACTATTCAAAGACTCTCGTCTTGAATCTTTTTTTAAGGACTCGCGCCTGAGTCTTGTTTCATTTTTAGTACAGCTCGATCAATAAAGCTTAAACGGATCTATACTTACATCATTTGTATCTTATTAATGCCTAATAAATTCACTAAATAGACACATATATTTAATATATTTCAGTATGAATATGATGATGAGTATTTAATTAAAATCCATTAAATATAAGATTATTTAAGTTGCCTGTATAGTTTGTGACAATATCGATACTAAGAGCTGTACAATTCTTTACTCCCGAGGCGTAAAGAAAAGAGTATTAAGATTCAAAACTCCAAAAGTTAAAAGAGTATTATGATTCATAACCCAAAATTAAAATATGTAGTAGTCTCGGAGTTGTTAAGAAATAATCGAGTCCTTTAAGACTGAGTCTCATCACTAATCGCTGCGCAAGAGCCGGGCCTCCGATCGAGAGGGGAAAAAATAAATAAAAATGAAGAGAAATCAGGCGAATTGAGAATAGCCATTAAGGTGTTAATGAGGGCCTTATTAAGCTGTCTTCTCCCGGTGGGTGGTCTGCCTCAGTGTTCACTGTGTACATTAATCAACTTGGATTACAGACTCGATCTGATTATCAAGACCGGCACGCCGACGAATCTAGTATAAAAGTTCTTACACGTGTTATAACGATATAAATATGATAGTTCTGTTAACGGATATTTTTTTTTTACTTTTCAATATTTATTTATATCTACAGCATGATTGCTTACCATTTTTGTAGGCTGATACTACATAAAAAAATTGTTTTACAACTTTGGAAAATCTGCCACAGAATGCCCGAGAATTCAAATTCGTTTATTGAGATAGAAACGGGAAAAAGACCAATTATACCTTACAATATTGAGAAACGTGACACGCTTTTGCAATCGGGTAAAATAAAAAGAAACGTCTACAAATTGCGTAGACATTTCAATAATTACACACATTTATTGATATTTTTGAGCGTGTAAAACATTAAAAAATATAGAATACAAAGGTAGATGTAAAAAATAAAGTCCCCGCAGTTTGAGTATAGTGCCTTATTAGGATTCCGTATTTCATCATTAAATCAGCCTATACGTTAATCAGTAACCATAAAATACATATATCTATTTTAATCCAAGTACCTAATCATTTAAAAAATACCTACTCAATATCAAAACATCATCTTTTAATGTAGGCACTCACCTAATCACTATACCATTTTTTTTATATTTTTATTCTCGACATGTAAGAACATAAGTTACTTATAAATTCAAGATTATAGATACGCTATCTTTAGATTCGGTTCTTTTAGCGTTTGATAGTATTATACATAATAAAATTCGTGCTTTGATGGTATTTATGTAGATAAAAAATTATCTATATATGTACATTATCCCTATGTAATACTAATGGGGACAGATTATAAATTAAGACATATTTATAGATGCTTTTTATTCGACTACGCAAGGCCGGGTTATGTTTTTTGGATTTATGTATGTAAGAGTGTATGTGGGTATGTATGTATGTTTTTATATTGCTTCCGTGACCAATTATGACGCTTTCTGAATGGGACATAATCTGAGTGTCTTCAAATCGCACAATAGTTTGTTTGTTTAGACGAGTTATGTCAGCCTCAAAACTATACTTACTAATAATAATAATAAAAAAATGAAACGATATCGCAAACTTACTTCATAATCGATTAGTATATTTTATTTAAAGGAAGTTATAGAATATATAATTTTATTGTACAACCATTTAGTAAAACTTAAAAAAAAAACAATAAACTAAAACGATATACTTAAATAAACAAGTACTTAAGTATAAGTATTTCCTTTCTATCAAAATGTTCCCTGGAAGAAATCGCTCAAGGCGATAAGGCCGCCTTTGTACCACCGAAATTTTTGTTTACTGTTTAATATTCTTCTTTATGCTTGTGTTATAAGTTAAAACTTGTTTAAACGTGTGTCCTTCAATTGTAATGTTTGGTATACAATAAAGATATATTTATTAATATTAAGTAAGCAAGTTCAAATTATACTGAATTTAAAAAAAAATGCCATAGAACAAGATAAAGAATATACATAATTACAATTAAGTATGCTAAATAAAGTAAATGTAAAAACTGTGCTAAACAATCCCCTTTCTACGGGAGGATGGGTAAAATGACTACACGAGCAAACCCACATGAAAGACATATAGACACTCTGTCTAAATGCGCTTCGTATCTCGTGTTTTTGCGCGGTTCATGTCGGTAATTATCAGACTTACAGGAAAACACATTTTTATCGGTCTCTTTACATATTCATGAAAAAGGAGTTGCCTAGCGGTTAGTTTTTAGCCGATTTAAAAAAGGAGGTCCTCGACTCTGTTGTATTTTTATGTTTGTTACTTCATAACTCCGTCATGAACCGAATTGATTTTTTTAATTTTAAAGGATAAATATATTTTTAGAGTAGTCCGATAGAAATTTTATATACGAGTTTGATTTTTACAACTGGAAATATTGTCATCAAAGTATACGGTACGTATTGATAACCTCCTTCTTTTTCGAAGTCAGTTAAAAATAAACGAAATTACGTATATGAAGTTGGTTGTTTCAGTTTTTTATACTCTAATTAATAATTTTTTGCTAGCCGCCATCTTAATGTATACCATGTCTATAATATCGATAAATGCGTTTTACGTAGATGTACGTACTTTTTGTCGTTCTAAGTGATGTCAACTATAAAATTAACATTAAGTGCAGAGTTTAACGACGGGACGGGTGTTCTTATAGTAAATTAAAATTAGTATAACGCTGTTGGCATTAAGGCCGCCATACGCCGCTCACGTCACACGCGATAAAACGTATTATTTTTTCTCTCTATTTGTAATAACAGCTTGTCTATATAAGTGTTAGTACATAATATCGGCCGCCATTGCTTTAATGATGCAACGGCGCCGCTGAAACGTGGGTGGGCTTATCGCTAGGTACATCGACGAATTGACATAAATGCGTTAAGCTGAGATTACCTATGTGACAACCGATAAATGTTGTAAAGTGCCGCCTAGCAGTGATTGACACGCGCATGTTTACACAACGATACCCGAGGTACACCTTCTGTGTCCTTATCGGGCGACAAACGAGCGCTGCGGGGACTGCGCTCTCCAGCTCCAACCTTCAGTATTTCACTCATAATTCGTAAACGAGCGGTGGACAGGCCGCAACCCTTGTCTCGCCTCGGACGCGTTAATTGCTCCGCAAATATACTCATCTTCGCACTAAGCGTTTACTCGCTGACTTTAATGAGTGGGCAAACAGTGCGGCGGCGGTCAGCCGCGGGCCTCAGCTCCGCCGCTAATAAATCTTCGGATTTTCCCCGATTTCCCGACGTCCCGCGGCGGCCGTCCCCTCTCCCGCGCCACTCTTATAAATTACTAACACGCTTTCACCATAAATCAACCGATGCTAGAGCTAAATGCATTCGCTATTGTTTGAACACACTTCTAACACCACTATCGTGGACTAAGCCCGCTTTGATGCACGGCTGATGCATATTTCATTCGATGTTAGGATTAAGCGTTCGCGAATACAGCGATCTCAGCTCAGGAAATGCGACCGTCCCTCTGTCTAGGCCGGAACTGGCGGATATTCGGTGTTCCGTCCGACGACATGCGCGATTAAACTCCGGCGCAAAGATTGACCCGAAGGAAGTGGTCGAATGCGTGCTAATTGAAACTTTTACGAAGAGAAGAGGGGTCGCTCGCGCTGTTAAATAATTTTCAAACATTTATTAAGCGATCTGCGCCCACTTAAATGCATAAAGGTGCTTAGACTGACCGTTATCTCGACCGGAAGTGGAAAAAACGTGATCCGAGCGTAATTTTTGTCCGCTCGCATCGGCGAGGCGTTAAGCGTCAGTTGAAAAAAACAAGGTGTCGATTTAACTTGAGATAACTATGAGTGCGCTGTTATTAAGTTACTGTTTGTTTAAAAATACTGTAGTTTCGTGTTTGGACAAAATTTTGCATATTTTGATAGTAATTATAGCTGACAAGGTGCTGTTTAATTCGTAATTACGAAGTCTCGGAATGCTGACGTATTATTACAATGTTTTAAATAAGTACGTACATAAAACGGACAGTACATATCGGTAATTGTTTTATTCTAATTAAATAGGTTCAACGTGGTAATTTTCAGCGTTCTGGTTACGCTGCCAACCCATAATGAGATTGAGCATTTAGATGTTATGATCTCAAATAAGGTTACAATTATAAGATAAAACATAGAAAGCTACCTATATTGCTAGATATACAGTTGTCACCGCAATTGGTCTGTAGGTACATTACATGTATTTCATACAGCAGTAGAAATATATTTTGTACCTTTATATTTATCTAATTTCGATCAAACTTTCTTTAAATGGATGGAATCATTGCTGGATATGCCTCTACTACAATTTTAACGTTTAATTTTTTTTAATTCAAATATGAATCGAAATTTAAAAAAAACGTAAAGTCATAGCCATTTATGATTCGAAACATACAAAAAAGGTAACGAAATCGGATAAGGTTTAGTGCTAGTCGAGCGTACGACTACATAAATATACGTGCCTCCTCCCAGATTGGAAGAAATCGTTTAGACAAAACGATGCGACTTCTACGGTGATTCTTCACTCTCTAGTCAGTTTTACAACAGTCGTCTTCAGAGTCAAAATTAACAAACACTTCTAATATTATGACACTATCACTAAATTCGTTTAAGGTTAGAGATGGGGGGTAGAGCGCTAATTCAAACTGAATAAATGATACGTCATTCACAACAAAAGCCCAATGAAGATGTCAAAGCAAACTCCACTGTAGGTTATATTGTTAGCAAAATAACCGTCAGAATGTTCAAAATGCTTTACACTTGGTGAATTCGTGACTTTTTTGCGAGTTATTGTAGCATTCGGACAGATGTCACGGGCAGGGAATCCACGACAAAAGCGCCCCGGGGGAGCTTTGTGCCCCCCTTGCCTACCCCCCTGGACCATTAACGCTGACGCCTCAACAAAATCAAAATACATATATATTCAATTTTATTTATAGCTATATTCAGTAATAGTTATTGCTCTAAATGGTTTTTAATGTCCTTAAATAAGTAATTTATACACGTCGGGTAATACAGCTGCGTATCACCCTCCGTGATAGCTATTAGTGCGACGTCCGATATTACGCTAAATGCGGGCTTGGAAACTTACAGAGACGTGATCTCAAAGATTAATAATATTATAGTTTAAAAATGTGCTTCAATTGTTTTTAACTACTGTGCAAGGAGTGTTAAGCTTTTCGGATGTATGTATGTTTCTATACTAGGGACAAAAATACTTTTGTCCGTAGGTTTCTATTTTATTTTCTACAGTTTAACCGGCTTGACCGATCTTGATGTGCTAGGTGTCGTTAGATTTGACTTGACTGTTACAGCCTACATTTTATTGTGTTAATAGGTATAACTCTCGAAGCAAAAAGTTATATACTTTAACTCTGGGACTTGCACAAAGATGTATGTAAATTGAGTCAAATAAAGATTTTTGTATTTGTATTAACTAACGTTTTTGTAACAAGTATGTGATTTTATAAGAATTAACTAAAATTAAACAAGGTTGATTAGGCCATTAAATATCGTATAAAATGTAATATACAGCAAGTTTAAGTTTAGCAAAACCCCGACAAAAAAACGGCTGAACCGATTTTGATGAAACATGATGAATTTGATATGATACTAATTCACCTTTCAAACAAAAAAAAAAACAAAATCAAATTCAGTTCATCCGTTCAGGAGCTACGATGGCACAGACAGACACATTCACAGACACGTCAAACTTATAACACCCCCGCGTTTTTGCGTCGGGGGTTAAAAACAAATGTTTCCATAGCAGGTATTATTATAGTAATATTACAAATAAATGATAGAAGTTTCCGAAATAGCAGGATTAGCGGTTTGCCAACGGGATACGACCAGGACACGGGATTATGTACTTCTCAAGATGGCGTTTAGTTTTGGGTGCATGGGTGTGAGGGAATTTTGCACCTGTTGCTATGTGTATACTAGTAATAGCTGTAAGACTTTATATCACTAATTGCTAGTTTTTAGTCAACGGAATCCTTATAGGGTCACTTTGTTGTCCGTCTGTCCGTCTGTCCGTCTGTCCGTCCATCCGTCCGTCCGTCTGTGAAGACCTGTATCTTGGGAACGCGTGAAGATATCGAGTTGAAATTAAAACCATATACGCAGATTCATAGTTTCATGCTGCAGAAAGAAAACTCAAACTTTTCAGTTTTGATAAATAAAAGTTACAGTCGAATATGTCGCCAAAAACGCATATTTCGACACTCGCAAGGGAATCCAAACCTATGGGCTACTTCCCGTTGACCTATAACTGTGAAATTTGGCAAGAAGCATTGTGATATAGTACACATAAAGGAAAAAATCCGAAAACTGTTTTTTTTATTTAATCACAAAAAATAAGGTATTTATGCAAGGAAGGTGGGTCCAAATTTTAAAGTGCTTTAACTGTATCATGTGGGGTATCATATGAAAGAGCTTCATTAGCACTAGCTAAAACAAGTTTTTATATATTTTTACGATGTAGGTATATTTTTCGGCTTAAGAAGGAAATATAAAAAAAATATAATTTCTCTTTTTTATCTACTGATTTGTACGGAACCCTCGGTGGGCGAGTCTGACTCGCACTTGTCCGCTTTTTTTAATACAAATTGACCTAAATTTGACCATTCGCCTGGTGGTAACTGACAGTGTATCTGCCGATAGATCACGTCAGTTTATAAGATCACTCTAGCCCTGAAAATATCTATTCATTCTGGCACTCCCTCGCTCTCCTAATCGACTTGAGCCGAGCGTTACACAGCCGACCGTGACGGCTCAGTTTCATTCAATGCCTACATAATAATAAGCTCCACGCGCCTAAAAAAGTTTTCACTTTAAAAAAAGAAAAAAAAGTGTAGACGCGGTTCAGACATGCGCACCGTACCTATTTGCGCAGACCACAGCGTCCAAATCAATCACGAATACTCAATAATCGGCCGCCCTCCGAGCAGAACTCTCCCCGATCTAATTACCTCTCTCGCCCTACATGCTCACGGCTCATTAAGAAACCGTCTGTTGTTTGTTCTCCTAATTAAAGCGGAGCTTTATCGCTCTCGGCCCAGTCTAATTGATATCATTGCTAGCGTTTACGATCATTGAATTACGGCGGCCGCGATCGGAACCCGGGTACGGCAGTAAACGTGACCGCAACTTGTCAGTTTCGGCTCCAATTCACTTGTTTAATCCCGGTTTATTGTTTATTTATCTACTCTGGGCCGCTGAAAGCCGTATCTTTCGCGTCTCACCGTCAACAACACGGCTTTTACGGCAATAACTAATTAGATTAAAAAATGCTACAATTTTTCTACCTTAAACATTGTCTGATTGTTATTAATTATATTTATCAAAGAATTCACTAAGTTTATTTCAGATAAATTAAATATTGTATAGAATATTGTGCCCTCAACATTCCGTACAATACCTAGATTATATATAGGTAGTTATAATATAAACGCTAGCCTACTTATTTGTTTATTAAATGATGTATACCATAAAGCTACATCACTAAATGGCTAAGCTGCGATACAATATCGAATAGCAAGCGACCAATCGACAATTCAGCGAGTTGTAAAATTCTGATTAGGGATACGAAATATCACGCATAATAAAACAATATTAACTGGATACCGAAGACCATACGAAATATGGTCCTCCAAGTGGAAAATAACCAATTTCGTTTAAATCACAATCTAGCAATACTTTGATACCCGTGAAATTGCCGTATCGAAATAAATGTTAAATAAAACGTAAAATAAAATTATTGTGCCTCCACAAACAAATAATTGGGACGGGAACGTACCTAAACCGCCCGTGGCCGTAGCCACTCGTTTTATGGCTTATTTGGGGGAAAGCTTTATTGAACTTAGCCACGTTGTTTTCGTGTCGAGCGAATACAACCCTTGTGCGAATTAGGCAAGATCCTAAATCGTCCGCCGGCACCGGATTGCGTCACCGCCGTACGCCATGAAATGACTTTTTCGTTTGTATTCGCTCTTTATCCACTTAGAGTCATTCTTTTTCCACTTGCCACAATTCACTTTTAGATTTTGCCCGCCTGTAGAATTTTCGAGCTTTATTATTTTACTACATGAATTATTATTTCACATAATTGGGGGTATCAAAAAGGTTTCTGTAGCTACTGCTTAAAAATATACTCTTCAGTACCTATAGAACTAATATTGTAATTGAATCGCACATAAAATATTAAGAACAAGCTCTACGCATAGACCACTACGCCGTTATATGTTCGTAGAGGCCTCTACGCTACGAGCTACGAGGTAATGCATTTTATGACGCAGAAAATGGTATTAGGTAATGCAACAGCGGAGCAAAACGATGCCTTTAACGTTGGTTCGGGAGCCAGAAAGCGCAGTGGCATGATAGAGTGGTGTCGATTTGGCACAGTGCGCCGGCGGGGCGCGGGCGACGCGACACGGCGCGGCGCGGCGCCTCCTCGGGCCCTGGCGCGCTAGCCCAATGATGGGGTACGAATTTATGAACCGTCAAATAACTTATCACCAGTTTAATGCAATGAAATAAACGAGCCTTATTTATGAACCGCACAGATCACTCGAACGTGAACTTTGTCTTTTTTGTTTCTGGGGTCGTGGCTCCTAGTTGCCTTTTATTTATGGATCCTAGCAGCGCGTGTGAATAACGTTAATAGTGGGGCTGGCCCCTTTTCGCTACTGTTTATATTTATTTGGGGTCGGGTAATGAGTCTATCTGCGCGTTGACTCGCGAACGCTGCGGAGAATTGATTAAAATGTTGTTATATTCAGTCTTACGGAAAACGGGGGATGAATTGGCTCGAATGAGATTTCTGATAGTTAATAAACAAGCACCCATTTGTGCGTCGTCATTTGTTTCACTGCGTTGCCCTACAATGTGATAGGGGTAAGGTTTGAGATATATTTCTATAATTGTTACATTAATAAGTTTAATGTTTTGTTTATTTACATTTATGGTCTACGATTGACCACCAGCTCGCATGATGGAAGGCGACATTGATTTTGAAGATGTATGAATGTAGTTTTCTTTATGGTTTTGTATTGTCTTTAATATTCAACGTTTTTAAGGTTCCGTACCTTATTTTGTTGTCCGTCTGTACGTCTGTCTGCCTTCTATCTCAGGGACGCGTTTAGGTATCAAGTTGAAATTAAAACCATATACGTAGATGTATAGTCTCATGCAGCTTCAAAAAATCAAATTTCTTAGTTATCGAAATAAAAGTTACAGCCGGTCGGCTGCACAACTTAGGCTGCTGATCCTAACAACATTTAAAAGAGAACTAGTGACGTAGTGACCTATACAGTTTTTTTAATCACTAGTGTGCTGTAACTGGTAAAAAATGATTCTTTCTGTGAAATGTTACGATGCATTCGATGTTGCATCGAGTACAAATATTATTTCCATAATTCAAATAAAATAAGTTTAAGTTTAGAAAATTCTAAAACTCCCCACATAAAAAACAGATGAACCAATTTTGATGTCTAAAATACTCTCGATGAAACCCTCTTTCAAACAAAAAAACTAGATGAAAATCGGTCCATCCGTTTGAGAGCTACGATGCCACAGACAGACACACAGATACACAGATACACACGTCAAACTTATAACACCCCTCTTTTTGAGTCGGGGGTTAAAAACAAAACGAAACGTATATTTTTTACGAAATATAATATTTCCATTAGCCGTCTCAAAATAAGAAGGAAAAGATGTAGGTATGATATATATCATCTCCATATATATAAAAATCAATTGCTGTTCGTTTGTCTCGCGAAAACTCGAGAACGGCTGGGCCGATTTAGCTGATTTTGGTTTTGAAATGTTTGTCGTAGTCCAGGGAAGGTTTAAACGTTGAGAAAATATCGGGTCCACTCATTGATAGGTGATACGAAGTACGCCGGGTCATCTATATGTTGTAGGTAATAAATAAAACAAATAAACTACATAATTATATCCATCTAATTACCTAATCTAGTACACATTACCGACCGACGAAGGCATAAAGATAGTTCAAATACTCTAACACACATTGGCAATGCTATATATCAGAATGATACAGCATTGTGAAGTCAATTGAAAGAATAATTATAGTTTAAAAAACATGGATGCCGTTGTATGAACTGGACCAAATTCAAATGGGACCACACGGGAAGCACCAGCTTTTAAATAAAAAAGAATCATCAATATCGGTTCACCCATTCGAAAGTGCTCAGGTAACTAACATTTAAAAAAAAGCATTCGAATTGAGAACCTCCTGCTTTTTTGAAGTCAGTTGAAAAGAACAGTAAACAGCTGTATTATAAATTCTATTAATAAGGATACATAAAAAGTCACAATAATAACAGTCCACAGCACTATTCGCAGATTACTTGGTATGGAGTTAAGTAAAAATAAAACAACAACAAACACACACACACAAACTACTACGAAACAAAATTAAAACTAGTAAAAGCAGAAAAAGTGAATCCTGGATTTTTATAACTGCAATGTTATTTATAAATTAATTAAGTATATGACATAGATATATGTGAAAATTGTGCAATTGTAATTATATATTACACACACATCAAATTGATAATCTCCTTTTTTTAAGTCGATTATAAAATATACAGGAATGAAACTTCCTGCAGTCTTTCCTGCACTATACAGTCTTCGAATTTCGCGAATAGAATTAATTAAATTCTATAATTTAGTAGAATAATTTTATTACCTATACTTTAAAAAACTGAAATACCGATTTTAAAATGCGCAATTTTGTTTTAAAAATCTAACTACTAAACGGTTTTTGGTGAAATTTCTATGGGACCAATCTGAAATCTTCTATCAATTTAAAAAAAAACGAATCGGTGTATAGATGATGTGCAGTAACAAACATTTAAAACAATTACACCCGAATTGTTACCTTTTTTTCTAAGTTGGTAAAAAACTAAAAAAAACTAGCTCTTCCGTCAGAATACCTATCAAATGACCAACACAAAAACAAGTGATGATATGATTAAAGTCGTGGCACGCGTCTTCCGTCCGCTAATGCAGGGGGCGAGACCATCATCAGTCATAGTTAGCGAACCTCCTAACCCCAGACCTCACTGCCCTGTCGGAGGCAGGAAAAGTAACCATATTTATCTCGTGCCCACAAAGAGTTGCGATGGGGAATTTGTCACTGGCATTACTTGCGTTTGACTTACTCGCGGGGGATGCACGTTCTGTGTACAATCAGGATAGATATTAATGATCTTATTTTATTTTTTTTGCACAGCTTAGTTACGAGTAACTTTTCAATTCATTTCATTCTTATCCATAGATACAACATAAAATGAAATTCACACAATACACATCAAAAATTAAATAAGAATAAATAAATGTCAATTTAAAAAGAAGCGTTAAAAATTAAAAATATAAATCAATAAAATGTCAACAGAAAAAAATTTACAAATGTCAATAATTACAATTGAACACTTTATTAAAGGGTACTTCGGCGTTTCGCACCGCAAGTGGTTCGAACCGCGGTGCGAATCACCCAAGAGCTCTTTTTGAATAGGTCATTTCGCACCGCGGTGCGAATCGAACAATATAATTTTGGAATAGGTCGATTCGGACCGCAATGTGGAATAAAACAGTTCTCTTTTTGGGTGAGTGGGTTTGAGCAGAGAAGATTATGTAGTTTGATTACATACGTAATACCTTACAGTACAACCAGGCACAAAATAACAGGAAAAACAAAATAATTAAAATTATTGTTTTTTACTTAAGTTTAAAAAAATATTGAATATGTAAAAAGATATTAAATAGATGCAAAATTTAATTAATTAGTATATTATAATGTACCAGCCTAGCGATACTCCATAGAAACTAACAAAATGTATGAAATAAAGAAATAACACGAAAAAAAAACTGGGCGTCTAGCTAAGTAGGTACGTAAACCAACTATTTTTGAGGTCGGTGTCTATGGAGGCCTTAGTTGATGATAGTTATTTAATTTGAAATATCTTCATATATCTTATTTTCTATGAAAAATCCCACTCTTAAATACAGTTATATTCCCTTTATAATGTACCTACATCATAACCTGTGATTAGCAAGAGTTAGTGTTAAAGTTATAAAGTGATTATGCCAAATAAATTGTAAATAAAATGTATAATGTATTAAGGAAACATGATTATTACGTATAATATAGAAAAAAAAAATCACTAACCACTTTTCCACTCATCTATACAAATAAATAATTGAAATCCTTAAGTTTTTGATGTGAGTTCAAATCGGACCTACGAAAAGAGCATCGGGGCGTTTCTTTATGGTCCGAATCGACCTATTCCAAAATATGTCTTCGGCCATTCGCACCGCACCAACCACTGCGGTGCGAATCGGCCTATTCAGAAACAGTACATGGGCGATTCGCACCGCGGTTCGAATCACATGCGGTGCGAAACGCCGAAGTACCCTTATTAAAAGGCCACGATAAAGAATAATTAAGTACAGTGAGAATATTACTATGGCTAGGTTTTTTAATTGGCCTTATCGCTTAGGGCGATTTCTTACAGGCAACCCAAATACAAAATGACCATACCATATTAATAGTTAAAAAATCCATATGGTAATGCACTGCGCTCGTCAATTGAACTACATATCGCATATTTGCTTCAACAGTGTGTTATCATGAAACAAAGCTCTCCAATGTGATATTGCAAACTGACCCAGTAGTGCTGTCTCTTTCACTTTCAGCTTCGCTATTTCACGCGAAAAATATACCATATTTTTTGATAAATAAAATCAAAGGCAGCCTTTTTTATTGACAAATAATAAAACACACAATTTAACGGATTTACTACATTGGTGAAGAAAAGAGGCAATATGTACAATCATATAAATTTTAAGAACAGAAGGATTTTTTATGTGACATAATAATCTCCACAGACTCTGGGGTCCGTGCTTTTTATACACTAATATATGTATCTTTTAACTACTTACATTATTTTTACGTTATGCGTTAGAGGAAGACAAAATTAGGAGGAATATTATACATAATTAACAACACAAACAAGGACATAGGTCAAATGTTAATCTATTTCGTATAAAAAACACATATCCCTTTATGCCCGGAATTTTCCCTCGGAATATGATTTACTATTGAATACATACAATTACTTGCACACTACTGTGCTTATCAGTGGGATACTTCCCCAGTCAGAATTACCGACAGAGTCCCTCACAGGGAGTGCAATTGGAATTAAATCACGTATTAACGACTACATTTATTTGTTAAGCACATTCAATAATCGTCAAAAGCGCTAGTGAAGTTCTCACGTACATTGTAAGACCAAAATTATGTAAATAAAAGTACTAGACGAGTCTAGGTTACATGCAGTATTACGGAAATGAAGATTTCAAAAATATTTGAATATTAATTGACCTTTCAATTGTTTAAACATAATTATGGACAAGCACGTTGATAAATATTTACACTACACAACAAGAGGGAATCCCCGTTTAGGACTGGTAGGTACCAAATATTACAAAAACATTGTTTTTGTGATCTGTATCTGTATGTATGTGTGTAAGGTCTGGGGAGGTAATTGCGAATAATGCCATCTAAGAAACAAAGCAGGGACGGTCCCTGCTTTGTTTCATAGATAGCATTATTATTAAAATCAAACGGCGCGATATTATTTAAATTGGTTGCATTTTCCCGATAGTTGCAATTACCTCCCCGGACCTTATGACCTTACGAACACGTCTTTATGGAGGCCTATGTCCAGCAGTGGCGGACTTATTTTAGATGAGATGATGATGATGAGGTAGGTAGGTATGTAGTATAACATAGGCTATCCATCACAAGTTGTGCCAGATACGTCTCTTTATTTCACGTATCATAAACTTCAAAACGCATAACTACAGTTGTCCGACAAGTTTTTATCAACTAATTAGCAAATATGTTATTGTAATTAAAATTTAAAAGAAATTTAGAGCATCCCAGTAAAACGAGTGGTAATTAGGAGTGTGGATAAATAACTCGCGTTTTATTTCAAGTTAGTATTATCTTCTAAGATATCTCTGGGCTTTATATTGTTTTATTAGGATACGTTGTAAAAATATGGATGTTTACATTAATTATGTTTAAATTAATTTTTTATGTTACTTAATGCGATGGACGTATGATTTTTTAATATTATTAAAGGGTTACCATAGGTATTGACAATATTAGTCTCACCAGTCTATCGTGTCTATAGAGGAGTAATTACATGCTACAAGCATGTTTTACAGGTGGCGCCACCAATGCTTTAGTTAAGAAAACAGAATTCTCAGATTTCTATATCTTACATGATCAACGTCCGAGGCCGAATTGTCTGTCATCTCTAGTATTAACTCGAAAATAGCTAGATTCAAATTGCGTTATACTTATGCGTTAAGATCAAAGAATCTAATGTAGACTGATGATGATGACACAAGGTAACTGATTGGAAAAAGAAATCGTAGCCAGTCGTAATTCAAAGATAGATCATATTCATCAAAACTTAACTTACGTTCACATTACGCGAAACGACAAAAAAGTGCATAAAAAATAATTGAAAATTATTCACATGTTATTCAACACAATAAACAAATAATCTTCCTACATTTCTACTAAATCAAATGAGTAATAGCATGAAAAGCTTTAACGCAAACAGAAACTTTTCTTACTTAACTGTAGGGGAACTGAGCTTGCTCTTTTTTATTCAGTTATCTCGGGTGTCAACCAATGCCTCACGTATTATAATGCTTTTCATTTTATTATTACTGTTGTAGCAATCTACAAGTGCGTGCAAGCTTATACATGTTGTATTTGTGTCGTATTACTACACATGTACGTTGCTTTAGTGTGTGTGTGCACAATAACAAGCGAGCGCCACTCACACGTGCGCGAAAATAACACGCACACAAACAAAGGCTCTGTGTTGCCGTGACTTGCAACTATATTAGAGTATGCAGTGGGGTGAGGGATGTTAGTCTCTACTATCCCCGAGGCGATGGAATCGTTCACACTTTTAATTTACTCCCTCCTAATGTATGCGAATAACTGAGGGAACGCGCCAGAAGTGGCGACGATGATCCACCAAAATCGGGAGATCTACATTGTTTTTATATTATCTAAATAAATAATTGTTCGTGTTTGACCAACAATTTGTCTGCAAATGTCTGATAAAATTATTATATTTATATTTGTCATCAGCCAGACTAGTTTGTGCTGAAGACTGTGAAGGTAATTACATATATTATTTTTACACAATATTATTCAATTTGTTAAATAAAAAAATCTCAATATCAGAGAATCTCATTGACACATAATTAAATTTTATGTGTTGTAATTAGAACCATGAGTGAAGTTAAACTTTTGTTTGTAACTAAATTTGACAAAAATAAGTACAAGCCAAACTAATCATGATCCTATCACACAAGAATAATTCTAATCGAATCACGTTTAATGGTTAAATCAGATTTTTCTTGTTGCATAGATAGAGTATTACCATCATCAGCATTATCATCCATAGCCTTATCTATCCTACTGCTGGGTAGTGTACTAGTGAATGCCTAATATGCAATCACTTAAATTAGAAGGCATCTTCCAAATGTCATATGTCTAGGACAAGCAATTTAAGATATACCTTGTCTGTCATTAAGTCACTAAATACAAATAATTTTATAGGTATCGATTGTACACTCAACAAACATATAACATGTGATGGTGATTTGCAGCGCAATACATAATACATAACAACATAACAACAACTAATAAACATAAAATATCACTAAAATACAACGTCGCTTAACATCAGATACGTTAGCCATCAAGCGCATACTAATCATTAATAAAAAAATCTACAATTTTTCCATTATCTCCCAATTCTACCGTTATATTTCTACAAATCTCCCGTTATGTGTCACCCCGGCGGGGAACACTGCGCGGGCTGGCTGTTAAACAAGTATCACGCAATGGGCGCACTTACGTCAGGCCTTAATAGTTTCCCCCCTGCATCCATACATTATGCAAATACGCAAGTGATATGTCAGGCCGTACACTTGGGACTTTTATTGTTGTTCGTGAGTTTATTCCCTTTTATTAAGTTAACTTTAATTAAATTCTAGTGTATTTGTAAGGCCGATTGAGTGAGTGGTATTACGCGTTTTGATTTAGCGGCTTACATGTGAGCTTAACAATGTACAGCTAGCTTTAAACGAGCCGAAACATAAGACTTTAGTCTCGGGTGCTTTACTTGATAGAAAACTATTTCGATTTATATACTAGACACTAAAATTTGATTGCTTTTAGTCACTATTATTTGATAGTTTTTAGTACTTTCTCGTTGTCTAATGAAGTTAAAAGTTTGAGTTTCAGACATATGTCACATTTTTGTTATAAAAATATCAGTATTACCGTCAGTTATAACAAAACAATTTCTATTCAAATAGCTCATAGCGTCCGTAAGACTAGCAGGTCAGTTAGGTATTGCTTTGATGTTATGGTACTTTCTAGTGTCTTGAAAGTCTGTCGCCAAGAAATTAATAGTGTGTTCCAGTAACTCCATGCCCCCTTTCTAAATCGCGTGCGCATATCTTGGATTTCAAGATAGCTGTAGTCAAATACCAATCCTTTTGACGCGTATCAGATGAAAAACGTCATATTATTTTATAAGCATTCCTGTTTTAACAATCGTACCCGCTGCTGGCGCGTCGCCACGCCACGCAAACAGCCCGTTGCCGCAGTGCTTGTTTGATCTATCTACCATTGGTAAAATTTCACAGGAGAAGAGTTAACTGCTCTATATTTTCGAAAAGCTATAATTGTAATGCTTGAAAGTATTTTTATACATGTATTATATATAATTATTTGTAAAAAAAATACTTTCCAAATATAGCTTTTTGAAAAAAATAGAGCATTAAACTATTCTCCTGTACAATTTTACCAATGGTAGATAAGGCAAACAAGCATTGAGGCAAAGAGCCGGTGTAATTAGATGTTCCACACAAATACACGTGTGATACGAGTACATAAATAAAATGAGTCCTCATTCTGGAATTTAACGTGTCATCCGTGGGTCGGATGACACGTTAAATTGTAGGTCCCGGTTGATCAGCAATCGTCAAGCCAAGTCAGAGGCCTTTCGGCGGCTTAATAACTCTGACAATAGGGCTGGCCACTCAGTCTATACGAACTTACTTTTTTTTGTCCTCATTCTGTGGTGCAATGTTTCAGAGTAACCCTTACGGCCTGAAGGAGGGAGGCGGCGAGATGTCTGCGTGGACGTCAGCCGGCCTGCAGCCCTCTAGCGGCTACTACCCGTACGACCCCACGCTTGCTGCCTACGGGTGAGTCCCCAGGGGTTCCAGCCCCGAGGTCCAAAACGCCCGCGCCACTTTAGATAAAGCCAGCGCCCGGATTACCATAATACCTCCCTATCGAGACTTATCTTGCTAATAGATTGCACTGCGAAAGGCTCATGTTTGTATTTCGGCGACTCGCTTTCAATTTAATGTTTTGTTGTGCACATGTATCCCTTTATAAACGGTTTCTTGAATTCGGTCACGTTACGACTCATATTACTCGAATCGAATTATTCTGGACCCTTAAAACATTTTACGTATGTAATCAAGTCGACATGATAGGAAAAATGTACGAAAAACGATCAGCGCTTCGCGTACGGAAGTTGTTTTGTTGTTCGTACATTTACAATTGTGTCGTTTAAAAACTCCGTATTCTTGAACATACTTACTCAAAACAGGACTCAAACCTGACACAAAATTACATTTTATTCTATTCATAAAGAAAACTTTAACGAGAAGAAATCTTGACAGAAATTGGAGCTGAGAAAAATATACGTATTATATTATATATAATTATTGTGTTGAAAATACGGAGGTATTTACTGTCGTAAAATTTTATCAAAAGGTGAAAATAATTTAAAAAATCCTTCTACGTGAAAGTAACGTATTTATACGCAAAACACGAAAAACTAAACATCGCAACTTGCAAGCGAACGGTAAGTATGTTTTTTCGTACGTTTTGCTGTTGTACACGAAAAGACAATTTTCGTACTAGATCAGTTAACTTTGATAGTACTAACGGTGTCAGTCAAGTGAACACATGAATCGTGAAATGGATAACTAAGTGTAAGGTATCGATGAGCCTAATATGAAAGGTTCTTGACGCGTCGGGTGTCATATTCCTAACTCGGGCCCGTCAATTATTTCATCAGGCGTGAAATGAACAACGCTCGACACACATTCGTCCGACTTTTTTTATTGAACGCGTACACGGGGCCGTTTGATAGCTCGCAGCTGCTTTTGGTTGTCAGTTCATGGGAGTCTTTCGCTTACTATTTCATTTTACTTTATTGTACCCCAATTTTGGTGATAGACGTTAATCTCGTGATCTCTAATTAATAGAATCTAATTACAAACAAATATCTTCAAAGGTCAAAACTAACTAACCTCCAATAAACACTTAAGTAATTTCAACCCTTTCTGCAGAAACAAACGAAAAATTATTGTTTACCTCACACCAATTCATTAACATCATGTCTACATGTCGACAGTGTCAAACAAATTCGAATTGTTTAAATACAACCTCAACAGAGTTTAATCAGCGGCTTTTCAATCATTAATTTCCCAAATACTGTTTAAAATAGAGCGTCTTTGCGGAGCCGTCAATAAGGGCACTCTGTACCCAGTAGGTACTAACACAGTACCCACACACGTACCGGTGTGCCGGCAGTGCGTGTCGGCCGCAAGGGACAAATGACCGCGTAACCACTCCCGGCCTCTAGCCGTCTCATTCCGACACATCACCGTCCGCGAGCCTGACAGAGACGAATGACGCCGGATCCATTCGCGCGAGCTTCTGATTAATTCACTGTTTTTCTCTGAAACGCGATCGCGACTCGTCGACGTTTTTGGAAAACTTATCAACCCGTCAGACGTGTCGACTTACGAGGGACTCCTCTCCGATTTTATTTATAACCGACATAAGGACCAACTTGTCGTATAAATCGACATTTTCGTGATGCGTGTGTCATAACAACGCATTATGCGGACGCATCAATTAAATATACGTTTCACGGCGCACTTGAAATTTATCCACCCATGAATCACATTGGAACTGCCCGAAAATAAAAACAAATCATGGCACATCAAAGCGAAGTTATGCTGACAATTCGGCTGCGCCCGACTTAATATATCGCAGGCGGTGCGTTATAATCTAAAAATAATTAGAGGAGACATTCGTTTTTATGCGTAAAAAAGACGCAGCAGTAGAGGCGGCAGCGGCAGGGCGGTACGGAAATACTCAGTGATATATAGCGTCACTGGCGTCACTAACTATTGTTCGCTATTCAGACGGTATCATAGGGTGATGTGGCAACACTCGCCTACAAACTTAACCGCATCAACAGGCGACAACGCGAAAAATGTGATATCAAATAATATATTCGAGTAAAACATACTTATCAAGTTGTTACCGTCGTCCAAATACATTCATTTATTTGCAAGCGTAATTAATGCACACGGTTCGCCAACAGTCGTGGGCGAACTCACTTCAAAAGAAAAACTTCATAAGAGGGCTATAAAACGTTCCGGGGTTCCGCTGAGTTAGGCCGAATAAATAAAGCGAAGAATGAGTACGGTGAAAAGCGTACACGAGCAACAAAAGTCCGCGAGTGTGCATTCGAGCTAAGTACCGTCGGCGTATTATTTTGAACAGCCTGTAATCTGCCACGCCCGTCGCGCGGCGAAATGAAAAATTACTCAGTTATTTTTAACACAAGTCCCGAGCGAAGAAAACGTACAAAAATTAGAGAAACGAGAGGGAGCACTTGTACCGCACCATTGAGATCAAAATACCCAGGAAATTACCCGTGCCTCGAGCGAGCGACGCCCTGAAGGGAATTATTTGTGTGCCAGCGATTTGGTTTGTTACTTTTTAAATAAACCAAGTAGGCATCGCTTGTTAACGAGACGTGCCATTCAGCCGACACTCACCGTTTCGACACTCATTTATTTGCTAATGACCCTTTCAACACATGGAGCTTGTTAGGAAATAGAAGGGACGTTACTTTATGTAACGTAAGGGACATATTGTGTTACAGAATAGAAACCGCTTTACGTTATAGTAAAGTAACGTAAGAGACTTCTGAATTACAGAAAAAAACATCTATATGTGACTTCACGGTTTTTTTTTCTCCATAGAATAGATCTACAATTGCACCAACTCACCTGATGGTAAGCGACGGCATGGCCGAGGATGGAGCTGTAGCTCTTATTGTTCTCCATATTGTAGCTCTCAGGAAACAATGAAAGCGTCAATAGTTCCATTAATTCATTCATTTGTGTAGTACATTAACATATTATATGGCAGTACGCAATTACGCATCAATAATGTAGACTGAAATAATCTACAGATATTTGGCATTACAATGACAAATTGTGTGGTAGTATGCCTAGACGCTACAAGCTTTTACTGCTTGTTCTATAGTGGAATAGAGGTTGGTAGAGAAACTTGCGCAGACTTGGCAAATGAATAAATCTGTTTAATTTATTTTCTGACCGCTTGTTTCCTAATTGCATATTGTCGGTGCCTATAATTATGTTAGCATTTAAGTTGTCTTACAAGTTTAGTAAAACTTGTAAGACAAGTTAAGTATAAAGTTACAAGTTGTCTTATTTTTATGAGTTACTTATAACAATGTATTGGTGTATAACATGTTGGTACCCAAAAATATATAAATTCATTAAAATATAGTTATATACACAGCTAAAGTGATGTCGAAATAACTATTAATAAAATTAATCTTCCTAAAAAAAAATACGATATGGTCATTTACAACTAACTACTAACAGTCCTATTCATAAGCCCCTAATAACCGCATTTTAGTTAAAAAGTGTTTTGTTCCGTTTTCGCGAGTGACCGTTCTCGTCTGACAAAAGATGACAAAAATGATTAACTAAAATGGGCATAATAGAATAGAATAGTATTCAACTTCAAAGTACGCGATATTTAAAAAAAATATTCTACAGAAGTACAACTCAATCCAATGAAACATTTTTCATCATATTAATTGTTTGACAGAACGTCGGTCCGGAGTAACAGTAATTAGCGGTAATTACTTACTTGCCGCATCTGATTGAGTGCGTACATCCGTCATACGTCAATACTGAAGATTAATGACAGAGTACAATTACAAGAACATTTGTGCGATAATTTTGTGCTTGTAAACTGGTAACACTACAAAACGATGTCAGATAGAAAAAGTTCTATTTTTGTAACGGTGCGTCCACACACTTGGAAAACATTGGCAGAAGTTCATGAAGTTGTCAGTTGTCGCTAAAAATTTTACTTTAAAATTAACAATTGAAATATTTATTTTACTAAATTTTAATATCCATTACCTAATATTAATAGAGAAAAAAACCAAATGTTGAATATGAAATACATTTGATTAAAATATACTTAAAGTTTTTAAATATACGTATACGTTTGAAGTTTGAAGCGGATTAACAAATTTTAAAATAACTTTAGATGATAAATATAAAATGAACTAAATTCAATAAATTGCCTTTATTTCATATCTTGAAAATAGAAATACTTACTCTAACGTTTACTTGGCAGTGCTTGATTTGTCATTGTTTGTTGAGAGCACTTGTCATAGTTTACCAAACGTGTGGATCAACCATTATACGCTTAAAATGTCGTTATCTTAAAATGCATAAATATTTTGCAAGCATACGTGCCGTTATAGTGTGTTACCTTATTTCTTAGCAATCAAACGTACAAATCTAATTTTCAATAATTTTTCTATTAAAAAACCGACTTCA
This sequence comes from Lycia hirtaria, assembly GCA_947563715.1. NCBI lineage: Eukaryota > Metazoa > Arthropoda > Insecta > Lepidoptera > Geometridae > Lycia > Lycia hirtaria. The sequence continues at coordinate 20,705,242 of OX387386.1, read as the reverse complement.
AACGCAACTTACTAAATCTTTCACGATTGTAAACTTTTTAAAGAGACCTCTCTTCACTCGCTCTTTTTTTTCTTTTGTCAAGAATGCGATTTATCATTGAATGTCAAACGCTCGTCTTCGAAGATTAGTAAATGTTCAGATGCTTAAACGATAATCCTTAATATTTGACACTCTTGCAAAGAAAAACGTGTAGGTGGAACTCTGCGATTTTATAATCTGACGCACTCACTAAAAATAATAAAAATATTTTCATTTTTAGAGATTATTCAAAAAGTAGTAAAGCGATGTTTATAAAATAATTATGGGGCCAACTTGGGAGCTTCCTCTATATACCAATTCAGGAAACACAAAAATTGGTTCTCGAATGACGGAGTAATTCGTGTACATACTTACATAAAAAAAAATACGGTACGAATTGATAACCTCCTTCTTTTTTGAAGTCGGTTAAAAAGGATATTATATATAACAAAAACGACAATAAATATTATCTCTCTTGCGCATCACAAAATTTATAAACATATAAAATTAATTTCTTTATTTTGATAGGAAAAATATTTTACAAAGATTTCTTTGAAATTGGCTGAAGAGTAGGAAAATATATATTTTTTCACAGCTGCGTCGCCAGAATAAGTGATATCATAAAAACTAAACTTTTTTCAAAATAATTCTCCTATCTAAAAAAAAACAAATACTCGTAGAACTGATGGCCGATGGGGCCGATAAGTTCTCGAGTGGAGACCACGCACAGGCAAGCGCAACCTTAGGAAGACCAGGCACGAGATAGACAGACGACCTCATACAAGTGGCGGAAAGTGGCTTCAAGCCGCTTCCAATCGGTCTTTTTGGAAATCCGATGGAGGCCTACGTACAGCAGTGGACTTCTTATAGCTGAGGTGATGAAACAAACAATTTCATTTCTCACTTTTATAATATCCCTAACTAATGAATGTATATGCTTATACAGGTTGTAATGCGCGAGAGAGATAGCTGCTATATTTTATGATATTTTATTTTATTGCGCATATGAGCAACATACTACAGTTGGAAAATTAATAATAATCATGCGTACCATGAACCATCTCCTTGTTTCTTGCTCATTCTGTAAAAAGACACTTTTTTTTTACCACCTTAATTATTGATAAAATTGTAAGTTAGTATTAACAAACTTGTTAAAACTTAACGCAGAATGTAAAATACGTGTTTGTTCTTAGTAGACTGACAACGTCGTTTGTAAGATGTCAACTATGTACAAATTTATATTAAAAGTCTGAATGCCGTCATTTCAATTAAAGCTTCGTATTAACCGTTTCGAAGAAAACCGTCTCGAATCTAAAATAAACAACGTCATTTTTACGACTATTTCAACAGTGGTCGAATATAAAAAATACTTTTATGTGTAGAGGACAATAAACACACCGCGCGTTAATGTCTGCTATTGTGAGAGTGGTGCGACAACAAAATAAACGCTACAGCGCCTCTTCTGAACCGCCTGCTCGTCCCGCACTCGAGTTACGAATCCTAATTCTGCGTGCCCCCTTGGGGGTAGGGGGGTATTACTTATGTACGTGTGTTACATAGCAGTTCGGTTTACGGGGGAGGGCACGTAAAGGCCCGCAATTCCCCCAAGCGGGTAGATCGTAAACCTCCGATACCGCGAATTGAATACTGGTAGGCGAATATGAACGAATGTTGTCAGTATCCGATTCCCGCCCGCCCAAGTTTCTATTTGCACAAGCAGCGGGTCATTTCGGGTACATTAAAACACGACCGCGTGATGTGATAATTTTAGATTAATCTTCTGAATTGAATTTCAACTTATAATATAAAATTTTGATAATACTTCTCTTAAAGCTTGAGCTTGAATATGTTTCTTATCAAAACCCGTTCTACCCGCCCGTCCAGAGCTTCCGTCTGCCTAAACTTCTGTTTTTCCAAGGTTTCCGAGGTTGTCTGGAAGAGATCGCTTTTAGCGATAAGACCGCCTTTTGTGCAATTTTTCCTATGTGTTTATTGTCTTATTACTTTATGTGGTGTCAATAAAGTGTTATTGATTGATTGATTTTTTTGACTTTTTGAAGAAATTTATACATTATTAAGAGTAATTGGTCAAGTGTGTGTCGGGCCACGCGTGATTTAAATGGGATTTATACGAAACTTACCGCTCCAAGTACTTTACTTGGAGTGGCAAAATAATGTATGAGTAGATTGTCTATAACTTGTTAAATTGTAAAACTTACTTAGCTGTGTTCTTATAATTTCAAATTAGCATCTCACAGCTAGTACTTATAGTCCGCGAGCTATGTCGCGGACGGACGGAGAGACGGATATAGCAAAACTATAAGGGTTCTTAGTTGATTACGGAACCCTAAAAATAGCAAGTGAAAAGATATAGCTGATCCACAAATTGTAGCACCTGTATTTCAGAGTTAGCAAATTTTACTTATATTTATGTATATGATTATCCATAGGTCATATTTTCCAATCAATCTTGATGATATTTAGTATTTGAGTTTTATGATTACCATTTTTTCATGTTTTAAGTTTTTTTTTTATTTAGTTCCCAAATGTAAACAAGACCTTGAAAAACATTTTATATCAGTGCTTAATATTACAATTTCTAACAAATGAAAATCGTCACATCGTTTCGGGATGAACAGAATAAGTCTTTTTTAGCAAACAGTCCTTGTCATATAAATTAGGTAGGTACATTACATTTGCTTTCATTTTCCAAATGACGAGTCATAAATTTTCCGTAGCACAACACGTAAATTATTTTAAAGTCAACTTGTATTAAAGTTTTATATCCAAATTAACAAAGATACAAAGTGTTTCCGCCCATGAACGCATTAACGAGCTCGCAACCGAGCGCACATGTTCCGACGGGGCGACGGGCCGAGCGGTGTGAGTAACCTGTCAAAATTAATTAACAAAGCTCGAAGAAAACGCTAGTCAGCGCTGCGTAGCTGAAAACTAACCGTGTGTTGTCGCTTTGATGAAACATTAAAGCAATAGAAGCGCTTCGTTTTCCGTAAGAGTCTGCCGCAAACCGTCACCGCTAACCGACGACGTACCTTCCGAAGAGCTTATTCGTGTTCCAACTAATGTAGTATGGTTACGGAGGCTTTGTATGAAAGCTCGTTCGACAAGATGGTATTAATATCACCAATCTGATTGTCTGCGAGAAAAGCCAATACTGAAATAGATTGTTTGAAAAGACACAGACTAAACCGCTTTACCGGAATGGTTGGAACTGATTTTGACCGATCGATTTTAACCGATACGGAAACAAATCGAAGTTTGTGTGTGTTCATATTTAAAAACTTGTGTCGTTTAGTATTAGAACTCATTTCGTTATTCGGATGAACTGCCAGTCCAGTCAGTCACAACGTAGTGGTGTACGAGCTATAGATTAAGAACTTTTCGCTACGTTCAAAAGATGGAATGTATGGTGTTTCACAACATGTCCGCTATCCATTGCCAAAAATATAAAACAATATTTCAGACAGCTTTTATAAAAAATATGTCTATATTTTTGTACGTGCGTTTTAGGACATCACTTTATTAACTGTTTGTGACTGTTTTAACTCAAGATAGATCTACGATTGACTACAAACTCGCCTGATATTAAAAAACAATGCATTAAATTATCACATATTTAAAAATTTAATTCATCTTCACGTGACGTCAACTTAATACAATGTATGACCTGAAATTCGGAATGAAGCGGACACGTTTTATACAGCTGAATAGCGAAAAGTCAGTCTATGGCTCCTTCCATTGTGATAAAACTTCCTTGGAACAAGCGTTTCTATAATCCGGACTGAAAAGCGATACTTTCAGCATGGTTTGCGAGTATAATGAGATTTAACAACTGATATCACAGTGTGACGAGATAAATTGATAGATAAAGATTTTAACCCCCGACCCAAAAAGAGGGTTTTGACGTGTGTTTCTGTGTATCTGTCTGTGGCATCGCAGATCTAGTTTTTTTTGTTTGATAGACTAAAATTATACTTGTATACAACAGACGATCAAAATTCTGGGTAATTTTGGACTGTTACAGGCAAGCGTAAAAGTTAATATCTCGAAACAATGGCTAATCTCAAGACAAAAATCTTGAGATTAGCCATTGTTTCATTCAAAAATAAATGTAAAACAAATAGGTACCTACTAAATATTATAGGCAATACATAAACTTCAAAAATATAATTAAACAATTCAAAATTAATTTGTAAGCATACATAATTTAAAGTTTAAGCAAAATCAATCAATTACGGAGTCTACCTATCTCATTCCCCCTTGTCCTTTCTAGTATCGGACCATTGGAAGCCAAATTGGACCATTTATGTTAAATTGTCTGAAAATCCCAACGAAATGCTTTAATTCCATTTTAATTGTCCATACTGCTTAAATATGGAACATCCCAAAAATGACAACGATTTCGGTCCACATTCTTGATGCGATCTGCACAGGAATGGGACTACCTCTGATTTCCCGGTTCCTCAAAACTACAGTCGAGGACATTTGCATGGCTTTGGTGAACATTATATTATAATAATATGGGCGTATTTAAATCGGCTTCTTCTTATTACACGCGCTTCGTAAACCGCAATTTAGGTGAGTAGACGCATATGCCTAGCTTAGAATTAAAAAAAAAACGCAGTTCGATACTGGTAATTCATATTTTTATCGGTCTAAGGATATGTTTTTCCCACAGTTTATTAACGGCATGCATATTGGCGGTCTAGTGTCACATTAACAAAAAAAACGTGTGCTTACCACACGATAGAAGTGAAAAATTCATCAAGGCGACGTCAATAATACGAAATAGCAACATGGCAGTGACGCAGCGTCTTTCTCGCTTCCTTAGTCGACTCATGCCTTTACCCGAACGAGCGTTACATAGCCGAACGTGACGGCTCAGTCAATACCCACAAATTAAAGTGTTCAGCGCGCCTAAAAAAGATTTCATTTAATACAATCGATGCTAACATAGGACGACGAAATTCTTGGTGTTAGGTGCTTACCATAGACCTTGTTTCGATCTAAGGATTTCAAATTCTCGTAGTGCATGCGCTTGTTCATTATTAATATTGGTGTCAGACTTCAGTTAGCAAGATGGCGTCGATCGATTGAGTGTCGAGAACGCCCTCGCAACCCACGCCTGCGCTGCGTGAGACCGCCCAACACTTGCAACCAAAGTGCACTGTACCGCCCTAAGTACGTAAACTACACTGCTGTAGGAAATAAGAAAACAACGGCGATGCCTCAGACACTAGTTTAAAGAAACCTATTTATAAGAAATCCGTTTTTTGGTGACTGTTTTCCAATTGACAGAGATTTAAATTATTGTTAGAGTAGATTCTCTAGCTTGTTTTTTATACGACTTCTTTTTTTGAACGTCTGCGCAAAAAGAAGGTTAACCATTTTCAGGTGTATATGTGTTTGTACTTACGTACAAATGTGGGTATGAATGTATGTTTTTGTATTACTTACACTTACTATACACTTAGTTTGACCGATTTTAACGTGCAAGGTGTCATTAGATAGAAAAACTGCATTTTATGTTGTATCCTGCAACAATTAAACAATTAGAATTACCTACTTTAAAAGAAATATATTTAAATTAATTGTAAAGCGCACATACTTTTTCCTTAAAAACGTTCTTACTGCCTACCTACCAAGCGTTACATATAACATAATGTATGTAAATCGTTGTTTTGCAATCACATTCTCATCTGTTATAAATGACCCACCACATTCCAATACTCCACTAGGATGCCTCTAGACTCTTGTCGGGTATGGCATAGAAACAATGACTAGAACAATTAACACCCAGATTCCGAACTTAGAATAAGAATCAAGCATCTGCGTTGGCGTAAATCGTACGGGGCCTTCCTCTTGCCAATACGCAACCACCAAGCTTTAAGTAGCGTTAAACATTTTCCCTTCCCACAATGAGAAGATGGCCCGCGCCCAGCGGTGGGACAGTTTTACAAACAGGGCTGATAAAAAATAACATTTTTGTGGTGCACTCAGAGTTTAGAAACCAACAGAATATTATGTTGATAATCTATTTGCATACAAAAGTAGGTATTTTTAGGGTTCCGTACCCAAAGGGTAAAAACGGGACCCTATTACTAAGACTTCGCTGTCTGTCTGTCTGTCTGTCTGTCTGTCTGTCTGTCTGTCTGTCTGTCTGTCTGTCTGTCTGTCTGTCTGTCTGTCTGTCTCCAGGCTGTATCTCATAAGCCGTGATAGCTAGAAAGCTGAAATTTTCACAAATGATGTATTTCCGTTGCCGCTATAACAACAAATACTAAAAATTAAAAAAAATACAATATTAAGGGGGGTCCCCATACAATAAACGTCTTTTTTTCGTATTTTTTTGCTCAATATTAAAAACGGTAACAGGTAGACGCTTCAAATTTTCACATAATATTTACTTGTATATTACCTTTCAAAATAAATAATTAAATAACAATAAAGTAAATATTAAAGGGGGGCTCCCATACAACAAAAGTGATTTTTTTGCCGTTTTTATATATAATGGTACGGAACCCTTCGTGCGCGAGTCCAACTCGCACTTGGCCGGTTTTATTTAAATTGTTGTCGAAAAGAGTTTAGTTTTATAATTTCATTTCATTTCATAAGCCAGCGCGCCACTACTAGGCTATGAATTATTGTCCATAGGAGCAATAACCGAAGTATAAGTCTGTAAACGCTTTCATGACCCTTTTACCAAACATACCTACTAAATCAGTTATATATTATTTACTTTAAATAATTACAAAATTTTTAGTAGGTACTAATAAATTTCCTTTCATAAAAGACGTCAAAAGGAGACCGCTTATTCCAACCCTCAAAATAATTAGAAATTAAAACAAAATAATTCCAAATCTACACAAAAAACTTTTTAAGTTAAACAGTTTAATTGAAAAGAAAGATAATGATGTAGGTAATGTATTTACTGTATTCTACTAGAAAAGCCCTTTCATTTGATACCCATGTTATGGGGGTTGTGAAAAACGTTTTTTGGCGGCGGCCTTATTAAATTTAGAATGATACTAAATATATTTCATTGTATTGTTGTATATGTAGGTATAGATTAGTTATGCAATTATAACTTCTGACTTCCTCTATTAACATATTGTTTACTTAATTTAATATATTTAAACTATTTTATTTTTCGAAGTAAATTGAAACTGTTGAGTATACCTTGAATTTAAACTTTCAATTCGCACTCTTTCTTTTCTATCTGTCGCAAATATAAAAATGTATTATAATAAATCTCATTTTATAATATACGAATTTTTCACGTAACCATAATTCACAATACGACCGTGGCACGCGATACAGCGACATTCGCACGGTTTCGGTGAATGAAGATTTTAACGATTTTCACGCGGGAAACCTATTTATTGGACCCCTCAGACCGCGCCTTTGTCATGTCAACGAGAAAATCGAAGTCAGGTAGACGACGTCGGGGGAGTAACGTTTCGCCGCAATTACTCCCGAATGCGGATGCAAATGGGACCGACGTCGTAGACCCTAAAAAGTACTCGACGTCGGTTGTTGCCGCGAAAGCGTTATTTTTGCTGCCGTTACGCGAAATCTATTGCCCCTAATAAAAACGCCTATCTGTTACGAATTTAAAAGCCAATTTATTACTAGCTGTAAGCGTTACGTTAGCGTAACGGACATGCTGAAATACTTACAATATTCTGATATTACGTATAATAATCGAAATGTATTCACTGCGATACTTAAGAGGTACGAGTACTTACTGATTATATTAATTAATATTACAAGGTATTATTAATGAATAAAAATTAATAGGTACTTAGTTTTGTTCGTTCATTTCTACATAAAGTTATATTTCTTGAGCTAATAAAAACCATAAAACTATTTTCTTTCATTTTTTTGCCGTGCTCTCCTAAGACATGGGAAAGACCTCACTTCCATCTTTACAATTTACAAGATTTGTCAAGAGTCAATTTCATATAGTAATTTTTTGGTTCTAAGTAATTTTTTTTAATAGACACTTGATACTGAAATCTCTATTAGGTCTAGTTTTCATTTAGGTATACCTACTACTATTTATCCATTTTACGATTGATCATGCTGACATTGCAAACACCGAAATAACTTTCTATCATGCTAAAAATGATTGAAACTTCAACGTCGATGAAGGATTTCCCAAACATTACCGAAAAATATGAGTCATAACCGGTAACGTGAGGCGATTCAATTGAAACCGAGTATAAGTAAGCTTGGCGTGCTGAGGTCGGGAGCACATTCCCGCTAGTGCACGTAAGTATAAACGTATTTGTCGACAGATATGGCGCCGGGTACGATTTAGCAGCGCGCCGCAAAAACGCAACGAGAGAGTCCACCGCCACCCTCAAGGCGTGGCTCAACGAACACAAGAAGAACCCGTATCCGACTAAAGGGGAGAAAATTATGCTCGCTATCATCACAAAAATGACACTGACGCAGGTCTCCACTTGGTTCGCGAACGCGCGACGCCGTCTCAAAAAGGAGAACAAGATGACGTGGGAGCCGAAGAACAAAACCGACGACGACGACGACACCATGCTCTCCGACGAAGACAAAGATAAGGATGAGCAAGACGACAAAATCAAACACAAAGGTTCGTATGGGTGTTTGTCGTCGCACGACCGAAAGTCAAACTGACAACGCCGAAACACACAGCTTGACTTTCGGTCGTCGATTATTGTGACGCTTTTAGTGTAAACTGTATTAGATAATGCGATGCGAATGTCAAACTCATGTGTCTGCGCGCCTGCGAAGTACGTTGTCGAATGTGTGTTCGTTTATTCTAGGTTGAACTCGTGTACGACTTGTAAACCATATAAAATTGCTTTAATTTTGCCGGTGTATAAATCGTGAAGCACGCCGTGACGCCGCGGAGGGTCTTGGCGGCGGGCGGGCGGACGACGCGCCCTGGGCGGGCGGGAGCGGCCTCAGGCGTGTAACTGCGCGTAACCGCTTCTCGCTCCCGGATTTCCTACTCGTAGTAAAGTGGGCGGCACCCGGGCCAAATTTCATAGAACGCGTGTACCGTTCGTCGGCACGAGAGAAGGCCGAGGCGGAGGTCGCACCGTGTCTGACGATCTGCCCTACTCCATGTTCTTGCCAAAGGATTTGTCGAGTTCGTGGATCGTTTCTTTTATGAGGATATTCCGTCGGAACGTAAGTAAGTACGGTTTTGGGGATTTATAATGTGTTCCAATTGAATGTGGAACCTTTTTCCTGTGTCTGCCGTCGTTATTTATTTTGTTGCGCGTCCATTTTCAGAACATCGCAATACATACACGATTTTCATTAATATGAATGGATAAGTCCCGTTTATAAGTGGGTGTCGAGTTCGCGAATGCACTTTATATGTTAATGGAGAGTTCGAGTGCAATAATAAAATACAGACGAGGTTTAGTAGCGGTACGTGACAATGCGAGTGTTAGCTGCGGTTGTCGCCAACATATATTATAATTGCCGCAGAGATGGCGCGGAACACGAGTGTTTTCGTAGCGAATTTCGGTGCGGTAATGGCGACCGAGGGCGTCACGGGTAACGCGCGGCATACGGTCTGTAATGAACTTCCCTTTTGTGGAGAGAGTAGTTAACACGCGGCCGGCGGCGCTCGCGCCCGTCTACTGTTATTAATATGAGATCTCTCCACTACGAGAGCACTTCAAGTTCGCGTGTTCAACCACTAAAGTAATGGAGGGCTCCATTAGTACATGTTTCTTTGTTGTTGGAGTGGCCTATTGTTATCCAAACGAATCATTATCTTGTTTACACAGAATTTTTAGTATTTTTAATGTGGATTTGTTAATTACCTAGTTTTTGTAAAATATGTTAAATATGTTTACATTGTAATACAGAATCTGAAATGATAGGTAGTCTACAAACAGTAATACAAAAATATCGGGTCCACTCATTGATAGGTGATACGAAGTACGGTCGTCTAGTATTAAATAAAAAAAATGTATGTAATTACTTAACACTTTATTGCAGAAAAGTACAAAGTAACAAGCTGTGCAATTGGACGACTTAATGCTAATGTAGTATTTTCTGCCAATCATCCTCATAATAACAATAAAGGTACGCAAAATATAGATAACCTCCTCGTGTTTTGAAATCGGTTAAAAATATTGTTATAATTAATAACCTAAACTCAAAAATAGATCAGGGTAGATAAGTCAAAAATCTTCAAGCAATTCGCCTTTTTTTTTACAAAATAATACAAGATACCTGTGTACAAAAAAAAACTGTACAGGAACAAATTAAGACAATAAAAATTTCATACATAAATACCGAATTTTCTTTCTCGAAAATGTATTAATTGTATTTTAAATACTTAATCTAATGTACCGTTACGAGAAAATATAAATTAGGTAAAAACAAGGTCATTGTCAGCAAATGTTGTGATAAGTTTACGTCAGAATCGACGTTAGTTGTTAAATATGCGAACTTTGAACTGTTATAGTTGACCCTTCTGTCCTCTATGAATATATTTGGCAAACAGGGATTTATACACAAAACTATTTAAATACGTAAAATTTGACTGCGTATTTTCAAGTGGGAACATTTTTTTGTATATAAAAGTTTATAAAGTAAACAATATTAATCAAAATAATGTAATGGGATTAGAATTTTTATTTTATTTAAAGGGCCTCTTAGTGTTGGCTTCGGGTCCACTGATGCCCATCAAAGGATGGGCTGCGACCCGAGATTTAATTTAAATATGGGATTAGTAAATATTATTATCGGTCTTTTTGGAAATCCATGGGGGAACCCTATGTCTAGCAGTGGACTTGAGATAATGATGATGATTAGCTGAAGAAGAATGTAATGAATGTAGAGAATTAATAAATATTTCCTTATCAGCAACATAATAATTAAATATTTTATATTGTAGCAAGTCTGATCCAGTAATTTAAATAGAACTGATAGTTTTGTCATTTAAGAAAATCAGTTTATAAATTCATATTTTTGATTTTTAATAAATGTAATTCTACAATCAGGTAGAATAAATAAATGTAAAAAATTATTTCCACACAACGTATGTATGTCATTTTAGGGATGTATTGCGTACAAAAATCAATCAAGATATCTTTACACATAGTGCACTAAGGCTTAAAACCTAAATAAATATATAGATTATAGACCATAACAAACAAAGGCTAAATACAATAGTGTGTTTCGTTCAAAAGTTAACAAACTCAAACTTATAAATGAAATAGTTATTTTTTACCCGATTGCGCAAAAAGGAGTGTAACGTTTTCCAGATGTAGGTATGTATGTATGTTTTTATATATTACCTACTACAGCCTAAACAGCTTGACCGATTTTGAGGTACGAGATGTTGTTCACTATGTCATAGGCTATATTTGTTTTTTGTAATAATTATAATACAAATCTCGCAAAAATAAAAAATGCGCTTACTTATTCGTAAAAACTAAGTTGTTTTCTTAGAATTAAACTAAAGAATGTGCATTTGTAACCTTTACAGAGACATTACGCATACTTACACACAAAAATGTGCACTCAACAGCGTATCCCGTATAGCTCTTCTCACAATAAGAAGATGGCCCGCGCCCAGCAGTGGGACAGTTTGTACAAAAAAAGGCCTGATAAAAAAAACAGCATATCAAGCGTAACGAAATCGTAAATTAGGTTGCAAAAGCTTTTCTGCAGTCGTGTAGGTATTTGGATTTCCTGTTAATACTTATAGATACTTGTTTTGTTAACTATCCTCGCTCTAGCATGGTTGCCTGGAAGAGATCGCTTTTAGCGATAAGGCCGCCTGTTGTTGCACTAGTCTATTTAAGTACTTTGTTATTACTTGTCTTTTAAGGTGTGAACAATAAAGAGTTTATCTATCTAGCATCGATGTGGGCTCAAAAGTCGTTGGACATTGCGGGCCTTACCGAAAAACGTTACTTAACTTTAACCAACGTCTTAAATTATCTGTCTTCTTTCCGCAAGTGTCATTACGTGTCAGCCAGAAGTTGACAAAATATGTTAAGCATTGCTTAAAGTTAAGTAACGTTTTTCGGTAAAGCCGTGTGTGTGCTATAAGCAGTTGTTCCCTCTGCGATTTTCGCGCACTGCAAACACAAGGGTGCATGATTGTGTACACAGGGAGACATGGAAAGGGTGTTACTAAGCTTACAAGTTATTAAAACAAGTATGTATATTTAAAGAAAAACAAAATACCCGACTGCAGAAAAGCAATTTTTGGAACTTAAGATTTCGTCACGCTTGATACGCTGTTGAGTGTACGTTTTTTTTGTGAGAAAGTATGCGTAAAATCACTGTAAAATATAATAAATGCGCATTCTTTAGATTAATCCAGTGAAATCACTTTTTAATCACAAAATAGTTCGTTGGGGGCTTAGAAAAAACGTATTAATTTTTATTTATGCGGGAGATGTATTATTGCAATAATTTTATAGTTTAAAAAACTGAAACAACCGACTTCAAAGTACGTTATGTCGTTTACTTGTAATATTAGTAAGGATAATAATTAAACAAGGCGCTCAACGTTGAAGTAACTCTATTTTCTCCTTATACACATTGGATGAGGAGTAAGTAGGTTTTACTTTTCAAGCTCAATAAATCCCTCACGATTGTAAATTTTTTAAAAGACCTCTATTCACCCGCTCGTTTTTTTTCAAGAATGAAATAAGTCACTGAATGTCAAATGCTTCGTCGTCGCAGATTAGAAAATGTGCAGATGTTTATACGAAAAACGTCAACATTCGACACTTTTGCAAAGAAAAAACGTATCAGTGGAATTCTGCGATTCTATAATCTGACGCACTCACTCAGGAATACAATGAAAATATTTTGAAAGCACAATGAAGGCCGCCTATTGAAAGATTAGCCATAGTAATATTGTCTTCTTTTAATAAGTTTGTACAATGTGGTCTTTTAATAAAGAGTTATCTATCTATCTATCTATTTTTACTTTTAGAGATTATTCAAAAAGTAATAAAGCAATGTGTCCAAAATAATTATGGGACCAACTTGGGATCTTTCTCTATACATCAATTTAAGAAACATAAAAATTGGTTCACGAATGACGGAGTAATTCGTGTACATACATATAAAAAAATATACGGTACGAATTGATAAACTCCTCCTTTTTAAAGTCGTTTAAAAAATATAGCCTATGACACTCAAGAAGCGAAGACGAATCTAATGACACCTCGCACATCAAAATCGGCTCTCAAAATCCAATGTTCCAAATGTTATCCAAAAGGGGAAAATGACAGCATAATAGCACATCTGAGCAGGAGACAACACGTGGCGCGATTATTGACTAGGGAGTTGTAAAACATTATATTTTTTAATTGTTATGTATATATATTTTGAATATGTATGACACGAAATACCAGAAATTTATTGTAGGTATAGAAAATTAAAAGCAAGGAATTAGAGAAAAATAGACAAATTAAACTGTTATTTTTTAAACATTATACCAGCTGAGAATCAAAATTTGATTCCTCTTGTTTATTAGGTTATTTATAGGTAGATTCAGTATTTTAAAAAAAATAATGAAATAACATTCACAGTCTAGTTTAAGGCTAGATGAGCTAGCATCGTCGACCAAAACATTCAATAACTCTCGAACTGGAAAAACCAGGTTTCAATAACCTTACAAAATCCTATCAAATCTCATTTCGCTTCCCTTACAAAAATCGCATGTCTCAAAGCCCTAATAAAATCAACATAACACTCAACTTTCACTTCGTAACGAAAGAAATGAAATCACTCAAACGTCCACCAAAACCCTTCTAATCCCAACAAAATCATTCACAAACCTAGTAAAATAATCCACAACATTTCTCGCCATACATAACCATTATTTAACTAAAACGTCAATGTAACCGACGTGTAATATATCATTTTAAGTTACGGCAAACAAAGCCAATATAAAAGCTTTCACACGCGATCCGTAGACCAAAGTCGGCAAACAAACATCCAGAACTATCCCGGGCTAAGCCACTCATGAATAAAAGCTTCATTTTCGGACCCCACCAATAAATGTTAATTTTTGTCGTGAACGCACGCATCGCAAACAAAATATTAATCCGGCGCGTTAATGGAAAATGAGTAGAAGTTGTACAAACAAGTGAACGTCGCGCGTCGCCCGAGAGAAGAGGGTTAGCACTTTTGCTGGGAAGCAATAAATTGCACTGGCGAGGCAGTAAAGTGCAGGCCTGCAGAGAGAAGGCGTCGCACTGTGGGGTGCGCCGTGCGGTCCGACTCGCGCTCTATGCCGCGGCGTGTTCGACGTTTCACACCATCCAACGACTTATATATATTACGTTAGAATCTTGGCCTAATGTCTTATAAAATAGTCTGTCAGCGAAAGTCACGATAATGATATTTCAAGCGTCTGAATGACAGATTGAGTAAACGAATTCGCTAGAAGCCCGTAAAGATGGATTGTCTTGAATGTCATAGTCAAAATTGGTCAATATATGAACAAATTAATATAATAGGTATTGGAAGACATTTTCCCACAACACCAAGTAGCCCCAAACATAAGCAAAGCTTGTATTATGGAAACCAGAGGGCTGATAGAATACATATGTACTTTCTTAAAAACACCCAGACACAGAACAAACATCCACGCTTAGCAGAAATATTTACCCTGGGTGGAGATCGAACCCACGTCCTACAGCTCAGAAAGTAGACCTACTACCACTGAGTCATAAGGCATGTTAAATTACAAACAATCAAGTTCTCATTGTCACCTTGTTATCATTGTCTCCGTGATTTTTCAGATAATACTGAATTTTTCGTTGTTTAAGTTGCCGATTGTATCGTCATATCCACGGAGTTAGATAATTTTACCATTATCATGATTTTTTAAAGAACTCAAAACATATTTTTAGTAGCAACACAATATACATATTATACATAACACGTTTATAGGGAATTGTCTGAAGGAAATACAATCTCTGAACGGATTATACGAGCTTGATATGAGCGATGTCATTGTCATGTGCTGCTTTGGCATTATTATTGTTGTCTCTTTAACATTCAAGTCTTGCTTTAGTTAGTATTAACAATAGTTCATGTTATTTCGCCAAATTGAGTGTCGCAGTTAACTCGCTCGTGAGCCTTTTGTAGGCATCCAATTATTGAGTGTCGCAGGTAACTCGCTCGTGAGCCTTTTGTAGGCATCCAATTATTGAGTGTCGCAGGTAACTCGATCGTGAGCCTTTTGTAGGCATCCAATTATTGAGTGTCGCAGGTAACTCGCTCGTGAACTTTTTGTAGGCATCCAATTATTTAGGCGTGACGTATTTTTGATGAATGTCCGAACGCCAGCTTCAGAAAAATGGAATAAAAAAGTTACCAAACAAGCAAAACCATTTTTGTTTTGATATCTATGATAGATATATAAATGAGCATTTAAATCTAAATATTTTTGAAATCTAAGAATTATAATGATTTCTTTTATTAAAAACACCATGCACAAACACATATCTCGAATGTAGCTATGTGATTTTGATAGATGGTGCTGGTATCCCAGAGCGAAACATGTTTTGGATGAGCGGATCCTAACATTCAGTCAATAGTGTCACCGAACAAACCGACAACACCAATCACGCGATATTAACAATCGATTAGTTCAATAACTGGGCAAACTTTACAAACGTCTATGAAAACAATAATAAAGACAGATTAAACTTTTAGACGTCTACATTTTTTTTTTATCTTTCCCATTTTTGCCAACTTAGTTTATTTGACATCTTCATTAACTTATCTATTCGTCCGCTTTTCTACTTCGTCCACTTTTTTCATCAACTTGTCTATTCATCCGCATTTCTACTTCGTCCACTTTTTTATCACCTTGTCTATTCAAACGTTTTTCTACTTCGTCTACTTTTTTCGTCATCTTGTTTATTCTTCCACTTTTTTACTTCGTCCACTTTCTACTTCGTCATGTTGTCTAAACATCCGCTTTTATTAATTCTTTTATACTTTGTCAATTCGTCCACTATTCTACGTCATCCACTTTCTACTTTGTCAATTCGTCCACTATTCTACGTCATCCACTTTCTACTTTGTCAATTCGTCCACTATTCTACGTCATCCACTTTCTACTTTGTCAATTCGTCCACTATTCTACGTCGTCCACTTTCTACTTCTTCACTTTGTCTATTCGTCCACTTTTCGACTTCATCATCTAGTCAACGTCCACTATTCTACGTCATCCACTTTCTACTTCGTCACTTTGTCTATTCGTCCACTTTTCGACTTCGTCATCTAGTCAACGTGACTACTGGTGAATGTCTACCAATGTTTGAATGTCCAATACTTTTGAAGGGTATTTTCAATCCAATAAAAGTACAGCTTTTTCACCTTTAATATATTTGAAAAAAGCCTTTTATTACTAGATTTTATGCGTTTGACCTCGATGTCACGTGATGGTATGCTAGAGAGGCAGTTACTTTTTATTACACTCAACAATAAATTGGGCAAACGTTTATTTTAATACCTCCTGACTGTAACGACGTTCCCCTTAGTCACAAAGAAAACTTTTTCTTTGTTTCTAGAACGTTTTTTTTTTATACAGGTAACTAGATAAGATGACTGCTAATAAGTATTTATATTAAAAGAAAAACAAAATACCCGACTGCAGATAAGCAGTTTTTGCAGTCTAACTTACGATTTCTTTACGCTTGACATGCTGTTGAGTGTACATTTTTGGTGTGAAAGTATGCGTAAAATCGCTGTTAAAGATTATAAATATGCATTTTTTAGAATAATTCTAGTAAAACGACTTGTTTATTATGAAAAGTTTGTTGGAGGTTACGAAAATACGCCTTTTTTGTTAGGGTTCCGTAGTATCTACGAGGACTACCGACCTCAACGCAATTTCATTTACTTGAATGACATATTTTAAAATGAAAATTTATATGGGACTACCTCTGAAGGCCAAACAAAAATAATCATCATAATCAATTCATAATTAGAAAAATAATAGCGTAACAAACATTTAAACAACCATGAGACAGTCGAAATGAAACTCTCCTCCTTTTTGGAATTCGGTTAAATAGTGTCCACATCCAAACAAGATTACGGACACCGCCTTTCTGTTGTTTTTCAACCCTATTCAATTACTTAGCTCGAACGCGGTCCCGGAGAAGGGAAACCACTCCACTTCACGGGGTGTCCGGACGACCACTGAGCCATGTCAACCGCTCGCCTATAGTGATCGACTCGCAGATAAATCTCAAGTTTGCATATTCGGGGGGAGTCGAACTAGCGGTTGGACAGTAAAATATTTATAGAAGTTTCCTTTCTAAGCTTTCAAGTGATCAGAGATACAACCTAAAAGTCTGGATTTAATGAATATGTAAAGCATTTTTTTTCTTTTAATCTTTAGCGAGTGAATCGTTTTTTTTTAGATAAAGGTGATCCATCATAGACTGTAACCGTCGCTTAAGAACAAGCGAGTTAGCACCCTATGTTTAAAAAACAATTATTTAAAACTTTGAAGAAATTTAACAAACTAATTTAAATATGTTTGCTATTCATACAAGTTTTATATTTTAAACCATTTTTTAAATTGTGGGGAACGTTAAAACTTTGGAAATCTGTTCTTTGAAACAGACCATAATTTAGATTAAGCATAAAATTAATATTTTATTAACATTAATATTTCATAAGGTTAAAAACCTGTTAAAATTTGTTTAATCGCAATGAATAAATACAGTAATAATGCTGCACCTATTTCCTTGCACGAAAACTACGAACGACCTTCACAATACAAATCCTTCTTTTAATTGTTTTGCCATTTTCATATGACGACAAGCATAACTTGTAGGCTGATAAATAATAATATCAACGATTACGTCTAAATATAGACACGATAACGTACTAATACATACATAAATTAGCATCAAAGCATTAGAAACAATTAGAGACGGTATACTTCTATTTAATTCAATATCCACCAAAATGATAAAACCACTCCGACACCCCGATTTCAAAAGAAATTAACTTACGAAACATATTTCCTACATAAAACATAACAAAATTATCTAATTTTAGCTTATCTCCCGCCGTTGTGGGCGTTTATTAGATTAATACAATGAAAATTAAAACAATTTGCCGGATAAATATCTCCGCTCGGAGTATCAGTGGCGTCCCCATTTATCCGAACTGAAGGGCAATGCGGATAACCCCTCTTAAAAGCTAGAAGCAGTCAGCATTAAAGGGAATAAAGCGAATGAAGTCGAGCGGTCGCCCCTCTCTCCGGCGGGAGGCGAGGGGGGGGAGCTCGCCTCCCGCCGTACCCCTCTCCACGCGCCCGGTCGCCCCGCGAGCCTCTGAATTTCATTAGACCACCCCCTCGCCCTTAGAAGCCACTTTACAACAGAAAATGGCATTATGATAATATTTAGAGCATTTTAAAATACGTTGAATAAATATTTTTGAGTAAATGCTCAATAATACCATTCTTTGATGTTGGGATAAGATTTTATAGTTAATTGTATTTAATATTATTTTTAGGACTCATTCCGAATTTGCCTATTATTAATGTTTTTTTATTTTATTAGCAGGTACAATATCGGTGATAACTGTAGGGTCGTAAAGTTAGTTAATATAAAATTGATACTTATTTCCAAAAAAACTTTTGAACTTAGATTTTAGATTGTACAATCAAACTATAAAAGGGAACATCCCACCAAAACACTACACTGAAACTCGGACGGAGAAAGGGTAAGCTATATAGGTAGTGGAAGTAACGCGCAGCGAGCGAGCTCCGTCGCGCGTCGTGGCCTAGCGTGGCGTGGAGTGCGGTGAAGCGGCGGCGGCGTGATGCCGCGGGGCGCGCCGGGAAATGTGAAATAAATGCTCGGCTTAAACACGAAAGGGATCGACGCGGCGGGCATCGCGCCCGCGGCGGGGGGGACTCGCCCCAAAGTGGTATTTTCACTTCGCTAATCGGATAACCACTTAACGAATGGGTCACTGCACGCCAAACGTATTTTCACACGACTTTTCCGGGGTGAGCTCGGAGATATCCCGTCTTACGAGCTAAAACTTACGTCCGTAACGCCCGCCCGTGTCCGATCCGCGACCTATCGATTTTTTCGAACACACATTCACAAACCCTCGTTTATGCCGAGCTATTGCGACTAATCTCAACGGCGAGTACGCGCACACGCGCCCATCGCAAAATATGATCGATGAATACGATTATCTTTACAGATGAGGAGCGGAAGGGAGACGAGATGCTGCAAAGCATGCATCACCAGATGCTCGGCTACGGGATAAAGGAGGAGTCGAAGCGGGCCGGCGAGTGCGGCGTGCCGATCCCCGCATCCAAGCCGAAGATCTGGTCGCTGGCAGATACGGCGGCGTGCAAGACTCCCCCGCCGGCTGCGCAGCCGTGGCCGCATGCGTATGGCGGCCAGGAGCGGGCGCCAGCCTCCGACACGGGGGCGAACGGGTTCGCGCTGCCGGCGACGGCCGCGGCCAGCCCTGCTAGCGGCGCATATGGCCGGTACGGCGGCTTCCCGGGCGCGCAGTACGGCGCGCAGCACCCGTGCGTGCATCCGGCGTCGTTCCCGGACGTGCAGACGGACACGCCGCCTCAGACGCCACCTAACATGAAGGTGCCGAGCGTGGCCAACCCGCTCGGCAGCGGCGGCGGTGGTGGCGGCGGGTACTGCTTCCCGCGGCACCAGCACTCGCCGCACCGCGACTACCACAACCACCACCACGGCGGCGCAGCCAACAACCATCAACCCAACCAGCCGCACCACAACGAGGGATCTGCCGCCTTCAAACCCTTCTATAAAAGGTTAATACGCTTTTCCTACTTCATAGTTAATCGAATTACAGAAACTAAGAACTTGAAATCTCTTGAGCAACAAAAATTTATCGAGATCGCGTCAATAGCCGTCAAATTACCGTCAACCATAATTTGCTAGATATGTACGATCAAGTTCATGATGTCAGTGATCCAAAAGGTCCAGTAACCTAAAAATAATGTAGGCCCTGAAACTTTTTTTTGATTAAGATTTTTGATATCAACGCTAACAAAACAATAACTGGTTACTACAAAATTTCATGTTATAAGCCTCGTAAAGACGACTTTGACTTCTGAATATTCAATATGCTGTGTAATGCGTATTTCATTTGTCTGGTTTTTTACTATCTATTGTATTCTGGTTTGGCTCTAACTACAATACGAAACTTTTAGCTTTATTTTCAAACATTGCATATGATTTGTCAACCTAGTCTGAGCTTACCCACTGAGAGCTACAGTTTACAAGTACTTACCATCATTATACATATCGTGTTAGCTAGGTACTTATTATATATGTTCCAATTTCATTTATAATGTTTTATTTGTTTTTTCCTATATCTGATTTCTTATTTCCGTATTACGAATTCTTTGTCGTCTTCCACAGATCTCGTCATATTTTTTTTTCTATTTTTGCATCTACATCTTGTATTGTAGCGTGCAATCGAATTATGTTTCTCGTTTCGTCTGTTTCTCAGAAATGACAAAAAAAATAAAATGCCCTACCTTCACGACGTCCAATAATCTTTTGATTTACCCGTTCTTTCGAACACACAATCAACACAAACAATTAATATTAACACGTAAAATGTAAAATATTTACCTATATATTCAATAATAACTAATTGTAATAGGGCCAAATATATGTAACATCAATACACAATATTAGGGAAAAATAAATATGAAATCAAGCAAACATAATGTTAGCATCATAATATACAAAATAAACACTACATGACATCTTCGTCAAGATACGTCGAAAAAGAAGAAAATCTTCATGCTCAGCACAATACACATCGCACTTCAAATATAAAGTAAAGAAATGAGTAAGTATTGTTGAGGAAAAGCCATAAACCGAGTTGCGGTTTAGTATCCGAGCTTCTCGCCGGGGTGTCATGTCGGTAATTGAAAACAATGGAGTCTCTTCAACTCCGCCGTGGCAGGGCGACGCCGCGAGGGCGGCCAGATTGCAATCTTACCTCATTTGTCATTGTCAAGCGACTCGATCCGCGCGTCTAGATGCCTCTACCTTGCCCAAATTAGCTCTATTCCCTCGCATTTTCACAATTTATCATCATATACCATGATATCTCCGAAAACTACTCAATATTCATCATCAGTACTTTAAAGCCATTCAATTGTTAGAATACTTTTAACGTTCTCAGATTTTGAAACATGTGCGGACATAATCTACTCATCTAACATATCGTGATGAGTTATTAGGGCTTGTCTGATTAATTATGTCTAGTATGTAGGAGCGTGTGAAGATGATTTTCGTTATTTCTGAGCGGGAATTCTTCTGAGATTCGTCGCCAGTTTTCTAAGAAGAACTGGTGGCATCCGCGATCCAACTCTCATTTCAATAAATCTAGAGCCCGACGTCGCCGCACAGGACGGCATCGCTAAGAATTTTGTTTTAGCCAAACGCTCACAAATTCACTTCTATAAACCTTTTGTATTATTTTTGTTTTCACGCCTTTTTGTCCCTCGAATTCCTTGACGCGAAAATAACTCCTTATCGCGGCATTCCTTTTAAAGTAGCCCAAAAAGAGTGGATTTAAATCGTCAGTTTTTGTATTCGACTTAAATAACATGCCTGCCTTGTTTTAATTTATTATTTTGCTAAATGGTATCGCTACCAAAATCGCAAGTGTTGTACCGCTAAAGACAACAGGACGTCAGGTAAAGGAAGAAGTTACGAACCGGTACAAATACGAATAAAGGATCGCACTGTTTCAACATTGAGAATGGGTTTCTTTTGCCGGATGTAACCTTAAAGCTCGTAAGTAAAAAAGGAAGATGTTGAGGGACAGACAGCAATTATTTTAGAGTAAATGTAACATGTGGAGGACAATAATGTATTGTCGTAGAGACGCCGGGGAAGGAAGGCGCGGGGTGGCGCGGGGGTGCGGTGCGTAAAGCCGGCTGTAGCGCCGCGGCCGAAGATGCGTGGGCGCGGAATCTCAATGGATCCTCTTCATTCACAACACTACCTCCGCATTAAAAGATGCTTTTCTTTTTTTCGACGACCCTAATCTCGGCTCTTATCTCTCGATCCCGGCTCGGGTCCTCTGTTTCATTCAGGTCCAGGTCCCTCGGATAACCTGTTTGACTTCTTTTTTCATTGACGCCGCTACGAAGTTTAGATGACCGCGGCCGAGGTCGAATGTTTATTTCTTTCACATTTTGGTTTTCCGGTCCGGCCGATTCGTTAATAAATTCTCAGATAATGAGACTGAACGTTTCGTCACCTCATCTCGATTGGTTTATATTTTTACTTTTTTGGTTTATATGTGTGAACGCGGCGGCGGGCGATGCCGCGATAGAATCGAACCAGCTATCGGATGGGACTTCTTTTTTATTAATTTAAATACCGCTATTCTTTTTGAGATCCCTTTTTATTCGAAATGAATGGAAATAATATATCCTTTAACAGAAGTAATGAGGTTGATACTAAAAAGAATATCAAGTTTATGTTTGTATTACCCATAGACTACATGTATTTGTGGTTGATTTTATATCTATAGAATTTTAATCCATAAACAATATCATCAACAGAAAACTACTTACACCTTGCTTGAAACACAGCCACAGACTTGCAATTATAAATATGTTTCCGGAATTAATAGAGTTTCCGTTTTACAGAATAAGTATATTTTTGTTAAGATAAACCAATTACTTTAATTCAGCAAAGGTATTTTTGTTCATTTATGTCATACGAAATGTCTGTCTTACAAACTCACACAGCATAAGCTTGTAGCCTTAGTTGATCTTAGAGATATGAAATTTAAGGGGTGCATTCTTCATAATAAAATTATTCTCATTTACTCACAAAATTAAGAATGTGGTTTTCCAAGACCGAAAAACATCAAAAGATTAAATTCTCAAACCCTAAATTGGCTGATAGCATTGCCACGTTCAATAGCAATGCTCATACGTTGCGTTGCAATGCGCCAGATTTAGGAACGATTGAAACAGGGTAATAAAGTTTAACAAGTACAATAATGTAGGATAATGTGGCTAATGTTTCTCTCTAAGATACAATTTAAACTATTTACTTAACTGTTTAATAGTATGTGAACAAGTATCTATAATAAAAGAAAAACAAAATACCTAACTGAAGAAAGGCAGTTTTTACAGTCTAACTTATGATTTCATTACGCTCGATACGTTGTTGAGTTTACGTTTTTTTGTGAGAAAGTATGCGTAAAATAGGTGTAAATGCGCAATTTTTTTTGAATAATTCAAATAAAATCACTTGTTTTTTACGAAAACATTCGTTGGAGTTTACGAAAAAACGCATTTTTTATTTTTAGGAGAGATAATATAATTATTATTACAAAAATATAGCCTATGATACTCAGGGACTGAAGACGAATCTAACGAAACCTCGCACATCAAAATCAGTCAAGTCGTTTAGGCTGTAGGTGATCATATAGAAACATACATACATATATACATACATCCAAACATACATACACTCGAAAATATAAATCTCCTTCTTACACAGTCGGGGAAAAAGGAATCAAATCAGAACTGACCGATGAAGGTCCAAAGATAATTCAAATGCTCAAACCGGCAATATATCCAGCATGCTAGCATCATTGCCACGTTGAATGGCAATGCGTATGCGTTAGGTCAGATATGCACCAGCATTTTGGTCACGCATTGCGTTGTTGTTGCTCAGATAATTGTTTTTGAAAAAGTAACGCATTTTTAGTAAAGCACTTTGTTATTGTTGCAGGTAAAGCTCGTGAAACCTGGGTCGCTGTCCACCCTCGATAACCAAGGACTACCTTACAACCCAGTGGCACAGTGTTTCATTTCATTACATAAGATCAACGCAAATAAGTAGACAAATAGGACTTTGGCTGATTATACATATTAATAGGTCAAAATAATCTTTGTAACTATTTAATTTCTACCTTAATTTGGATACAATATAATGTAATTTCTGATAAAAAGCACAGTTAAATTTATTGTATAAAAGTGTTAGTAGGTATTTGTAACATTTCGTTCGATGTTGTTCTTTCGAAGATCGTTCTTAGTACTTAATCTGATGAGAATAGTGTTGCCAAATGATAATTTGATAAAGGAGGACTGATACTCTAAAAAGGAGGATTTTCTTTAAGAAATGAGAACATTGGTAATGTAAAAATTTTGGGGCTGTATTGAGTTAAAAATTACAGATTTAATCAACCAAACACAATTTAAGAAAACACGCATTAGTGACGGGAGGATAAAATGCGGAAAAGAAGGACATGCCCTCTTTTTAGTTACCATCTGGCAACCCTAGACGAGAGAAAGTATGGAATCGACGTTGCTCAGTATTTTTATAGATTTAAGAAAATATTGGATTCGATTTATTTACAAACCGCGAACGTACTTATTTGTATAATTGAAGAACCTATATTATTGTAATTATAATTAACGAAAATATGATACATTTCTGTATGTTTTTAGATAAGGATTAGAATTTGTTGATTATTAAGTTCTTCCATTATATATTTTTTTTCGATTTCAATATTTTGACGTAAGAAGTTATTGATAGTAATTCGGGTGCCAGACTTGTTAGATTTAGGAATATGATATACCTACCTAGCGGCGCGTAAAAGAGGGAAAGAATTACATTTAGAAAAAGCAACTTCTCTACGGCAAATTTATATTTTTTTGTTTAATTTTTGTTAAAAATGTAAAGTCGATAGGACGTCGATTTGGTTATTGTTGTTGTCTCTGTACATAAAATGTTTTGTAGATTTTTTTATTTTAGTTTCATATATAAAGTGTACAAAGTATTTAATATGTTTTCGCTACATTCGTTGTTGCTGACAAGTGCGTCGAGACAAACTTATAAATATATTGTTTAAAAGTATTATTAGTATATCTGTACATAATATTTTGAATATATTATTTTATTAGAACTGCGGATACTTTGAAGATGTAAAAGTCGCATTTAGTTATATTGAAACATCGCATATTATACATTTTATTTATTTTTAATATTAAATTTGTCCGTATATTTTAAGTACGATTCGATACTAATCTAATCAAAACCGTAATTGATAGTTTGTATTTAGCTTTCAAATCATTCTGGGGATTACATATTACATATTATTTTCTCTCACTTGTTCTGTTTATATACTCGTATGAGTTTTACACATTTTTTCATTGTTTGTTTTCACGCAAAATTATTTCATTTTCATTGGGTCATCACACAAATAATTCCGAATAGTATTTAGGTATACAATTTTTTAAATTGTTTTATGTAATTATACAAATCGCTTTGTTTTATACAAAATGAAATTGGATTTATGGAACGTGACTCAGTTGCGTTCAAAATGTTTGTCACACTTTCTACCAACATTAAATATTCATAAAAAAGTGTAAGATAACACATATTTTGAGTTTTGTGATCATCAACCAGCCTAACATATAAATGATAAGTTATCTTTTAAAAAAATACTTAGTTTTTTTTTTGCTCGTTTAGTTGAATTGAAATGGAATAACTGTAACATATACAGATAAAATAATCAGAAAGTCTTATATGAAGTAAATAATTGGAAAACAATTTATTTGGGCACTGAATTATATGTGATTTTTTTTCTCCATCCATTCTCGATATTTCTGTTCATCTACAAATATATGTAACCCGGTACACAGATTTAGTTTCAATTCTACGGTTTTTGTATTTAGCGAATTTGACGAATTTAATATTATTAGAAAACTAGCATATTTGTCACAATAGTGAACAGATTACTTGGTCTTTCGTATTCACAATACATACTACCCCGAGAAGTTTTAACACTTTGACAGTTCCAATTCTGATCTGAAATTGTTATAAGTTCGGAATATCTCCTACAGAGTAAGATGTGGGTCCCGTATGTGAGTCCCGGGCTTGCGAGAAATGTCCACCGGGACCCACATGTGGTACGCTGGACAGTCAAGGTGTTAACATCGCATCAAAGTTACGTCAAATGTTTTACAATGTGACCAAATCGAATACATTCGCTTAAAATTAAACGTTCTATATAGATATTTATAGAATATATATTAATTATAACTATTAATTATAATTATGAGTAAAATTATGTAACGATTGACGATTGTAATTAAATCTTTATTTCAACGAATTACGTTTTATTTTATTAGTTACGTTTGCATATTTTGTTTTATTTAGGGTTTCAACATGAGAGGTGAAAAGAAAACCACTCGTTGATCTATTTTAATAATAATGAATATAACTTATTTATATGATTCCAAAAGATATATAAGTAATATAATAAAGCTACAATGAATTAAGTATCCAAATTAAAACAATTTAAAGTTCATTTTAATAGTTATAGTGTTACATTTAGATAGATCTACGATTAACCACCAGCTCTACTGTACTTATACTATTCACTATCTTTGAAAATTAGTAAATCTTATAAGGGTTCTCTACTTGAAAGTTATTAACGGGAAACCTTTTACTAAGCCTGCATCGTATGCCGTATGTGTCCGTCTGATTTTTTATACAAGCAGAAACAAAACCAGCATACATGCCCAGGTTATATTTTTTATCATCCACTAGACAAACAATAAACTTATTATATTGATTTGCCTAGTATTATTAGTAGTATATCATAATTATACTAAATAGAATACCCTCCTATTCGTAGCCGGTTAAAAAGAGAATAAATCGAGTTAACTAAATGGTTCAGTCTCGAGAAGCGTACAAACAGAATGGGGAGAGTCGATAATGGGCCGGCAAAAGTCGACGGTTACCCAACTAGGGTCCCTCCCTTTACCTTCCAACTCTTAAACAATGCTTAAGGGCTAATAAAGAACACTCTTTTCAACTTTTTAAGGAGCATTTCATTTCCGGATTTAAATTTACAGGCTTAAATAGGATGAGTAAATAGATACCTTAATGAATTGATGGAATTTATTTTAAGCGGTAAGTAAATTGAAAAAATAAAATTCAACCTATCCTAAATCCTATTTCTTGTTTTTTTTTTAAGTTATCATATTCATCCCATAAGTGTAAGTATTTAATTACGTAAACTATACTATACGTATTTGAAATGAGCAAATTTTTGAGATTTATGACATTTTAAACTATACCTAAATAAAAAAATAAAAAATTCGTCCTTTCCTAAATCCTATTTTTTTTTAAGTTATCATATTCATCCCGTAAGTGCACGTTTACGTACGTAAATTATACGTATTTGAAATGAGCTCATTTTTGAGATTAGAACCATAAAGTCTGATGTCCCATTCACAAAAAATATCTGACCTTTATGACATCTGAACCGTAAGTCCAACTCATCAAAACCGGACATCCGACCTTATGATTCCAATGCAGTGAATTAAGCCCTTTCTTATGATACTCAAATTGATAATATTTTTTATTCATGACTTTAATTTAGAGCTGTATCTATATCTACTAGAGCGCGCCATTTTGAATTAAATGTCACGTATGCCTATAAGCGGATAATCAAGGCACTTCTAACAATACTTCCTTTTGAATCCGCTGTAGTCGGACAACAAAAATAGATTTAGGAGCTATGTTACGAAGGTGAGTATGCTATGTCTGTGTGAGTATGTATGAGCAAGAAAGGAAATCGACGTATTAATTAACAAATTGAAGACTTTTTGAACAAAGATCAGGTTAAAAGTACCCGCAAACGACGAGCACGGGGGGAAAGAGGAAGATTAAGTTAAAAATGCTAGGTAGGTGAAGGAAGGTGTCTCACAAATTTTCACATATTTAAATATATTAATTGTTTGAATACACCTAGGAACCTGTACGTCTGGAGTCAAGCCAATAATAATGTTTCACAAAACAATTTTGATTTAAACAGGGTTTTACACAGAAAAAAACCGGACAAGTGCGAGTCAGACTCGCCCACCGAGGGTTCCGTACAAACTAAATAAAAGGGGGAAATCATTTTTTTATTTTATATTTTCCTTCATAAACCGAAAAATATACATCGTAAAAATATTTAACACATTCCTTGCTCACCACTCGGATCCGAGTGGAGCGGGGCTATAGTAGCGGCGCCTCCAACTCGGATCCGAGCGAGCGTCCCGTTCATTTTATAGTAGTCAGTAAACCGGCGTTTGAGGCAGTCAACGTTGCTTTGCGCGGCCACTCTGTACTTATTCAAAATTCGCCTAAAAAGTTTAGGTTCCCAGCTGAAGTGAAGGGTCTGCAGGGGGCAAAGAATGTGTTAAAAACCTGTTTTAGCTTATGCTAATGAGGCTCTTTCATATGATACCCCACATGATACGGTTAATTCACTTTAAAATTTGATAACTCTCCTTACATAGAGACACTATTTTTTTGTGATTAAATTAAAAATGTCCAGTTTTCGGATTTTTTCCTATATGTGTACTCTAACAAAATGCTTCTTGCCAAATTTCAGAGTTCTAGGTCAACGGGAAGTACCCCATAGGTTTTGATTCCTCTGCGAGTGTCGAAATGTGCGTTTTTTACGACATATTCGGCTGTAACTTTTTTTTTACGAAAACTGAGAAATTTTATTTTTCTTTCTACAGCAAGATACTATGGATCTTCGTATATGGTTTTAATTTCAACTCGATACCTTCACGCGTTCCCGAGATAAAGGTCTTGACTACCGGACGGACGGACAGACGGACAGACGGACAACAAAGTGATCATATAAGGGTTCCGTTTTTTCCTATTGAGGTACGGAACCCTAAAAAGAATTAATACAAGTATTTTTTATTGAAAAATAAGAATGTCATAATAAGAAGATGGAAGTTCTGATGAAAATTTTGTTATAATATTGTCAAAATTTCAAATCTGTAACCAAAAAAATCAAAAAAATGTGTAACCAAGACAGAGTGTTTTAATTGTATAAATCATTAGTGATTTAGAGTGAGTGAGTCATTTTGCTCATGGATTTCACAAAAACGATCCAATCTTTGTATCTTCACGTCTGTACTCAACCAATGCAATACGGTAAGGATTACCAGCGTCATCTGAAAATATATTTAATTTTTCTGAACTTTTTACTCTGCAGTCTCAGAAAAGTAAACTGAAACTTCTAAGCACGAAGTGACAATACTATAAGTTACTACAGATTTTAGATAATTTGGATTTTAGATACGAGTAAACTTTTAACATTCAATGTAAGTCCAAGTCCAAATTCAAGGTAAGCGTTAGTTACGCTTACCTTGAATTTACCTATATAAAATATAAGCTCTTACGGTACATAACTGCCTTAGCGTGTTGTCTTAGATGTTGTGAAATAATTGGTGGTTAAATAACTTGTTATGATGTGTATTTTTTTCCAAGTAATACATCATTACATAACGTAAAGTGTGGTCAAACACCTAATCATTCAATTATATAATATATTTTTCTACAAAACTATTCAATGTAGTAGTGAATAATGGTGCGTAGTCATCATTTTTAAAGATATTAAAAATCACCAAGTGTGGATATCAAAAAAATATAATACACTTTTTTTCTTTATTTCACTGTAAGTACTCTCATGAATCAAGCTTATTAATGTACCCTGTCTGTTTTTAATAATAATAATTATAGCTGTTTTATTCCGTCGTACATATTTTAAAAGTCAATATATTTAATTATAATTCTAATTCTGAACTCTGAAACTGAATTCACTGAGCACACTAAAGTACTAGAGCAAAATGCTAATGTTTTATTTAAATAATCCTTTTCTAGTAGAGAAATGTAAATAAAAAAACAATTGAAATTGATTTACAATTGACGGTGACATAAAAATGCAGTGAATATAACCTCTTTCTTAAAGTATTTTCACATATAAACTAAAATTTTATAAATAGTTTCCGTAACCAAATCGAAACCACTCACCAATAGCGCACCAATCATAATATCCCACATTCAGAAATAATACAGATCGTAAACGATAGCTATTCATTTGTCGACAAACAAAACCGTTCGATCGGCTTAGTTAATCAAATCCTATAGCAATTGAATCCGCAATAAAATCGCCAATGGTCATAAAAAGGTCATAAACACTGACAGCACAAATAGCAGCTAATAATGTACGGAACCAATCCGCCGCGAGTACGCGACACCAATAATATTTTATACGCACCTTCATACGAGATCAGAGAGCGTTGCACAGGATTGCTGCCATAAAAATGTTTGCTGAAGGCACGGATTTTAATTAATTGGGCTTTCAGAACGATATAAACCTAATGGATATCTATATATTCGAGAACAGTGCGATAATAATGGGTATTTCCATGTATAATACGTTTTTGATACAGATTTCAAATTGATATCATGTTAAATGAAGTGCAAAAGTGCTGTTTTATCTGTATCATGATATATCTAGTGATTTATAAGTTATACAATCAGTTGTGGTAAACATTCTAAAACTAGTTGAATACAGCTCTCTGCTAGAGTATAAACGATGTCGCGTTACGGTAAAATAGGGGTGGAAAGTGCCCAATTTTACGCGTCCATAATTGGCCATAATAGTCAACAAGACTCGTATTTAAGTTTGTTGGATTTGTATTGAATAGAAATAGCACTGAACAAAATAAGATCGTGTCCAAGCTCGGGCAGAGGGAGTAAAAAGCCTAGATGAGCCCAATTACGACGACTAAGTATACGGTAATAAACGATTAACAAATTTTAACAAATTTTTCAATTATTTTTTTGTTGCATAGTCCGGATTAAGGCGTAGGTCGTGATACCTGTCAGCAGCTGCAGTAAATAGTTCGAGAGTGATTTGTTCAAGCCGCGGTTTCTTGAAATGGGAAGGTTGTAAACTTGAACGCGCGGTGGCTGGTTGTCGCCGCGCCTCACTAGATGGCAGACCTAGTCGTGATCGCATAATAAACTTAGATTATTGATCGGTACACTTTTTAAAACGCAATATGTTTGAAATGAACTCTCTTAGATAAGATTTACTATTAAATATAAAAAGTATAAGCGAGTTGGTCGGTATGTATTATCAATATCAATTGTGTATCAACTTAAAAGTAAGTATGTAGGTACTCGTATATAATTAATCCATGATTTTTAATTGTGTAGTTTTAAAATTACTCAGTATTAAGTAATGAGTATTATACAAACATTTTAGTGTTCTTTAATTGTGTTAAAATTCAAATAAAACCGGTAACGTATAAGTTTTACTCGCATACCGAGGCTTCCGTACTTCCATGCAACTTGAACAACTATACTAGGGCGAAATAAAACAAAGGTAATAAAGGTACCTTTATATCTAGTTGTGTATGTTTGTTACTTTATATTTTGTCATTTTGTCACACGAAAATTATAGGTACTTATGTAAAATTGAAAGTAGATTTTAAAGAGCTTTCTCTGCAATTGGTCGAAGCGAATCGTGACCAAAATGCTGGCCGCTATTTTACGCAAAGAATAGGCATTGTGATTCAACGTGGCAATGTGGTTAGGAATTTGGGCACAATGACTACTTCTGGTAGTGGTTTGATGGGTTAGTTTTAGCGTTTAGTTTAGTATATTTTTAATACATACTTAGATATGTTTTATTTTTTATAGTTATTTAACTATTTAAATGAAATAAAACCAGCTGGCTCATATGACGGGTGCACGGCCGTGCCCCCAAAACTCCTGGTAGTGGTTTGTTGGGTTAGTTTTAGCGTTTAGTTTAGTATATTTTTAATACATACTTAGATATGTTTTATTTTTTATAGTTATTTAACTATTTAAATGAAATAAAACCAGCTGGCTCATATGACGGGTGCACGGCCGTGCCCCCAAAACTCCTGGTAGTGGTTTGTTGGGTTAGTTTTAGCGTTTAGTTTAGTATATTTTTAATACATACTTAGATATGTTTTATTTTTTATAGTTATTTAACTATTTAAATGAAATAAAACCCGCTGGCTCATATGATGGGTGCACGGCCGTGCCCCCAAAACTCCTGGTAGTGGTTTGTTGGGTTAGTTTTAGCGTTTAGTTTAGTATATTTTTAATACATACTTAGATATGTTTTATTTTTTATAGTTATTTAACTATTTAAATGAAATAAAACCCGCTGGCTCATATGATGGGTGCACGGCCGTGCCCCCAAAACTCCTGGTAGTGGTTTGTTGGGTTAGTTTTAGCGTTTAGTTTAGTATATTTTTTAATACCTACTTAGTTAAGTTTTATTTTTTATAGTTAATTAAATATTTAAATGAAATAAATTAATAGCAGTAAAGTTAAAATAAATGTTTTTTTTCCTTTTGCAAAAATATCTGATATGTTAGCAAAATCGTCACTTATTCATATCTATACAAAATGAATTGGTTACAAAAACTTAGTACTTCAGATTTTGATGTACAGTTAGCTTTAATTTATGGTTATTTCTGTACTTCCGCGTTTTAAATAGTAGTGCGCAAGCGTTCTGGATTGAAGGACAATGGACACAGGATACTAGTGGTATGTCACAGTTTGTTCACCTTTGGCGAACTATATCCTCAAACATCACATTTTAAAAGACAGTAACAAACGAAATTTTAGTCTTATTTTAAGAAACCTACTCAACGATACCCCACGGGATGGGGAAAGGTATAAAAAACGTTTTTTTTTTTCATTTTTCCACTTTTTTGGAAATCTTTAACCAACTTCCAAAAAGAAGTAGGTTCTGAAGTAGACTGTACCTATGAATTCTTTTTTGTATGTTTGATCTGCGATTACTTCGCCAATTTTGAATTGATTGTAGTGATTCTTTTTTTTTATAGGCTTATACATCAGAAGTGGTCCCATGTAAATTTTAATAAAATCAGTTAAGCAGTTTATAACAAAATATCTGGAAGAATTTGTCATACAAGTAAACGAATTGCATATTTTGGAATCGTGTTTTTTTCAGTTTTTTAAAACTATAAGTAGACAACAACATTTTATAGCGGTTTACTGAACACATCTTCTTGACAAATTTGACTCTGGAATGCTTAACCTATATACATTTAGACATATGCCTCCACCATGGATTTCCAAAAAGACCAATTGATTGAGAGATGTCTCCAACCAACGTGTTCCGCCAGCTGTATTTTATTGTCCTCCATCCAAGTTACTGCTGACCATCCAAGCCAAGCGTGCTTTGACTCGAGAACTTCTAAAACATTTACGGCCTTACCGAAAAACGTTACTTACCTTTAAGCATTGCTTAACATATTTTGTCAACTTCTCGCTGGCACGTGAAAAGAAGACAGAGAATTCAAGACCATCGTCTTGTTGAAGTACTTAACGTTTTTCGGTAATAAACATCCAAAATCTTCTAAGCGTACTAATACCCTTTGCTTAATACATAACAGGTGTGTCTTCACCTGCCTCCTTTAAGGTGTCGGACCTAATCACTCCATATTTCCGTACAGAGGGCCAAATTTATTCATAACATCACATTTATCACCGCTGGCCTCCAATAGTTTTTCACATGTACGAGAAAATTGGCGAGGCAAAATACTCACGGACGAGGAGTTAGGGCGACGGTGCACCTTGCCGAAACCAATAAATCAAACTATAGTAAAATGCTCTGTATGCATGGAGACTATTCCCGGACCTTCTGTTTTATTTATTACTTCACTAAACTGATTTTTACGAAGGATTTATGTGTTCGATGCCTTGGTATGTTTGGATTTTTTACTGCGTGAATTGTTTGACGTTGTACTTGAAATTTGCCCATAACAATTAGAACCTAAATAAGGCAACACATTAATAATAATAATTTTATTTGAGTCAAATAAAGCAATTTACATGATGCAAACTTTCACATTTACATTTCGAATTTAGATCGTATGTCGTGAAGATATACATATGAATAAGTTCTGTGGTGCGGTTTTTGAATCGCTCGCAAAGAATTCACATACGAATTTGCCTTCCGAGCAACATAAACAATATTTTCGTAGAATTTCTTGTTAAAAGTAAGTAAGTTCGTATAGACTGAGTGGCCAGCCCTATTGTCAGAGTTATTAAGACGCCGAAAGGCCTCTGACTTGGCTTGACGATTGCTGAACAACCGGGACCTACGATTTAACGCGTCATCCGAGCCACGGTAGCGCTCAGAACACAGACCACACAGTGTGGTCTGTGGCTCAGAAAGAAATGCCACTCACGGTCACCCATCCGAAGACTGACCGGTCCGTCCGTTGCTTAACATTGGTGATCGTTCGGGAACACCGAGTCAAGCTACGCCACCAGCGCTAATTTCTTGTTAATCATAAATCGAATGGATGAGATGATTCGTTACGAGTGATGTGAATGATTGCGAGCAAACGGATTCTTGGAAATAATCCGAAACAAAGTCATATCCGTAGGCGATAAAATCCGAACGACTCAAAAATTTAGCCCCAGCTCTCATTTAAGTCACTAGTCACCGCGGTAGGATTCCCTGTTGTGATGATTAGGGCTCTTCGTACGAATCAAATGTAAGCTAAGACACAATTTAGCTATTTGACACAGTATGGAATTATTTTAACTTTTTGAGTAAAAATTAATTTAATCATAATCGCTTTAAAATTTAATTACATTGCACTCGTAATTATCAGATATAACATATTAAATATCGTTATTTCCAGATTTATGCTAATTATTAAATGAGAAGAAGAAGCAAGAAGCTCACGTAACGATAACAGTTCTATATCTGTATACTTCAACATTTTAAAATCTTATGTGGTAATGCACTGCGCTAGTCACTCTGACATATTAGATGCTAAATTTCGTTATATCCAATTTAAAGATTTTATGCTCAGAATTATCGGTTCAAAATTGCCCTTCGACGCGGAACCCAATAACGCTTGCACACTACTGCTTAGTATTTGAATAACTTCCAAATATGTGGTTCGCCTTCAAGTTCAAACGGACTCAAAAGGATCACCACAAAGTTGTATATTATAAAAATCACAGAACAAGTCTCAAATAAATCCGAAAATTGGTTTAAACAATATCTACAAAAGTACATATATATCATTTAATTTCCCATATCTACCATTACTTATCTATCGATTTGTTGCTATTAATAATTATCTTTTTATTAGTCACATAGATTAAAAACCGGCCAAGTGCGAGTCGGACACACGCACGAAGGGTTCCATACCATTATCTATAAAAACGGCAAAAAATCACGTTCGTTGTATTGGAGCTCCCCTTAAATATTAATTTTCTTATAATTAATTTATTTATTTTTAAAGTGAATAATATAACTCAATATTCTGTGAATATTTCAAGCGTCGGCCTGTAGCCGTTATCAATATCGAGTAAAAACTAACAAAAAAATCATGTTTGCTGTATGGGAGCCCCCTTAAATATTTATTTTATCCTGTTTTTTAGTATTTGTTGTTATAGCGGCAACAGAAATACATCATCTGTGAAATAAAAAAAACTGTCTAACTATCACGGTTTATGAGATATAGCCTGGTAACAGACGGACAGCGGAGTCTAATAGGGTTCCGTTTTACCCTTTGTGTACGGAACCCTATAAATGAAACTCAAAATATTATATAGCGACTGATGTTAAAGATATTCTAAATGGAATCTGTTCAGCTAGAGAACAAATGTGGCATTGAGGGCGCTGCTGTCCTTATTTCATTATTTTGTTGAGTCGGGCCACAGAATATTAAAGTAGACGTTAGTTCCTCTTTTTTGCCACGATAGAACTATAAGTCAAGAGACTAGTATTTATTGTGACACAGTGTGAGACGTCATGTTATTTAGTAAAATGGTCGTCGATATATCTCTGTGACTTCGATAAATTAGATTCGGCGCTGGACGGCGATAGCGCGGCTACCAGATGTGACTCGGACGACGCGACGCCGCCGCCGCCCCGCGCCGCGAGCCTTCCGTGAGATGCGATCGACATTCCACCGACATCGGAGATAACTGGAAATATCGCGTTTAATAATTTATATATACGGCTCACAGAATTCTGATACGGCTATTCGTCTGCACTCTGCTCTTTGCATCTTGTATTTAGGTGGGTAACTCACTGAGAGCGTCAGTAATTACACTGACGTGTAATGCAACAGTGTTTACTGATGCAATTGTAATGTAATGCTCAAACAGTTTGGACTAATTTGCGCATTACATTACACTGTTTCAATAACTTATTGTTATTTGACAAACTGGACTTTTTATATGGTTAAAGTATACTCAGTTGACACTGTACGTTCATTTATAATCGGGAATTATCCGAGATCGGAGATCTCTGGTACCATTGCGTTTAGTAATTTATAAATTTTTGTATCCACCTGCATTCGTCTCTGTTTATATTATGTTTATGTGTGTGACTTACATAGCATTATGTAATGCAACAGTTTTTACTTACGCAATTGTAATGTAATGACTAATCACTAATATGACTTTACTGACTTTAATATACCGTTTAGCTAGAAGACCAGCAACAGTCAGAGCTGGTCTTCCGCTGGAAACAACAATGACGTCATCCATAAGATATATTTCGAGTGATTAAATAAAATAAAAAATCATATATGAGTTATTCTTTTATTATCAGTGTTTTATTTTTAAAATAAGTACAATAGTTTATATTTATAAAATTTACATTACATGCGCTCTCCCGGTGAGTCCCCGCCTTTTATCTAAACTCGTATATCTGAGATAACGTACAAATACAATACAAATGACAATAATACTGTCTGCCTGCATTCCTAAATACCAACCTTTGTTAAGTATTAAGTAGGTACGGCAGTCGGCAACTAGTTAACTGGATACAACCGCATATGTTGTTTGCATGCGGCAGCTGTTACCCGCTTTTAATTACGCTGTTTACGTAAATCGGAACGTACCAATTAAATAATTTGTTTGATTTTATTAAGTACCTTTAGGGAAACAACAGAATTTCAGTTTAAGTTAGTGCGATTTCAAGCCAAAAAAAATACATCTTTTTACCAATTTTGGTTGAATCGAGTATAGATTTCCAATTGAGTGCTTTAATGTCAGTTTTTATTGGTGCTAAATCACATTTGTTGAAGAAAATCATGAAATTAATAGCAAAAAAGAAAATAAAACATACATATATCCATAATTTTCGATGACAAAATTATTTAAATAAAATTGGTTATTTATCTTGTATTTTCTTCAAGAAATATGAAATATGTAAAACTTTTTATGACAATAATAATTGGTAAAAATACTTTTGTATAAAAACAGTGTGATTAATTCTGTATGCACACTAAAATGAAAGAAAAGAAAAATGTATGAGACATTCGTTCGTCTTTTGAATTTAGTTTTTAATAGAATTGATCACAGTATCTAACACCTTAATAAAATAAATAAAAGATTCTAAATTTGAACAATATTTTTGTTATTTTTTTGAAGAACTGGCAAGACTTCAAAATAAATACAAATTGACAATTCGTTATAATGGGATTGCTTTATTTTCATTGCTCAAAACAGCATGTGAAAGAACGTAGTTTGTGTCCTCAGATGAGGAGAAAAAAAACGTTGTTTGTGTTGCTGAAAAATGTTTTTTTCCAACTACATTTTTTCTTTCATAAGTTCTCACAACTTAAATATTAAATATTGTTAAAACCGCATATGTTGTATTCACACCGTGGCGGCTGTTCCCGCGGCTCTTAATTAGACTGATTCGGTAAATCGGAAACTACCAATTAGGCTGTGGTATGCAATTATCTACTTACGTTAAGTATATGAGAATACTGATGTGTTTACAGCTTAAACAAAGGAAATATGTTTATAATTTAAATTCGAAAAGTAAGATGCAGATTATAGATTGATACCTTTTTTATAATAAAGATAATTTCTGAATGTGTGTACTAATAGTTATACAACACAACGTTTTTTTTTTAATTTCAAAAATATTCCAATCCAACCTTTCATTATTTTTCTCAATTTTCTCTTTGAAAATTTCCCAATTTTCTTTAAAACACTTCAGTGATATTCATAAAACCGCGAGCCTACGAGCGGAGCGCAAGATTTCGTGAAGTATTCCTCCGAGATCAAATGCCTAACTTCGAAAATACTTTCACGGAGTATAATCTGAAGGAAAATCAATGGGACATTCCTACACGGCCTCAGAGGGTTCCAATTGAGGAACTTTGGAGTCTCCGCTTTGAAATGAGTTCACCTCCGGGCGTGATTCACTCTGAGACCTGATATTGGTTGGAAATGTCATTAATACGTACCTACTTCGGGGAATAAAAGATACGGCGCAAAGACTAGCTAGCGACTCTATTAGGGAGAATATTCATATTCATTTATTCTTCATAAAACCTATTTACACGTCAAATAAAAATTAAAAAAATTACAATAAATGTCAGAAATAGAATTATAAAAATAACAATTACAATTAATTTCAGAATGATCATTAATATAAAGTATAAATAATATCGTTACAATTGTAACTCCAGAAATGCATTGAAGTCATAGAAGGAGTACCCAATAAGCCAGCGTTGAAGCCGATATTTAAAACTAGCCAAGCTGGGGGCCGACTTTATAGAGTCCGGTAGTTTAATGTATACGATGGGACCCATGACATCTGTAAGCTTGCTGGACTTCACAAGAGTAACCATTTTCCATTACAGTTATTATCTGTGTGCAGCGTCTGGTGTGTCTTGGCATACATTGCCATTTGCAATATAATGATTGCTGGCAGCGTGAGAATTCTCAGGCTTTTAAAATAAGGTCGAATACTGGGGCTTACTCAATGATTTATTATAGGTTATCCCCGGCTTAGAAGAAGAAGACGCGAAGAAGCCGGAAGACGCTGGATGCAAGCCGCTTCCAATCGCTCTTTTTGGAAATCCATGGGGGAGGCCTATGTCCAGCAGTGGACTTCTTCTGGCTGAGATGATGATGATGATCCCCGGCTTTAGTAGCAAGCCACAAGTAAGGTAATCGCCCGACTCATCTACAGTCGCGACACGTCTGGCAACGCTGTTAGACGCGTGTCGTGACTTGTGAACAGTGACAATACCATCCTGTTTGTTTAGAAAGTGCAACAGCAAAAAATATAAGGCCAAGATACTAAAAAGCCTTAAGAATGTGGTCTTATGTCGAAAGTGCTGAGAACTAAGATTTGTTATGCTGTTACTTCATATTCAATGAGTATAATCTCTTTATAGATAAATTCTCGTTGGGTTTACTAAGCTGAAGCTGAAGTTTATGAAGTTTAGGTACGTAGGCGTAATAGGTCTACGTTTGACCTATTATGTACGGATCTTGGTGTTAGTCAACAGAGTTATGCTGTTAGCATACTTACTGTAGTCACGATCGATCGTTGCCAGATAGATTGTAGTCTCCAACTCTTGTCCTAGACTTATGAAATTAGTTGAAATAGGCTGGAAAGTTGTTCTGGTATGAGTTCGTTAAACGAGAACCCGGAGCTCCATTTTAGCACTTAGGCTAGCCACCGGGGGGGTTTTAGAGGGTACAATCCCACATAACCCGATTGCATCCCCAAAATACGCAGCCGGGTATCTTTAGAAGATTTCCCCCTCGTCAAAAAAAAAAGTCTGGAATGTTGTATTTTACTGTCGAGAGCCTGACTTTTGAATTCAGAGCAAAAGAGGATTCTCAGTTTGTTTCAAGGCACGAGACATAAGGCCGTGCGCACACGGGGCTACTCGGAAGTCGATTCGAGTTTGATAAGCGTATCCTACGCGTCACTCCAACAAATTATGCGTTATTCTATTGTTTTCTACTCCTAAATATTATCTGATTTCAATCATTCTCTTTGTATATGGTTGAACACATTAATGGCTATACCTCTACGGTTACATTTTTTCATAACTTTAACTTTAAATTTTTTAAACTTCGGAATTATAACATATTTGAAAAAAAAGCAAACCGTTAGGCAAAGACTTTTGTGATTTCAATCATATAAACAAGAATAATTGAAATTGGTAAACGCTAATGGATAAAAAAGAGTTTTCACCTATGTGTTTGTATAGGAGATCGAGCTGTCATACAATTTTGTAGTTATCCGCTCACGGTGCAGTCGCGTACGCGTGTCAAACTAGAGTGCGGTCTCATTCGAGTAGTCCCGTGTGCGAAAGGCCTTAGGTGAATTGTGGTGAAGGGATTAGCTTATTACTAATGGTATACAAAACACTTCCAATTTAAGAATTTTAGAAAGGGATTTTTTAATTTTCTTTTTAAAAGACGTTCGTACAAACGTTCTTCAATAAACTCTATCTAAGTATACTTTAATAACACGTAGTAACCTACGTTATTCGATATTAAAACACTACTATCAAAATAAATCAACACACCAATAAAAAATAAACAGACATGTAAACGGCAACACCGAACAACACGCTTAAAGGCATCTCGGCATGAGAGACTCAATGAAATAAATCGAAAATCATTGTTGTTGCCACAACGGGCTTCGTCTCAGCGGTAATAAAGAAAATGATGTTGCAAAAATACACACTGATTTAGTTTTCACATTAACAAAGGCGGACATGACAATATAAAACAACATAAATCGGTTCCCGGCGCGCGAACTGGGAACGAGCTGACTCGATATGTTATCTTTCTCTTCGCATGGACTCGCACGATTAGCGCATTTGCCAGTGGGAAGTGTTGATATTTTTTCTGGTATTATGTATAATTGGCTGTGCCCGCTGCCTGCCTGTATACCTGCGTGACGAGAAACCCTGATGATGATGATAAAAATGTAGCCTATTTCCGTCTCCTCGTTCTTAGCTATCTTTTTAGCAAATTTCATAGCAATCATTTCAGCTGTTTGCTCGTAAAGACAAACAGAGAGGCAGACAAAATTACTTTCACTTTAAAAATATTATTTAGGATACGTCGTATTAGGTACTTTATATTCCAAATAAGAGTTTCATCATAACTGCCACGGTGCCATCACAAAATCTTCAAAAAACGGTGAGACATTTCAAAAATTCTCTCCGGAACAGTGCAATCCTTTATGGAGCCCAGAGAAGAAAATCTATGATTGCGTTCATAACACGCAAGCACGCGTTATATAAGGCACGCCGCCGCATAGCTGTCAATTTCGCAGTATAAAATTCCTCCTCGGACATGACAAAGGCAGCTGTCATCGCAAGGGTCGCTATCCCTCGAGGCTAAGCCCTCCTCGACCAGTGGAGGCACGCACGTCGTCCAAAACTCACCTAATCCGCACCTACTCACACACAAACCCACACCGACCTATCTAATTGTTAATAAAAGGAATTCAGGAGCGTGTGGGTACATCATGGCCTCTCTAATTGATTTTTACGGCCCTTCTCATTTAATGCGACTTAATGGAGATAATCGGTACTTAATAAATATTGTTTAACGCTAATTATGTATACTTTGGTTATCATTATGGTGTTGGGGAGACGGGGTTCCTTTGTTTTAACCCTTCCTGTTGTTGCCGGTTGCTTTGTGTTCTGGAGGAGCTGTTATGTGCTTCGTGAATTAAGGTTCACTAGCCTAGGTTGAGGTTTTATACGGACCAAACTCACTATTTTCGCATTATCAAAAATTATCATATAGATTCTGTGCAGTATTAACTGAAACTAGTACGTATGGAATCGAGACGA
Organism: Lycia hirtaria; assembly: GCA_947563715.1. Lineage (NCBI taxonomy): Eukaryota > Metazoa > Arthropoda > Insecta > Lepidoptera > Geometridae > Lycia > Lycia hirtaria. The sequence continues at coordinate 20,663,652 of OX387386.1, read as the reverse complement.
TATTAAAAATATTCAATAAATTTTCATTTTGATTTAAGTAAAATTTCATACAAAAAAAAAAGACAATAAATCTATAAATTTTAAGGCTATCGCGATTATTACTCATTGAAATTAAAAAATAAAAATTCGTCATAGAATTATGTTAAATATACACGATAAATACCAGCTTGAAGACACTGAAGAATACGAAGGTAAGTACTTATCAGCTTGAAGACTTCGAAGCAGACTCGGAACTACGCTAGATATTTAATTTAGTTTTAAGTTTTGAACTGTTTAAAGTTCCAAATTACATGACATTGAATGGGCAAGCGTGAAACCGGACTAAAAAAACTTGTTCGATTCGACAGCTCACATTCATTCATTCATATCAATCAGTTTCAGGTCTTTTAGCCTTTTCAATATGCCTTCATGTGACCATAATTAATACAATAAAAACATCGCATGATAGATAACACATAAAAGTCGTTACAAAACGATAAGTCTATTCAAAACCAGACCAGAGATAGAAATATTTTACTGGCCGACTGATCAATATTTTTCGAGACGTCTTATTTTCTGGTGAATAAGAATTTGTTGGGACTCCTTGAACGTGTACAACATAATGTTAATATTATTTATGTCATACTAAGCAGGTGAAGATATACGGGCGAGTCATTCGTTTTATTAAACATGTTTGCTAAGTCGATTTTGTTATTTTTTTGTCGCTCGGTCTGTGGGCATCTATCACACAGCGTGGGGCGCTCTCTCGCGCAGCTCTTTATTATGGCAACACTGATTTCCGGACAGTGAACGGTCTCACACTTGCTCTTTTTATATTATATCTGTTGATAACATTGCTGGTGCTTTCTTTTGGCGTGTGACCAAATTGTGGCCTGAATTGGAGATTTCTTTCTTTTTTATTTACAAAATAGATCTACGTTTGATCTTCAGCTTGCCTGATGATAATAGACGGTGTGGCTGAAGATGGATCACGTCAATTCTAGATTCTAGAAGATAACTATTCACTCTAGTCTTAAAAAATATCAAGATTATTGTTAATGTTTTCTAAGGTTTCCTCGGGGTTACATTGAAATTAATTTCAAAACCACTACATGCGTTTTGGTAATCCTCAAATCTTGGCTAGAGAAACGTATTATGTACCAAGAATGTTACACGAGGCTATTTAAATTAAGAAATACTCGTACCTACTAGAACTTTAATAGAGAAGATGGTTGGCAAGTGTCACTTGCATGGAACCCGGTCAAACTCAACCTCAACAGAGATCTGATAACAGAGAAGTCGTGTTTAGTGCACTTACAAGGAATTAAAAAAGTTTTGCGACTAAAATATTATATGTAAATGTTAAATGATGAAATAGGTATATTTAATAAAAACGATTATTTAGATTAGGAACAATTACTAGTTTCCAATTTTTTTTTTCCAATAAGTAGGTATATTTCTTAAAAAAGAAAAAAGTTTTCTTTTCGAAAAGTTCTCGAATGTAGACCACGAATCGGCAAGCACAGTGTAGAAAGACTAGCCACAAGGTGGACAGAAGATGTCATACAAGTGGCAGGAAGACGCTAAATGCAGGCCTATGTCCAACAGTGGACTTCTTGTGGCTGAATGATGATGATGATGATACTTCTTAAAAAAATCTAAAAACGCAGATCATTTGTTATACCATGCCACAAACAGCCAGTCGGCCATCTCTCACAAGGGCGCTTGATTTTAACTCAACAAATTCAAACATTTTGCGGCACCACTGCACAGTTCAGAATTTTAAAATGTTCCGGAAAATATTTAAGCCAAATGAAATGTGTGAACTCTGCATATTGGGCATTGTGTACTAAACACATTGTGGCTTAACATTTTCATGTAGGCGTACTACTAAACGCCGCCTAGTTTAGCCGTTTAACTAAAAGACGGATTCATTCATATGGCGAGGCAACATAAATGAATAAAATTGGAAGTCAACGAGAGGTGAAATCGATAGATCAATAAGTAACTAGATAGCATGCATGGTGTTTCCCACCATGCCCACTATGTATTGCCAAAAATATATGGACGTCTCCTATATTTCTGACAGCGGATAAAGAAATATCGACATTTTTGTACGTGCGTTTTAGTATATCACTAGTAAGGTAACGTAAAACAATGCATTAAATTATCATGTATTTTAGCAATTAATTCATTAGAATTTATGTTCACGTGACTCAATATCTTGACCGAAAAGTCGGAATGAAGCAGACACGTCTTGTACAGCCGAGTAGCGAATAGACAAAGTTTACGGCTCCTTCCATTGTGATAAAACGTTCTTGGGTCAAATCGTTAATTCTATACGGTAGCCAATTTCGTCTTAAGCGGTGACTTCTATGTCAAACAAAACATTATTGATAATACGTAGGTACTAAGGAGCGGAACGTAAATGGTTTCCTTTGTTTCTTTTACCTCTTGGAAGAAACATGGTGTCACACGTCACATGCATTTGCTTGTATTAAAATATTAGTAGTTTCTGTCTGTAGACAGAAAAAGCAATAGAGTACGCCACATTTCTTTCTCTTTCACATTCCAGTGAAACAGCGTGATGTGATCATAGTAAGAGTGAAACAGAAAGATGTACGCTGTCTTTATCGGTGTAACCGTTTGTCCTATAACTGTCATCAAGACTTTTACTACAGCTTGATACTAAAAACATAAAAATATATTATTTATAATAACCTCTGGCCGTAATCATCACGTTTAATGAACCATACGCCCTAGGAGATAAGATGCAATTTTCTACGCTTGCTCTAGGACTTATGATTTATAGAAAACAATTTTCCGAGCTAATTGAGATGAAAAATTATTGATTATTATTTGAAAAGTGAGAAATTAATTTGTTCGTTTAGAAGATAATTTTTTTATCTTTTAAATTGGCTGAGTAGAAAAATACTTTTTTTTTCACTACTCCGTCGCCAGTATAAATGATACTTCCCATATGAACTCTTTATTTTAATAAGAAAATAGGCTTGCGTCTAAATTAAACTCGCCTGATATAATGCAACTATTGCGGTCTAAGATAGAGCTTATTCAAGAGAAAAGAAACCTATCCACTCGCGATTTGAAGACTCCAGAAAAGAATACCACAGCAGTTCGACTTGTGTGACGAAATCCAACGTATTATATAAATTTGAGACTATTCCCACAAGCGTATAATATTATATAACACAAAGTTTGGTGTAAACTCGTTGGGATTCAGCTACGACTCAGAGCCGACAATGCTCGCACTGACTCGAGTAGTCTACACAGAGCTTGTTTTACACAGCGCCGTATCTCTTCCGGACCGGGACGACAAAAACCGGCCAAGTGCGAGTCGGACTCGCGCACGCAGGGTTCCGTACCATTATCAATAAAAATAGCAAAAAAATCACGTTTGTTGTATGGGAATTAAATATTAATTTTATTTTAATTTAGTTACTTATATATTTTTTTATACATTACAGATCTACTATTGACCACCAACTCGCCTGATGTTAAGCGACGGTGATTTAAAGTGAATAATATAATTCAATATTCTGTGAATACTGTCTACCTGTTGCCGTTATCAATATCAAGCAAAAACGAGCAAAAAATCACGTTTGTTGTATGGGAGCCTCCTTAAATATTTATTTCATTCTGTTTTTTAGTATTTGTTGTTATAGCGGCAACAGAAATACATCATCTGTGAAAATTTCAATAGGGTCCCGTTTTACCCTTTGGATACGGAACCCTAAAAACTACGTTGCAAATCGAACAGACACACGTCCACAGGATGGACAGACGAGCTCATACGGGAAGACGCTGGTTCTAAGCCGGCTCTTGGAGATTCATAGGAAAGGAGAGGAGAGGAGAGGAGAGGAGAGGAGAGGAGAGGAGAGGAGAGGAGAGGAGAGGAGAGGAGAGGAGAGGTCTATATTCAGGAGTGGATAATGTTGATGACGATGTATCCACGGCGTATTCTAATAAGACTCCAGCTTAGTAGAGTTGAAGCGAAGCCCGTCCCCGAGAGTTATCCACATTTTAATTTTCCTTTTGTCTTTATGGATCACGGAATGTTTTGTGTTGGTGCCCCAGGAGGCCGGGGCCGAGACCCCCCGCCGCGGCTTCCTTCCTACATCGCCTCACTACAAAAACGCTTATTATAAAAATACATAGTGAACAAAAACGCTTACGTTGGGTGACAAGTGCTCTTTGTTTTTATGTTTGTTGATTTGTTCGAAATGCTCGAGCTTGTAAAGCTTGGATTCCACCGCGAATAGTGATGGGCGAGAAATTATGGGGTTTCATCCTTAGAAGCGATTTTCTACGCATCAGCATCATCATTGGGCTTGTTGATGATGATGATAGGTAGATAATCGAAAATAGAATTCTACCTGTACATACATAATAATAAATATTTTTTTCATCACCACAGAAAAGAGAAGGCAATTGCCTGTGGTGTATTCGAAGGAAGTACAAGTATAAGCATAGAAAGTTTAAAAACCCCCGACAAAAACAAACGGCTGAACCAATTTTGATGAAACATGGCTAAGAACAATCTCGATGAAATCCTCTTTCAAACAAAAAAAAATTAATAATTAAAATCGGTCCATCCGTTTGAAAGCTACAATGCAGACAGACACACAGATACACAGTCACACGTAGGTTTACACTCATCAAATTTATAACACCTCTCTTTTTGGGTCGGGGCAATGTGTAATTGCTTGCATTGTTGTGCATATTTTTTTCTATTTATTTTTATTTATTTATTTATTTAAAAACCAAATAGTTGAAGCAATTTTGATAAAATGTCTATAGTAATTATTAGAGTCTGGTACATCCTGTGTTAAATATTTCTAATAGATGCCTCATAAAACGTATAAAAAAAAAAAAACTCATTTTTAACCGACGAAAAAACGGAGGAGGTTCTCAAGTCGACACGTATATTACTTTTTATTTATTTACTAGTTTAAGTTTTTGAATTCAGCTTGGTATTATGAAACGGGGTCGGTAGTGAATCTTCTTCGGTTGTAGTGGAAACCGGGCTTAACAACTTATGACTGCGCGTTTTTTAAGCTTTACGGTCGCGCTGTTTACATGTAAACACGCAGTCATATGATATCTTAAGTACATCTTCGTTGGAATATCAATTGTTATTGTGATATGACAACTAACGATACTAATTTAAGGTGCCAGGGTGCGTGCTGCAGCTGTCTCGCTCGTGCGCATTTCGTAGATAGGTATGTATGATAATATATTTTAGAAATTTATAGACAGTACAAAAATTCCACACCCGACGGGACTTGAACCCGCATATCACAATCTGTCCTTCTTTAGGATCCTTTACCATTTTGGACACAGGACATAAGTGTCATATTTAAGTTATATTATCATGTTTAAAAAAAATTGCCAAAAAAAACCTTTTCATTTTAATAAAATATACAGATAATTAAACGTCAAAATAGGGTTTTTTTACGTTTGGACATTTATTTTGGTCAATTAAACGCATATAAAAAAATAGACAGCAAATGGGGGCCCATTATGAGGGAATTCATCGATCATTCAAAAAAAAACATGTCTCAGCAGACTTTAGCCTGTTACTCTTTCACCAAGTAGTAGTGCGCAAGCACTACTAATATAATATTACCAGCATTCTGACCTGGCTTGACGATTGCTGTTTTTAAGAACAAATAACCGGGACCTACAATTTAACGTGTCATCCGACCCACGGTAGCGCTCAGAAAGAAATGCCACTCATGGTCATCAATTCGAAAACTGACCGGTCCGTCCGTTGCTTAACATTGGCCTTTCGGCGGCATAATAACTCTGACACTAGGGCTGGTCATTCAGTCTATACGAACTTACTTACTTACCAGCATTCTGATGTGTTAAAGTCCAAGTAACGATCACAAACAAGTCCGGCGCTTGGTTACCTATCTACGATTCGAAATGTAATGTACCGAATAGCATTTCCTCGAAAACGAAATTTATTTTAATATACACTTTATTAATATTCCCAAAGTTACTTATATACATACATACACTCGAAAAACGCAGTCCGGTAAAAAAAAACTGAAATGTAAGAACACTTCGCTTGCTCGGACCCCGCATCCCACACGAGTTCGCTAACTAATTTATATGTCATAAATATATTACAATTAAACAGAACACAAAACCTTAACTCAGTTCCAGAGTAATAATACAAAAATATAAGAGCAATATTTCATTTCCACGAGTGAATTTACTAAAATAACCGAATGAATGTGTTGACAATGTTTTACTCCACGCGAACACGATGTCTATGTCGTTGGTACGCAAGCGCGAACATATTCACGGCAACAGAGAAGTTTATTAAACGACACCTCGGATCATAACCAGTCAAGAGCGAGTCGAGCACGTAGGGTTCCGTCACTTAAAGTTACAGTTTAAACCAACGATATTATATCTATCGACTAGAAATTCGCGACAGCGCTCAAAAATGTTCGAACACAGAGAGGTTAACCTTTAGACCGCTTACACGATTAAAATAATTTCCGTTTTCAAAATAATTCGAAACGGCAATATCTCTAAACTCCTCAATCTAAATTAGGCTTTAGCTAGGCGACATAGGGCTTAATTCAAAATAGTTAAATTCATAATACTTTTTAAGGCTTTCGCGATTGTTATTCATTGAAATGATAAAAAGAATGAAGAAATGCAATGAATGAATGAATGAAGATCATAAAATTATAATAACAATAATAAATAATGAACGTAAAATTTTGTTTTTGTGACGTGCCATAGTTTTTAAGTTTATTTAATTAGTTTATGTTTACTAGTATATAAATGGGGATAAGAATTGAAGTAAATGACACAGTTACTATATCAGTTATTTACTTTTCTTATGAAGACAACACTGAATATCTGAGTCAACTAAAAAAAAAAAAAAATTACAAATAAATATGTAATTACATATAAAATATACGCGATAAATTCGTAAAAAATTGTTCCATTTCAATTTTTAAATTCGCCTTTGTTGGTGTGTGAGTATCAGTTAACTCTGGACACTATGACACTAATATGATTTTTTTGACATTGACATTGTGTCCATGTGATACAACATTATTATATATGTATATAATGTCATTAGCCTAAAATCTAAACAGACTAACTGAACAATCGATATGCAGTGAGTCAATGACTGGCAAGCGATTGGACGTCTTTGAATCTGTGTACTCAGAAGACTCAGAACTAGATTAGGCACTTCACAGCAGCTGATATTCTGTAACTCATGCAGTTCTTCTCCAGAAATATCGAGGTGGGCGAGTAAGGCAGGGTAAGTAAGTATACTTAAAAGCCCATAGCTTGAAGTGCGTTCGACTGTATCTTATCTTATCGGAGCCCATGATAAAATAAGATACAGTTTAATGAACACTTTTTAGCGGCCATTATTTGTTAAGACTATTTTCCGTACCTATCCTAAAATACAGTTTCCTTTAAGCTAAAAATCTTGAACTCATGTTTTAATGCTCGAAAAATTTCTTTCCAACATAGTTTTTCTTTTGTTTTTTATTATTCAGTGATAGGGTCTATTGCTTTGGGAGGGGAACACAGTTTTGTCCACACTAACGGACTAGGTGTATCACGTGATTTAGCACACGTGCGAAGAAACAAATGGAACCTTACTTTTATTTTGAAATACCACTTATTTACACCAAAGAGTAGTACAGTACAGTTGAAATAATTATTTTCTCTTTACAGGTAAGGAGTACCACGCCATATTTTTACCCAACTACGCAAGAAGGAGGTTGTTTTTTCCCATCCATATGTAATGCTTTTTTGAACACAACTAACTGCCAAATTTCAAGTTTGTAGTACTCATAGTCTCTGAATACTTCTCTGATCTGTAGACGAGCAAGACTAAAATTATACAGATTCAATGTTATTTTAAAGGCTCCGTACTCCAAAAAGAAAATTTGGAACCCTAACAGCATCACACCGGTGTCTGTATGTCCGACTGTCACGTCCAATTTGCTCCAAATATACTGAACCTATTAAGTTGAAATTTTGTAAATGTTACGCAACTGTTGTGTGATTTAAAACATAGGTATAAAAGAGCTTATTTTCTGAGTGCCAATTATATTACTAAAAATATATTTTTTAGTAATATATTTATTTATATTATATATTATTATAATCAATTGTTTTAAAGATTTTTAAGGAAATATAAAAAAATACAGCTGACAGGAAAATCTACTTCAATTATTCCACTTAATTACTTACTTCAATTATTAGTTTGATCAATGCCCTAGCATTGACTCAAACATAAATATGGGCTAGATTGATGAGCAGAGTGGTGTGACTGGTATCTAGGCCCTGCCTAACTACTTTTTAGCTAGCAAGAGGGCAACCCCTTAGAAAATCCTACAACAACTGAACCCTAAGCCAGCGTCATTATCCAAACATAAAATATAAAATTTATCAAAATCCAGTATTCAGATGAAAACATATAAGTTGACAACACGTGTAGATCGTATCTAGGCGGATTGATCTCGGACGCCCCGGGGCGAGGCCCGGTCCGTTGCATTACTCACCATGACCTAATGGGCGGAGATAAATCATGTGTATCTAAAAAAACATACACAAAACAACGGGCCAATGTTGAATAAACAGAATTCATGGAAACGGGGACAAATCTGACAATAGCCAGTGCCGGTGGTCCCTGGGATGTGGCTCCATTTGCGAAAGCGGAGTTGACATGCTAACCTAATAGCTCTATGGGAACATTCTTTAACCGACTGCTCGTAAAGGGGGGTGTTTTAAGAGGATTTTTCTTAGAAACGTGTTTTTTACTGAAAACCAGCTATGTTTCGCAGATCCACCCGCGTACCCGTGCAGTGATGGAAAACAGTAATTATTAATTATTAATTATCACAAACATAACCAAAAAAATAATTAAATCAGTTAAGCCGTTTAAGCTATAAGAAGTAATATAGAAACATACATACGAAAAATTTTACCCTTCTGCGCAATCGGGTAATCAAAATATCATTGCAGTGACCAATCAATTAGATATTTTACCTCATCACCAACATGGATATTTTCGATAAAGCTATTCAACCAACGACTTAATTCCACACCCCACACGATTCATTAATAAACTTGTATTTGAATAACGAAAAAAATTGCAACGTCACTTACGGCTATGCAAACGAAAGATAACACCTCCCGGCACCCGACCAAATAAAGATATGAAATTCTCTAATGCGATTAAACGAAAAGTGCAACAAATTAAATTCTCCCACGCGCAAACTCCCCCCGAATAAAGGAAGACATTATGCTCAGTCCAAATAGGAGTAATTCATAAAACAGCGAGCCCTTTCATATGAAAATAAGGCTAATCCAAGGCACGCGCTCCGACTGCGAGAGATGACCCGAGTTTGTTTGTTTGCCTTCTACGATACCGTGTTATTTATTTATCATAACTTGCCTTTTCAATACGCCCGTCCATATTTATTAATCCTAAACCATTATAAATTATAAATATCCAGAGATTAATGAATATAACTGTGTTACAATCATTGTGAGGCATTTTTAAAATATACTTCTGGAATTTTTGGAATGCTCGGGGCGAGCCGCGCGGCTGGAGCCATGTGATGTCTCTTCATAATCGTGTTTGGTCAGAGATGCTTACATCTTGTAACTAATAAAAATACGTTGTATCGATAAGCCATCTATAATTTAATGACAGTGTGTGTACATCACGTTTTGTCAGTCTATTCATTTCAGAATCGATGTTTGTCTAACATTTGTCATATTTAGTGGTTTTATATTCAAATTGATAATTAAACAGTTGTTTTGTGTTCGTCATTATGAACGACTT